>CATIUR010000001.1:359555582-360783915 GCA_949592205.1 Helichrysum umbraculigerum
AAATAATAATTTTGGGAGTAATATGATCAAGTGTAGTAGTAACTCATGATAGTCTTAATTGATATGACTCCAAGTAGTGAAATGAGATGTTGGTATATCTCAATTGAGGTGATTTGGAGTTATGTTGTTGTTTAAATTAAAAAGTGTACATTAATTGGAATGTGTGTTGTTGACTTGGAAAAGTCAAAGTCGAAATTGGTAGTGTCAAATTGTGTAATGACTATGTTGTAAAAGTGATAAAGGTGGTTAGATGTATATGTGTTTTGCCTTGATCATGATTGTGGTTGAATTATGATCTAGGTATTAAAAGTGGTAAAATAAGAAAGTCAAAGTGGTTAATCCACCTTTATATGTGTTGACTAGTTTGTAAAAAGTCAATGTTGAAAAACTTGTTGTAATTGGTGTAAACATAATGAATTTTATGTGAAGTTGGTGTTTTAAAGTATAATATGACATCAATAGAGAAATTGGTCTAATTTGACTTAAGATAGTCAAAGAAGTGTAAATTGGGTGTTGGAATGGTGGATAGATGTGTTGAAACCCAAATGGGTTGTTAAAATGCCCAAATGGGTCACTTTTGGTAAAATGGTTAAAACAAGTTGTGATTCGAGTATAACGAATGTTAATGTGACTTTAAGTCATAAATATAGTAGCAAAGTGTATTAAAAGTGTTATGGTAGTTAATATGGTTGAAATTGGTAAAAGTGTCCAATTGAACCCCTAAACGGGTCAAAGAGTTAAAACATGGTAGAATGAATGTATGAGGGTGATGAATGTACCTACACGTCACATATATATATGTATAAACATGTTGTTAAAAGGTTTGAGCCAGAAACCATGTGGATTGGGTTTTGACGTGTCAACCAAAATGGTCGAAAATGGTAAAAAATGAGTTATACGTCCGTTTTCTCGATAAACGTGAATTTTGAAAAAGTGTGAAAATGGAAAGTTGCATTTTGATTATATGAAGGTGCCTGCAAAATTTCAGACCCTAATTCTTTACGGTTTGTGAGATATGTGCGTTTGAATTTCGGAAAATTGTATTAAAGTTGCAGGTCTGAAAAATGCAAAGGAACGCGATCCTGGCATGGGATCCGGATCGCGTTATCATGTTGAAATTGGTTACAGAACGTTTTGTGCTAAGGAACGCGATCCATCCCTATGTTCCGGATCGCGTTTGTATGTTAAATTTGAATGCTGAGAGATTTGAACTGTGAAACGCGATCCAGCCATCTTGACCCGGATCGCGTTGCCAAGTGTTATTTGGTTACAGAAAGTTTTCTAAAGGTGAACGCGATCCAGCCACCTTAGTCCGGATCGCGTTTGGAAGGCTAAATTTGACAAAATTTTTGCAAATTCCAAAAGTGCACGTCTTTAGTAGTGTTTTTAGCGACGGAAAATTTGACAAATTTTCTTTGAACTCGGATTGGGTTGAAATTTATATGGTCACTCGAAAATGGTCCAATGATCAAAGCTAAGTACCTTAGCCTAGGCTGTTTTTGGCCATTCGGGGTCGTTTGGGGCCCGAAAATGGTATTTTACTGTTTTTGGACTTTATTTCGGACTTTTGATTTACGTTTTGTATTGGACTTTTGTTTCTTTTAGCCCAGGGATCATTCCTATGACTAAATACAATATTAAGACTTCTTTTAAGAGGTCCACATACTCTTATCGGGTATTAGTTATTTTTCGATTGTTTACTAAACTGCAAAATCGGGTAGCAACTGATATTGTTGATTGCTGCTCGCTAGGATTAGTAAAAATTGATTATAGAGTTATGTTGACTATATTATGTTAATTAGTTGAACATGATGAAGTATTTAAATCATGTAGAGTATTAGAAAGTGTTAAATTGAGCATTTTAAGAATTTGTAATATAAGTACCTAAGTTCATACTTATGTGATAATTGAACATGAAATGCTCAATTGTAATTCAACTAAAGTTGTCTAGATTATTGAATATGTGTTGAATAATACACATAGTAGTGACAAAATGTTTAGTACTAAATGTACTATAAGTATTAATTGTTATACTAGTGAATTAAATTGAATCAGGTAATAAAGAGGTTGATGGATGTAATTGTGTTGGACATTACATCTGCGTTAATGAAATAGTGAAAAAGAGTTATATTTACCTGATTATGTGATTAATTGTTCATTCAAAGTGATAAGTTGAAAATGGTAGCAAGTTAATACTTAGTTGTATGCCTGTTGTTAAGGTGTTGTATAGGTGTGTAAATTGGGATATCACATTTATGAGACATGTGAAAGTAAAGATTAATAACTTGAAGATTGATGGTATGAAGTAGCCTGAGAATAAAGTGTACCTGACATAATATGACTACGTCTGGCCAACGTATTTATATTATGCCATTTCACATGGAATTGTTGAGACTACTAAATACTAGATAAAGTTAAATGGTTTTAAAATAACAGGTAGGATATATTGTCCTGTAGTTGAGAAATAGTCAATGATTGACTGAAATGAAAGAGTAGTAAACCATAAATTGTTGCTAATGTGGTACCTATGGTACAAGTGATGTGTATATGGTTAATTGCAACTAGCGGTAATTAAAAGATGATTTAAGCAAAGTAGAGATCAGTTGATTGCGAATAATATTGTATTGATATTGTTGAATAGATGATTAGTGACAACACCTTGTGTTGTTGAAATACCTATGCTGATGATGCATGGTATTAATAGGTGTTGATTTAGCATCCGAGTTGATGTGAAAGAATGCTAGTTGATTATGTGAAACTGGTTATGACCATAAGATTTGATCTCTACATGTTGCTTACTGTTATGTATTTGAGATTATATGATTGTAGATTACTGTAGAGTACAGAGTTTCATATAATCAGGTTGTGTTTATAATTACAAGTTGTAAAGTAGTAATTAAACGGTTGCAAAAGTGAAAATTCTAGCAAGTTGTTAGCCAAAGAAATACATGGTTATTAGCTAAATTGCTAGTGATGAATTAAGTTAAACCTTTATTGATAAGATACATGTTGTGGTATTTAGTACCACTTGTTGTTGTTGTTGTTGTTGTTGTTGTTGTTGTTGTTGTTGTTGTTGTTGTTGTTATTGTGATAAAGACGAAATTGAATTATGTGTTTCAGTGAATTCAGTTGAAATACACACTGGTGGTGTGTAAGTTGATAAAATGTATACACATTTTGTGTTTAAGTGATTAAATATATGCAAGTACAGTTGATATTGAGTTGATTAAAAATATGCATAATGATGATATGCATAAGTGAATTGAATTATAACCACATCTTGTGTGCATATAATGATAAATAATTATGTGGTTAAAAGTATATGAGAACAATATTAATAGGTGATTCTGTCACACTAGAGTGATAAGTGTGATCAGATTTCGAGGACGAAATCTCTTTAAGGGTGAGAGATTTGTAACACCCAGTCTTCGGGTCTAGTAGTATTTTAATTTTTTCTGATAGTGAACTATTATTTAATATGTCAGAAAATAATTGTGTTGTGTTAATTTAAAATAAGAGGAGAAAAGAGTCGAATAATTTATTGTGACTAATAAATTATTGATTGTTTTAAATTAACTCAGTTGACGGTAAAATAAAATAATGTTTCCCCGCAAATGGTTTTTATGTTCCAGACAATGATAAGTACGGGGAATGAAAATTAACCATTTATATGATAGACTCATATTTTGAGTCGGTTGGTTATTTTCATCATATATCTATATACATACATACGTACGAACATACTAAAACCATGAAACCCTAATTACTTATCATTATCATGAGGAATCATCAAATTGAAGCCCTAGAACTCGAATTCAAGCTTCCAAAACGTGATTGAATCATCCTTTATTCCTTTTAATCATTTGGTAAGTGTTGATTTCTTGATTCTTTATAAACCTAGAAATGGGTTTTTATGTATTTGATTGAATTAGGATGATTGATATGAAATTGAAGCTTGTAATGGTCATATAGTTGCTAGTTGATGATTATATGATGATTCTAATCTAAACCTAGCTTAGAAATGATGAAGTGGATATATGATCATTAATAAAGTTTGTGGGTTTAGTTGATTATGCTATAATCAAAGCTTTTAAGCTTGTGTTATTAGTGAATTATTGATAATGGTTGATTTATAATGATGATTGACATAATTCAAGTTGAAATGTGTAAATTGATTAAGAGTCATGAGAGAGTTTTGGTGAATTGTTGATGTTAGATGCTAATAATCTTGTTAATGGGTTAATTATATTAATTAACAATGATTAAGATGGAGAAATGTGAGAATGTGATCCTAATGATCATAATTTGATAAGTGATTGTGAATTGTGATGATTAAAGTGGTTATTCATAATCTTGAAATGGTGAATGTTGAATTAATACAAGTTAGTAATAAGTTGTTTGATATGATTACAATTGTAGGATGTTATATCTACATTGAGACAAATGACTAACTTGTGTAGTTCTGTTGTGTTTTCAGATAAACAGAAGGACTCAGTGACATTAGACTACTGAGTGGACGACTGAGGTATTCGGTGAGTGGATCTATGAACCTCAGTGTGATTTAGTTGTAACAGGTTTGGTTACAACGGGTAAACGCATTATTATTGATTCAGTTGCCATGATTATTTTGGTTTAATAATAATACTGTTGATAGACTCTTAGTCTGATATGATACATGATGAGTCTGTATCTATGTGATCACTTGTTGTAATGCCTTTGGGCACCAGTTGATTCAGAGGCCAGCAGACATTTGGGCTGGGCTTGGGTTTGCTATTGGTTGGATAACACAGGGTCTTAGTACAAGTATTATTGTCGTAGCCTGTGTTATTTGAGTTATAGCACCAAGTAGTCGGTTAAACCTCTGTATGGGCCTGCAGTGGTTTTAAAGTGTTCTTTGAGAAGGTGATACCTCAAGAACCACCGGTCCTCTTTGACGCCAGTTGATTGTGATTGGATAAGTTGTAAACATGTGTGTTGTGTGCATATGGTTAGTAGTTGTGCACAAAGTTGTTATGCTAAGTTGGATTGTTGTTTATTGATTTACTCACTTAGCGTTGAGCTAATACCCCACATTAACACTTCTTGCAGGTTATAGATTTTATCGGGTGGGCAAGAAGTTGAAATGGAAGGAATGTTTGATGATTAAGCGTTACTCTGATATTGATTTGTATAAATCATTGTTATCTTTTGGTTTTGAAACAACACCCATGTTGATGAACTATGTTTTAAATTAGTTTGAAATTGTAATGTAACTTGGTATTGTTGAAAGTTGGACTAACGCTTCCGGGTTTATTATATTTAAATGATGTAAAGATGAGGGGTGTTATAAGCACTTTCGATAGTGACAAGCATATGCTAGTACTTATTTAGTACAAACAAGTGGCCGCTTGTGAACTAATCATACTAATATATATGTGAGCCAACAACCATCATGTTTCAGCCATTAATTAATTAAAATACATAATATTAATGAGCCAACGACCGTTACGTTTCAGCTCCTGGTTACCCAATGACTAACGTGACATAATATATCTAAAAATCAACATTCGTGCTTAAATGCAATTTAAACAAGTAATCAGGTAATCACGTGGTATATCGCATTTATCTAAGTTTTGAAAATAACACGAAACTCACCTTGATAGCTTAAGTTATGATAATTCTGTTTTGTAGATTCAACCTAATAGACAAACATGTATAGTTAAGTGAATATTTGAACTAAATTATCAATATAATGTTTATGTATATTATGTATTATTATTTGTTTATATAAAATGGTGGCTATTACATATTACAATATTGAAGTTATTTAAACTACGTAAGACATTTTGAGAAGTCTATATATGTATATTAATAAAATATTAATTACAGAACTTAAAAGAAATTCAATATGTATAAAGTATAGTAAATTACCTCTTATGGTGCTACTGCATGTGTACGTAGGTGTGTACGTAGTTGTTTTGTATGTAAATTGTGTGCATGGGATACATTTTGATGTCAAACTAGGAGCCCTATTTATACTACAAAATTAAGCAGGTCATTGTACCTAGTATATAGGCTCTAGTATATAGGCTATGTACGTGGCATCATTTTCGTAAAGACTTAGTTAACAAGAATTAGAGTCATCAAGTTTTCAAAGAGCTTAGTCATTATTGTAGATAATATCAAAGTGTATTAGTCGCAAGTGAGGTGGTATGTGGACTACGTAGGCACCACATGGGTTAAAGTGTGGCAAACATAAGATGTCTCATGCCCAAAGTTTAAACAATTATTATATAAAATTAATTAGTTATTGTAATATCATATTGGTTATTTTAATATATAATAACAATATACTAACGTACATAATTATATACAAAGTTAATTATATGTTATTGTTGAAATTTGGATGTTACATGAACAATCCTATGTTTGGTTCTTTCTGTAAAAAAAATTGTGACCGGATTAAATGGATGGAGGTGGTGTGCTATTGATTTGTGACATTTACACTAGATTTGTGTGATGGAAGATGGTGAGCGGATTAAATGGAGGTGCTGTGAAAAAATGGTGGGTTCAATGGTGACTGTGATGAAATGGGAGCGAGAGGGGTGGAATGGTGGATGCTCCGGGAAGAAGAAAGAAAGGGTAATGACATTAATACCCTCACATGTTTTGCACATGCTCTATAGAGTTAACAGATTTTTCTAACGAGATTTAATGAGAGGGACTATCGAGCCCCACCACGTCGAGTTGCTCACTAGGGTAACGCTCGTGGTGTGGCGTTCCATGAGCCTAACGAGGTCACATGAATTATGAGAGAAACAGAAGCATATGGACCTATCTCCAACTAGAGACAACCAAAAGCCCTAAGCCCCAAAGTTGGTTAAAAGCAACATATGAATATCCTTTGAATTTGGAGACTTATCAAATATTCTAGTAGTATAAAATTTGCATTAAAGTCTATATATACGAGGGAAAATTAAATAATTTGCCCTCGTTATTAAAAACATATAAAAATTTGCCCTTGATTTTTTTTACATTTTGCGCCATCCGGCCGCAACAATCAAATTGCGAGTTGCGTATTGCGTGTCCGAGGTCATGGTCGGGTTGTGAGTTGCGTATCGCGTGTCCGGGTCGTGGTTGGGTGAGCGAGATCGTGAAGGAGGTCGAGAGCGCGAGACTGTGACTTGCGCCCCGGTAGGTCAAATGGTAGATTTTTTTTTCTTTTCTTTTGGACGAATGTTATTATACACTTATAAGTTGGGGCAAAAAATTTTATTTCCTTATATATAAACATTCTATTTTCTTTTATATTGTTCTTTCATACAATAAAATATCCATCTTGATCTATATGTCTACTCAATCAACAAATCCAATGATACCAAGCACTAAAGCACCAAAGTGTCCGATTGCATGCAAGAAACACATGTGTTGATAAGTTAGTGTGAAAGCATCCCATACTATACCCTAAAAACTCACATATGGTGACATCAAATCACTATATACCTTTGAGATTGTAGAAATAGAGGGTCTGATCTTAATGCTGTCTTTAGTAGCATCCAACCAACATCAACATGTGCATGTAAATTGGTACTCCCACTTTTGAGGTAGAACATGGGACTGATTTGCACATAAAACAAATTATTATCACTTATAAAACCATTATATTCCACATCCTTCAAATCTCTAATTTTTCGCGGGATCTTTCCTGTTTTGCCAAAAAAATAAAAAAATAAAAGAGAAATGAAAGTCGAGCAAAGTCAATAACGATCCAAATAGAAAGTCAAGCAAAGTCAACGGCCCTATAGACTTGTACTTTTCAAAGATTTTGTGCTTAATTATCACTCTTGGTATTGTTGTCTTTCGATTTCCAACATGCTTTTTATACACCTAAATTCATAGAGTTTACATAAGCTAAGCTACTGTTGTTTGTCATTCAACATTGCACAATGTACAATTTACATGTCAATAACTCACTGTGTACCGAAAAAATATATATGTTGCTAGTACATGACATTAATAAAGTGACTATACAGAAGACATTAAAATGTTCCAAAAGGTAATAATTGATGCCTTTTAGAGTTGTTCTAAAATCAAACTTCTCATTATGTGATGCACATCAAGTCTTCACTATATTAAACACTTTGATCATTTGTCTCACTTTGAAAATTACAGGACTATATATATATGAAGTAGTGCTTTGCTAAAGACAGCTTAATGGAGTTTGACTTCGAATGAGAATTTTGTTAGTTCATCTATCTTGGGGATCATTTTTTAATCGAAACCCAACTCGAAACTTATATAAATCATAATATCCAAATCTAGCTGTTGTAATGAGGGGGAAACAAGTGCAAGACAACCGTAGAAAAACTGCAGAATGCCAAACAATTCAGTAATATTAGTAAATCCAAAAAAAAAAAAAAAATAATATATTTAAAGTTTGACCAAAGCGCCTATGACCTAGCAGTATGTGAGGAGCCCATCAACTAAATGGTTTTGGGGTCAAGCACTATTAGAGGCATGTGTGTGTATATATATATATTATGTTGGTAGGCTAATTCTAGGATTGCATTTCTATACACAAGTTGAATATATATATATATATATATATATATATATATATATATATATATATATATATATATATATATATATATATATATATATATATATGGAGGTTCATATGATATACTACTGCGTATTACAATTATGATCACACCAAAACTTGTAGCTGAAAAAAAAATGTTTTTGAGAGTGTATTAAAGTTTACATTTTTTTTTTTTACCATAGTACATACTTATATCATAAAAGTTATGTGTGAAAGTTACTAAAATGTCTAATGTAGGTATTAAAGTTTGTAAAAACTCTATCTTGTGTGTTTCGGAAACTTACCTATATACATACATGCATTAGATTATATATTTTAGCAACTTTCACGCAAAGAATTGAACTTCTAAAGCTTTAACACGTACAACAAAAACATGTGTAAATTTTAATACATTCACTAATTTACAGAACACTAATAAATTTTTTTTTTTCGTAACCTGTAACTCGTTACTCGTTAGTAGGTTTAACATTATTTATCATGTAAATCAATTGGGCTTGTTGAACCAAAGGCCACATTAGTAATTTAGTATTGTAGAAACTAATTGGGTTTGTTGAGCTTTAATAATTAAAGTATTTGGGCCAACGCTCGGCCTGTTTAGTATGATGTTAGCCCATAAATGAACAATATGAACAAAAATAACTAAATGCGCTCGGCCTGTTTTATTTATTTTTTTATTAAAAAAATACTGTTACGAAAACTGTATCATTTTAATCGATTGCAACTTTATCAGTAACTGCGTATATAGTATTTAAGCTCAATTCAAACATGAGAAATGATTAGATTGTTCACTCAATAATCTTTTATTATCAATAATAATATATATACATGTTTATATTATATATAAGATTCAATTGCTCTCGATTAATCTACGTAATAATACCATTATCATTGTCACCGCCACATACAAGGCTACAACGAACCAACATGTTTATATATTACGCTGATACTCATACTAATATACATTTGTCTAAGGTTTTCACCGTTGGATTATGTCCTGTATTTTCATTTGAGTATAATAATAACACTTAAGAACTAAATCATGATAGCTATGGTATAAACAGTTTAGTAGTTGTGTTGACAAATTTGACACAAAATCAACGTTTACTCCAAGTCAATGAAGTCAACAATGATAGTTTAATTCAAAAAAAAAAAAGTCAACCACAAGATGGATTAAATAGGAGGTCACCAAGAAATTAGAAACTCTATTACACCACCTACCTCAACTTCAACCTTGAATGATTATGCTTGTACCTATCTCAAATTCCTTTTTGACTACGAGCCATATATTTTTTTCTTCTTTTAATTATATTAATTATTAATTATATATAAAATTTATATATATATAGATAGATATAGATAGGGGTGTCGAAAATGTCCGAATCTGAAAATCCGATCCGACTTTAATTGGATTTGGATAAAACGGATTGGACTATTCGGTTAATCGAATCCAAATAACCCGAATCCGAGTAACCCGAATCTTATTTGGATTGGATTACGGATAAATAATCTTGAATTTGGTTGATCCGAATAACGCGAAGAAGGTACTAAATATAGAAATATAATTTTATATAGATGTAATTTATGATTTATATGAGTATATCTATATACAATCAAGATATACATCACTTATAATGATTTATATAAAGCTTTTAGTATTATTTTGTGAAGTTTAGATTATGTTAAAGATGTGAAAGTTTAAGAAATTCTCTTATTTGGATAAAAATACAATATCCGAATCCGAGCCAATCCAAACCGAATCCAAATAACCCGAAACCGAATAATCCGAATCTTATTTGATTTGGTTTACGGATAAATTATAAACTTGGAAAATCCGAATAATCCGACCCGAACAACCCGAAACCCGAACAGTTATCCGAACAACACCCCTAGATAAGTAGATATAGATGTGTATATATAAATATACTCCCATCATTTTCTTGTAGTTTTTTTCTATTATTTGTGATGTTTAAAAGACATTTAATATATGAAAACACACACTTATTGCTTGGTTCATCATATAGTGTTCTTTAATATTGACAATATATATATTGTTGGTTATAAATAAGTTTTGTCATTTTATTATTGTCGAAGAATAATCTTAGTCTACTTGGACAATGTTGTTGTCTTTTGTTTTGCTTCTTATGGAACACGTAAATTACATGTAAAACAATGATAGACAAATGACAATCATATCCATGTTTAGGTTTTACTTGTGGATGGCGAGTCTCTTTTTCAGATTTTACACGTACGATCTAATCAAGGTATCTCATCACCATTTGAATTCAATCTACCCACTTTAAGATGTTTACGTAGAGAAGTTTGAAGCTGAGACATATTATAATGAAATCAGGAAGTCTTGCCACAAACTCACAAAGCCACATTGGTGATGATTATGATCCCAAAATGACAATAGTTTGACTTTGTTCTTTAAATATCATATTGGTTTACAAAAGTTTGTAAACGGTATATGTAAATTCTATCGTTTTTTTTTTTCATACAACTATCGTTTTTTTTTTGAACGGGTACAACTATCTAATAAAACAACACGCGCTTTAACATTTCCATGAAAAAAAAAAAAAAAACTATATGAGTTCATATAAAGTTTGTCATCATTAAAATTAAAATTAGCTTCCATATTAGGTTGAGGATCATAGGAGAGGAGAGTATCTGAGGGAAAGGATGAGAAGAAAATTTGTGGTCATTGAATCATCCTTTGGTTTAGATCAATGGGTATAAGACCACTCCCATCCGTGACAGAAACCGACAGAAACTAACATGTCACTGCCATCAGTGCTCCGTCACTTCAATTTTTCTGGGACTCACTGACTAATTAATTAAATAATTAAAACACAATAATTAAAATAAAAATACATTTCATTAAAATAAAAACATACTACGTATTTCATTAAAATAAAAACACATTTCATTAAAATAAAAACATTACAATTAAATTAAAAAAATATATTACAATTTAATTAAAAAATTACATTTATTGAAAGAAAAAACAAGATTACATTGATTAACAAGTACAGAAAATTGGTGGAAGTTGCGAAATGTGTCCGATTAGAGCATTGCGAAGTTGATGATGAACGTCACGATCGCGTAATTCCTTGTACATACGCAATGAAGTTGCAACCCTTTCTTGCTATGAGCATCTTGGTCTATTTGTCGGGTCTGATGGATAGTCCTCCTCTAGTTGACACATATTTCGTCAATTGTCCTCGGTTATCATGTTATGTATAATCACACAACATAACATGATTCTTTTTATTTTGTTGGTGTTATATGGTCTATGTAACACCCCGCAAATTTAAACGCGATTATTAACGCTAAACATTTGCATTTTAGGCTAATTCCCTACTCGAGTGAATTCACAACGCATTTTAGAGGTAAGTCTAGCAAAGCCCAACTAGTTAATACGCGTAGTGTTACGATTCATAATTTGTTATAATTATGTACGAAACAATTGAAACAAACGAAACGAAGATATACGACTGTTGGTGAACAAATTTATTTAATGAAACGGAATTATTAAATAACGCCGATAACAATTAAATATTATGTCGATAATATTTACAGTCATTTTTATAATGCAAAACGTTAGAACGTATAATTAAAATAAAACAGAGTTAAAATTTTATAACTTAGTTTAATTAAATTCATAAAAAGATCCTAATTAAAAATATAATGAAATGTGTCATTTAAAAATATATTAGTTAAAATAATGTAACATTTAACGATCGAGTAAACAAACACGGAGTGCAAACACGGAGACGGAAGATGGGGAACAAAACCCCATCCACCTCCTCCTTTTCTTTCATTTCCACTCTTTCATTTCTCTCTCTTCATTCTTTTCTCTCATCTCTCTCTCTCTAAAAACCAAACCAAAAATCTCACAAATCCTACAAAAACTACACCAAAAACGCGTTGGATCATCACCCTCCTTTGGAATAAAACGACCACGGCAACACGATCTACATTTCTACCTTCCCGGATTTCAAATCCGACACTCGTAAGTTTCCGACAAATCCCGTAAATTCTTAGATTTTGAAGTTTAGTTAACATTTAGTGTTTAATATACTTAGTTATAACCTAAACAACAAAGAAAACATGATTTTATAGCCTGAAAATACGTTAAATTTGGGTTTTGGATCGGAAAATCGCGACAGTCGCTGTTAACTGTTTGAGTGTTCATCTATGCGACACAACGATTGTGTCGCATACTGTGTCGCAGAAACCATACGACACAACTATTGTATCGTACCGAATCATCTTACGTCGTATTTGTGCGACACAACGATTATGTCGCACCTTATGTCGCAAAACCCCTGCGACACAACGCTTTATGTCGCTGTTGACTCAGCACCTCGAATCTCTGCGACACAACTCTTGTGTCGCAGAATTGTGTCGCACCATGCGACACAACCATTGTGTCGCATATTGTGTCGCAGAAAACAGAAACTTTACAAACTATTTTTACACTAAGTGTCGAACTTAACCGATAACGAATACTTACATGCAATGCTATATGTGAACTTTACAAACATTACAAACACGCTATTTCATTTAAATTATGATTTCAAACTATCACCAACGAGTCGTATACATTTTCACAAACAACGAAATACAAACGTAAACGTTTAACAAACACTTTGGACATAACTTGATTGTACGAACACTAGCATGGATGATTAGCTTAGACATCCACAATACTTATTAAATCTCATACGTTTAGGACGTTAGGAGATTCTGGACTGTACTTGGGCTTAGGTTTGCTAGCACTCGCACAACTACTTAACTCAACAGGTGAGTTCACAGCCCCTACTTTTACTGTTTTAACTGCTTTGAACAGGGGTGGAAAACATAGTCAAACACTTTTATACAAACATGGTTGTATACTATTTTACTCAAACAAGTGGAGTACATTGAATTGGTAAACTGATAAACAAACTGACGATTACAACATAATATGTAACACTGCCCGCACGTGGTCCAGGTACGGGTCTTATGGGGGTGTTACATAATACTTTCATACTACCAACGCTGTAAACACATGAACATGTTTTGAGAACGCTGGAGGATAACCAGCAACACTTTATATAACGGACTGGGTAACTAAAAGTCCCTACTGACATGGGCACTAGATCCCACTAACACGGATCTACTATTGGTATTGCACGATCGAAAAGTCCCTACTGACATGGGCAACATTACTGAAAAGTCCCTACGAACATGGGCAACATTACTGAAAAGTCCCTACGAACATGGGCAACATTACTGAAAAGTCCCTACGAACATGGGCAACATTACTGAAAAGTCCCTACTAACATGGGCACAAACAATTGAAAAGTCCCTACTGACATGGGCACCGACTATTGAAAAGTCCCTTCTGACATGGGCACTAGATCCTGCGAACATGGGTCTACTATTGTTATTAAACTGATGAAAAGCCTCTACTGACATGAGCACCGGGTTCCTACTGACATGGTCCCACTAAACGATTAGGATACTGACATTCCTACGATTAACTGATAGGATACCTACATTCCTACTATAACTTGAACTACACTTTTGGGCAGCATCCCAACGAAACATATCTACGATTAGGATACATATATTCCTACAAAAACATACTTGAAAATAGGATACTGATTTCCTACAACTACTAGGATACGAACTTTCCTACAAACAACTATTTGAAAACATATTTGGTTTTACGAATTACACATTTGGGTGACATCCCAACGATACTGTATAAACAACAAGTGGGTTATCAACTGTACTTGCAAACATAAAACCTGAGAATTTACTCAACCTCGTTGTTGACTTTTACTATGTTTTTCAGGGAATTAGCTGCGCATATAAGAATCGCCAACACACATGGAGAATTAGGCGACCCGTGAAGTTTAGGATGCCAACTTTTGGAAACACATGGATTTCTTTAGTATAACTGAAATGTTTTAGTCATATTTCAGAAATCTACTTTTGTAAACTTATTACTTTTAACTTGTACGATTCGATGAATCGTAAACTTTGTAATTAATACTTTTGGCATCTTAATATATTATGTTCTGTTGTAATCATAAGCTCTGATACGTATGCATGTTTTATTATTGTGGCACCCCCGTACTTAATTCAAATGCTTCCGCTAAACAAAACAGACAAATTTGGGGGTGTTACAGTCTAGCATGGTTCTTGATGATTTGTCAACGGCCTTTAAGCACACCGAATGCTTGTTCCACATCTTTTCTTGCAGATTCATGATATCTCTTGAAGCGAATCTCTTGTTGAGTTAGTGGATGCTTAAACGACTTTACAATAGCCGACCATTCCGGATAAATCTTGTCGCCTAAATAATAGCCTTTGATGAATTCAATACCGGGAATTGTGAAATTTACTTGGGGAGCTCTATCTTGTAGTAAATCAAAGAACAAATCCAATTGATGAAGGACGTTGATGTCGTTGCTTGAACCCGCTGGACCAAAGAAAGCGTGCCAAATCCACAAATCGTAAGAGGCAATCGCTTCGAGCATGATTGTTGGACGACCTTGATCACCTCTAGTATATTGACCTTGCCGTGTTACTGGACAATTTTTCCACGGGTAATGCATACACTCAATGCTTCCAAGCATACCCGAAAAACCATGCAACTCGGCATGACACTGATTTAAACGTTGCACATCTTGGCATCTTGCAATGTTGGTTTACTTAAATACTCGGTAGAGAATAGATGAAATACACATTTACAAAAGTTATCCAAACACAAGTATGATGTTTGTTCACCCATATGTAAGTATTCATCAAATGCATTTGGGGCGGAAGTGCAATTTTGGTAAACGTTAAAATCGGGTCTACCGGTTGCGTCCGGACGTTGATGAAAATATGTAAAGTATTCAGTTATCGGATCATCGGAAAATGATAAAATGCGTTGACATATATGGATAAATAATGACTTACTCATCCGATAACGTCATCGAAAGATATTCGCCGGAAATGTTGGATTCTCGGCAAAGTAGTCTAGAAACAAACGTTGGCCCATTGCTTCACGATCTCTACTAAAGTATCATCAGGGAGCTCTTGGGATCGGAATTTGCTCTTTGTCGTACGAATCGAAGTCTATCGAATTAATCATATCGATCGCAGTCATCGGATCGAAAACCCCCGTAAGCGCTTGCAAATCTTCAAGATCAGTATCGAAAGGCATTTTACAAATTATATGAAAGTGGAAAAGTGTATGAATATTTATATGATAGAAAGAGGTTGTGAATTGTAGCGTGAATTGTTTGAAAAATGGGTGTATATTTATAGTAAAAAAGTGGTTTAGAATTTTTTTTTTTTTTTAAAAACGGCTATATCACCGTTGGATTTTTTTTAATATATCTCCTCTTATAACTAAAGTAGGAGACTCTAAGCTTACATGGCTGCTCCTAATCCATGCTTAATCTCTTTTTTCCTACGTGCCAAATTATTATTAACTCTTAACCTTCATTATGCCACGTCACCAATTTCTAAGCATCTAAAAAAACGTCCATGATTGTATCAGCCATAATTTAGGTAAATATATTGTTTCCAATCCTCTATAATTTTCAATTATTTCCTACACCAACCCACTTCCTTTGTTAGTCAATTGAGATCATCACCAAAATAAAAAATAAATAGATGCGTGACTTAAGTTTGGATTTTTCTTCAAAGAGTAAACGACCACTCTGCTCCTTCACGAGTAAATCCCTACAAGAATTGATTGAGGCAAATGTAAAGCATTTTTAGAATTATATGCCAGCGTAAATATCAATTCGTGGTTCATTTAAATGTGTTTATTAGTTCATAGATGATAACTGAATGTTTCTTATTCCTTATCGTGTATGTTATCATAATACCATGTTATTATGCTATTCATACTTCCGAGCAATGATCCGATTTTAAGTGGTGTGAGTGCAAATATGTTTGCTGAATGTTTGTTCTCTGTGTTTCAGGCGACATGGAAAAACTATGAGATTTGTTTCAGTAAGCATGCATTTTTGGTGGCAGGAAAACAATCAATCTCTAAGTTAATAGGCCACGACATATGTCACATGTGAGTAAACACAATAATTATATTTCTTATTAAGATGATCTCATGCATGGAACCAATCATAGACTCATCAGATGTAGCTTCAAAGTATATATAGCAAAATAGTTTACACGAGTTATACACACTCATTTGTTTGGGTATAGTTGGAGGATGAAAAAGAAGGAAATTTTGGTGAAGAAGAGAGAGAAGCATTCTAGACTACTCATTCAAAATTAGGGTCAAAGGGCATCATAGTTAATTTGATTTTAATTAATTAATTAATTAATTAATTTATCATCCCAATCTCTATTTAACTGATACTAATAAATTAGAATATATGGATGAGTTAGTTAATACGTGACTCGTGGAAGAGAGTTTAGATATCAATATAATTGTGCACGACATCTAGCAAACAAAAATGGGTACATATGATCAAAAGGCTATGATTGATTTAATTAATAAGCTCAATTAACAGCTATTATCCCATTTCATATTTTTTCCATCAAAATCTTGCTCATGGACGCTTCATCTTGTTTTGTAGTCAATTTCATTTGTTTCGATCGGAATATTAAGGTATTGGTCAGGATTTATTGTTATATTTTATATAAACCTTGCATTTCTCCTTTACTTATTATAATTTTTTTACAAATATGTATGATGAGTAAACTCAAATGCAAGAAAAAAATTCACGTGCTATCTTACAACTCTTATTATTATAATGTGTGTCTATGTTATCTGATATTTCATTCATGCGAGATTTGGGTGATTAATTAAAAATGTAATGACAAGTCAATATTAATTACTTTAATGCATTAGAAGTACCTATTATTTAGTAGTTTATTTATCAATATGATTTAAAGATTGTTTGTCCTTCAACAACAACAAAACCCAATCCTCTATTTACGGGGTATGGGGGAGGTAAGATGTAGACAGTCATTCCTCTACACAAGGTAAAGAGAGTCGTTCCTCTACCGGAGGGTAAATAAGTTCATCTCTTATCTGAGAGTAAAGAGATTGCTTCCCAGGGGACCTCCGGCCAACACGAAAGGAAAAAAAAAAAAAAACCAAAAGTGCAAAAGAAATGCAAGCAAAATAGTATCAGCACGTACAAGTAATTGTAGTACTAAAACGACTACAATATATGATGTAAAAGATATATATAGGATGCATAGCTATAACCTTTATACATGAAGTACCATACACACACACACACGTGAAATTATCATACGAAACTAATAAGTATATCGGATGGAAAGATATAATATATATAGATACACACAATCTAAAAATGTCATAAGTAAATAATTACCAAAAATATTTAAGTATATTATACGAAACTATAGGTATATAGGAAGTTTATATGACTATAGTATAGAAATACATACAATATATAAATATGTAACACCCCCGAAATTCACTGTTTTGCGGAAGCATAATTTGGGGTGTTACTAATCAAATATCACAGCCCAAAGATAAAGTAAACGACATCTATATGCAACGTTTGTAAATTAATTACATTCCATAGATATATTGTTTGAAAACTTAGTGTTTTCGTATACAAAATGTAATTCCCTAGAGCCCTCGCGTATAGCGGGAGATTCTATTACATAATCATAGTTACAAAAGATAATGCCAAAGAATCTCCGTTAAATGCAGTTTGTAAATCATGCGACTCTAGCTAGTAATCCTGAAGTGATCCTACTCCGTAAGTGTACCTGAGAGACAAAGCTAAAAAGTGTCAACCAAAAAGGTTGGTGAATCTCACAGGTTTAGTATTAAGTAGGTGTTATGAACCACAAGTATGTACCCGTATTGCTATCAAGCAAAGTAAGTAATTCAGTAAGTCAGTACAGTGCCATGAGCTCATAAGTTGAAGCTTAACCGTGTAGTGTGAATATATCACGTACCCCCGTGAGTGCTATCCGCACACTCATATGTAACAAATACTAATATGTCTGTTTCTACGTGTAAATCAGTACGTGGTGGCGCTACCACCCCAGACAGGGATTGTCAGTCCCAAATGGATCCATCTATTAGTAATCGCGCTTAAGTCCATAACTAACAACTTACGATTAGGAGGCTTTCAGTGGATAAAAGTAACTCATGCGTTTGTTTGTAAACAGTAATGTTTTCAGTTCAGTACATTGTGTTCATGCGTAAAACAGTTGCTAAGTATCTCACCCCAAAGTATAAAACAGTAAAAGTGGGGCTGTAAGACTCACCTGAGTCTTGTAGTAATCAGTTGCAATTAGCAAGTAGTAAGTAAAGCAAGTAGGTTCTCTGAACCCGTAACCTTCAAATGCCTAATCATATGAAGTTATGTAAGTATGCGTCTCACGAGACGTTTCGTTTAGTTGTACACAACTAGTATATCCAGTGTTTGTCCGTATGTTTGTAATTGTTTGTTTGTTGAAAAAAAAACATGTTTGGGCCCGTTGGTGACGGTTTGCAGCAAAATTTCTAAAATGTTGACTTTGCTACAGTAAATGTGCTACAGTGAATTGCTACAGTAAAATTTGACTTTTTGCTACAGTAACTTTGACTTTTCTATAGTGAAGATCCTTTAAAATTTCCAAGTTTTCTGTTTTCTGCGACATAAGCTGCGACACAAGGATTTGTATGCGACACAAGGGTTGTGTCGCATGAAGGATGCGACACAAGAGCTCTGCGACACGGTGGTTGTGTCGCAAAAAGCTTGCGATGCTAATTCAATAGCGACAGAACGGTTGTGTCGTATTAAATACGACATAGTATGCGACATAGAGTGCGACACAATATTGTGTCGCAAAGGTTACGACACTAAAGGATTGGTACGACACAAATGGGTTTATGCGACACAGCATGCGACACAAGGCTTGTGTCGCATGTATGAACACCAGCCCAGAAACTTTCGGGTTTCAAGAATTTCCGACCAAAAACGCAAATCTAACCCATTTTCGAGCTATAAAATCGTGTATTCTTCATGTATTAGGTTATATCTAAGTTGTGTACACATCAAAACATCAAAACATTACACCAAATTGAATAGATCTAAGATTTTAGAAATTTCTTACTTTTGCAAATCGAGCTAAATGGAGGATGAATTGATGAAAACGGTCTTGATATTCTTGCTCCATTCGTGATGGTGATTCCGAATATGTAATTTTCGTGGTCGGGATTTGATTCCGAAAATTTGGTGTGAATTGAGGTTGAGAGAGTTTGGTTTGTGTGTGTTTTTGTGATAATGAAAAATGAAAGAGAAAAGTGGGTATGGGGGTGGGGTTTGGCTGATCCACCAAGGAAGGAGGGGGAAATACTCCCCAAAACACAGTGTTGACTCCGTGTCCTAATCGTTTAATCACTAGTTTTTCATATCTAACCAAACGTTTATATTTTAAAACGTAACTGGAGTATTAAAATTTAAAAATACCTTGAAATTAATAATAAAATATTTGTCGAAGTATTTAAATTATTAATTCGTGTTTATTATGTTTTGATGCATTATTTAAAATGTCGTCGCGATAATATGTAAATAATGTCCGTTCAGTTGCGTATTTTATATACCAAAAATACGTTCTCATTATTTAAGTTAATTTCTGTCACCAACGTCCAAATAACTGTGTCGGACTCCGTCCGGTTAATTCGCACGATTTATCCGAATCGCATAAGTACACACATATATATATAAATCACCTTATATATATATATATACAAATAGAGCCTGTAATTAGTCCTATTACATACTAATTACAACTAGTTACAATTAATTAGGCGTAATTAATTACCCTAATTTAGCAGGTGTTACATTCTCCCCTTGTTAAAGAAATTTCGTCCCGAAATTAGCTTGAGTGTACGGACGATGCGTTGTCTGGGAAGAGATGTGGGTATTTCTGTCGCATTTGGTCTTCCCGTTCCCAGGTGAATTCAGGACCACGTCTAGAATTCCACCTGACTTTTACGATGGGAATACGACTCTGTTTTAATCGTTTGACCTCACGGTCCATGATTTCCATAGGTTCCTCGACAAAATGAAGTTTATCATCGATTTGAATTTCGTCGAGCGGTATAATCAATGTCTCGTCAGACATACATTTCTTCAAGTTAGAAATGTGGAATGTGTTGTGTACGCTGCTAAGTTCAGCAGGAAGTTGCAGGCGGTATGCCACTGGACCAATCCTTTCCAGGATTTCGAATGGTCCGATGTATCTAGGATTTAGTTTGCCTCGCTTTCCGAATCGAATGACACCTTTCCACGGTGCCACTTTGAGAAGTACCTTGTCCCCTACTTAGAACTCAAGGTGTTTGCGTCTCACGTCAGCATAGCTTTTCTGACGATCACGTGCGGCTTTTAGTCGGTTTTGAATGCCGACGATCTTTTCAGTTGTTTCATGTATGATTTCTGGACCGGTGAGTTGTGTATCCCCCACCTCAGTCCAACAGATAGGTGACCGGCACTTACGACCGTACAGTGCCTCGAACGGTGCAGCCTTTATGCTGGTGTGATAACTGTTGTTGTACGAGAACTCGCACAACGGTAAGTGATTTTCCCAGTTTTTACCGAAGTCAACTACGCAGGCTCGTAGCATGTCTTCCAGTGTTTGTATGGTTCGTTCGCTCTGGCCATCGGTTTGAGGATGGTAAGCCGTACTCATATCCAGTCGAGTACCGAGAGATTTTTGCAGTGACTGCCAGAAGCGAGAAGTAAATCGAGCATCTCGGTCGGAGATGATTGAGATGGGCACGCCGTGTCTTGACACGATTTCTTTCAGGTAGGTTCGTGTCAAACGTTCCATCTTATCAGTTTCCTTGATGGCTAGGAAATGTGCAGATTTAGTGAGTCGGTCAACGATCACCCAAATGGTATCGCAACCGTTAGAAGTTTTCGGGAGTTTAGTAATGAAATCCATGGTGATCTGCTCCCATTTCCATTGTGGTATTTCGGGTTGTTGTAGCAAACCGGAGGGTTTTTGGTGTTCAGCTTTAACTTTGGAACAAGTAAGACACTTGCCAACATAGGTTGCAATGTCAGATTTCATGTTGGGCCACCAGTACATTTCCTTGATGCCGTGATACATTTTGTCGGCACCGGGGTGTATAGAGTATTTAGACTTGTGAGCTTCATCCATCACCAAGTCTCGCAGGTTCCCAAAACTTGGCAACCAGATTCGATTCGAGAAGTATTTGGCCCCGTTAGGTTTGGTTTCAAATTGTTTGTCCATGCCCCGCAAGGCCTCGTTTATCAAGTTTTCTGGTTTGAGTGCTTCGAGTTGAGCGGTGAGAGTTTGATTGATGAGGTCGTTGTGAATGGTCATACCGAGAGCTCGAACTCGAAGTGGTTTCACTCGTTCTTTTCGGCTTAAGGCATCGGCGACAACATTCGCCTTGCCTGGATGATAGCGAATTTCGCAATCGTAATCAGTAAGCAACTCGACCCATCGACGTTGCCTCATGTTGAGATCCTTTTGATCGAAGATATGTTGGAGACTTTTATGGTCAGTAAAGATTGTACACTTGGTACCGTATAAGTAGTGTCTCCAGATTTTCAGAGCGAATACAACAGCCCCCAACTCTAGGTCATGAGTTGTGTAATTCTTTTCGTGGACCTTGAGTTGTCGAGAGGCGTAAGCGATGACTTTGTCTCGTTGCATCAGCACGCAACCAAGACCTTGGCGTGAAGTATCACAGTATACCACGAAGTCATCGTTGCCTTCGGGTAAAGATAAGATAGGTGCACTGCAGAGTTTCTGTTTTAGCAGCTGAAAAGCTGACTCCTGTTTGTCAGTCCAATCGAACTTCTTTTCTTTTTGAGTCAGTGCCGTGAGAGGTAGGGCAATTTTCGAAAAATTCTCAATGAACCGCCTGTAGTATCCGGCGAGTCCTAAGAATTGGCGTACTTCGGTTGGTGTTGTAGGTGCTTGCCAACACTTGATAGCCTCGATTTTTGAAGGATCGACATGAATCCCTTGATTGTCAATGACGTGTCCAAGGAATTGAACGGTTTGCATCCAGAATTCACACTTAGAGAATTTGGCGTATAACTCTTCGTGTTTGAGTAACTCTAGGATAGTTTTGAGGTGTTGCGCGTGTTCTTGTTCAGTGCGCGAGTAAATCAAGATGTCATCGATAAAGACGATAACGAATTTGTCAAGGTAAGGTTTGCACGCCCGATTCATAAGATCCATGAATACAGCCGGTGCGTTGGTTAAGCCGAATGGCATCACTTGGAATTCATAATGCCCGTAGCGAGTTCGGAAAGCAGTTTTTGGGATGTCATCGTCACGAACTCGGAGTTGGTGATAACCTGACCGTAGATCGATCTTTGAGTAGAAACTCGACCCCTGAAGTTGGTCGAACAGGTCATCGATGCGAGGAAGTGGGTAACGATTCTTGACAGTTAATTTGTTGAGTTCACGGTAGTCGATGCACATGCGGAAAGAACCGTCTTTCTTTTTCACAAACAGGACCGGAGCTCCCCAAGGTGAGGAACTGGGTCGAATAAATCCCTTGTCCAGGAGTTCCTGTAACTGAGTAGACAACTCCTGAAGTTCGGATGGGGCTAGTCGGTAAGGGGCTCGTGCCACGGGTGCTGCACCGGGCACAAGATCAATAGAGAATTCGACTTGTCTAGTTGGCGGTAGGCCAGGCAAGTCTTCAGGAAAGACTTCTGGGAAATCTCGGACAATAGGTACATCCTCAAGTCGCTTCTCCACCGACTTTTTCTCCATAACGTGTGCGAGGATTGCCTGGTACCCTTTTCTCAAGTATTTTCGGGTTTTCATGCAAGAAATGATATTTATTCTCGTCCCACCGGTCTCCCCTTGTATGCTCAAAGTTCCACCGGTGACGAGAGGAATGCGTACAATTTTCTCAAAACAAACGATTTCGGCTCGGTTCTTGGACAACCAATCCATACCGACGATAATGTCAAAGCTGCCGATTTCGACAGGTATCAAGTCAATGGAAAAGAGCTCGTTAGCTAGGTTCAAAGTGCAATTAGGTATCACACTGTCGGCCTCAATAAGTTTTCCGTTTGCCAATTCTACCGTGTACTTAGAATCTAAGGCAATAGGTGTGGTGTCAAGTAGTGGATAAAACTCATCAGAAATAAAGCTCTTATCAGCACCAGTATCAAATAATACAGATGCCGTCAAGTTGTTGAGAAGAAACGTACCCGTGACCACATTCGGGTCTTGACGGGCTTCCCCAGATTTCAGCACAAAAGCTCTTCCTCGAGCATTGTTGTTATTCCTGTTGTTGTTGTTGTTCAGCTTCGGGCAGTCTTTCTTGAAATGCCCCGTACCGTTGCACCCATAACAAGTCTTTGGTGCCGAGGTGTTGGTGTCAGTGGTGTTTGATCTACAATCCTTAGCCAAGTGTCCAAATCTCTTACACTTGCTACAGGGACACGAACCATGGTGGTGTCGTTGGCACTTTGAGCAATAGGGCTTGGTTCCCTTGTACGCTCCCTATTCATCAGAACTGGAGGTGTAGGCTTTAATGGTCTCAGGTTTCTTGGTTTGGTGGTTGTTGTGGTTGTCGGACCATTTTCGTTTATTGCTGTTGGAGGATGGAGTGGGTGGTTCTGGGTCCTCGTTCATAGCTAGAAGTTCATGGGCCAACCGAATGGCACCGTGAAGGGTGGTTTGGTTTGATGAGGCGACATTTCCCCGGACGGGTTCCGGGAGGCCGCGGATGTATTTCTTAATCTTGTCGGGCCCAGTACCTGCCATAGCTGGGCGAAGGACGGTGAGTTGTTGGAATCTGGTGGTGTATCCAACGATATCAGTTCCTTGCACTTTTAAGTTCCAGAACTCTTCGTCCAGCTTGTGAAGTTGCTCGGACGGGCAATACTCATCAGTGAGCATTTTCTTTAGATCCTCCCAAGGGAGTAGATAAGCGGTGTCAATCCCCACGGACTGAGTATAGGAATTCCACCACGAGAGGGCACCATCTTCTAGGGTGCAGGTGGAGAATTTGACCTTGTCGTCCTCCGCACATTTGCTGATGCGGAAAACGGATTCCATCTTTTCGAACCATCTGATAAGTCCGATGGCTCCTTCGGTCCCCTTGAAGCTCAAGGGTTTGCAGTTTTGAAAATCCCTGTATGAACAAGGTTTAGCAGCAGAGGTTTCAGCGGCATCGCTGTTTCTTGTGGAGTTTGGTGGAGTATTTCGAGCCAAGGCTTCAGTAATAGCCTGGGTTATGAGTGACGTGATCTGAGCATCAGTATAAGGTCTTGACTTTGGCGGCATGACTCTTCAATAAAAGAAATGAAGATACATGAGATTTCGTAAGAAGATTGCATTTATTTCAGATGTACATGTATAAAGATGGTAATACATAACATCAATATGAAAAAAAAAGATTATGGCAATTAATATGAGTCGAAACAGCAAGGAATATTTGATAGATGATACGAGTTCAAAGGTTACATCCTGCGGATGTATTACAAAAGGTGTCGGGAATTGTTACATCCGACTGAAACATAGAGTAGTGCTTAGATAGTTACTAGATTACAGGATAGTTTACAAAACAAAGACTACGCTAGTCTTAACGTAGGTTAATCTGCTCCATCATTTCGATGAGACGATCCACAGTATTTGCAAGTCTGCTGGCTTGTCTAGCATTGTCTTCAGCTAATGCTAGTCGCTGTACCAATCCACGGGTATATTCTTCCGTTTCCCGTGAGTGTTGTTCACACTCCTCAAGTCTGTGTTTCAAAAGAGCGGTTTCCACGCTTATCTCCACCACTTTGTTGAAAAGTACGTCCACATTATTAACGGTGGTTTCGTGATCCTCAGAGACTTGTTCGATGCGCTCAAGTGATGTAAGTCTCCAGTTTTCGTTTGTTTCCTGCAACACGACATCCATGGTACGAAGTCGTTGCTCGTGTTGGTTTACCCTAGCAGCTAAGGCCGGCAAGGTGAAGTGGGTAGGGTACGGGCCAGCTCGAGGCAACCTGTTGTTCCTCCTTGCTACCCTTGGGTTCTGCGACCCGGATTGAGAACGAGATGAATCGGATGGGATGTTTGCCATTTCTGAGACAAAGCGTTAGTAAGATTGAGGCCTATATTCATATAGTCCCTATATAATATAGCCTATTGAGTGTCTAGCATAAACATGTGTAAGTCTCGGTTCTCTCGAAGTCAGAGTCTTCTATTGTACCCTGTTCAGCCATAACCCCTTTCAGATCTTACATCGTCTTTGCTTAATTGTACATAGTTGATCAGGCTATGTTAAATTAAACTCGTATGATGTAATCACTGGACCGGTTATACCTAATAAGGGATACTGCCTAATGGTCATAGTCTAGGCTCACTAAATGCAACCTAGTTCACTATAACCTTAGGCTCTGATACCAATCTGTAACACCCCCGAAATTCACTGTTTTGCGGAAGCATAATTTGGGGTGTTACTAATCAAATATCACAGCACAAAGATAAAGTAAACGACATCTATATGCAACGTTTGTAAATTAATTACATTCCATAGATATATTGTTTAATGTAATTCCCTAGAGCCCTCGCGTATAGCGGGAGATTCTATTACATAACCATAGTTACAAAAGATAATGCCAAAGAATCTCCGTTAAATGCAGTTTGTAAATCATGCGACTCTAGCTAGTAATCCTGGAGTGATCCTACTCCGTAAGTGTACCTGAGAGACAAAGCTAAAAAGTGTCAACCAAAAAGGTTGGTGAATCTCACAGGTTTAGTATTAAGTAGGTGTTATGAACCACAAGTATGTACCCGTATTGCTATCAAGCAAAGTAAGTAATTCAGTAAGTCAGTACAGTGCCATGAGCTCATAAGTTGAAGCTTAACCGTGTAGTGTGAATATATCACGTACCCCCGTGAGTGCTATCCGCACACTCATATGTAACAAATACTAATATGTCTGTTTCTACGTGTAAATCAGTACGTGGTGGCGCTACCACCCCAGACAGGGATTGTCAGTCCCAAATGGATCCATCTATTAGTAATCGCGCTTAAGTCCATAACTAACAACTTACGATTAGGAGGCTTTCAGTGGATAAAAGTAACTCATGCGTTTGTTTGTAAACAGTAATGTTTTCAGTTCAGTACATTGTGTTCATGCGTAAAACAGTTGCTAAGTATCTCACCCCAAAGTATAAAACAGTAAAAGTGGGGCTGTAAGACTCACCTGAGTCTTGTAGTAATCAGTTGCAATTAGCAAGTAGTAAGTAAAGCAAGTAGGTTCTCTGAACCCGTAACCTTCAAATGCCTAATCATATGAAGTTATGTAAGTATGCGTCTCACGAGACGTTTCGTTTAGTTATACACAACTAGTATATCCAGTGTTTGTCCGTATGTTTGTAATTGTTTGTTTGTTGAAAAAAAAACATGTTTGGGCCCGTTGGTGACGGTTTGTAGCAAAATTTCTAAAATGTTGACTTTGCTACAGTAAATGTGCTACAGTGAATTGCTACAGTAAAATTTGACTTTTTGCTACAGTAACTTTGACTTTTCTATAGTGAAGATCCTTTAAAATTTCCAAGTTTTCTGTTTTCTGCGACATAAGCTGCGACACAAGGATTTGTATGCGACACAAGGGTTGTGTCGCATGAAGGATGCGACACAAGAGCTCTGCGACACGGTGGTTGTGTCGCAAAAAGCTTGCGATGCTAATTCAATAGCGACAGAACGGTTGTGTCGTATTAAATACGACATAGTATGCGACATAGAGTGCGACACAATATTGTGTCGCAAAGGTTACGACACTAAAGGATTGGTACGACACAAATGGGTTTATGCGACACAGCATGCGACACAAGGCTTGTGTCGCATGTATGAACACCAGCCCAGAAACTTTCGGGTTTCAAGAATTTCCGACCAAAAACGCAAATCTAACCCATTTTCGAGCTATAAAATCGTGTATTCTTCATGTATTAGGTTATATCTAAGTTGTGTACACATCAAAACATCAAAACATTACACCAAATTGAATAGATCTAAGATTTTAGAAATTTCTTACTTTTGCAAATCGAGCTAAATGGAGGATGAATTGATGAAAACGGTCTTGATATTCTTGCTCCACTCGTGATGGTGATTCCGAATATGTAATTTTCGTGGTCGGGATTTGATTCCGAAAATTTGGTGTGAATTGAGGTTGAGAGAGTTTGGTTTGTGTGTGTTTTTGTGATAATGAAAAATGAAAGAGAAAAGTGGGTATGGGGGTGGGGTTTGGCTGATCCACCAAGGAAGGAGGGGGAAATACTCCCCAAAACACAGTGTTGACTCCGTGTCCTAATCGTTTAATCACTAGTTTTTCATATCTAACCAAACGTTTATATTTTAAAACGTAACTGGAGTATTAAAATTTAAAAATACCTTGAAATTAATAATAAAATATTTGTCGAAGTATTTAAATTATTAATTCGTGTTTATTACGTTTTGTTGCATTATTTAAAATGTCGTCGCGATAATATGTAAATAATGTCCGTTCAGTTGCGTATTTTATATACCAAAAATACGTTCTCATTATTTAAGTTAATTTCTGTCACCAACGTCCAAATAACTGTGTCGGACTCCGTCCGGTTAATTCGCACGATTTATCCGAATCGCGTAAGTACATACACATATATATAAATCACCTTATATATATATATATACAAATAGAGCCTGTAATTAGTCCTATTACATACTAATTACAACTAGTTACAATTAATTAGGCGTAATTAATTACCCTAATTTAGCAGGTGTTACAAAATACAAGTCTAAAATTTGGTTAAATATCAACAATAAGTGTGTGTGTATATATATATATATATATATATATATATATATATATATGGAGTATATGGCAGTGAGATAAATACATATAAATATGATCTACCTATGTAAAAATATTATACTCATCTATCATCGTACTACTAATATAAATACAAAAATATATGTATATATAGGTATATATGAATATATAAGTCTATCTATCTACTTAAAAAAAACCCTACTCATCTATCCTAATCCTAATCCTCCACAATTTCCTATCGGAAGTCATGTCCTCAGTCAGGAGAAGCTCCTTCATTCGAGCTTCAGTATATCCTCCCACCTACGTCTAGGTCTACCCCTTCTCCTTAACCCGTCTACTGTGAGTGCTTCCACTCTCCTAACAGGCGCGACCTGCGGTCTCCTTCTTACATGTCCAAACCATCTAAGTCGTCCTTCTCTCATCTTGTTGGTGATCCTAAATACTATGACGATTCAATATGTTATAGGTATGATTCACATATATGTTTGATGTGATTCATAAATTTTCAAAATTGAATCAAAACATTATAACAATAATTCACATTCTTTATTTTATTGTTTCTTAAATTTTATCACATTGATAATTTAAGAACAATGATTCATTTTTTTTATAATAATGATTCACCACTTTTGCTCAATGTTCATATTATATAGATTGTAACATATGAAACAATTAATTCACCATTTTCAATTGTTACTTTACCATTAATTTCACGATACACAACATCGATTCACTATATTATACCAAACTTTTTATTGTTTAAATATAGCAAAATATAAGAATCAAATCTTTGAATCATTATTTGTTTCTAATACATACCTGATTCACAAATTGAATATTTGAAACACTTCTACGATTCATAAAAGGAAGTATTGTTCTACGATTATATAGTAGCAACTTAACATCAAGCTTTTAAAAAGAATTTTTCACCAATAACCCGTTTATGGCAACAATGCGATTCATAAAAGAAAAGTTATCATATGATTGATTCAACAATAAAAGTTCAGGCTCTAAAATTTATTAAGTGAATGATGCAAAAAAGCTTTCGTGATTCATAATAAAGAGTGAGGTTCAAATGAGAATGGAAAATTTGGTGAGAATTGAGGAACCAATAAGAATGCACAACGTGTCATAAAAACCCATTTCCCCTCACATTTTTAAAAATCAAATATCTCACAAACGGTAAGTCAAAAAATTATGAAAATTGCAACATAAAAATCATCATTTTTTTCTCTTCGATTTGCCATCTCACAAGGTATAACTTTCGACTACTTTTTTTTGGGGGGTTTTACAAATTGTACAAAATTAGTAACATATGTGTTACTAGCTGGTATCACATATGTTACTTGCCGGTAACACATGTATTACTCGCCGGTAACACATGTGTTACCCGCCGGGAATACATGTATTACCCGCTGGTATCACATGTGTTACTCGTCTTCAAAATCCACCGAAAAATGAAAAAAAAAAAGTTCGTCGAAAGTATACCTTGTCACATCTCTAGTCGAAGAGAATAAAAAGCTGATTTTTATGGTGCAATTTTTATGATTTTTCGACTTACCGTTTGCAATATATTTAATTTTTAAAACGTGGAGGAAAGTGGGTTTATTGACACATGGTGCATTCCTATTTGTTTCACTCATTCTCACAAAAAAATTGTTGTATAAGAAGTTCAATAAAAAATGAGAATGTTAAATCAATTATTCAAATTATCCTAATTTGTTGCCACTATTGCCGAAATGCGTGAGAATTGAAACGAAAATGAATTCCATACATTTGAATTGGTTTCTAAACATGTATTGTAAATGGACCATTATAACCCTTATTGATTAAATATTGACACCTAAATTTACTTTTTGCCATGAAATGTTTTGGATCCTTGATCAAAAAATGGGACGTTCAAGATCGTTTCGCTCCCTTTTCTCACAAATTTCTCTTCCCCGTGTATAACACCCTGCTTTATAACAAACATATATTATATAATAAACTTCGGAAACGAGTCCCAAAACATATATACTATATTTACATATATAAAATATTAGATGTTTTCAAAGATCACACTTATACTTTTATAGTTACAAAATCATTTATATAAGATCGGGTGTTATATTAACTACCAAAACATAACTTTAATTTCCAAAAGATCAGAGTAAGCGCGGTCATAGTCAAACTTCCCATCTAGCATCCAAAAACCCGATCCATAACTTAATCAAAACCTGCAAAATGTTAAACATGGTGGGATTAGCTCACAGCTAAGTGAATGGAACTGTATCCGACAGTTCAATCCTGAAACAACAAATCTTACAACAAATAGATTAAACACACAACAACAAAGAGGACCGGCGGTTCTTGGTATGCCATCACAAGAACACCTTAAACCACTGGTATGCCATCACAGTGATTTACCAATAGTTTGAAGCTATCTTCACTGACTAGGGTTCATCCATCAACGATATGTATCGGAAACCCCGCCAGCCAAACAATAGTAACAAACCCAACCAGTGTTGACCTCTCATTAATCCACATATGCCCAGCGGCCAAGTAACAAATATTGCACAATAATCATACCAATACAGAATATAAACAACCAATCAACATTAACAATAACCCAAAAGACTAAACAGTCAATATCAATAACAATATATGTTCACCCGTTGTAACCAAACTTGTTACAACTGGGTTGAACCGAAGAATACAGTTACCACTCACCGATATTTTCAGTCTCCACTCAGTTGTCTAATATCACTGAGTTTCCTTTTGCTTATCTGAAATTACCACAAAACAATACAAGTTAGTAACTTGTCCCATAACAATAACCTATATTGTCATCATATAACATATTTCAAAATGTCACATAAAGCTACATCATTATCAAGTTGCAAACAGAGATCATACTAGCTCACAAGTTAATATCATAACCCGTTCCAAATTCATAATACTAATTATATTAACTTAGCCGAACCATACTTTCAAAACTATATTATTTAGTTTCTAACATCATACATATTTATGTAGCTATAAGTTCCATTTCATTATCATTATAATCTGTTATTACCACTGTTTACACCTTTGGTTTAATAATACATAAGATCATCATATATATTTATGCAGAAACAAGAATGGTCTGTTCAGACCCAAATCGCGTCGCAATCTTCAAGGATCGCGTCGCTATCTAGCTACAATCGCGTCGCAACATATATCGAATCGCGTCGCGATTCACTACACATCGCGTCGCTATATAGTTAGGTCGCGGCGCGATGTTCATCGTCGCCCAGACCTGTACCTGCTGTTCTTGCACAACAGCTCCGAAATTTACACACCAAAATACAAAACCTAGATTTCATGTTAGCAAATATAGCTTATAATCACCAAATAATTTCATATAGACCTACTATAACATCTTGTAAGATCAAATATCACATATACATTGTTTTATCTTCAATTTCCTATCCAACATAAACCCTAACCAAATAATCATTAATCAAATTTGAAGAACATCAAGTAAATTCATGTATTATCATAACATAATCAATAACATCATCAAACAATAATTTCTAAGCTTCAATCCTTCATATACACAACTATTATACATAAGTTCATCAAAACCAATTAGATATAATTAAGCAAAATACTCACAATGAAATGGATGAACAAATGATATTGAAAGATGATGATGAACAACTAAGAATCTGATCTTTAATTCCTATCCATAAGTTAATTGTTTATTTCCGTTTGATTTCTTGAAAGGATTTCATGAGAGGATTTAGAAGAGTTTAGAACAAAATGAGAAAGGAAGTTAGGTAAAAACAAATGAGTCGGTCATACACACTGCCCCACATATTAATTAGTATAAATTTATCCCCTTCTAATCCTATTGCCTGGAACCCGAATCTCACAAATTTTTCTTCCCCGTGTATAACACCCTGCTTTATAACAAACATATATTATATAATAAACTTCGGAAGCGAGTCCCAAAACATATATACTATATTTACATATATAAAATATTAGATGTTTTCAAAGATCACACTTATACTTTTATAGTTACAAAATCATTTATATAAGATCGGGTGTTATATTAACTACCAAAACATAACTTTAATTTCCAAAAGATCAGAGTAAGCGCGGTCATAGTCAAACTTCCCATCTAGCATCCAAAAACCCGATCCATAACTTAATCAAAACCTGCAAAATGTTAAACATGGTGGGATTAGCTCACAGCTAAGTGAATGGAACTGTATCCGACAGTTCAATCCTGAAACAACAAATCTTACAACAAATAGATTAAACACACAACAACAAAGAGGACCGGCGGTTCTTGGTATGCCATCACAAGAACACCTTAAACCACTGGTATGCCATCACAGTGATTTACCAATAGTTTGAAGCTATCTTCACTGACTAGGGTTCATCCATCAACGATATGTATCGGAAACCCCGCCAGCCAAACAATAGTAACAAACCCAACCAGTGTTGACCTCTCATTAATCCACATATGCCCAGCGGCCAAGTAACAAATATTGCACAATAATCATACCAATACAGAATATAAACAACCAATCAACATTAACAATAACCCAAAAGACTAAACAGTCAATATCAATAACAATATATGTTCACCCGTTGTAACCAAACTTGTTACAACTGGGTTGAACCGAAGAATACAGTTACCACTCACCGATATTTTCAGTCTCCACTCAGTTGTCTAATATCACTGAGTTTCCTTTTGCTTATCTGAAATTACCACAAAACAATACAAGTTAGTAACTTGTCCCATAACAATAACCTATATTGTCATCATATAACATATTTCAAAATGTCACATAAAGCTACATCATTATCAAGTTGCAAACAGAGATCATACTAGGTTACAAGTTAATATCATAACCCGTTCCAAATTCATAATACTAATTATATTAACTTAGCCGAACCATACTTTCAAAACTATATTATTTAGTTTCTAACATCATACATATTTATGTAGCTATAAGTTCCATTTCATTATCATTATAATCTGTTATTACCACTGTTTACACCTTTGGTTTAATAATACATAAGATCATCATATATATTTATGCAGAAACAAGAATGGTCTATTCAGACCCAAATCGCGTCGCAATCTTCAAGGATCGCGTCGCTATCTAGCTACAATCGTGTCGCAACATATATCGAATCGCGTCGCGATTCACTACACATCGCGTCGCTATATAGTTAGGTCGCGGTGCGATGTTCATCGTCGCCCAGACCTGTACCTGCTGTTCTTGCACAACAGCTCCGAAATTTACACACCAAAATACAAAACCTAGATTTCATGTTAGCAAATATAGCTTATAATCACCAAATAATTTCATATAGACCTACTATAACATCTTGTAAGATCAAATATCACATATACATTGTTTTATCTTCAATTTCCTATCCAACATAAACCCTAACCAAATAATCATTAATCAAATTTGAAGAACATCAAGTAAATTCATGTATTATCATAACATAATCAATAACATCATCAAACAATAATTTCTAAGCTTCAATCCTTCATATACACAACTATTATACATAAGTTCATCAAAACCAATTAGATATAATTAAGCAAAATACTCACAATGAAATGGATGAACAAATGATATTGAAAGATGATGATGAACAACTAAGAATCTGATCTTTAATTCCTATCCATAAGTTAATTGTTTATTTCCGTTTGATTTCTTGAAAGGATTTCATGAGAGGATTTAGAAGAGTTTAGAACAAAATGAGAAAGGAAGTTAGGTAAAAACAAATGAGTCGGTCATTCACACTGCCCCACATATTAATTAGTATAAATTTATCCCCTTCTAATACTATTGCCTGGAACCCGAAAATACCCGTGAGACAAAAATATTTTTATTTTACCGTCAGGTTCAACTATTTAAAACAAGTACAATTTTATTAGTCAAAATAAATCCTGTGACTCTTTTACCTATTTATTTTCAAATAAACCATATATAAATCATTTCTCATTTCTTTAAATAACCATTTAAAACTTGTAAAATACTACAAATTTCTAGCCCCGAAATGTGGGTGTTACACCATGGATCCTACTTATATATACACACACACACACATATATATATATAGGATCAATGGAGAAGGATTTTAAGGGGGAGAAGGGAGAGAAACATTTCTGACCATTAGATCTCTGATTCAATGGATTAGATTATTTAATGGCAAAAATGTAATATTTATTGCCTAATTATAATCTTTTAGGGGCAAAAATGGACATTTACTTGATTTAAAAAGGGAAATAATCACACTTATTTTTTATTATTCAGAACCGTCCCATAAAAATAGGGATGAATTGCTTTTCAAAATTTTTTAAATATTCAAATGATTTTTCATCTTATAGTTCACCATTACAAAAAGTTACGAACCAAGGATTTGTGAACTTGAATGGATTTTTAAATTAGTGTTTCAAGAATCTAGATGACTTTTATCTAAATTAATTGTTTTAGTTTTATTAGCATCGTTCAATCCGAATAAACAATTTTTAAAATTGATTGTGTTTGACTTGTTGAAAACATCTAAATAAATGCATGTTTATTGATGAGAAGTTTTGAACGATTCGATAGCCTTTTACTTTGTACTATTACAATATAATAAATAATAAACTTACTGAATCAATCTAATAAATTTTATGAATCAATAACATAATTCTTTTCAGTAATCATTATATATTTCCGAATCAAAATTCATATATTTGTGAATCACAGTTATTAAATACGCTACTAATATAATTATTGAATTGATGAATCGTTGTTGCGATCATCAATTGAAAATGTGAATCATTGTTGCATAATCAACTGAATCATTGTTGCATAAGTAACAGAATCATCATCTAAACAATTAAAAATATACTATTACACACAACTAAATCAAAGTTAAAATTTCGGTAATTAACAACATTATCAGAAGATCGTTGCATCTTCATTAGACAACTGAATCATTATTGCATAATTAACAAAATCATTATCTGAACAACTAGAAATATACTATTACACACAATTGAATGATAGTTATAATTTCTTGAATCAACAGCATTATTAAAAGATCATTGCGTTTTCATAAAACATACGATAAATGAATAGAATATTTTTATGTTTAATTGAATCAAAAATAATAAATGATGATAGTTAAAAATATGATATGAATCGTTAGTTTATAATCTATAATGATGATGATCAACTTAAACCCGCCCCCCCCCCCCCCCCCCCCCCCCCCCCCAAAAAAAAAATGTAGCGTTGATTGAAATGAATGGTCTATACTAAAAGGAATTAGAAGTTGATGAATAATTTGAGGCATTTGAAGATTTGATTTTATTATTACGCAAGACGATCTGAAATATTTGTTCAAGAAATGCACTTAATGATTACAAGGGATGAAATTAGAATATCAACAAAAAAATCCTGCACTTGGTATGATGTTTATTGATGAAGAAAAGAAAAGGCAAGGATTTTTGTTGTGTAAATTTAAATTGGAGAGATAATGATCGAGAAAAACAATCAATGTATACAAAAACTGTTCCTTGTTTCATGTCAAAACTTCTATTCAAATATAGTTAGTTTAATTAATAAATAATGGAAAATGTCAATCCTACCCTTTTATGATTAATGGTTCAGATCATTTCTCCCTCTTCTCCATCAAAATTTTCTTCTTTTTTGATCCCCTAACTATATACACACGCACACACACACACACATATATATATACACACACACACACACACACACACACACACACACATACACACACACACACACACACACACACACATATATATATATATATATATATATATATATATATATTATTTCACTTCAAACGGTAAAAAAACACGCGGGTCCCACACCAAACCCACTAACGCACGTCGGATATCTGACGGATACCAACCGAACAATAAATTACACTCCACACTTCTTCCATTATTTTAATTTTTACATTTTAGCCCCTCAATTATCTTCTCTTTCTCCTCCTACCTTCTTCTTCCCATACCCCCACCTACCACCACCACCATCACCACCAACCCACCTGCTGATGCATCTTCGCATTACAATGTGGCCGAAATTTAATTTTTTTCAAATTTTTTGTAATATATATAATACAAAAAATTTGAAAATATATATATATATTGTCGCACCCCCAAATTTGATGTTTAGCGGAAGCAATTATCTGGTGCGACTCATCAAGTAATCAAGCACATAATGATATAGTGAACGACTCTATATGAGACGTCCGAAAAGTAGTACATTACATTAGTATTTCAAAAGTGTACATCAGCTCGGAGTTCGAGTAAAATCCAAGAGATTCTAATACATAACAGTTAATATAAAAGTAATGTATAAAAATCTCCAAGCGTGTAAATGCATGTGACTAGAGCTAGTAAGCAAATCCTGCTGGGCAATCCTACTGTTGCTTTGTACCTGAGAATGCATCACTAAAAAGGTCAACCAAAAAGGTTGGTGAATCTCACAGGTTTGTAGTAAATAGTAGTTTGAACACAATATCCAGTAGTAAGTAATGATTGCACGTGTGCAATAAAGTAATAAGAGTGATTGCACGAATGCAATAGGGTAGATATACACTGCCATGAGCATCATAGTCGAAGCTTAACAAGTCTGTAAGGTACAATCATGTACCAGTAATTTGCCCCCGTGAGTGCTAATCCAAAAACACTCATGTGTAACGAGTAAGAAACGCCCGTTTATACGAGTACGGTTCGTGGTAGTGTGTGCTACCCCGAACGGGGATTGTCGGTCCCAAATGGATCCATTTACTAAAACTCGCGCTTAAGTCGATAATTAACAACTATGATTCAGAGGCCTTTAGTGGATTAATCGTAACTCATGCAATTCAGTATATCAATAAGTCTGTAAGTCTGTAAGATAGTAAGTCTGTACATGTGTTCAAGTAAAACAAGTAATGCATCTCACCCCTGAGTAAAAACAGTAAAAATAGGGGCTGTGAGACTAGGCGTGCGAAAAAATCGGTTTTTTTCGGTTTTCGGTTTTTTAAAAACCGGTTTTTAAAAAACCGGTTTTTTATCGGTTTTGGTTTTTTTCGGTTTCGGTTTTTCGGAATCGGTTTTTTTCGGTTTTAAATGTTCGGAATCGGTTTTTTTTCGGTTTTGACCCGGTTTTAATCGGTTATTTTTTTCGGTTTTTTTCCGGATTCGAATTCGGTATAATTGTATAACAAAATTTAAATAATATAAATGAAAATAAAATATACAAACATAACTTTTATCTAAAAAGTCTATAAAATTCAAACACGTAATTCAATTACAACTAAAAATATAAAATACAAACATAACTTTTATTTGAATGATTCAATTACAACTAAAAATATAAAATACAAATACATTTCGAGCTTCGGCATGGCCATCACCCGAAAATGTAATCGTGTAGTAAAGTATATCGAGCTTCGGCATGGCCATCACCCAGATACACTTAACTACTTATGTGACTATGTCATCCCAAACTTCATCCTCATCCACGGATTCAACTTCAAGTTCTTCAAATTCACCTTCATCTAATTCGGTCGTTGGAGGTGATATCCCTAATGCGACTTCTTCATCTTGGATAATATCTTCAACATTACCTAATAGTGAGCCTTCCAACGTTGTTACATTTTGTATCCTATCTACCCCATCCAAGTAATCTTTCAAACATACACATACTTCCACGGATTCAGCGGTTAGTCTTGACCTTTTTTCCGATATGATTCTACCGCTAGTAGAAAAAGCCGATTCGGAAGCTACAGTCGAAGCTTGGACGGCTAATAAATCCCGAGCCATAGCGGATAAAATTGGAAATTGTACATCTCTTTCTTTCCACCAACTCAAAATGTCAAAATTACGAAATTGGTCAACACTTAAAGTGGTTAAAAAGTTTGTAGACTTATAGTGTCCCAACTCGCTTGTTGGAGCCGATGTTCGTTGACGCTTTGAAGCGTCTTCAAGTAAAGCATTATAAAGGTTTACGCTTATGTCACTAGATGATGCTCGAGATGTTCCCGCCCGCATGGAGTCAACAATTGGATTTGGTTGGTAACCAATTTTTTACGCATAAATCTCAAATAATTGTGTAAAACCATTTTCAAATCGAGTAATTTCATTTGGAATATAGTTCGGGTCGTCGGTTAAGTTTAAGTCCAAATTTTCCAAAATTGTTGTGAGTATACGTTGTACGCCGCCAACATTTATAGTTGGATTTAGTGCGGCGGCACAAGTAAAAACCAAAGGCATGTTACCAAAATATTTTATAAATTTCTTTTTTATAACTCTAACCATTTTTCTAAACATTGGATATGACGAAAGTTCAAATTCTTTTAATTTTTCGGTCATTATAAAAACTTGGTTTAGAACTAAGGAGCTAGTTGGGTAATATACACCCGAAAGGATAGTAGTAGCATCTTTAAAAACTACTAAAAAAGAAGTTAAATCATACAGTTGATCCCATTCATAATCGGTTATAGCTACGGACTTATTTCTATCAACTAGCAACGTATTAAAAGCATTTAAAGTTTCAAGTTGTCTTAAAATATTTTCAAACATATCGTGAGTAGAATTCCACCTAGTATTATTATCATAGCATGGTCCTAGGGGAGTTTCACCACATTGTACACGAAAACGTCTATAATTAGCTTGACGTTCGTTACTAGAACTATATATAGTTACTAATAAACTCTTAAATTTTTGACGTAAATTATCACATATTTTTAATGCCGCTTGTACGGCCAAATTTATAAAATGAGCAACACAACGAGAATGAAAAAAAGCGCCATTTAAAATTGGTTTTAAACGTAATTTTAGTAAATTCATTGCTCTCGTATTGTTTGACGCATTATCTAGTGAAATTGTAAAAACTTTATCGTCTAGATTATATTCAATTAAAGTGTCATTTAAAATTTTTCGCAAGTTACATCCCGTATGCGGATAACCAAACAATTTAAAAGCAATAGTACGTTTCATCAATAACCAAGACTCGGGATGAAACCAATGGGCCGTAACGGCTAAATAAGAATTTTCCGTACCATGTGGTGCGGTCCAAACATCACAAGTAATAGAAACGCCATGTTTATAGTTTAGAAAACCATCAATTATATCCTTTTTAGCATTTTTCCATAATTTAAAAGCATCGTTTCTTAGGGTAGTACGACTTACTTGTTGGTATCGCGGTTGTAGTCTCTTTTTGATGATACCCGTAAGTCGTTGGTTGTCGAAGTGGTTGAATGGAAGCGCCTCTTGGATGACAAACTTTGTAAAATCTTCTCGAAGCGCATCATTGTCGTATATAAAAACCCCACCATCCGAACCAAGTGTCGCTTGTGATGGATCTTGACTAACCGATTTACAAGCCGTGGTCATGTGAGCTCGTAATGTGGAGTTAGATGAGGCATTATAAAAGTGCCCACATCTCTTGCAACGAGCCTTACTCGCCCCATCATTCATAACGCACAAATCATAATTCACCCATATTTCTTGGTTCCGGGTCGTTTTTTTAACAAGCACGACATCTTCATTTGTGTAAACTTTCTTTCGTGCATTGCTAGCAACGGAACCGGAACCGGAAGCTTGAGAAAATGTATTTTCCATTTCGGAAAATAAAAGTGTATATATAGAATATTGAGAATATGATAGAATATGAGATAATAGGATAGAAAATGGTGTGATTTGAAGCTAAAACAACAACTAGTATTTATAGGGTGAGTGAGGGGGCAAAAACACCCCCAAAACTTCAAAAAATGGCCATAAAATTCGAACCCCCGCTCCTCTAACGGCTATTTACGTTTTTTGGCATTTTTTCGAAAAAAACCCGGTTAAAACCGGTTTTTAAAAATAACCGGTTAAAACCGGTTTTAAAACCGGTAAAAAACCGATTTTCGTCCAAGGCTAAAACCTGTCAAACCGGTTAGGTTATCCAAAACCGGTTTCGGTTTTTAAAAAACCGGTTTCTATAAAAACCGGTTTCGGTTTTTCGTGCGGTTTTTTTAAAAAACCGAATTCGGTTTGCACGCCTATGTGAGACTCACCCGAGTCTAGCAGTGTAAAGCAGAAATCAAGCAAGGTGGTTCTCCGAACCAGTGACCTCTAGCGTCCTAAATGCATAAGGTTAAGTAAGTAAATAAATGGATATCTTAAAGATTATCCATGCTAGTTGTCCACTCAACTAGTTAATGTCCAATGTTTGTTTGTAAGTCTGTAATCGTTTGTATTTGTAATCATTTATGTCTGTAGTTTGTAAGTATTTACGGCCCGTTGGTGACGGCGTGTAATAGTAATTCAAGTATTATTATTATGTATTTCGTTGTGTTGTATACTTGTAAGGTATATTCATAAGTCTGTCATTTGTATCGCGACGCGATAGTGTTGTTCGAATGTAAGTTCGAGCTAGTGTAAACTCGTATTAATATGAGTATAAACTCATATGTAGGTCGTGCGAGTGTAAACTCGTAATAGTGTGAGTGTAAACTCATATGTATTCAAGTTGTAAAGTATACTTCCCAAAGTATAAGAGTTTTCACGTACGTGTAGTGTCGAGTAACACTATTTATGAGACAATCATATTTCACTATTCATGAGATAGTCTCGGTTACTATTCATGAGACAATCTCGAGTTTGAGACAATTGGCTACAAGGCAAGCGGTTATGCATCGAGTGTACATAAGTGCGACAATGTGAATACGTGCGACAATCTATGGTTGTGCGAGAGTATATATGTGACGTCGCCTGATAAGTCAGGTTCGTTTTAGCTCACGCGAGTGAACCGTCCTCGTCGTCGAAGGACTCGTCCGGACAAATCAGGCGGGCGTCGTGGGTAAGTTTTAAAGATTTGTAATATGCGGGGCTCAACTTATAGGTACTACCTACTACACTGGGTGAGTAAGCAGCAAGTATAACTCGAGGTCGTTCTTTAATCGGAGTGAATTGAAATGAAGTTTAGGCCAAAGATAAGGTTCACTATTAGGATAGGTTTGTGTAGATAGGTAGGTTTGTTTTGTTTGGTTTTTCTAATAAACTAATTATCTAAATGCAGAAAAATAAACTAGAGAGGAGAATCGGTAATTAGGTAGATAGATAGAGAATGCGGTTGTTGAAACTTCAATAATCAATTGTTAGGATGATGTTCATTATAAAGGTAATTGGGGACTTAATTAATTAACCGACAGCTGAACTACAGGTGTAAACACTAGGACCCTACTTGTTTTGGTTAAACCTAAATAAGTATGTCACTGAGTACCTAGGTTATCGTGATTCTGATCAGAACAGGCTATTTGACCCACCACACTGCCTGGTTATGACAAGTGACCCATGAATGGTGCAGGAATAAGGTAACAGACTGCCCTCAGGTTATTCTGACCATTCTTAACACCTAAATACAACTGCTGTTCTTTAATCATGTTCTAATTATAAACCTGTTATTCTGAACTATCAGTTTTGTAGAGTCTAGGGGTTTTAAGAATCTTGAACCACTGCTGGGCTTGACTTTCATCACCAGACTCATTCCTTAGGTTTTATTAGCTTAATTACTTCTGTCATGATCTAGAACTCTCCTTTGCGATCAGTCATTCGTCCCTAGGCATGCTTAGCGGGGTACAGTGCGTTCTTTCCACAGTTTTGCTAACCCTAGGTACCTTTACGGTGTACAATACTATAACCATTTTCCACAGTCTCATATAATCTGAGATCAGTATACTGTGTACTCCAGTCGTCTCACAGTTAACTAACTCTAGGTACAACTACAGTGTATAGTGCTTGAAGCATTTCCACGGTGTTTGTAACCAGATTTAATTATACCATGTATTACTGTTGTTCCATCAGCCTACCAAACTTAACTATAGATACGGTGTACTTTAGTTACTGTATTTCCACAGATTTTTGTAACCAGAGGTAGACCTACGGTGTACTTAGCATTTCCACAGCTCTATGATGCCTAGACCATATTCTAGGGTTTCTAGGTAGGGCACAATGTCGGTACCAATGGCTTTTCCTCAGGCTTCCACGGTTGTACTCCACCAGTGGTGTTTTCATCGCTATACCCAGTACTTTAGCCGAATTACAGTAACAAACATGGATTCCGTACGATAACACAGATAACAAACTACTGTATCTAGAGGTGATCAGTTTCTAAACCTAAGTAGCAGTCACGCGAAGGACTGGAAAGGGTGATCCGTAAACTAAGTCTAGATGCATGATAAGTTTGGACATAACAGAGTTTAATAATTCCCAATTACGTATTTGAATAAAGATTAATTTAACATCATCCCTACGTTTAATTATCTACATTTCAACAACCGCAATAATACACTACTCAGTAATCATGGCAATACACATAGCATATATCATACAAATAGGCAGAAATAATTCGGACATAGTATAAAATATGAAAGGATAGATATCACCAGAAATACGAGCAGAGTAGTATTGAGAATTGCGTAGTTTTGCACCGGAGATGCTTTACACCGAGATTACAACAGCTAGTTTTCCTCTCTCTACCTCTAACTAACTAACTATCTATATCTCTCTAGAGAGAGAAAACTCTAGAGAGAGAAACCAAAACCTAAATCTAAATACGAAAACGAAATAAAAATGAAGAGAGAATTGAAGTGAGAGTGTTGAGTGAATGATGAATGTGTGAAATGAGGTGGTAAAGCCCCATATATATAGTATTCGCTCAGCCGTATCGTCCAGCCGTATTTGCACCTTCAAATGTCCAGCCGTATCGCTCAACCGTATCAAAATCTCATCTTGTACGGGGGAGGAGGACGATACGGGGGGACCTCCCGTATTTCGGGTGGAAATGGCACGATACGGGCGAACACGGGTCAGATACGGGAGAACGAGGCCGTATACGGGCGGACAGAGGCCGTATACGGCTGGAACATGGCCGTATACGGGCATGCCAGGCCGTATACGGCTTGTGCATGGCCGTATACGGTTGTGTTCAGCCGTATACGGCTTGTGCTCCCCCGTATCTCGGTCTTCGGTTGCCTTGATTCTTCGTTCGGGCGTAACTTCTTCACCGTAAGTCCGTTTTGAGCGATCTTTATATCCACGCGATCGTATTTTCCTAACAAAGATAATGACATAAGTTAGAGGTCATAATTCTAAGTTTTGCTCAAAAAGTATCGAAACGCGTGAACTAAAGATTCGTTAATCATTTATGCTCAGTTTTTCACGTTTTTCGTGTCGTTTTCAATGGTTTTCAAAATATCATTTCCGTTTTGACTTAGTTAACAAAATATTATAATATTTGTCATTATTAGTGTGGTTTTGTCAACTTCGGGTCTAAAATGCGAGAAATAACGTACGTAAAAACATGACTTTTTACGTGTTATCAAATATCCCACACTTAGAGCTTTGCTTGTCCTCAAGCAAACTTAAAAATTCTCACTTGCTAAAAAGGTTTTGAAAATATGGTTTTAGAATTCCGACATAAAACATTTTGAGATTAATCATTTGTCGGCTATCAAATAAACCTTTCTAGAAAGTAAGCATCGTTAGGATTTTCACCCCTTAGATTTGAAATGTTAGCCCTGGCATACTTTCACAATTCTCGATGGATATTGTACATGACTAGGCGATCTCACTAGGTGGTCACTCAATTCACTCAGCGTGTATTGGGTTTCCTATCTCTCTAAATCAAAGAAATCACTCATAAAGCCAGTCATGCATTTGCTTCTCGTCATAGGCTTGATCGAGAATCGGATCTCCACCACTTCGATGAGAACGGTGCTAATCATCCCAAGACATTTTTAAAGGGTTGTAATGGTGAGTGAGGGTTAAAGGGTATGGAAGGTAGTGTTTTTAGGGTTTGAGGGGTTTTATCTTAAGCTCAGAAATCCTAAAGCTATGAAAAGGATTATTTAGACATTCTTGAAACGAGACGAAAAACACGAAAGGAAGAGTTTTATTTTCGGAAGATAGCTTTGCTATCAAACACACGCGAGTTTATATGATTTTCTGATCAGGCATTTTTCTGCGAGATTTGGAGCGCTAAGCTTTATTCTATTTTTGTGGAACTTTTTGAGGATAACTTTCACAGACATATTTTTCTTTTCTTTTCGAAAGATCCTTAACACGTTGTCTTTTGACATTTCATTTCTTCTGAGTTTTTCACAGGGGTGCCAATTTTTCGCACCAAGTATTTCTTCTAGAGATTTTGACCTTTTTAAACATACGCAATATTTTCTGAGAGAAGCGCAGAATAGATGAACGCTTCGAGACAAGAGTGACAAGGATGTCTAAATGACGCTTTTCATAACCTCAAAAGTTCTAGGCTAAAGTTTTGGAAGGATAAGGGAATTTTGAGTGGGTTTGGTTTAGTTGGGTTTTGAAAGAAACGAAAGGTTAAGGCGCAAAGGGGTTTTCTAGGTGGATCATCAACACTAACAATGAGTGTCGGAAGGGTTTTGGGCTAGAAGAGATTTGTGAAAAATGGGTTTAATCCTAAGATATGTCAAGGTCCTCTGATTGCACCTACACCGCGTACGACGCTCATCGGTGTGGCCTCGAAACGTATACCAAGAGCAAGTTCTAATTCAAAGCAAAAGCATCGGCACACACATCAATCGAAAGTGAAGCATTAAAGATGAATGCTTATTGGGCTCAAGTTCCTCACTGCAAAAGGGTTGTATGTGCCTAGCCGTGCGATGCTCATGGATTAACATTTCATTTCTAAGGAATTCGTATCCTAACTTATCTTATTTTCCAAAGCAATTTATTTAATTTCTGACAAATGACCTTTCGCAAAATATTTTAAGTCAAAATTTTGAAAAATTTTAGCAATAATGAGGTTTTGTTGAAAAAAATTAAGCTAACTGAATGGATGACAATTCATCATCGAAGTTAAGCTTATGTTTTAAATATGTTTACTTTGGACAAGCAATCAAAGTCAAAATACGGTATATCATACCGTGTATCCCACACTTAGAGGAACATTGTCCCTAATGTTCATAAACTAAGTATAGAATGTTTCTTTGGAGAAGAATCCCACACTTAGAGTTTGATTGTATTTGGAACTTTGTTTCTAAGTTGATTTGATTTATGGGTTTTGAAATCCCACACTTAAAGATTAAGCATAAAGGACAACGGTATAGATATATTATGATATTTAATAACCACTAGGTAAAAGAACGAAAAACTCCCCTAAGAAAGAATGAGACGGTTGTTTGGTGAATTTGGGCGTGTTGACAGCAATCGGAGAGTCCAATGTCGTTCAGCCCGAATCTTGCGTGATTTGCGCGTTGTCTTACTCATCCTTGGGGAACTCCAAATTCACTCATAATTCTCTTATTTTGAAAGCAAGAAAAACATAATATTAGTAAATGATAATAAACTAAGATGATAATACGATAAACAAAAGCAGATAAATCCAACCAAATCATATGGTTGGTCCAAAAATATCCGCACATCACAGTACTAATACAGTAATCCAAAATATCAAGTGATAGTACAGTAATCCCACATAAGTAATAATAATAATAAGAAGTGATAGATAAGTGGAATCAAGGAAGAGGAGGGTCCTGATCCGCTGGTGACTCATGGAGAGTGGGAAGAAAGCTGCCTGCTACCTGCTGGGTGACGGAGTGCTGTCCACTCGACGCCATGCGGGATACTGACCCCGATGATGCGGCATGCTGCTGCTCTGGATGTAGCGGATACAAATGGAAGTTCGAATCAAGGCCCATATCACCTATGTCAGCTGATCCGAGAGGGAAGTCACGCAGAACCTGTACCAAGTGAACCGGTGGTAAATCTGAGGATGGAACAGGGGTAGTGTCAAGCAATCCTGTCAATCCGGAAGATGTGGGTCCCATAGGTAAAACTGGTACATAATCTGTCGGTATCTGCTCCTGTATCTGCTCCTCCTCAAGCTCCTGAACTGGCTCCATATGAGTATCCAAACCCTGCCCTAACTGTGGTGAGTCTGTCTCTGAAGATGTGTCTGTATCTGATGTGGCAGACTCAGCTGGCTGAGGACGGGTCACAGTCCGTGAAGATGGCTGTCTGATAACCTGTGGGTCATGCGGCTCACGTGTGGTGGTGGTATGAACAGAGAATACTGGCTCAGGTATAGGTATACATGAAGATCGGCTAGCCCTGGTGATAGTCCCTAGTGTGGTGGTAATGGTGGTAGTGGGGTGAGGTGATGTGATGGTGGGTATGGTGGTGGTGAATGGAGTCATGGTGAATGTATGGAGTGGTGATGTGGTGAAGTCGGGTGGTAGTGGGCCGCAGACCCAAGTCAGTGGAGCTGGTGCAGGAAATCCAAACTCCTGAGCCAGGTATGTGTCCATAGTGTGTCTCTGCTGTAGAATATGCAGCATACCATAAAAGAGCTCAGACGATGGTGGATCTCCCCAATTAAGCACTCTGGGCTGAGGAGTAGGTACACTCTGAGCCTCAATATCAGGAACTGAAGTCTCCCCTGTCTCGGGCTCGTGATGAACCTCATTTCTTGGCTCCCTATGTACTGTACTATCATCAAAATCAATCCTAGCTCTCTTGAGTCTCGGAGGTCTCATAGAAACTCCTGGGATCAGCGGACCATCTTTCCAGTGGATGTCACCATTAAAGTCTTTTTCCAATAATCAAACTTTTATCATGTAGTTCATATCATATGGCTGTGACTCCTTTTCTTTCATCTCTGTTAACCGGCTAATCACATCACTAGTCAAAAGCCCCATCTTCCTAACCAGCTTTGTAATAATAGCACCCATGTAAACAGTCTCAACCTCAGAATAAGCAGACTCAGTAAGAAGACGATCAGCAACTAGATAGGCAACATTCACATGCTCTGTCTCAATGATACTCTTGATGATCAACAAGTCTTTCTGCCCAACAGCTCCTTTTGTCTTCTTCTTTCCTCGAATACTACAAGCAAGAAGGTTATGAAGCACATTGTGATATTTATCCTGAAAAACTCGAGCTTTGACATTTGAATGAAACCGTCCTGATGCATACTGAGACCAAATGGCAGTGTGATCTCTCTGTTTGGGACTGCACTTTGAGTCGAGGAAGAACTTGGTTGTCACTTGGTGTTCACTGTAAAGCTCTAAATGAACAGCAAAAGTAGCTAATGACATGCTGTAACTCCTTCCCTGAAAGTTAAACTTAATCATCGAAGCATCGTCCAATTTAGATACCGATTTATCAAACTTCAAAGTAACCACGAATTCTGCCACAAGTTCCTGATAAACTTTCTCTTTTAAGTTAAACAAACTGGTCCATGCCCGAAGATGTCGTTTACCCACTTTAAATTCAATCAACTCCTTAAATCCCGTTGCTAACCCGATCTTAGCCAAATCTTCCCATACTACATATCTGTTAACTCATAACTCATGAGACAACCATTTCCGATAAAGCTTCCTTTTCTCGTCATCCTTGATTGAATTTGTAATGTACGAAGGAAGAGAAGTCTTGGCCATCTGAAATAAGAGAAAAACAAACATCATAGTGGATCATATTAAATCAATTACAAGTATATGGACTATATTAAACCCTAGAATTTTTGGAAAAAATTCGAAATGAGGGCTTTAAAAAGTGGATAATCCATAAACCTGTAATGACCGATAATAATCAAAATCTCACTTTTCAACCATCTAAACGAACTTTGATTTATGCAAGAAGCTATCACGAACTATTTGCAACAAATTCCCAAATGGACTTTATTAGCTTTAAAGTGACCCGAGAATTTGAGACTAGTTCCAATTTTCAACCACATAAGCATTTAAGCATTAGATAAGTTCAAACATGTAAGTTTGCTCTAAGCTTACTAGTTACCTTAAAGTGACGAAAGTGATCTCTACTTATAAATTGCAAACTAGCACGGCTTTCTAAAGTAAGCATTTATAATCATACCGAGCAAGTACGCGTTCAAAGTTCCAAGTTAACTTATTATTGCCATTTTATGATTCAAGAATGTTCTTTAAAGTAGATATGGCAATTTTGGTGCAAGCATCACTTTGTTTAAAAAGATTGGTCATTTAAAGTCGCGATGCATTGGAACAAAATAAACCATATTCACTTCTAAGTTCAAACCCTTATCACAAACTAAATTGTTATAAACTAAAATGGTTACATGTATGCCAGAACAAATCATAACTTATAAGTTTCACTTGCTTTGTTTTACCAAAGTAGCGCCACTTAGAAATCTTGATCCATTCGTTAATCCATTTTAAGGGCTTTCAAAAACCAAAGTAAGCTTAAAACATTCATTTAAATACAAGTATCATTTCCAAGTAAAGATTTTCATTTTAAAATGTGATACTTGGCAAAAATCGATTTTTTATGCTTACTTTAATTTTCAAATGTAACCAAAATTATGATTTGATCAATAACAAAGCAAATGTACAAGTTACTTATATCATTCTAAGCATATAACAATCACTAGCAACTTCACACAAGCATTTTAATCATCATTTAATCAAATATGAACAATTAGGGCAAAATTAGCTAACTTTAAAAACTCAAACTCAAAATTCTCCATCTAATTCATGAAATGAAGGTTCCTACATCATCACATATCACTACTAAGCAAGAATCATCACTCAAATTCGCAACTTTAACTAACAATAATCACCAAATAATTTGAAACCCTAGGTTTTTAAAGTTAGAGAATTTTGAAAATTTAAGCTTGAAAATTACCTTAATGAAGATGCAAATGATGTAGAAGTTACATAATCATGTAGTGGATGAAGATTTCAAGCTTGATTTTGTTAACAATGGTGAAAAATTGAGGTGATAGTGGGTTGGGTTGGAGGCCGGCGACGAGAGGGAAGGGAAGAGGAGAAAGAGATTTTTTTTGAATTTTTGATTTTTCATTTAACTTAAATCTCTAAATTACCTAAATACTCCCTTTCTTCTTTATTTTTATTATTTTAAATACTTATGTTTTAGATTATTTTGGAGGAAATTTTAAAAACTTAAACCAAATAATTTTAGCAAAAGTTTTCAGAATTCTGCGTAGTACTGCGAGCGGTTAAAAAGAGTTTTATTTAAAATGCGAAAGATAATGCTTAAAGCAAAACAAAATTATTTTTGGTCTAAAAATTTTGAATCTTTAAAACCTTAACAATTTTAAAACTTTAAAATTCAAAGAATTTTTAAACTTTAGAAACTGCGCAGATTTTGCGAAGACAAAGTTTTTAAGAGTTTTTGTAATTATAAAAGAAACTAAATTTAATACTAATTAACTTAAACTAATTAAAACTAATTAAAACTTATTGATTTCTAAAATTGGGTTGCCTCCCAACAAGCGCTTGGTTTAAAGTCTTTAGCCCGACTTTCCAAAACAGTTTTAATTTATCAAGAGTAAATGCTTAAAAGCATTTGGTGATCTTGGGTTTCGAAGAATATGGCGAGGAATGAAATTACTTATAAGAGTTTTAATGACAGAGTCGACTAGGTCTGCAGGATTTAGATGAAATTGTTCGAATTCGCTGAGAAACCTACGTTCCTTTTTGCCTAAGTCTAGAAGACTGTCAACAAACTTATAAAATTCTTTCCTAACCCTCTTTGGACTTGAAATTCCTACTCGTGTTCCTTTGTCTATATGATTAAGGTCGTGGAGAAGTTTATCTAGGGTTTTCTGAAATTTCCGTTCCTCTTCTGAATCAGGGTCTCCGGCTGTAGTGTGAACTGCTTCGGCGACGTCCATGATTAAAGATCTTTGAGATATAGTGAAAGGAAATTTAGACTGATCGAATAAGGAAGTGAGTTCAATGTTGATGTTCTTTCTTTCAGCAAAGAAAGCGGCTTCTATCTTATCGTTATCTGCTCCAGGAAATATCTCTAACAACGTTTCAATCATATAGGTGGCGGGATCAACAAAGAAAGGAATTTTTCCAGAAATGTTGAGAGAAATTGCGGGATCTTTTGAGATCCAGAACTCAAGCTCATATATCATAGCCGCAATATAACGATCAATCAGAGTTTGTGACACCGAATGATAATTAGTGCTGGCAAATAAGTCCATTAGTAGGTCTATTATGGATATAAGCTTTCGTTCTTCCTCTCTATATCGTGTGAAGATACCATCTTCCTTTTGGGTCGGAAGATAGTGAAGAATACTGATCTGATTATCAATCCTATTGATGACTTTTATCTGTTCATCTGAAAAAGGAAAGTCTGATATTTTAAGATGTCTGACAAATGCCTTACATACAACTAACCTCTTATCAGGATCAAAAGAGTAACCAATATAGCGGATTTCTTCATCTTCTGGTATATCTTTATCAACAACACGGTATATGGTGTACGCAGGTTCTGGTACAAGGTTTATAAAAATTGGTGATTTTGAAGGGTATTTGTGAGCGTCTTCATTCCTTATGCCATCAAAATTAGGGAATTGCGAGAAATTTTCGAAGGGAAATGAGATCTCAGGTTCAGGTATGACCTGATAGCTTGGAATGCTAGAGACAGAAGTTGAAATCTTCTGCTGAGACTCAATGGATCCTAAGTTAAGATCTAAGAATTTCCCTATGGTTCTAGAATCGTCGTCTGGGCTAGCGGAGATTTCTTCGGATGAAGTTGAAGAGTAGAAGTCGGATTCAAACTCTCGTTCAAGGCAGTCGAAGAACTCAGCGTCGTCCATGGCCGTCATTTCTTCGGTCGTCTTGTGGGCGAATGGAGAAATGGGGCAAGAAGGCGGCGAATCATAGAAAGATATTTTTGTATTTTTCATTTTATGTTATTTAACTAAATTATTCTAAAGCAGGTAAGTAACTTCCGGTTAAGTTTGGGTAAACCTAAACGAAAAGGATCTCCTAACAGCTAATTTATCTAAGGCGGCTTCAAAATCGTAACGCTCTACGATCCCCGGCAGCAGTGCCAAAAACTTGACGTCGCCTGATAAGTCAGGTTCGTTTTAGCTCACGCGAGTGAACCGTCCTCGTCGTCGAAGGACTCGTCCGGACAAATCAGGCGGGCGTCGTGGGTAAGTTTTAAAGATTTGTAATATGCGGGGCTCAACTTATAGGTACTACCTACTACACTGGGTGAGTAAGCAGCAAGTATAACTCGAGGTCGCTCTTTAATCGGAGTGAATTGAAACGAAGTTTAGGCCAAAGATAAGGTTCACTATTAGGATAGGTTTGTGTAGATAGGTGTGACACCTGTCAAATTAGGACTAGAATTTAGTGCCTAATCAATTTTTAATACATGTAATTAGTTCTGTGTTTGGCTAATTAATGTATCAATTATTATATATATTGTTGAATATATATCTACAATTATGCGATTTGTTTAAATCGTACGAGTTTCAAATCGAATGAATTTCGATACAATAAATACGGACGTTGGTGAAAAATTGATTTAAGTAATACAAGGATTTTAATAACGTTATTGTACTTAAAAATATTATGTCAATAATATTTAGTATCCAAGTTTATCATACAATTAATATAAACGCGAATAAACTGTAATTGCGCAGACAAAATAAGACAAATCACCATTTATAATGTAATTATTAAATGTTTAGTCAAATGCTTTAACAAAATACTGAGTAATTATTCGTATTTTAAAATGTATATTAAAACATAGAAAATAAATATTTAATGTTTAAACGTCGGAGCAAACGAACACCGCACGGGGCACTTCGCGGAGACTGAAAAAGGTGGGGATTCCACCTTAATCACCTCCTTTTCTTCCTTTTTCTTTCATTTCTCATTTCTTTTCTCTCTCTCATCTCTTATTTTCTCTCAAATAAAACACAAACCAAATCAACAAAAAATCGCAAAATAAACACACAAAACGCACTCGGATCACCAAGCCCTTTTGGAATAAAACGTTCACCACTTCGCGATCTACAATCCTATCTTTCCGGAATTTCATTTCGGCGATTTGTAAGTTTCCGACACAACTCCGAAAACTCTCGTTTTTAAGTTTTATAACTTGCTAGTTGTTTGTATAACCTTGTAATGTCCTAATATGGGTTGGGTAAAAAATATTAGGCCGATCGATGGCCGGAAAATGCGTTTTTGAAGTTGAAATTCCGATCAGACCCCGTACGTCGCATTTGGCCTGGAGCAAATGCGACGCAGCGACCTACGTCGCACTATATCCCCAACGTCGCATATAGCGACGCAGCCTATTACGTCGCATTGAATTGCGACGTCGCACTTAGCGACGCAGACCCTTACGTCGCAGAAATCAACTACGTCGCCTATAGCGACGCCACGTACAACGTCGCATTAAATTGCGAAAGTCGCACATAGCGACGCCGTGCCCAACGTCGCAGTCCGGATCTGCGACGTCGCACCCAACGTCGCAGGCTACGTCGCACAAAACAGAATCTTCAAACCTCAAAATTTTCAAAGTCAAATTTTACTGTAGCAATTCACTGTAGCAACAATATAATAACAATTTAGAACTATCGTTACAACCGTCACCAACGGGCCGTACACATTTTCAAATACACAATTAAATCAACTAAGTCATAGTAACTTAGACAATTCAATCAAACAAGTCGTTGTAACTTGTACCAACTTATTCAAACAAGTCGTTGTAACTTGTACCAACTTATTCAAACAAGTCGTTGTAACTTGTATCAACTTATTCAAACAAGTCGTAGTAACTTGTAATAAAAAAATCAACCAAATCGGGGTAATTTGGACATTAAGTTAGACAAACAATTCAAATGGTAGTCTTTCGGGATACCAATACAATTAATGACAATTTAAGTGTCGTGGACACATTCAGGTTTCAAGCCTTTGGACACCAACTCACAGCTAATTACTTCAAGTTTATTAAGTTAAACACTTCAAGAACCAGGTGAGTTTCATAGCCCCATTTTCACTGCTTTACAACTAGGGGTGTGATATTACTACTCGATTTTGTTTTACAAGTAGAACGCAAGTGCCAAACTTCAAATACTACATGAGTTTCAAGCTAATCAATTTAAAGTCCTCCATAAGCATAGTCTCTAGTATTTTATAGCGTGAATGTTAGTATATGATATCATATGGGATTGACAATCCTCATCCGGGTTAGCACGCACTAACCGGTCAAACGGATGTATTAGCATTTGGGAAGACGAGTGTTGATTAGGCACTCGTAGGAGGCATTTCAAGTTAGGTTTCCTTAATTGGGCCTGACAAATCAAGTTAAGCTCAGACTATGTGCTCATGGACAGTATAACTTTTATTTTGCTTAATTGCATTTTAAATTCAATATAAATCTTGCGGTTCTTACAACTATACATTGACATACAAACCTGTGAGCTCACCAGCGTTTTCGCTGACCCATTTTAGTATTTATCACAGGTACCCAGCAGTAGGTTGGCTGCACAAGCAGGGAATATTAGCTCGAGTCAGCATTCATACAACTAGAGATTTGATTGTATTATTATATTTTGTAAAAGTAATTATGCTATGTAATCTCTCAATTTCAGGAATCGAGCTAATGTAACTATATTTTGATGTAAACATTTACTTTATCTAAACAAGTTTAAAACGATGCATATAGTGGTCGTTCATTATATCTTATGTGCTTTGTATATTGATTAGTGACACCCAAATCAGGCTTCCGCAAATCATTAAATTTGGGGGTGTCACAGATTGGTATCAGAGCCTAAGGTTATAGTGAACTAGGTTGCATTTAGTGGGCCTAGACTATGACCGTTAGGCAGTATTCCTTATTAGTTATGACTAGTTCAGGGATTACATCATACGACTTTAATTTAACATAGCCTGATCAACTATGTACAATTAGAGAAAGATGATGTGAAATCTGAAAGAGTTATGTTGAACAGGAATGCATTAGTTGACTCTGACCTCGAGAGAAACGGGACTCAAAACACGTCTGTGCTAGACACTCAATAGGTTATTATGTGATATACATATATACTTACATAAGTAGACCTCATTACCACTTTAGGCTATATTATATTATATGAGTATAGGCCTCTTTCTCTCTAACGCTTTGTCTCGAAATGACAAACACACCACTAGTTCATCATACTCGGACTAGCATCTTATTTCATTTCCTTGTTCTTTCTTACACAGCATCATGCCTCCTCGTCGTCAAATTACCCTTAGCGAAGCTGAGATCGCGGGAATCATTGCCCGCAGTGTGACCGAAGCCTTGGCTACCCGAACACCACCCGGTAGCGAGGACACAGCAACCAATACTCCACCACCCAAACCCTGCTCCTATAAGGACTTTCTTAGCTGTAAACCGCTATACTTCAAGGGCACGGAAGGTGCCATTGGCTTGATCCGTTGGATTGAGCGCATGGAATCTATTTTCAGTCTCTGCGATTGCACTGAGAACAACAAGGTCAAATTCACTGCTTACACCTTTCAGGAAGGTGCACTCACGTGGTGGAAAACCCACGCAAATTCTGTAGGCCTCGAGATTGCAAACCGACTTCCTTGGGCCGAACTGAAAAAGAAACTGACAGAAAAATATTGTCCTGAAGAGGAATTGCACAGGCTGGAAGAAAAATTCTGGCATCTGGAGGTGCAGGGAAATGATGTTGCTGAATATACCACCAATTTTCAGCAGTTTGCTTTATTATGCCCGAGTTTGGTCGAACCAGAAAGTAAGGGCATTAAGAAATACATTCGTGGACTCCCCGAGAACATCCAGGGAAACGTCGCCTCATCCAAACCAACCACCACTGAGAGTGCCATTCGATTGGCCCACGAACTCATGGCTCTAGTTGTCAGCCGTGAGACCTCCAACACCTCATCCTCTAACAATAACAAACGCAAATCCACTGAACACCACCACAACTCAAACAAGAAAAACCACGCCATCCAAGTCTACAACACCAACTCTGAATCCAACGGCAGCTACACCGGGGACAGACCTTATTGTCCCAAGTGCAACTACCACCACTTTGGTCAGTGCAACCCCCCTTGCAACAACTGCAGGAGGTACGGGCATTTGACTAAGGATTGCCGAGCCCCCAAATCCAACAACCACCCCTCTGACAAAAATACCCGACAACCTAAGTCCTGCTACGAATGTGGAAACCCAGGACACTTTAGGGATTCTTGCCCAAAATTGAAGAACAAGGGCAACAACAACAACCACCGCAACAACAACAAAACCAAAAGTAACGCATTCGTGATCAACTCAGGAGACGCCCGTCAGGATCCGAATGTGGTCACGGGTATGTTCCTCCTCAACAACTTAACTGCTTCCATACTGTTTGATACTGGTGCCGATAGGAGTTTTATTTCCGATGAATTTTGCCCTCTACTTGACATTACACCTGTTGCTTTAGACATTAAGTACACCGTAGAGTTAGCAAATGGCAAACTGATAGAAACCGATAGTGTGATACCTAATTGCACTTTAAATCTAGCCGACGAAATCTTCTCCATAGATCTTATGCCTATTGAGATAGGAAGTTTCGATGTCATCGTAGGCATGGACTGGTTATCCAAACATCGCGCCGAAATCATCTGCTATGACAAAATTGTTCGCATACCTCTCACTGTCGGTAGAACCCTAGTCATACAGGGGGAGACCGGAGGGACGAGGCTTAACATCATATCTTGTCTTAAAACCCGAAAATTTCTGAGAAAGGGTTATCCAGCAATCCTCGCGCACATCATGGAGAAAAAGTCGGAGGAGAAGCGACTTGAGGATGTTCCAATTGTTCGAGACTTTCCAGAAGTCTTTCCTGAGGAACTGCCTGGTCTACCACCACCAAGACAGGTTGAGTTCTCAATCGATCTTGTACCAGGTGCTGCGCCTGTGGCCCGAGCACCATACCGTTTAGCTCCATCCGAACTTCAGGAGCTGTCCACCCAGTTACAGGAACTCCTGGAACGAGGGTTTATCAGGCCGAGTTCTTCACCTTGGGGAGCTCCGGTCCTATTTGTTAAGAAGAAAGATGGTTCTTTTCGAATGTGTATCGACTATCGAGAGTTGAACAAGTTAACTGTCAAGAACCGGTATCCACTCCCTCGAATCGATGACCTGTTCGACCAACTTCAAGGGTCGAGTTGTTATTCAAAGATTGATCTCCGATCCGGTTATCACCAATTGCGTGTTCGCGATGCCGATATTCCAAAAACCGCTTTCAGAACTCGTTACGGACATTACGAATTCCAAGTGATGCCATTCGGCCTAACCAATGCACCGGCTGTATTCATGGACCTTATGAATCGGGTGTGTAAACCTTACCTTGATAAGTTTGTCATTGTCTTCATCGATGACATCCTCATATATTCACGAAGCCAAGAAGAACACGCGCAACACCTCAAAACCATCCTTGAACTACTTAAACACGAGGAGCTCTATGCCAAGTTCTCTAAGTGTGAGTTCTGGATCAAAACCGTTCAATTCCTTGGTCACGTGATTGACAGTCAGGGAATTCACGTTGACCCGTCAAAAATCGAGGCTATCAAAGACTGGCAATCGCCAACCACTCCGACCGAAGTACGGCAGTTTCTAGGACTGGCCGGATACTATCGACGATTCATTGAAAATTTCTCCAAGATAGCCATACCACTCACGACGCTGACCCAGAAAGACAAAAAGTTTGACTGGACTGATAAGCAAGAGTCGGCATTCCAACTCTTAAAACAAAAGCTTTGCAGTGCTCCTATCCTATCTTTACCTGAAGGCACCGATGACTTCGTGGTATACTGCGATGCTTCACATCAAGGTCTCGGTTGTGTGCTTATGCAACGAGACAAAGTCATAGCTTATGCTTCCCGACAGCTCAAGATTCATGAAAAGAATTACACCACCCACGACCTCGAGCTAGGAGCTGTCGTTTTTGCCCTCAAAATCTGGAGACATTACCTTTACGGTACCAGATGTACAATCTTTACCGACCATAAAAGCCTTCAACACATATTCGATCAGAAGGATCTCAACATGAGGCAACGTCGATGGGTCGAGTTACTTACCGATTACGACTGCGAACTCAAATATCATCCAGGCAAAGCAAATGTTGTTGCTGACGCCCTCAGTCGAAAAGAGCGAGTGAAACCACTTCGGGTTCGAGCCCTCAGTATGACCATTCACAACAATTTAAACATCCAAATCCTCACTGCTCAACTCGAAGCCTTAAAACCCGAAAATCTCAAAGATGAAGCCTTGCGGGGCATGGATAAACAATTCAAAATCAGACCTAACGGGATTAGGTATTTCTCAAACCGAATCTGGTTGCCTAAATTTGGGAACCTACGAGACTTGGTGATGGATGAAGCTCACAAGTCTAAATATTCTATCCACCCGGGGTCCGATAAAATGTACCACGGTATCAAGGACTTCTACTGGTGGCCGAACATGAAATCTGAAATCGCCACCTATGTCAGCAAATGCCTTACTTGCTCCAAAGTCAAAATCGAATATCAAAAACCTTCTGGTTTACTTCAACAACCCAGTCTTCCTGAAAGGAAATGGGAACAAATTGCCATGGACTTCATAACCAAACTACCCAAATCGTCGAGCGGTTGCGATACCATTTGGGTGATCGTGGATCGTCTCACAAAGTCTGCTCACTTCCTGGCAATCAAGGAATCCGACAAAATGGAACGCCTCACCAACATTTATCTGAAGGAAATCGTTACCAAACACGGTGTTCCAATCTCAATTATCTCCGATAGAGATAGTCGTTTCACTTCACAATTTTGGCAATCACTCCAAAAATCTCTGGGTACTCGACTTGACATGAGTACCGCATACCATCCTCAAACTGACGGTCAAAGTGAACGAACCATTCAAACACTTGAAGATATGCTACGGGCCTGCGTAGTAGACTTCGGTGTAAACTGGGAAAAACATCTACCATTGTGCGAGTTCTCCTACAACAACAGTTATCATACCAGCATCAAAGCGGCACCCTTCGAGGCACTGTACGGTCGTAAGTGCCGATCACCTATCTGTTGGACCGAAGTTGGGGATAGCCAACTCATAGGTCCAGAAATCATTCACGAAACGACCGAGAGAATCGTTGAAATCCAAAACAAGCTTAAGGCCGCGCGTGATCGTCAGAAAAGTTATGCTGACGTGAGACGCAAACCACTCGAGTTCCAGGTTGGGGATCGAGTTCTACTCAAGGTATCGCCTTGGAAGGGCGTAATCCGATTTGACAAACGAGGGAAGTTGAATCCCAGATACATAGGACCATTCGAGATCCTCGAAAGGATTGGTCCAGTGGCTTATCGATTGCAGCTGCCATCTGAACTCAGCAGCGTGCATCCCACATTTCATGTTTCAAATCTGAAGAAGTGTCTGTCTGATGAGACACTTATCATTCCACTCGATGAAATTCGAGTTAACGAGAAACTTCACTTTGTTGAGGAACCCGCCGAGATCATGGACCGTGAGGTCAAACAACTTAAACAAAGTCGTATTCCCATTGTCAAAGTTAGGTGGAATTCGCGGCGCGGTCCGGAATTCACCTGGGAACGAGAAGACCAGATGCGACTCAAGTATCCTCAACTCTTCACTGACTCAACGACAAACACAACTTCAACATAAATTTCGGGACGAAATTCTCCTAACAGGGGGAGAATGTGACACCTGTCAAATTAGGACTATAATTTAGTGCCTAATCAATTTTTAATACATGTAATTAGTTCTGTGTTAGGCTAATTAATGTATCAATTATTATATATATTGTTGAATATATATCTACAATTATGCGATTTGTTTAAATCGTACGAGTTTCAAATCGAATGAATTTCGATACAATAAATACGGACGTTGGTGAAAAATTGATTTAAGTAATACAAGGATTTTAATAACGTTATTGTACTTAAAAATATTATGTCAATAATATTTAGTATCCAAGTTTATCATACAATTAATATAAACGCGAATAAACTGTAATTGCGCAGACAAAATAAGACAAATCACCATTTATAATGTAATTATTAAATGTTTAGTCAAATGCTTTAACAAAATACTGAGTAATTATTCGTATTTTAAAATGTATATTAAAACATAGAAAATAAATATTTAACGTTTAAACGTCGGAGCAAACGAACACCGCACGGGGCACTTCGCGGAGACTGAAAAAGGTGGGGATTCCACCTTAATCACCTCCTTTTCTTCCTTTTTCTTTCATTTCTCATTTCTTTTCTCTCTCTCATCTCTTATTTTCTCTCAACTAAAACACAAACCAAATCAACAAAAAATCGCAAAATAAACACACAAAACGCACTCGGATCACCAAGCCCTTTTGGAATAAAACGTTCACCACTTCGCGATCTACAATCCTATCTTTCCGGAATTTCATTTCGGCGATTTGTAAGTTTCCGACACAACTCCGAAAACTCTCGTTTTTAAGTTTTATAACTTGCTAGTTGTTTGTATAACCTTGTAATGTCCTAATATGGGTTGGGTAAAAATATTAGGCCGATCGATGGCCGGAAAATGCGTTTTTGAAGTTGAAATTCCGATCAGACCCCGTACGTCGCATTTGGCCTGGAGCAAATGCGACGCAGCGACCTACGTCGCACTATATCCCCAACGTCGCATATAGCGACGCAGCCTATTACGTCGCATTGAATTGCGACGTCGCACTTAGCGACGCAGACCCTTACGTCGCAGAAATCAACTACGTCGCCTATAGCGACGCCACGTACAACGTCGCATTAAATTGCGAAAGTCGCACATAGCGACGCCGTGCCCAACGTCGCAGTCCGGATCTGCGACGTCGCACCCAACGTCGCAGGCTACGTCGCACAAAACAGAATCTTCAAACCTCAAAATTTTCAAAGTCAAATTTTACTGTAGCAATTCACTGTAGCAACAATATAATAACAATTTAGAACTATCGTTACAACCGTCACCAACGGGCCGTACACATTTTCAAATACACAATTAAATCAACTAAGTCATAGTAACTTAGACAATTCAATCAAACAAGTCGTTGTAACTTGTACCAACTTATTCAAACAAGTCGTTGTAACTTGTACCAACTTATTCAAACAAGTCGTTGTAACTTGTATCAACTTATTCAAACAAGTCGTAGTAACTTGTAATAAAAAAATCAACCAAATCGGGGTAATTTGGACATTAAGTTAGACAAACAATTCAAATGGTAGTCTTTCGGGATACCAATACAATTAATGACAATTTAAGTGTCGTGGACACATTCAGGTTTCAAGCCTTTGGACACCAACTCACAGCTAATTACTTCAAGTTTATTAAGTTAAACACTTCAAGAACCAGGTGAGTTTCATAGCCCCATTTTCACTGCTTTACAACTAGGGGTGTGATATTACTACTCGATTTTGTTTTACAAGTAGAACGCAAGTGCCAAACTTCAAATACTACATGAGTTTCAAGCTAATCAATTTAAAGTCCTCCATAAGCATAGTCTCTAGTATTTTATAGCGTGAATGTTAGTATATGATATCATATGGGATTGACAATCCTCATCCGGGTTAGCACGCACTAACCGGTCAAACGGATGTATTAGCATTTGGGAAGACGAGTGTTGATTAGGCACTCGTAGGAGGCATTTCAAGTTAGGTTTCCTTAATTGGGCCTGACAAATCAAGTTAAGCTCAGACTATGTGCTCATGGACAGTATAACTTTTATTTTGCTTAATTGCATTTTAAATTCAATATAAATCTTGCGGTTCTTACAACTATACATTGACATACAAACATGTGAGCTCACCAGTGTTTTCGCTGACCCATTTTAGTATTTATCACAGGTACCCAGCAGTAGGTTGGCTGCACAAGCAGGGAATATTAGCTCGAGTCAGCATTCATACAACTAGAGATTTGATTGCATTATTATATTTTGTAAAAGTAATTATGCTATGTAATCTCTCAATTTCAGGAATCGAGCTAATGTAACTATATTTTGATGTAAACATTTACTTTATCTAAACAAGTTTAAAACGACGCATATAGTGGTCGTTCATTATATCTTATGTGCTTTGTATATTGATTAGTGACACCCAAATAAGGCTTCCGCAAATCATTAAATTTGGGGGTGTCACAATAGGTAGGTTTGTTTTGTTTGGTTTTTCTAATAAACTAATTATCTAAATGCAGAAAAATAAACTAGAGAGGAGAATCGGTAATTAGGTAGATAGATAGAGAATGCGGTTGTTGAAACTTCAATAATCAATTGTTAGGATGATGTTCATTATAAAGGTAATTGGGGACTTAATTAATTAACCGACAGCTGAACTACAGGTGTAAACACTAGGACCCTACTTGTTTTGGTTAAACCTAAATAAGTATGTCACTGAGTACCTAGGTTATCGTGATTCTGATCAGAACAGGCTATTTGACCCACCACACTGCCTGGTTATGACAAGTGACCCATGAAGGGTGCAGGAATAAGGTAACAGACTGCCCTCAGGTTATTCTGACCGTTCTTAACACCTAAATACAACTGCTGTTCTTTAATCATGTTCTAATTATAAACCTGTTATTCTGAACTATCAGTTTTGTAGAGTCTAGGGGTTTTAAGAATCTTGAACCACTGCTGGGCTTGACTTTCATCACCAGACTCATTCCTTAGGTTTTATTAGCTTAATTACTTCTGTCATGATCTAGAACTCTCCTTTGCGATCAGTCATTCGACCCTAGGCATGCTTAGCGGGGTACAGTGCGTTCTTTCCACAGTTTTGCTAACCCTAGGTACCTTTACGGTGTACAATACTATAACCATTTTCCACAGTCTCATATAATCTGAGATCAGTATACTGTGTACTCCAGTCGTCTCACAGTTAACTAACTCTAGGTACAACTACAGTGTATAGTGCTTGAAACATTTCCACGGTGTTTGTAACCAGATTTAATTATACCATGTATTACTGCTGTTCCATCAGTCTACCAAACTTAACTATAGATACGGTGTACTTTAGTTACTGTATTTCCACAGATTTTTGTAACCAGAGGTAGACCTACGGTGTACTTAGCATTTCCACAGCTCTATGATGCCTAGACCATATTCTAGGGTTTCTAGGTAGGGCACAATGTCGGTACCAACGGCTTTTCCTCAGGCTTCCACGGTTGTACTCCACCAGTGGTGTTTCCATCGCTATACCCAGTACTTTAGCCGAATTACAGTAACAAACATGGATTCCGTACGATAACACAGATAACAAACTACTGTATCTAGAGGTGATCAGTTTCTAAACCTAAGTAGCAGTCACGCGAAGGACTGGAAAGGGTGATCCGTAAACTAAGTCTAGATGCATGATAAGTTTGGACATAACAGAGTTTAATAATTCCCAATTACGTATTTGAATAAAGATTAATTTAACATCATCCCTACGTTTAATTATCTACATTTCAACAACCGCAATAATACACTACTCAGTAATCATGGCAATACACATAGCATATATCATACAAATAGGCAGAAATAATTCGGACATAGTATAAAATATGAAAGGATAGATATCACCAGAAATACGAGCAGAGTAGTATTGAGAATTGCGTAGTTTTGCACCGGAGATGCTTTACACTGAGATTACAACAGCTAGTTTTCCTCTCTCTACCTCTAACTAACTAACTATCTATATCTCTCTAGAGAGAGAAAACTCTAGAGAGAGAAACCAAAACCTAAAGCTAAATACGAAAACGAAATAAAAATGAAGAGAGAATTGAAGTGAGAGTGTTGAGTGAATGATGAATGTGTGAAATGAGGTGGTAAAGCCCCATATATATAGTATTCGCTCAGCCGTATCGTCCAGCCGTATTTGCACCTTCAAATGTCCAGCCGTATCGCTCAACCTTATCAAAATCTCATCTTGTACGGGGGAGGAGGACGATACGGGGGGACCTCCCGTATTTCGGGTGGAAATGGCACGATACGGGCGAACACGGGTCAGATACGGGAGAACGAGGCCGTATACGGGCGGACAGAGGCCGTATACGGCTGGAACATGGCCGTATACGGGCATGCCAGGCCATATACGGCTTGTGCATAGCCGTATACGGTTGTGTTCAGCCGTATACGGCTAGTGCTCCCCCGTATCTCGGTCTTCGGTTGCCTTGATTCTTCGTTCGGGCGTAACTTCTTCACCGTAAGTCCGTTTTGAGCGATCTTTATATCCACGCGATCGTATTTTCCTAACAAAGATAATGACATAAGTTAGAGGTCATAATTCTAAGTTTTGCTCAAAAAGTATCGAAACGCGTGAACTAAAGATTCGTTAATCATTTATGCTCAGTTTTTCACGTTTTTCATGTCGTTTTCAATGGTTTTCAAAATATCATTTCCGTTTTGACTTAGTTAACAAAATATTATAATATTTGTCATTATTAGTGTGGTTTTGTCAACTTCGGGTCTAAAATGCGAGAAATAACGTACGTAAAAACATGACTTTTTACGTGTTATCAATATGCGACAGAAGCATTGTCGCAGTAAATGCGACAATGTTGGTTTATTACGACAAAGTGTTGCGAAATTTAGAAATATTGCGACAATGGCTATTGTCGCAGTCGTTGCGACAATGGGTTCAGTTGTTTTCGTTTCCGTTCAAGTGTTTTCGGTTGTCGTTTTTATGATTTGGGTTTAATTCATACGTGTCGTTTTTACCCAAGTTTCATAATAAAATTATCAAGGTTCATTTCGGACTAAATTCTTAACGTTCTTCACATCATTTCACGTTTATCGTTTTGGGGCTCGTTTTTGTTGACTTAGTCAAACGGGCTCGGTTTGACCCGAAACTTTTAGGGTAGTCTTAAATATGTTTCTCAGGCTCGGGAAAATTATCGTTACTTTTAGTGTTTAACCCGAAGTGTCGTTTTTATGTTTGTTATCAAAACAGTCCCTATGCGTGTTTTTGACAGGTTTTTGGACTCGTTTCGGGTCTCGTTTTCACTAAGTTAAAATCCGAATTAATTTTTGAGAAAAATCACAGTTGTTCATCTATGTCTTAAGTATTTTATGTAATTTTTCCATGAATTTTAGACACTTAGAAGTTGGCCAAATAAATTGTTAAAGCCCGTGAGGTCCAGTTTTGACCAATCCGGCTATAACGTCAAACATCTAATTTTCTAGACAAATTGGTGTATTTCTAGGCGAATCTATAAAAGAACTTTTTGTATAGACATATTAAGGAAGATTTCGGTTCAAGTTTCATACATTTATTCGACCTATAGCTCCAGATATGAGCTTGAGAAGGAAAGGCAGTTTTCTGCCAACCAAAACAGTTTCGACCTTTCGTCGAAGAAAATTATTCTCGTGTACTAAACGGACTCGAAACATAACGAAACAAACTTTGTTAGAAGGTTACTTCTTTTACTTCATTTTAAACTTAAGAAACATCCATTTTTATGTTGTAATGATTTTTCTAAAAATCGTTGAAGTGGGAACAAAATCTGGACAGAAAACATAAACTCAAGATTTCAAGTTATAAATCGCGTTTCGGTTTATAATTTGGACATATAATGGTTGAGTGAATACCTAAACATGATATTAAGTATGTTCCAAGTAAATCTAATAAAATTTCAAGAGTTCTTACAAAGAAATGATGAGGAGAAGGAGAAAGGAAGTCGAATGCTCGTTTTCTCACGTTTTCTTGACTTTCCAACGTGACGGCCGATGGTGGCACTATGGTGGTGATATGGTGGACTTGTGGTGGTGTAATGGAGATGCTTGGGGTTGCTGGAACTGGTTTTGGTCGTTGTTCTTTGAGAGAGAGAGAGAGGGAGAGAGAGAGAGATGAGGAATGGTGATGTAATGAGGAAAGGATGGGATAGGGTTGGTGTTTGTAGTCAACACAAACGAAGCAAGATCCATGAATCATGGATCTTGTTTTGTGGGTTGAAAACCAGTTGAGGGGTGGCCCACCAAGAGTGTGGGTCTCCCAAATATTGTTCCCCAAGTTTGCGCTTCGAGCGGTGTTCGTTTACCCGGTCGTTTCGTCGTTCGTTTAATCATATAACGTAATATGTAATATGTTTCGGTAACGTTTTAAAACACAATGTTTTTCAATGATAGATTCACTCAAATGGTATGTTTTAAGTTACCAAAATGATATTCAAGTTTTCATTTGGTTGTCGGTTGTGAATTGTATAATTGTTCGAGTCGTGTAACGTTTTTAAACGTTATTTTCGTACGCGTGTAATCGTGTTATTTTTACTTGAAGTATTTTATCAAAATACTTAGTTTTGAGTTATAAAAATATAACTTGAATGTGTTTCGTTTGTCAGGCGCGTTTCGTGCGTTTTCGTCGCGTTCGGTTACGTTTTCAGCAAAACGTGTATGTTCGTTATATTATAAACATAATATAAAGTATTTATCAATGTTACTAAATAATTTCATATTTTTTAATAAGTGTTTCACCAACGTCCGTATTGTATTGTCAGATATTTATCTGGCACGAATTTGTACGATTTGGACAAATCGTATACGTGTATATATATATATAATCATTATTATATATATATATATATATATATATATATATATAATTTGAACCTCCCACTATATATATATATGAGTAGGATCTAGGGAGAAGGTTTTTTAAGGAGAGAAGATGGAGAAAGATTTTTTGTTACTATGATTCAGTATTTTTATTATAAGATTCAAATTTGTATTACTATAACTTTTGAATCATAGCAACAAAAGACTAAATCTTATCAATAAACTATTGAACCAAAACAATAAAATGAGAATTATATTAATGAAAAATTGAATTTAGCAATAAAATATTGAATCATAATAATAAAAAATTCTTCTCTCTCTTCTTTCCTTAAATTTCCTTTTCTTTCGATCATGTTACTATATATATATATATATATATATATATATATATATATATATATATCTTTTTTTATTGATTTTTGTATGTATATAGTTGGTACATATTGTTTATTTTGTCCTGCATTTTGTATTATACATATTATCCTTTTTATACTGCATTTTTTATTAAACTATACTTTATTTTTTTATATATTTTTTACTGCATTTTGTTACAAAATGCAGTAAAATGGATAATATATCTAATATAAAATGCAGTAAAAATAAAAAATATGTAACAAATGAAATATATGCAAAATACAATAAAAATAACAAAATGAAGTATAATTCTAACAAAATGCATTACTGATAGATAATATGTATAATATAAAATGCACTAAAAAACAAATTATATGTAATATATATAATGCGGTCAAAGCAACAAAATGCAATATAAAAAGGATAATATGTATAATACAGAATGCAGTATAAAAGAACAATATGTACTAAACATATATATACAAAATGTAGTAAAAATAATAAAATGCACTACAATTTTAACAAAATGCAGTACAATAGGATAATATGTAAAAGTATTTGAATTTTTTTTAAAAAATAAATTAAAAAAAATAATTTAATAAAAAAGAATTATAATTACAAATTTTGTTTTTCCGGCGGCGACGGTTGGTAGTGGCGGCTGGTGGAGGGTGATGGGTGGTGGTGGGGTGGAAGTTGGAAGGAATAAAGTAGGAGGGGATGGTATATAATATTATGAAAGCGAAAAGGGTATAAATGAAATTTGTTTATTTGAAACGTGACGCATTTAAAACTTTCGCTCACTTCTCTTCAAAACCCATATCGTCCTCCAAACCTCACCCATCATATTATTTATTACAATAATTTTTGCTATTTTTATTTTTATCAATGATTATGACATACAATGTGAAACCCGTGACATAATATAGTTGAGTTTTACTCGATCTTTGACATAAAGTGAAGTGTAATCATTCTATTTATATAAACACTAACTGAACTATTTAATTCTATTCTTTTTTCAAAATATAATTGACCTAATAATGCATGTGTTATAACTTTAATTAAAATCCAAATATGCCCTAACAGCAGCCATATAAATAAATAAATAATAGAATCATTACACACTATTTGCTTTGATATACAGTTGGGGTGTATTTGGTAAGGAGTTTTTAAAACTTTTAGGGTGTGAACTTCTACTTTTAATAAGTTTCGTTTTATAAATTTTATTTGGTAACACAATAAATATGAGGTATTTTGAAAAAATAAACCACAAAAACTCTAAAAATTAAATTCTCGAAGTAGCTTTTGAATAGAAGATCTAACTCCTATTTCAACCACAAACTACAGCGGCCGCTTCACTTCATTGTACCCAAAATCCCAATCACACCTTTAGTGTTACTGTAAATGAAGTGAAACTCACTGGATAATTAATGATGTATGCTTAGTTTTTTAAGAAGATATATATGTTTTGCGTTTTTTTTTGGATTATAAAATTGATATTTGCCTATTTGGATAAATAGTTTTGTTTACATTAAGTGTCGTCACAAGTGACGTAGGAATGACGTGTTATTGCTTATGCGAGAAACAGAAATAAAATGTGAAATATATTAATTTTTTTATTTCTCAAAAGATAAGGAAATTATTAGACTACGTAGGCCCAGAAATGATTACATAAAAGAAAAAACATGAACAACAACAAAGACGCTTTTTTAGGGCAAGGAGCCAAGGACACTAGGTCCCGTTGTCTTATACATATTTATTTTTTATTTTTTTATAAAAACTTATACATATTTCATACAAGTAGTATACGTGACATTTTTTAAGTACTAATTAGTAATTACAAAAAACCTTATAAAACACCCTTCTTAATCAATTCACTCGACTTGGTAGTTAAATAAGGTTTATTTAAATAGTGAGGTGTACCGTCTAAATACGAGTGGTATCACTCTTATAGAACCAATCACTTTTCAACTAATTGTACACTAATTAACTCGACTTAATTAACTGGTATCATATGACATCGCTGACTATAACGTAGGTCTGACCCTACTCACTCATCTCTTCGTTTGATTTAATTCATTTTGTAAATCATTTTTTTGTAAATCATATGTAAACACAACGTTTTTCTTATTGTCCTGTTAAGTATACATTCATACACGCACACATAATTAAGCACGTACACACAAGCGGTTAATTTAGTCAGGTTATGCAATGATAATGGTGGCTCCAAGTGGTGGTACGATGGCTCTAGGTGGTGGACCTAGCCAAGGTCTGGTCGTGGTTAAAATTGTATATATAAAATGAGTGTCCATGTGTTAAAGATTAAAATATAATGATTGCAATTGTAAAAAATAAAATATGATGACGATTGCGAAAGGAAAAAATGGTGTTTAGTACGGAATAATAATATTTAGTGTCAGTGGTTAACTAAATTTTTAAAAAATAATATTAAAGTTCTTTCACTTTATATATTACGATCCGAATTTTAGTTTATACATTTTAATATATAGAGAATTCCTTTTAACTTGTAGTGTATGCATTCTAATTTATGATTTCACGTTTTATTAGAATATATAAAGATTAATACACATGTATTTTTTTGTTAGAATAAATTACATTCCTCGTCCTTATGATATGTTATTTGTTTCACCCCAGGTGTTGGGTTGATTCGTATGCTGGTTTAATCCCCTAACTTGAATTTTCATTTCACTCATAGTTCCTCAAAGGGTAAAAAATAGTCTTGAATTTTTAAGGGTATTTTAGTCATTTCATGGATGATAGACTGCGATCGAAATGAAATCCATATCAAAGGACTGAATGTGTAAAAACCCGGCTCAGAAACTGTGAGTGAAATAAATTACATAACACATATACGAGAAATTTACTTTTTTTGGTAGGTAAACCTATTTTGAGCTTTGGGTGCATATGTGACGTACAGCTTAAATCTATTACTATAGAAATTACGAAAAGATTATACTCCTAAAACACTTGTGTCAATACCCATTATTAATAGAAAACACAAATAATGAACAACTATCGAGTTGTAGATATAGCCCGAACATATTTACATCTTTTCAGTTTTTGGTAAAACAAATAAATAATGCTGCATATAGATAGGAAGGTGGGGCCTTAATGTGGGCCCAACACTCTAAGGCCCAATATAGTCCAAACCAAAGCATATGTAGCTTTTAATAATCCATCCGTTACATTTTTATTGTCGTGTTTTGACTTTTTAAATATTTCTTTATCAACTTTGATCTTAAACAAGGATTGTCATACCCACACGTTGCGTCGGGATTTTCAAACATTAACATCAAGTACTTATAAACATTTTGTTAACAATCGCATTATTATTAAAAAAATATATAATACATTTAAAATGAATCTCTAATTGATTTTTTAAAAATGGATTAGTGTCTGAAAATGCATCTAATTTGTACCCGATGCTTATTGTATGTACATCTTTTACCAAGAAGATGTTTTCATTCATATTTATTTGTCAATAACCATATATTTACAAATAATATATATGTTATATTTTAAACTTCCGTCATCGTTACGGGGTCTAACACTGGTAAATAAGTATAAATAATATTATTTTAAGTTATTGTTAAGCATTATGATCTACTTACGTTTGTTATTATTAATGCATCTAACTTTCAAAAAAGATGTTTTAACGTATTTTGCTTATGTGTCACTCGTTTAAGGTGCCACGTGACATCCGGATAGTTTGACACATCTGAAAACACTAAAACACACTTTTTGAAAGTTTGATGCGTTAAAAATAACAAACTTAAGTTGGGTACACACAATAGACATCGGATACAAATTAGATGCATTCCCAGACACTAACCCCTTTTATAATACCTGATATTTTATTTTCCTTCTTACAACAAAACAATTAGCAATACATATATAAATATTTCTCAATTAGACATTATACGATAAATCATCCACTAATTAACAGTTACAATTACAATAACAATATAAGTATATAAGTAATGCTTAGTAAGCTAAACCAAATGGTTGTCAAGGTGGTATATCAACATTAGAATAAGTATTGGGCAATTAAAAGTTCAAGGTTCACATGTTGATGACGACGTAAAAATGGAGAATAAAAGACAACCCTTGTGTTGCCATGTGAGTCTCCCTTTGAGAGGGTTTCACATATTTCGAGTTTGTAGGTCAGTGGACTCGGATGTCGTGAGTTAGTTGGCCATAGGTCACACACTATAATTACCAAAAATTTTGTTAAGTAACTAAAAATATATTTGTATATTACTAAAATAACTTTGTTACTTGCTATATTTGCCACTTAATTTTTTGAACGATACTCGTGTCTATAAGCTAACATGATTATACTCAAGTCTATAAGCTATATACATCTCTATGTATTATGTAAATTTTACATATTTTCCCCTATTACTTAATTAAAATTGTATACATATCACTTCCTTTGTACTAATATAGTTGGGCCACCTTTTCATTACCTTTAAGTTGTTAGCATAACTAAATTAATAGCAATCAAGTAGTTTATATAATTAATATTGAACTAAAAAAATAAGAGTAAATTCCATAAATGGTCCCTGTGGTTTACATTAATTTACGAAAACAGTCACTGTACTTTTTTTTCAACGTTTTCGGTCCAATAACTTTGGTTTTGCTCGTAAATGGTCCCTTAAGGGACCATTTGTGAGCAAATCCAAAGTTAGACTGAGGGACCATTTGCGAGCAAAAATCCAAAGGTAAGAGACCATTTGCGAGAAAATTCGAAGTTATTTGACCGAAAACGTTGAAAAAAGAGTACAGAGACTGTTTTCGTAAATCAATGTAAACCACAGAGACCATTTATGGAATTTACTCCAAAATAATAATGACATGCTAGAGCTTGAACCAAGAACTTAGAGGTCATAAGCAAACAAACTTTACCATTAAGCTAACTTGTATCTATCATATATTCTCTTTTATAATTGTATTTATTAAGAGAAATAAAGAGGGTTAAAGGAAAAGACAAACAACTTACTATTCATAAGTGATTGATAATTGATATTAGGGGATAATATTTTTGTTTATGTTATATAATACTTGATGCAAAAAATATGAATGTATTAGGTTTTAAATGTATTTTCATTGGGTATATTTTTCATCAAGTATTATATAACATAAACAAAAATATTTAAAGTAAAAGTTGAAAAAAAAAACTTCAAAAGTCAAAATAGGACAATTAAAATGGGACGGATGGAGTAATAAATATGAATATAATTTACAAAAATGAAAAGTAAATAAAAGAGTTGTGTTCGTATTACACTTATGGAAGACTCACCCACAGGGATGGTAACACAAACCTCCCTCTTATGACTCGATCACTTTAGATGCGGTAATTGATAAGAAGAAGCAATTGTTCGAATTTCGAATTCATTGTACAAACGTGAATCAAGAACACGAGTTTGAGAGTGAAAACTCAATTGATTGCATTACTATGAGATGAAGATCGTTACATTGTTTATATACAAGAAAGAACTAGCTTAACTACTATAATTACTTCTTTACCGCCTAATTAACAAGCTTAAAAGTTTAGAGTTTGGTAGGGGTGTTCTAAAGAACCGATAACTGTAAAACCGAGCCGATCGACCTGCTTGATGCGAACCCGAAAAAATCATAACTCGAAAAACTAAAAAAATCCTACGTAGTACGAAGGTCGTCTGTGAGTATTCGGGGCCCTGAGAAAAAAAAAAAAACGTTAATCACGAGAATGAGGCCCAAGCCAAAAGAATGTCACTCACCAAAATGAGGTCATGTAATACTAAATTAAATTTTAGTTTAAAGAATTTAGTTTAACGAATTTATGGCTCAATCATCTTAAACACAACAAGACTTGTTATTTCTTTCTTATTTCTTAATTAACAATTAAACTATATATCAAATTATATACATATTATATTATATATGTATACACACATTTTTAGGCCCCTAAAAATCAGAGGTCTTAGGCAGTCGACTACCTTGTCTACCCTCAACGACGACTCTGCATAGTACGGATCTGTTATGGTTTTTAATTTTAAATACTTGCAAGTACTCGAACCACACCGTTTTTAAGTAAATATTATCCTAATCGTACACACATTTATTACCCTTACGTTATATTATGAGTATAAATGCTCACTATTGAACTCATGTTATAACATTTATAAACTATATGATATGATGTCATCATATGATTTTTACTTTCTTAGTATGATAATTATACTGTACTATCCTAATTATATGACTTTATTGTGTAATTCTTGTGTCAATATAGTTTTAATTAATTTCATTATTGTAATTAAACAACTTAGTATTACTTAATCTTATCGAATTATGTCTCTCTTATATGTTAATCGCAACTTAATCTTTTTATTCTTCGGGAATTATTAATCGCAACTTTTAAAAGACGGATTACCCACAACTACAGTTTAGCCCTTGAACTTTCAATTATTTACAACCTGGACACAAACTTAACTTTCAGTGCTTACAAATGTGACACCAAACTTTTATATCATTCCGCAGTAAGATACAATAAGGATCTCAACAATAAAAAAATACTAGTTTAATTTAAAACTGTCCTAATAGTGAGTTGATATTACTTAGTTTAAAATTGGTGGATTTTAAGGATAGATTTAGCAGATTTCAAAGTTACTAACATTTCATTTTTCCGTCAAAGTTGTTGAGTCAATGAATTTGTTTATTCAAGCATCTCTAATTGTAGTACAAGGTTCAAAACTTCAAATATACGCATAGAAAGTAATATATTTATGAATTTTCGTTTTCAAACATATGAAATTTGCAAGAATATTAAGTGATGTTTCACTGCGATTAATATTTTGAAAAAAGTTCATAAATGTGTATTATTATTCTTAAAGCAATATTTTGATTAATTTAATCACACTAAGATTTGGTCACTTTACTTATTTTGTTTTATTCTTGACTATGGACCCAATTATGTTGCTTTCATAGTTGGTAAAAATGTGTGAAGTTAATTTTTTCCTTTTATTTCATATATATTTGAGTTGTGAGTTTTTATTTTAACAAGTTAGTATTTGCAAATTAAATGTGAAGTATATATATAAAAGCACCCAAAATCCATCTACTCAATGATTGAATATAGATTAGATTATGATATTTATGTTAGATATTGGAAGTTGATAATTGATTAAATTTCATTATCATGTCAAAGTATTTAGTTACAACGTACTACAATTCATTTCGTATTCGGTAAAGTGTCACTCTAAAAATTTATTTATAGCGTATTGTATTTCCGCGTTTGTAATAGCTAGATTAATCATAAAATAAGTAAATAAATAAATCCGTTGACCGATCCACAAGGTTGATTTGATACTATATAACAGATCGTGCACGTAACAAAAATGTGTATACAAAGTTTATAACAAGAACTTTCTATAAGAAATTGGGAAAAATATGTACATTTAGATTATTATTTATATGTCTATTTTAGCTTTAAAGAAAAGGCTACTATCCACCTTTTTTTAGCTTTTAAATTTTAACTTTTATATTTTTCAAGTTCCGACAAATGTAGCATCACACTTCCGTATGGTCTTCTTTAGAAAATGACATCCCAACTTAATTTGTACTCCAATTGGTTATTTTCAAACTTAATTATTAAATTAACAATAAACTATATCTTATCATGTTCCTTATCCAATTTGAAATTTTAATTTTACCACAACTTAATTAGCTCTGTTTGGTTCGCATAATTTTATTGAATTTGGTGGAATTGAAATCTCAATTTCATTGAGTGTTTCGTGGAAAAACGAATAGAATTTGCATCAAATTTTTTCATTTGAAGGTATTTACATTCCTTTAAATTTCAGTTTCTTTAATGAATTTTAAATCTATAAAAAACAATTTGCGAATAAAAGGCGATCTTAATTTTCTAATTGTTGGGTGTTACATGGAATCCAAGAGAAGTAAGATAAAAACAAAAGTTATTTACTATTAAAAAAATAACTATTTGGTCAATTAAAAGTAGTCTTTAGTCTTTACCTGACTTACGAATTATCTAATATAGTAGGGTACCCGCGCGATGCGGCGGTACCGAGTTTATAAAACGACGTTCTTTTATGGCGAAGAAAATAGTGGCCAGCATGTCAAACCGAGAAGGCATATATGATATCATTTACAAACATAGTGTCCAAGTTTATTGTCGTCATAAAGATATACTATACAAATACTTGTGTTTGAAAGTAAAAATAGCGTGTTCACAATGACATAAAAGATTATATAATTCACTTATGACATAAATAAAAATTCATTGCAAGGAAAAAGTTAAAACAACAAATTAAATGTGTCTCTCAAAAGATGTAAATTATTATCATCTACCTTCATACTCTTACGCTTTATATGATCATTTAAAGTCTCTCGATACACCACATTTGATTTTATACATTAATGATGATCAAATGTAAAGGTTTATGTTTAAATTGTGTAAATGTTAACTGTTTATAGTTATTGGAATTGATATTTGACTTTATATTCGTTGATGAACCTTAGGCAATTTTGGAAGTGATATTTAGAAATTGGAAAGGGGTAGGTGCAAGAGTATTTTTGGAAAGGGTTATACTTTAAATGATCATATATACCAAAAATTAAACCCACAATCAAAGATACTTAAACACATGCATATTTTAAATGGTGATGAGGGGTATTGTGGGAATTAAAAATTTTAAGTAGTCATAAGACTCAACATGGAAGACTCTTTATAAGTAGTTAAAGATTAAAGATAAAGATATACGGTAACAATAAAATATTACGTTTTCCACAAGCCATGACTTTTGCAATGACAAAACAACAAATTGCTATTTTTATGTAAATTATTATAAGTTCTATGGAACTTGATGATTAATTTCTTTAAGAACGGAACGACACGTTCACGGTTACGTTTACTAGTCTAACTAGAACTCATAGAAACCATTATTTACTCTAAAAGAAAATTAACAAAGATTAAAATACCATCTTCCAAAAGTCGCGTTTGAACAAAAATATAGGGGTGATCGAGTTCATTTGAAACACCTATAAATCTTAAGACCGAAGGAAGCAATTTGATATAATAATATTCTTCCACCTTTTAAATCTAATTATCCATAATTAATGGGTTTGTTTTTTGTTAATAGAAATAAAAATAAAAACTTTTTTTTATAGAAAAAAAACTCCGCTCAGAAAAGTACATAAAATATAAATATTTCACTACAAATAAAATGACATTTAATGGCATACAAAAAGTGTCACTATAAACAAAATAACTGCCATTATAGACCTACTTGGGAATCAGCGGCATAAAAAGAAAGTGCCACTAGAAGCGCTACCACTAAAGCCATTTAGTGGCACATTTCAATTGTGCTGCTGCAGCCATTTATAGCTTTAGTGGCACTTCTCTAAAAGCCATCATAGATATAGAGACTACAATGGCATACATTTTGTGCCATTAGATACTTGTTAGATACAAACAAATAATCCACCTTTTCTCATTACTAATTCGTATTACTGTATGAAATGATGTACAATCATTTATCACTATTTGTATACGCATGTAAATTAAAAATTAAAGTTTTTAATTGATATAAAGCACAAATTCTATACATATGAAATTTACAGTTACAATACTATTACATGAAACTCCAATTCAATCCATTTCAACAACTCCAGTATATAGGTAACAATTGCCTAGCTATATATGTCAAATTCTCTGCAAACAAGCTAAACCACAAAATACTTGTTGGATAAAAAACTCGATACTCCATCTACACGAACCTCCGCAAACTTCATTCCATATAACTTAATTTGTGTACACTGCTAGAAGCTATCTGTGTCATAGCAAATAAAGACAATATTCAAGATGAATATAATAAGATAGTGTGCCCAAATCATTTATCTACACAAGTATAATTTCAAGAATAGAAAACGTTAATGTAATTACCTTGTTTTCTCAAGAAGATTCGTTCATGATAGATACCGAGAATATGAAAGAATGAGATATAGTAATTCGAAACAAAGAATCAATTTGTGTAAGTAATTAAAGGTATATAACATCTCTACCTGATTTGTCTGAGTGAACTAGAAAGTGCCATGTGCTTTTTAGAATAATCTGTATCATATTACAAACAATAAGTTGGTATAATATTATGCACAAATACATTGATATATGGCGATTTAAGTAATTGACAATAATGTATACAACTTGCTCTACGTACAATAACTTACAATGTCTAAATTAAAGGTGAAAGGTATCAAGTTAAACACAATTGAAGAAATACATATCCATCAACCGTCATAATTGAATCTATTAAACATCGAAACTGGCTCATGTCTTGTTTGTTGTAACCACAAACGCTGCTCGGGACATTCAAACAAAATAAGTGTGAATAACCAAAACTACACATATTCATCTTTCATCATTAACTAACCGGTGAACAAATTATACCAAACATAAGATTTGTTGGCAAAAAAAATTTCAAAATGGAAAGAATAACTCACTGAGGCGTTTTCACAAACACTTGGCGGGTTCTCGTAATACAGCAAAGTACCATATAATACCACAAACCTGTAACGAACATATCAATCAACATCAACATAAAATAGATCAAAAGAGAAGAAATATCAATAAGAACATCAGTCCCCCCAAGTTTCACACTAAAATACGAATGAAGAAATCAAATTTAAATATGAACCAAAACGGAGAAGGGGTTGGAGAGGGCTGAAGATGGTGAGTGGCTAAGGCCGTTGACTCACTTGACTGGAGACAACGGTGATTGCGTTAAATGGATGAGGATTTTGATAACATCTATTGGCATATGAGGGTTACGGAGATAACACAATATTTTATTTTAAAAGAAAACGACTACAATCACTACTCTATTAGGAGGGAATTGAAAATTTATTTGAAGTTGTTGGAGGGAATGTTCCCGCCGAGATTTTTCATTTGGAAAATTTTCAATTCGACTATTGCAAAATTATATCTTTAGAAGATTAGACTAAAATTGAGGACTACAATTTTATATGTACATAATAAACCAAATTTTTTCTTAGGTTAAAGTTCTTTATTAATGATAGGCTATAGGTATAATCTGGATAAGTAAAAGTAATATTCTTAGATTTCATAAAATTCCAAGATAATTATCAAAGTTAGTGAAAAATAAGGGTATCGACAATGAGCCATATTTAAGAGTGTAAATGAGTTAAGCTACTCGATTTCAGTTGAGTATTTAAAAAATATTAGATCTCTTTTAATAAACGAGATCTAACCCTAATAAGATTTCATAATGAATAATATTTTTAAGAAACGAAACTAGCCTTATTTTGTTGTAGTGTTTGTTACAAAAACAGTTGTAAAAGCCTTGGTTTATTGGAACTAAAGCTGTAAATGAGGCGAGCTACCTCGTGAGCTACTTGAGTTCGAATTGTTAAAAGATCGATTTGAACCGAGCTCGAGTCACAATAATCTATAATAAACGAGTCAAACCCGAGCCGAGATTGATCTTGTAAAATATGAGGCAAGCCTAGCTCGAGCTTTATATATTAAGTACGAGACGAGCCGAGCTCGAGCCCTTTAAATTTCAAAATGATTTGAGCTCGAGCCTAGTTGAGCTCAGGCTCGGCTCGCCTTGTTTACACCTCTACTTGAAGTAATGATTGTATACTCTTGTCTTGGAAAAATTGCCTAGTTGCATGGTAAGGTTAATCTACTTATGGTGATCGAGGATGTCCGACCATGATTCTCGAAGCGATTGCATCTCAAGACCTATGAATATGACATGCATACTTTGATTAGGTGTTATCAAATGAATTAGTATTACACGAGATCGATAAAAGGGTCAAATGGTAGATTGCACTATTTTATAAAGATTATTCATTTGTTTAATTATTATGGCATCAAAAAGATTTTACTAAATGTAGGGTAATTTCGTGATTTGAGTTATAGCTTTTGTACGTTTTTTAATATGAGAGCGTCAACTGCTTTATATCTTAGTAATAAATAAATATATCAAGTGCTTTTTACATTTATAATGGTATACGCAAATTTGTGTCAAATGTATGTACATATATAGCATCGAATTGTGCAACGCCTATACTGCTATACTTATGTAAATTAATGGCATATCCGACTTTGTGCAAGTAGTATTTATATGTACATTAATGACATATTCAAAATTGTGCCAATAATGTATATACATTAATGGCATATTCAAATTTGTGCCACTAATATTAAGGTACATTAATGGCACATCCAAATTTGTGCCACTGATATATATGTCCATCAATGGTATATCTGAATTTGTGCCACTAATGTATATGTCTATTAATGGCATATCAAATTTGTGTCACTAATATCTATGTACGTTACTGGCATATGGAAAAAGTGCCATTAAAAACCGCTATATAGTGGCACATAACAACAGTGCCATTAAAAGCGTATGCCACTAAATGTCAGTTTGTTTGTAGTGTTTCAACACACATTTAAATACAAATTGTTTCAAACATCAAAGTTGTGTTATGTTATACTTGTACTGTGAGCTTCAACTATGGTACAGTATGGTGTATGAATCAATTTTTTTGTTGTATATATCACCACCTCATTTAATGTACATTAAAATTTTTTTTAACAATATAATATGAGTAAAATAGCTAAAAAGTCATCAATTTAGTCTATTACATTTGTGTAACTATATTTCTAACTTCTTGTTATTGGTTTTATTAAAATTATTTTAGAGTTAAATAAAACTACTAATTAAGCTGATTAATTAAACCATACAATATATTTCTAACTGAGTCTTGACCGCTTAATCAATGTCTTATTGATTAAACTGCGTGATTTGCGTATTTAGAAATTCTTCTCATGCTCTAAGTAAGTGTGCTTATATATATTAACTCTTCATTATACAAAATGTGAGTGGTAGTGTCAAGATTTTATTTTCTAATTGCGTTTATTTTATCTATTTCATGATACAAATAAGATTGTGGTCCGTTAATAGGTGCTCATCTTGTTCCTATGGCTATGTACAATTTGGCTAGCTTGCAATACCAAAAAAGAGCCACAATTTGAGGGTTATGGTTTACCACCAATCTATCTATCCAAGTAGCTAGCTCAAATAAGAATAAAAAATTTGCATACTAGCTAGATCGTCAATAAAATAATGGAAAACCGTGTTGAGTGCATCGATCTTTGATGTACGATTGTACGAAGTTTCGTTTCAATGTCATTTTCTTTCTTTGAAAATTATACATTAATATTATCTATGAAGCATTTTCACGATCAATCTTAAACAATCGAAATTACTTATCAACGAACTCTTATAAATGAAAGTGAAAGATCATATGGCAAGTAAAACATATACATTGTGAAATTGGATTTACTTTTATTTAGTAAAAGATGTAATCGATTTTCTTTTAATCTTAAATTTACTGAAGATGAAAAGTTAACCTTATGGAATCGAATGAAGTATACGTAACATTTTAATAAAAGAAGAATACTCAAGAAAACGTGAATGGAGGTTCGTATATGAAATAAGTTTGCGGGTGTAGTTTAAACTAGTGAAAATCTTTACGCAAATTTACTTGCTATATAACGCAAATACATTATTAACTTTGAATTAATTCCGCTACATAGCACAGATATATCGTCAACGTATATACACATAAATGGACACTTACAAATTTCCTTTATTTAATTGAATGGTTTATTGGGATCTTAATAACGAATAATAGAAAACTATCAAGCAAGAATTAAGTTGTTGGATGGAAGAATGCTAGTATCAAAGCATGAAAATAGATAAAACCAAAATAGCACACCATTTGAAGTTACTTATATTTGGACATAGAAAGCGACATACATACTAAAGTTCAACACAACATCGACTAATGTGTTATGAGAGTTGGTATGAACACATCAAATAGCAAGGGATGATATATTATTTATACACGGTTTACTCATTGAAAATGATTTCATTATTCATTAAACAACAGTTATACATTAATTAATTAATCAAAATTATACATACGGATCGCATATAACTTTAAGATTACATATTCAAAAATTGGTTATACTACCCTTAATTCGTCCCATTATATATCCCCTAACAATTATTTTTTGATTAAATGCATAAATGTTAATTTTACACTTATACTTAAAGTAAATTGGATTAGAAATTACTACTCGTAATAATCCAATGGTTGAGAGTAATAGATGAGTGTAATTTTTGAACTTTAAAGATTTTTAATGTAATTGTTATATACTATTATTTATTTTACACTTATTAATATATATATTTTTTTACCACAAAACATACAGTTCAAGCTCATGAAATATTGTTTTTGGTTAAAAAAATGCATGACATTAAAAGAAAAAGAAAACGTAAAACAAGATTGATGAAGAATGTGAAAATACAGAAATTAAGAATTAAAAAATATAGAGAGAATAAAACATGGAGTGGCATACGTAAAAGACAAGCAGCCTCCGACAAAGATTTTAACAGTACGGACCAGACATCCCATATTCCATAGCCACCCCCTTACCCTTTCTCTCTCTAGAATAATCATCTTGCTCTTTCTCTTGATTTAAGGGTTTATTTGTTCGGTAGCTTCATAATAAAAGTATTATGGGTAAAAAATATGATTTATATATATAATGCAATCAAAGGATAATTTGAACACTATAATATTTAGCAACTTGGATTTTATAAGATTTCACGATTTCATGATTCTATTAAGTAATCTAAAGAACAAGCTGAATTATTTTTAATGATACATATTTTACCCCGTTTCTTATACTTCGATGTATCGAGGAATTTGGGTGTAAAGATAATCTTAGATATTCTTTGAATCGTGTAATAACTTTCTTAATTTATAAAGTAATTCGACTCTTTACTGGCTACGTTCACGAAATTTTTCAATGGGATAACACTAAGAAAAATGCTTAGAATCTTGACAGCAGAGAGAACCGTTATGTTTTCGTGTGTGTAAAATGAGACCAAAACATTCTGATATGTCCAAAATTCGATTGGTAGTTAAAAGCGGTTGGCGGGAACCAATAGCCGCACCCTTTCACAGACATATGCAACATTTCACAAATGTATATTCGTTTTGGTGGAGAAAAACAGAAGTTTTGGTACTACCCCTTGACCCCCGCTGTATAGTAGCAGCCCAAGCAAGTTTAAACTGGTGCACCTTGCACTTACCAATTCATTTCATAACTTAACTTCAAATGCCCTTTAGTCCTGAGCAAATCTCAATTAAACTACATATCTATGAGTTTAATAAGAGTGGAGGTATTTTCTATCGTCATATATGATAAATTCATCAAAATTATGCATTAAAATTTGGTATTGTACATATAAGTAATGTATCTGTTTTTATGAATTTATCTAAAAACCATTATGGTCGGTGAATATATATATAACTTTCTATATCAATTAATAATCTATATATCATGACTATGTCAATACATGAATGATTAAGTTATTAAGTTATCTTATTAAAAATCATCTGGAATTGTTTACAAATTATAACATTCTTCATTAAACACAACTCAAAGTTGGATTTTGTAGATGTAATTCCATTTGTGAACCCAAGAAAGAAAAATACAAATTCTTTTGGTAATTGTAACATTCCCTGTCTACCCTAGAGAACTTGACCTAATTTTGGAATGAGTGTTGTGTTCATTCTCTCTGAAATTGAATAATATAATAATTATTATATATAATTGGTTTTAAGTTTGCAAGACAAAACTAATCTCCTCACATGCTCATTAGAATGTAATCAAACTAACAGTTAGAAGAAACAACAAGAAGATAGGTTAAAATTACAGTCATCAAACACACCCTTATGGACAAACTTTTCATGAACCACATGCTTTTTATCCATTAGTTGGTTAGTATTTATTAAAAGAATATAATTCATATATCTTATTATCTACGGAGTATTGTTTATATTTGTCCACAAAATTGTTCACCTTTTTAACTATAGATTGCTAATATATTAATTAACTAGTTGTCAAACTACACTGATTATAATCGTTTAATAAGATCAGTAAAACATTAATTGAATATTAATCACTTGTGAACTAACACGTAATCTCTTGTTCCTCACTGTTCTTGTCTTCTCACATTTTTTTGAAAAGAAATTTTAGCTTAGATTAACTAGGGTAAGGTTCAAATGAGACTAAAAATTTGTGTGAGAATAGAGTAACCAATGATATGGTGTCATGTGTACAAAGAGAATACAAAATCCATTTACCCCTTAAGTTAAATATCTCACAAACGACAAATCGAAAAATTATGAAAATTGCACCATTAGATTCAGCGTTTGATCCTCTTCGATTTGCCGTCCATTAAGGCATACTTTCGACGAGTTTTTTTTTTTCATTATTTTTAGTGGGTTTCACATTACTAACACGTGTGTTACAGTGTTGCGTTTATGGTTTAGGGTTTGGGGTTTAGGGGTTGGGGTTTAGGGTTTAGGGTTGGGAGTTTGGGGTTTCGGGACGAAACCCCAAACTCCCAACCCTAAACCCTAAACCCCAACCCCTAAACCTCAAACCCTAAACGCCTTATAAAACTCTAAACCCTAAATCATACTAAACCCTAAACCCTAAACCCTGCTAAACCCTAACGCTAAACCCTGCTAAACCCTAACACTAAACCCTGCTAAACCCTAACTCTAAACCCTAACCCTAAACCCTAAATCAAAGGTATAATCAATCACTAACACATGTGTTACTAATATGTAAAACCCACCAAAAAAATGAAAAAAAAAAAGTTCGTCGGAAGTATGCCTTGATGGACGGCAAATCGAAGAGGATAAAACGCTGAAAAATATGGTGCAATTTTTATGATTTTTCGACTTGTCGTTTGTGAGATATTTAATTTTTAAAAACGTGGATGAGAGAGAAAAAAGTGACACATGGCATATTGTGGTTGGTTCCCCCATTCTCACACAAAATAAATGGTCTTAATTGAACTCTTCTCTAAACTACTTTTTTTCTTTTCTCTATTTTCCATTTTATTTATAGGGTAGGGTTCAAATGAGAATAGGAATTTGTGTGAGAATGAAGGAACCAATGATATCAAGCCCATGTGTACAAAGAGAATGTTCCACATGTACAAAACCCATTTACCCCCAACATCAATTATCTCACAAACGACAAATCGAAAATTTATGAAAATTGCACCATTAAATTCGTCGTTTTCTCCTCTTCGATTTGCCGTCCCTCAAGACATACTTTCGAAAAGTTTTTTTTTTTTTCATTTTTTTGGTGGGTTTCACATTTACTAACACATGTGTTAAAGTGTTGCGTTTAGGGTTTAGGGTCTGTGGTTTAGGGGTTAGGGTTTAGGGTTTAGGGTTTGAGGTTTGGGGTTTCGGGGAGAAACCCCAAACCTCAAACCCTAAACCCTAAACGCTTTACAAAACGCTAAACCCTAAATCTTTCTAAACCCTAAACCTTGAACCCCTTCTAAACCCTAAACCCTTATAAACCCTAAACCATAAACCCTACTAAACCCTAAACCTAACCCTAAACCCTAACCTTAACCACAAATTAAATGTACAACTAATCACTAACACATGTGTTACTAATTTGTGAAACCCACCAAAAAATGAGAAAAAAAAAAGTTGTCAAAAGTATGCCTTGAGGGACGGCAAATCGAAGAGGAAAAAACGCTGAATTTTATGGTGCAATTTTCATGATTTTTCGACTTACCGTTTGTGAGATATTTAATTTTTAAAAATGTGGAGGAGAGAGAATAAAGTGTGGAGGAGAGAGAATAAAGTGACACATGGCAGAAATCTGTTGGTTCCCTCATTCTCACTCAAAATTGGTGTACTCATTTGAACCTTACTCTTATAGAGAATATATGTATTTGCATATAAAAACAAGCACCTTTTACCATCCCATCCTTTTTAGTTTAACTTTTTGGCTAACGTATCATTAATTATGATGATCACCTCGAGTTTTACCGTGACAAAGCAATGGGTGAATTTTTTTAATCAAGTTCTACCACAGAGTGAAACTGAATTTACTATACCTTACCTTTTACTATCATTTCTTGAAAAAGTAGCCCAACATAACATGAGTCATAAACACTTATCAAGAAAGTTATAGGAGAATTTTGTTATTGGTTGACAATGTTAAGTTCAAGTTTTTATCAGTCAGTTTTTATTGGGTTCAATTGTTTGCTTCAACATCCTTAAAATTAAATGAGAAATAGTAACATATCATGATCGATGACACTTTACAGGATAAGAGGTCAAAATTTTGTGTTAATGATATGGTTGATGTACATATTTCTCATTTATCTAATCTAATCTTTTGTCTAATCTAATCTATATAATCAGTGTTAATAAACACGTAAACGATGATAATTTGTGAAAGTGTACACCTAATAAGGAGTTTACATATCGTTTGTTCATTTATGTCAAGGTCATTGAACTTGTAAAATTAATGATATGTAGTTTACTTAACTTATGGAGTAAATATTATGCACCCAAATTGTACAGTTAATTGGTTATATGTTTGACTTTCTCTTTGGCTAGTTTGACTTTTTTAACCAATAAAAAATATAAAATGTGGCATTAATACTTAATTGAGTAAACACATATGTCATTATAATATGTGAAAATCTTATAAGGTATTATGCTTTTTTAAGTCATTTAAGTAACGAAATCGAATAGGATTAATTAAGACCCTATGAAATTAAATCGAGGATTACATACGTTTATGTTTATGCATCACTATATACTATACCCTCGACATAAAATTTAATTCTCACCTTATTACAATAAACGTATATTTATTTTATTCTAGTTGAGATCGTAAACAGATCAAAATGGTTAATGCGATTAAGTAAGTGTGTCGATCAAATTAGAGTCGAACTTTTTGGTATTTTGATATGTAATCGTAACATAACTAATACAAAAAGTAAGACAAATAATGACGACATGTTATGACATGATATGATATGTTCAATCTTATATGCGGTAAGAGTATATATAAGTGGCTAAATGAATGGGTCGGTTACGTGCCTAGATGGGGTTGGGTATAACATGTCCGGGTCTAGATGAGTCATTTATGAGGACGAGTCTAAACGGGTTCGGGTCTGACGGGTCTCGAAGTGGATTAACCTATAGGGTTTCCATCAATTTTTTTTATATGAGTGAAAAATGAAAAAGATTAAATGAAGTGTTCAAAGAAAAAATTTCGCGTTAAATCCGTTAGATCCGTTGGTTAATTGTTATACAATTGGAGGTAAAGTAAGACCCAACGAAATCAATCACCTTACAAATATTATCCAACATAATACATAAATAACTAACGAGTGTAAATTGACGCCTCTAATTAAGAGTAATACATATAATCAATATTGTGTTCATATCATGTTTCGTTTTCTGATTTTGTTTTCCTTTTTTCCTTTTTATTTTTATTTTCAATAGAGACGTAATTAGCAATTGATGCGTATCATGAAATTGTATAGAATTAATAGTTCTCTTACTCAAATTGAAGAGCTAAAAAAGATGTAATGTAGTTTGTCCATTTTCCAAAAACTAGTACGGTATGTTCACACACACACACACACACCCATAGACTAGATAAAATTAGTGTATATATCTAGGGTCACTATAGAAGTGGTACGTACAACTAATTTCATTCACATTTTATTTTCTTTAAGTTTGTAATAATTTTTTAAAATAAAATTGGCACTACCTTTTTTCTGCTACCTTACTTTGATGATAAAGCAAAAGCAAACAAAAAAGTAAAAACATTTAAAAATAAAAAAAGAGAAAGCTAATAAAGAAAGGAGAGATTTAGAGAAAGGAGAGAATACATAGACAAAAGGTTCTCAATACCCCCATCATTCAAATACACACACTCTCTCTCACACAACTTAATCAAAGTATTTGGAAGACCTCTCAAAGTTTCTACAAAGACAAAGGTGTTAGCTTGGGAGAGATTGAAGAAAAAAACAAAGTGAGAGAGAGAGAACATAAAAAGCAACTAGAGAAAGTTAATCTTTTGTATGTTTGTTTAAATTATTTCTCTTTGACTCTTGAGAGGGGAAATGAATAGAGGAAATGTGTTGCAAAGTTCACCGGTGCAACAAATGCTAGCCGGCGGCCCAAGCGGTTGGTGGAACATGATGGCTACCAGTAGACCGTCTCCGTCACCACCACCTCCTCAATCTCCGTTCTTTGCCACACAAGCACAACCACACCTCTTTCCTCACCAGTATGCACCACCACCACCTTCCCTCTCTCAATGGCATGATAATCAAGAGTTTCCGGATTCTTTAAGCCAATTACTCATGTAAACCACTTCCTTTGTATCATGTTTTAGCTTATTACTATAATAATTTTAAAACTATTCATGTAACTCAATACGTGTTAAGTTTCTCCATAAATTTCTTCCAATAAACATAACTAAATTATTCTTGTGAGTGGTCGGTCAGTGTTGCTGATTATAAACGTTTCTTTGTAAAGAAATTCTTTTGTGACTCTTTATGTACAACATAGTTAAATACCTCAAACACACACACACACATGCATAGATTGGCTAATACAAGGATCTTTGTTCTATGAAATTTTGTAGGAGTGGATTAGTAAGCGATGACAAGTCAGCTTTGAGTCATATGCAACAAATCAAGAAATTGGAGAACTGGGAACAACAACTTTTACACGATCATCAACAACATCACAATTCTTTAAATGTAAATTCCCTGTTAGAATCTTCAGTCAAGCAAGAGAACTCACTTAATTACGGATCATCGTATGGTCAAGGCGAATTTCATGGCGTAAAACCAACTAGTTGGTCTAATCCAATGATCCCAGTTTCATCTCCTAATTCTTGTATTTCAAGTTTGAGCAACAATATGCTTGATTTCTCTACCACCATTAGTAACAAGGCAGATGGACGACACCCACCACCAGATCGCTCATCTGAGGTAAATGTTTTCAGAAAGACAAATACTAACACACCACACGGTCATCTGAGTTAATAAACTGAATATCATATTCTTGGGCTAATACATGATTTATTTGGAAGCCGTACCATAATTTTCTGGTTGGTCACATGTGTATCTATTAGCCTGGATTCTGACTTATTGGCTTTTATTTCATAGTACAAGTACTACAACATTTAATTCATACAGACTAAATAATTGTTCTTGGAAGATATGATGAACTTTTAATTAATTTGGTCACTTACTTTCTTTTATGAAAGATATCATATGATGAATTGATGATCACTAACTTTCTCATTCTTTCCATTTTTTCATAATATGAAGTGTAATAGCACTGCAACTGGTGGGGCATCTAAGAAGGCAAAAATTCAAGCTTCTTCAAATCAAACTACCTTCAAGGTAATTTGTCTATTCTTAGATATTAAGTTTTATCTCTTTCTTTGTTTTGGGCTAACACACAAATACAGGAAGATGATGTACTTTTTGGAAGAATACTATTGTCTTTCTTGATTGTCCATTTCTTTGGGCCATAATGATTCTTTAGTTTCATCTATTCTTATATCCACACAAACAGAAGATATATAAAAGAGCTAGATTTAATTTCTAGTAATTATTGCAAAAATACAATTTGTTATTTTGATTCTTCTCTTTGTATGCGATGTTAAAAACAGGTGAGGAAAGAAAAATTAGGGGACAGAATAACAGCACTTCACCAGCTTGTTTCTCCCTTTGGAAAGGTATAGCTAGTATGCTCTAAACATTCATATGGTTAAGCTTTTATGAATTATTTAACTCAATTCAGTAACGAAAATTTTTTAGTTCTTTCTGAAAAAAGAATACGATGAAAAAAAAACAAGAACTTTAATTGAAATACGGAGTAATAGTTAAAGATCCGACATAGTTTATACAGATACTACTATATTTCGATTTATCCTCTCTTTTTCGAGGATTTCATAACCATTTCATAATTATGAAGGATTAACGCCAGACAACAGGACAAAGATGAAAATAAAAACAAGAGAATGATATGACATGATTCTTTTTGATCTTCAAAGGGTGAATTAATTATTGATAGTCATGTCAACTGAAGATATAGATACAATATATGAAAATAACATCAAATCTTTTCCAAAGAAGTTAAGAAACCATTTCAATACAGGACAATTTAATACATGCACATTTGTGTGCGTTCTTTTTGGCGCTAATTAAAAGAACCGTCGAGATGTTATCTTGTGGTCATTTCTTATTCCATTTTCGCTTGCACGGTCTGCATTTTTATGGGGCAAACAACAGAAATCAAACTACTAGATGTACGTTCATAAATAATATTATCCACGATATATGTACTCCTTAATCAACAAGCTAGCTAAAATAGCATCTTTGATCGGTTGTCATCAATCAATATCTACGTTTTCAGTTTACAGTATTTTTTTTACATTGATCAAGTTATAACCCTTCAGACACGTCAAAACTAAATTCACGCATACAACGAAAACTTATCATACATCTAATATAGTATTTGTTTTTTTCTTTAACACGGAGTAAATCGTTAACAGAGAACGTTTTTATCTCGATTGTTTGCATTTCCATGTGTAATTAGAAGTTTAGATCTTCTACTATGAGTAAACAACATTATATTTTTCTCTTAAAACAAACTATTTTATTCAAGGTTTTATGCAAGAAGTAGTTTTTCAAACTTACATCTTATAAAAGAAGAGTAAAGAAAATAAGAACGATTATTATTCACAACCTTTCTTTTATCTTCTTTCTTTCTTTCCAGAAATAGTCATAGGAGTGCATAAAGCATGCATGGTTTTCTTTTTGAAGACTATGGTGGTTTCAGCTTTGATAACCTTTTTATTGTCAAGTCTTGTCATTGTAGTTGCAACTTATTGTCTATAAAAAAAAAAAGTGGTATACTTAAATTTATGTTTTTTAGTATTTGTTTTTGCAATTTATTATTATTTTTTTTATTCCTTTTTTTTTTTGGGTTTACAGACTGACACAGCTTCTGTGCTGTTAGAAGCTATTGGTTACATAAGATTCCTACAGAGTCAAATTGAGGTGATTATATATATGCTACATCCCTTTCATCATCTAAATATTCTTCTTCTACAGTACTTAAAAATTCTTTTAATTTCACAAACTACCATGAGTGTACAGTAGTCAGCATGCCACAAACAAACACAAACACAGTAGCTCAAAAGCTTCACTTCCTTATTATTCCTTCAGCATTTTCTTATAAGTATCCTGTGCTTCTTTTCAATATTAAACTATATCTTTCTGTTATATGTTGTTATTCAATATCATAAAAATTATTCCCTCTGTCCATAGAATAAGAGTTACAGTATTTTTTTTATTCTCAATAGTCAAGTATTTTAATATAGAAAACCAAGTTTATATCTATGTGAGATTTGCACTTCTTACCTAACAATAAGTTGAACTGATTTTGCTATATAGAAGATCATTAAATACTTGAACTAAAATGAGTAATTAGCTTATGATTTAATTATAAACGTAGACTCGATTATATAACACTATATATATTTATTTACACGCGCGCTTGAATGTTTTAGGCCCTCAGCTTGCCATACCTGAGCAATGGATCAGGAAACATGAGAAACCATCAACAATCTGTAAGTATTCAGCACCTTGAAAACTCGATATCTTATACAAACACGTAGTATACGTATATATGTAAATCGAATACTACCTCCGTCCCAAAATAATTGTCTAGTTTTGACTTTTTGAAGTATTTCTTCTTCAACTTTGACCTTAAATATTTTTGTTTGTGTTATATAATACTTGATGCAAAATATATTAATGGATTGGGTTTTAAATGTATTTTCATTGATATAATTTTTATCAAGTTTTATATAACACAAAAAAAAAAAAAATTATTGTCAAAGTAGAAAAAAAAGACTTCAAAAAGTCACAAGTAAACAACTATTTTGGGACTGAGGAAGTACATAACATGCATCTTTTCTTCCTCTGTCGTAATGCATGTGAGTGTTCCCATGTACATGAGCATGTGTGGAAGGGATTTGAATGTTTTTTTACTAATTAAGCAATATTTTAATTGGTGTTTTTTTTTGCTTATTTAGGTTCAACAAGGGGAGAGGAATTGTTTATTTCCTGAAGATCCTGGTCAGGTATATATCCACCTTTATAGTCTGAATAATATTCTACTTTTCATTCATATTTATTAATTTTAAGAAAAGCTGACACATATTATTGTAATCAAGTTGTTAATTATATAGCTAATCTTGTGCTTTAAACAGCTTCTGAATGATAGCTGCATGAAGAGGAAAGGATCTGCTCTTGATCAGGTATTTATAAATCTTTTGCTTATTAGTTCTACCTTTCTGGTCAAATGCACTATCTTTGACCATTAACAAATAACTTCATTTAACAACTGATAACAAGGGGTTTTATTAACGAAAGTTATCAGAGTTGTAAATATATTAAAAACGTATTAACTACATGCATAGATGATTATACAACCATTTATGCATTTAAGCCGTTAATTAGGACTCTTGATCATTTTCCTAACAGAAATGTACACACTTTAACAGTACTGTGAGTTTTTATTTTCATGATTTGATTAAGTTATATAAAATTGTAGGATTCTCATGAGGAACCACCAAAGAAGGATTTGAGGAGTAGAGGATTGTGTCTAGTTCCGGTGTCATGCACAATGCAAGTAGGGAGTGACAATGGAGCGGATTATTGGGCTCCTGCTCTAAATGGAGGGTTCCGATGAACGGAACAACGTTCAGGTCTAACCACATTTCATGGGGCCGGGGTTGAGTTTCGAACACCATGAAAAAGATCCATCAAGAAATGAGATAACATCATTAGCAGTCACTCTGCTTAAAATATTTCCAAGGCTGATTGCTCATGATGCTATGCATGTTCTTGGTGCTTTACATATGATCTTGTGACCACAAAAACAAAACTTATGGTTGGGACTTTTGATCAAAAGTCTCTACAACTATCTAGCTAATTTTTATGCACTTTTTTCGTACTTCTTTTCGTTTCTATCGATCATCAGTTAGTTTGTATCATGTAGAATTTCATGTACATGACATTCTAGTATGATTAAGGAAATTAAACCGCTATTTTAATGCATCCCTGTTTATCTATATATCAATCAATATATACATATATAGTAGTGATCATGAGTAGCCTCTAAACTTATAGTGCAAGTGCCCTAACTTGAATATAAACTACAACATCACATATATGCATCTTATTTATTTAGTACGTAGTGGTGTGTGTGTGTGTGTATATATATATATATATATATATATATATATATATATATATATATATATATATGGGTTAGGTTCAAATGGGAACCAACTAAAAGTTGAAAACCTTGAGAACTACTAGATAACGTTTTTGTTCACATGTGATTAACTTCATTCACCTGTGAACATTGATTTAGGTTAGATTGAGAAAGAAAAAAATGTCAAAAATCCTAAAATTATGTCTTAAAACACGTTTTACCTATTTGTTCACATTATCCGTTCACATGTGAACGTATATTTGTTTTTTGTGTTTTTCGATATAATTTTAGGATTTTTTTGACTTTTTCCTTTATCAATTAAATGTATATCAATGTTCACATATGATTGAAGTTAATCACGTGTGAACAAACATGTAATCTAGTAGTTCTCAAGGTTCTCAACTTTTAGTTGGTTCTCATTTGAACCTCTCTATTTTATATATATATATATATATATATATATATATATATATATATATATATATATATATATATATATATATAGTTGGGGGATCAAAAAAGAAGAGATTTTGGGTGGAGAAGGGGGAGAAACATTTTTGGCCAATCATTCAAATTTAAGGTCAATGGGTATTCTAGTCAATTGTAATTGTAATTTAATTAATAATAATAAAAATAATATTTCTTTTAAAGAAACGGATCGGAGGAGCAGGGAAGGTACCAGGAGCAGGTAGGGCAGGGTTTGCACCAATAGGAGCTGCACACGTGTTTCTTTCCTGTCCCGTACAGTACCATAATAGGGACTATTTGTGTACTTTTTCCAAACTTTTGGATCTGACCGCAAAGTCTTCAACAAATTACGATTTAATCACAAAATCCCGAATTAAGGAAAGAAATCCGATTTACAATCTTAGATTGATACGATTGTTTAGCTAAATATTCGACTAAACCCTCGGATTATCACGATTCTTTCTCAAAATCGCTTATATATACAGTTATATACGGTCATATACGTACGATTTCTGCATATCTGAGTAACGAAAATCATCAAATTCGTGCACAATGTCGCAAGTAAATACACCTTCATCTGTTGTCGATCGCGTATATGAAACTCCTTCAGTTGATGTTGCATTGGAAGAACACACACCTATCGTCAAAGATATTAACAAAAGTAAGTATTATATGTAGTCGCATATATATGTTTATATACGCGTGTTTTCCGTTTGTGTTTATATATATGTATATACGCGTGTGTTTGATATATGTGTTTGTGTTTGTTTCGTTATTATGCATACATCCACATGATTTTGTATATGTGTCATTGTATGAATTGAAATAGTTTAATACTTTTTTGGTCGATTCATATGCATACATACATCCGTATGATTGTATGTAGTTTGCTGTAATTTAGTTTTTTTATCAGATCTGATTTTGATTATAAGTTGTGGTATAATTGTGTTAAAATGCAGCATGAGTTGTATAAAATGCAGTTTTTAGGTTTTTTTGATTTTTTATGTATGTTGATTGATTCAAGATTACAAGTATGATAATGTCAACTTATCTTAAAATGCATTAGTATATATAAAAATGCAGTAGATTTTGTTAGGTTAGAATGCAGTTACATGGGACATTAGCATCATTTATGCAATATGTAATATATTTGAGTTTTAGTATATATTTAGTTTTTAAAATAACAGGATTGTTATTTTTGAATATGTATGTTGCAGCTGTTTCAGACAAAGCTGATAGACTATTTTATAGTCCTTGTGGGACAAGAATTTGGTATCCTGCTGTGGATGAAAAACCATTAATTGGAACAGTATATAATACGATAGAAGAAGCATTCATTTGTTATCAGAAGTATGCAAAGAAGGCAGGTTTTGTTGCTAAGAAAAGTTCATCTTGGAAGCCAAGCAAGTTGGTAAATCCTAAAAACAAGTTGTTCAGATGTAATAAGGAAGGGTCAAAGTATGTGAAAAAAGCAAAGCCAGATCCTGGTGCACAAGCGGTTGGTTTTTCAGAACAATCTATCGTGAAAAAGAAACCACGTCCAAGGAAAACAAGTACTTTTAGGGTTGGTTGTAATGCAAGATTTTCACTAAGTAAGATTCCAGATGGTAAATACAAACTGGTTAAATTTGTTGAGGGTCACAACCATCAGCTTCTTGAAAAAGATGAAATGAAGTTTGCAAAGAGAACAAGCAGTTTAGGATACATGAAAGAACAGTTGTTGTTTCAAGTGTCTACCCTTAATATTGGACCGGTGAAGGGATTTAGACTTCTGAAAGAACTTTATGGTGGTTTTGAAGAAATGGGAGTTACGAAAATTGATTGTAAGAATTTTCGAAGAGATGTGAATGTTTTTGTTGGGACGGAAGATGCACAAATGGCTGTTGAGAAACTCCTTGGAAGAAAGCAGTTTATTAAAGATTTCTATGTCGACTATTTTCTAGATGATAAGGGGAGATTGGCTGGAGTTTTTTGGGCAGATCCAGAAGCTCATCGAAATTACAAAATATATGGAGATGTTGTATCTTTCGACTCTACATTCAAGTCTAATAGGTTACATAACTTTTATTGAAATTTTCACATATTTTACAGCTTTATTCAAGTTATAATGTTTATATATGCAATGGTACATGTATGTTTTTAAGGTGTTTATTAGGTGAAGTTATCAGATGAGGAAAAGGAATGGCATTTTTAAAATCAATGCATTTTACTGCATTATACTGCATTTTACTGCATTTTATTTTTTTGTTCTTTAAAATGCAGTGAACTTTGATGTTCATTGCTTATCCTCATTTTTGATGTATTTATTTATTTAATACAATATAAAATTTAAAATGCAGTAGGACAACATATAATGCAGTACAACTTATTTGTAATGTTTTTCCCCCCTCTGTTTGATATAGTTGTTTTTATTTTATTACTTCAGGTATGGAATGTTATTTGTACCTTTTACTGGTATAGATAATCATAACCGATGTGTTACATTTGGTTCGGGACTTCTTACTAGAGAAACAGAAGTATATTACGAGTGGCTTCTTGAAACATTTCAAAAATGTTTTAAGGTAGACCCGAAAGTAGTTGTAACTGATCAAGACAGTGCAATGTATGCTGCAATTAAAAGTACATTTAAAAAAACAAGACACAGGTTGTGCATGTGGCATATTATGAGGAAGATGACAACAAAGGTATGTTTTGTGTTCTTTTTTTTATAGCTGCACACGTGTTGATTTAAAATATAATTAATTATATCTAATGTTATATGTCATATTTTTTTTTTAGGTTGGTTCTGTGATATGTTCAAACACAAATTTCAAAGAATTAATATGTGGAATTGTTTGGACCGACAAGATCACACCTGAACGATTTGAAAGAAAATGGAATTTGATAGTTGAACAGTTTGGACTTGAGGATAATGATTGGTTGAAGGAGATGTTTGATATGAGAAGAAGATGGATACCAGCGTATTTGTTAGATGAACCTTTAGCTGGATTGATGCGTACTTCTTCACGATCAGAGAGCGAGAATCATTTCTTTAAAAAGTTTACTAGCAGAAATTTAATGTTGGTGGAGTTTCTCACACACTATGATACTGCCATGGAACACCAGAGGTATGTTCAGCAACTAAATGACTACAACACGAAGTATACAATCCCTGTATTTAAAACTGATCACCAACTTGAGAGGCAAGCTGCTATGATGTATACACGATCAGTTTTTTATGATGTTCAAGAAGATTTTGTAGCTAGTTACAATGAGTGTCAGGGAGTGAGCGAAGAAAAGTTTGAAAATAAAGTGATAAGGAACATCAAAGATCAAGAAACTGGAAGGATTTATAAGGTATGGTGTACTTAAATTGCAATGTGCATAAAGTGCAATTAAAATCACATTATATTTTTTTAATACACAATGTTTGTTAAAATGCAGTGATTTTTTCCTTAAAATGCAGTTAATATAGTTGACATTTTTTATTTATTTTTTCATTTTTGAAGGTTGTTTACAAACCTTTAGAGATTACAGCTGAATGTACCTGCAAGAAGTTTGAGTTATATGGCTTATTGTGTAGACACATATTTTATGTGTTTCGTCTAGAGAACCTGCAAGCATTCCCTAAAAAATATGTTCTTTTTCGATGGTCTGTCGAGGCGATACCAGATAAGGAGGGAGTTGTTGAACAACCTCAAGCACCCAAAACAACTCTAGATGGAATTAGAGAGATGCAACAGATTGTGGAGGAAACTGCAAACAGGTTGGTGCATAATCCAGAGAAGTTTGCTAAATACAGAGAACAATTGCTTGAAATTTTTGAGGAAACTAGAGTTGAATTCCCGACAGCAATACCAATGGACAAGTCTGAAGCTATTTGTTCGTTTTTAGGTGTCAAAAAACCTGAAAACCACACCATTAAGAATCCGGATGACATTAGAACTAAAGGACGACCAAGTGGAAAATCAAAAGCTAATGTTGCGATGGATAAAGTCAAGAAGAGGCAAAATCAATGTCAAAAGTGCAATCAATATGGACATAATAGCAGGGGTTGTACGGCCATACCTGAAGAAACAACTCCTGAAAGTACAACTGTAGGAGATGTGCAGAATAATGTCATTGAGTCTTAGTTGAGGTTTTTGAAGATTGTAAATTTTTTAGACGAGTCATTGAATTTTCATAGTTGTCTTACTGCATTTTATTTTTTTAGTAACTGCATTTTAGCCTAAGATGATGGATTGAATTTTTATTTTTTTATGTTACTGCATTTTATATTTTCGAGTCACTGCATTTTAGTTTTTTTTTTCAAATGAGTAATTGAATTTTATATTTTTGTGTTACTTCATTTTATTTGTTGAGTAACTGCATTTTTAGTCTTTTTATGAGTGATTGAATTTTATATTTTTGTGTTACCGCATTTTATATTTTTTGAGACGTTTTTAGTATCATGAATACTTTGACATACATTTTTTTTTCCACACCATTAAAATGTAGTGTTTTTTTAAATTTGTTTTGTTGTTAGATGTTTTTGATATGGTGATTTATCTTTTTTAGATTCTACTATGTTACACAAATTTACTGCATTTTAAGAACAATTTTGAAGGTTTAAAATGCAGTGCCGGTAAAATGCAGTAATTTTATAAGTGTAAATTGCATTGAATATGTGTTAAAAAAATTTTCCTTAAAATGCAGTGAATTTGGCCTGCTGCTGCTACTCGGAATGTTTTTTTACTGTTTTAATTCTTGTTTGTAAGCAAATGTCACTATAAATAAAACAATGATTACGTATATCACATTCAGTTTTATAACCACCAAGTATACTAGAAAATACTTCAAATTAACGTAGATTACCACATAATACTACAAATTACAAGCATTTAACATATAATGTTTAGACTTAAGTACGACATATAAAACATATTCAAGCTAAAGTTTGTAGACTGAAATAAGTTGTTTTACAATAACCACCAAATTGTTTGAGATAAACCGGAACAAGCACAATATAAGCAATTGTAACTTTTTTCCACCAGAGACGTGTTCTTTTTTTTCAAGCACCCAACGCACTTGTAATACGTTTCTTAATTTTAGCTTTTGCAGCTTTTTGGTGCTTTAACCTCAGATTATTGTCAAAAACATGATCTGAAGGAGAGTCATCCACATGTTCTAACTGTCTTCCATCAAATTCTGTGTATAAAAAATTTAAAACATTAATGAATTCTGTGTTTAATATCACAAAAACTCCGTATAAAATACAAGTTATTGAATTTTCATAGACGAGTCATTGAATTTTCATAGTTGTCTTACTGCATTTTATTTTTTAGTAACTGCATTTTAGCCTAAGATGATGGATTGAATTTTTATTTTTTTATGTTACTGCATTTTATATTTTTGAGTCACTGCATTTTAGTTTTTTTTTTTTAAATGAGTAATTGAATTTTATATTTTTGTGTTACTTCATTTTATTTGTTGAGTAACTGCATTTTTAGTCTTTTTATGAGTGATTGAATTTTATATTTTTGTGTTACCGCATTTTATATTTTTTGAGACGTTTTTAGTATCATGAATACTTTGACATACATTTTTTTTTCCACACCATTAAAATGTAGTGTTTTTTTAAATTTGTTTTGTTGTTAGATGTTTTTGATATGGTGATTAAATTTACTGCATTTTAAGAACAATTTTGAAGGTTTAAAATGCAGTGCCGGTAAAATGCAGTAATTTTATAAGTGTAAATTGCATTGAATATGTGTTAAAAAAATTTCCTTAAAATGCAGTGAATTTGGCCTGCTGCTGCTACTCGGAATGTTTTTTTACTGTTTTAATTCTTGTTTGTAAGCAAATGTCACTATAAATAAAACAATGATTACGTATATCACATTCAGTTTTATAACCACCAAGTATACTAGAAAATACTTCAAATTAACGTAGATTACCACATAATACTACAAATTACAAGCATTTAACATATAATGTTTAGACTTAAGTACGACATATAAAACATATTCAAGCTAAAGTTTGTAGACTGAAATAAGTTGTTTTACAATAACCACCAAATTGTTTGAGATAAACCGGAACAAGCACAATATAAGCAATTGTAACTTTTTTCCACCAGAGACGTGTTCTTTTTTTTCAAGCACCCAACACACTTGTAATACGTTTCTTAATTTTAGCTTTTGCAGCTTTTTGGTGCTTTAACCTCAGATTATTGTCCAATCTGTCGTATTCTTTCACCTTTTCACGAGTGTGGTCTACAATATCGTTGAAGTCAGATAGCAGAATCTTTGCTAGATATTTTCTCCTCAGATCATTCAACTGTGATTGCTGGCCATCATATTCAGTATTCAACTGGGTATCAAAATCAGATAGCCCATTCCCCTTATAGCATTCCATGTGACGCATCACAAATATACCACAATCCACAACGTTTTTCTCAGTTGCCCAACCTATGTTTAGTATCTGTATTTCCTTGCTCATTAACTCAAATGCGCATTTCAGTTTTTCTTTTACTGCCAAGTACTTGCAAAACTTTGACTTCTGCATTAATGACATAAAATGCAGTGAGGCTTCAGTTAAAATGCAGTGATTCTGCTAGAGTATATATAAAATGCAGTAAGGATGTACTGAGTAAAAGAGAGTTATAGTAAATATGAAGATGCATCATTAAGCACGAAAAATGAAAGAGTGTATTTTAAAACGAACTTACCAACAAGTTGGGAAGGTTACCGTAGCATTTGTAAACAGTTTTTTGATTATCAACTTCCTCATCAGTCATCTTAATGTTATCAATGATATCTATCCTAAGATCTTTTAGATTAAAGCAAACCAGGTAGTAATGGTTGTTGGTTGATCTTTTGGTTTCTGAAATCTTCAAGATTGGGAAGAACACCTAGAGAAATATCATATATGAAATACTTTCAGAGAAAAAGAAGTTACACAAAATATAAATTGAAACAAATGGTTTTCATATTTAAAAAATTATAACACGTACCAGGTTAACTTTTTTGTAATTTCCATGCGGTGTTTGCAGCACACTTAGCGTACAGTTCTCATTAAATGTTTCGTCTGTAACACTTTGGTCTCTATTTAGAGCTATAGCATCGTACGTCTGAAAAAATTAAAAGAAAGTAAAAATTAAGGAGTAGTTTTCAGGAGTTACAGAAAATATTAAAATTAAAAAGATTATATACCAGTGCTTGTGTATTACAAAACACACGTCGGAAATTTTTGAAAACGTTGCGTCTGTTTTCCTCGTAGTTAAGAATCTGGGCCCAAACATCAATAATTGACGATGATATCGTGAATCCGGGATACAAAGTTTCAAAGACGTAAAGCTCGACAACATAAGCATGAGTTTGAAAGAAAACGGAACTGCATAAATGAATTTCATGTGATAGTTAATAAATTTTATGAACTTTTGTAGTTAAATAATTAATAACAGTATATGATTTTTTACCTCGCGGGGTGAGATGCACTAAAAATGAAACGTGCAACTCTTTCTTCATCTGTTGTTCTCTTAGAAGTCAAACATATCTCCCTCTCAGCAAAAGGTGAGCACAAAAATTCAGATACCTTCACGAACCTTTTTTCATTATCAATTAGGACTTCCGTTTCATCCTCCTTGTTTGGTTCAACACAACCACGTTTTTGGGTTCCAGCCTGTTTTCCCTTCCTCTGTTTAGCAACTACTTTTTGTTTTTCCTTGAAACTGCCTGCAGGGAACTCCATTTGCAATGGCTGAGCATCGACAATTGTCATGAAGTCTGGAATCTGTTTTGAACATTTTGGAGTGTAAGAGTCAGCCAATTCTTTGAGTTTCTGATTCAAAGTTTGTTTTTTTGTGGTTACCGGTGAAGCAGTATGAGTAACTGATGCGATTGGTGTATGAAATCCATCGTTAAGCAACGTTTCTGATTTTCTCCTTTTAGGTTCCTCCACGAATTTTTAGGTCCCTTATATTTTTTATTCTGCTTCTCAGAATCTTCCTGTCTTTCACTCACCACATTTACTTCTTTGTTACTAACTACTGGAACAATAGCTAGACAAGGAACCTTTGGGTCTTCTGCCATTCCAAACTGTGTTCTCTTTGATTGATCAGCTTGTTGCTTTACTGTTGCCAAAGTTGCAGCTGCTTCGTGCTCCTTTTGTAGGAAGTCATCATCTAGTTGTGTTGCTTTTACAACAGGTGTATTAACAACTCCAGCAGAATTGGGTACTTCGGGTGGGTTTTCTTCATATGCTTGTAAAAACGCAGAAGTATTCAATAAACTGCCTACAAAATTATCCATACTAGGCTCATTGTAAATATCTTCAATATTACCACCGGTATGACCATCCATTTGTGAAGCATTAACCACCTCTTGCAACTGCAATTGTAATGCAAAAATATTATTTAAAATGTAGAAAATATTAATATAGTCAAAGTGTATATTTTTTTGAAGTTATATTGAATTTAAAATAAATGCAGGAGTACTAACCTTGTACACACCACCTACCATACCAGGTTCATTGTAACTATTTTCAATATTACCTCCGGTATCACCATCCATCAATGAGGTATTAACCAGGTCTTGCAGCTGCAATTTAAAAATGGATAAATGGTATTTAATATGCAGGAAATATTAATTTAGAGTTATTACTTAAAAAATGCAGCAATTTTTTGTGTAAAGATGCAGTGGATTTAAAATAATTGCAGGAGTACTAACCTTGTAGACATCATTGTCCTGATTCTGAGATATATGCAATCTTTCTTCAAAATTAGTATTCACATCTCCAAAAATATCTTCTTCATCTTGCAGATCATATTCGTTGCAGATTGATTTAGCATTGTTAGTATCTTTAGAAACATTATTTGGAGATTCCTCACACTTTTCATTTTGTTGAATTGTATCACTTGCAATTTCCTTAACCGACACAGTTGATTCTTTTTTACTATCTTCTTCTGTTGAATAGTCAACGATTCGAACAGGATTTAATTGCTTACCTATGTTGCTTGTAGTACCAACAATTTCAATCGGATTCTCATTTACTTCAACTATTGGTCCCAGATCATTCTCAGAATTTGTTTTGTTGTTTCCATCAACAAAATTATCTGAGGTGCCAACATCACCAGCACTAACCAATGTTTTATCTCCATCAACTTCACCAACATATCTGAATTTTCTATAGAGATCAATGCTAATACTCTGTAACTTGTGCAACTCTTGGTCACTGGGATGGTTAGCTATTAAAGCACTTAAACTTTCATCAACAAGTTTTTTCAGATTTTCAATTCCCTTTAAATTTTCTTTGATTCTCCTCTTCTCATTCTGTGAATAAGTAAATGAATTCAATTAATTTCTTAAATCATACAAAAACATTTTAAATCATAACTATGTTGTTAGCAGACTCATTATGTGATTAGATAAGATATTCGGGTACCTTCAGATCTATATCTCCAATTACAAATTCTTCTCCTTCAGCTTCTGCATGCATAGTCTCATTTTTATTAGTGGATTTTTATTTATACAATTCAAAAAATACGTTACACAACAAGTTTTTCAATGTAGTTTTTCAAATATTACCTTTTGCAGTAACAGTTTTCCTCTTCTTAGAAGGTGTCTTCTGCTGGATTACATCCTCCAATCCATCAACAACTCTTACATGATCAAGCCCAAAGCCTCCTTCTTTCATCTCTCTATTTTGGTGTTCCTTAAGTTTCTCAGAATTCCAACATCTCAAATGTAACACCCCCAAATTTGATGATTTGCGGAAGCTTGATTTGGGTGTTACTAATCAATAACAAAGCACAAAGATATATAGTAAACGACTCTATATGCGTCGTTTTAACAAAATATATTGATAATAGAAATGTTTACATCATTTAAAGCTTTACATAGCTCGAGTTTAAATAAAATGAGATTTCAGTACATAAGTACTTGTACAAAAATATACTAATGCAAGAAAATCTCAATCGTCTGTATGCTGACTCGAGCTAAAGTCCTGAAGCAGAAACATCCTACTGCTTGGTACCTGCGATATATGCAAAAAGGTCAGCTAGAAAGCTGGTGAGCTCACAGGTTTGAAATCAGTTAATGTAGTATGAACCGCAAGATTTAAATAATGAATTGCATCCAGTAATTAAATGATAGTCATCGTGTATACAGTCATGAGCACATAGTTGAGCTTAACTCGAGGGCCGGGTCCCCTATAGAGAATTCCGGGCGAGGTGCCTCCACGAATGCCTAATCAACATTCGTCTTCCCAAATATTAGTACGTTCGTTTAGCCGGTTAGTGCTTGCTAACCCGAACGAGGATGGTCAATCCTATATGGTACCATATACTAATATTCACGCTACAACGTATTAACAACTATGCTGACGGAGGACTTTAAATGATTAGTTTCGAAAAACTCATGTAGTATATGAAATGTTTGTACTTGCGTTCACATGTTAAAATTGAGCAATATATCACACCCCTGAGTAAAACAGTAAAAAGAGGGGCTATGAGACTCACCTGAGTCTGAAAGCGTTTAAACAAACGTAAGTTGATTAGCCGAGTATGAAGTCCAAAGACTTGTAACCTGAGGGTGTCCACGACACGCGATGGTTATAATTATGATTGGGTATCTCAAAAGATCACCCTTGTAGTTGTTCATTCAACTATAATGTCCAAATCTCCACTATTTGGTTGATACGTTTAAGTGTTTGAAAAGTGTACGGCCCGTTGGTGACGGATTTGTAATAATAATCTCAACTATTATTATTTTGATTTCGTGGCGTTTTACTTGAAAAATGTGTTTTGATTGTGTTTTAGAAGCCGTTACGGAATCTAAGTACGGGGGTCCGGGGGTAGCGCCCCTGGTAGCGGGGTCCAAGGGGCGGCAGCCCCTGGCGGGGTCCAAGGGGCAGAGCCCCTGGCTGGGGTCGAGCTGCCAGGTCAGCTTGGAAAATTTTTATTTCTACTATATTGCTTTGACGAAAAACGCATTTGGATCCGAATTTGGGTAAAATCGAGTGATAAATTTCGAGTCTCGACACTTAGTAAAAATCTGTGTTTTTGAGGTTCTGGTTTGTGCGACGTTGGGTGCGACGTCGCAGATCCTGACTGCGACGTTGAGCATGGCGTCGCTAAGTGCGACTTTCGCAATTTAATGCGACGTAGGGCGTTGCGTCGCTAATGCGACGTAAATTTGGACTGCGACGTTATGGTCTGCGTCGCTATTGGCGACTTCGCAAATCAATGCGACGTAAGAAGTTGCGTCGCTATAAGCGACGCTGAGAGATATTAGCGACGTTGCAACTAACGTCGCAATCGGGCCAAGCCAAGTGCGACGTCGGGGTCTGTTACGATTTCGGTGGCCGGAAAAACGGCCGAGGGGCTTACGTTTTGTCTAAATCTTTTACCCAACCCATTTTTGGACATAATAAGTTGATACAAACCATAAAAACGTAAAAATGAGTAAAAACGGAGAGTTTCGGGTTTTGTCGGAAACTTACAAAGTGCCGAAACGAAATTCCGGAAAGATAGCGTTGTAGATCGTGAAGCGGTGAGTCTTTTGTTCCAAACGAGCGATGAGATTCGAGTGCGTTTAGTGGTAGTATTTGGCGATTTAGTGAGTTTGGTGGTGAATGGTGATTTTTGGGTGAGAGAAAAGAAGAGAGGGAAGAGAAAAGGGAAAGAAAGAAATGAGGAAGGAGAGTGGGAGGTGGGAGGTTATCCTCCACTTTTCAGTCTCCGTCCCCTGCGCGGTGCTCGTTTTCTCCGTCATTTGACGTTTTAAATATTTATTTTATGAGTTAATTATTCATTTTAAATTACGAATCTTGTTTAATAATTTAATTGAATTATTTTGTCAAATCCTTAATAATTTGTTTATTTTCGTTTTAAGTTGCGCGTTTACTATTTTTAATCGTGTAGACGTTTATTTGTAGGACTCAAAATTAAGTTGTAACTTTGTAAAATAATATTCGGAATATAATGTCATCATTTAGTAAAATTTATCACCAACGTCCGTATTAAATTGAATCGAAATACACTCGATTTAAATTGCGTACGATTTAATCAAATCGCATAATTTGTATATATTCAACAATATATAATTCGATACATTAATTAGCCTAACACAGAACTAATTACATGTATTAACGTATGATTAGGCACTAATTACTAGTCCTAATTTGGCGGGTGTTACATCAAACATGGCTTCAATGTATTGGCTTCATCATCTCTCAATAGTGTAGAGTTGACATATATAAGCTTTAAACAAAAATAAAATAAAACATCAAGTTATTATGCTTGTTTAACATAATTATATAAAAACAGAGGTAAGTAACAAACAGGTTACTTACCACCATTACAAGCAGCGGGCCATTGAAATGATTCTTGAAGTCAAACTCTTTCCGGCATGTAATCATGGATTCCAACAGATAACCACACCAATCCAAACCTTTGATATCCTCATCTTTTTCTGGTATGCACTCTATTATGGTCTGGTTTACACATCCAGCCATGGTGCACTCAATCAAAATACTTGTAACCATAACAAGGAAGTTCAACCTAAACAACCTATCTGCTTCTTTCATTAAACCGATAATCCCTTCAAGAGGTTTAATTGGGTAAGCTTTAATCGGTATTTCACAGTACTGTTTCCGGAAAGTTTGAACAACTGGATGATCACCATTTGATCTATATTTCGTTTTTATCTTCTTGCCTCCCATTGGCAATCCAATTGTATCATGAATGAGTTCTTTAGTTACCTTAATCGATCTACCATTTGGTAAGTTAAGCTTACAGTTCTTAGGGTCGAATATATCTACAACGAAACCACCAAGTGCAACATGGACAAAATCAAAGTCAAATGCACCGTCAAGCAAGCTACCGAACCCCATATCCCTTATTACTTGTTGTTGATTTGGATTTGTTGCAATGATCACATCATTTAGCCATCTCGGTGAATGCCTGGCTTCAATTACTTTATGATGTGGTACTGTTACATCTTTTTTTACACTTTTTCCTGTAAATTATAATAGTTTTTTAAATCAAATTCCATATAATCAAATTTTTAGATAGCATGTATGCGTAGTAAAAAATATACATCAGTTTACAAACATGATCATCACGATGAGAACAATATGAATAAAATGCAGTTATTGTATATGATTAAATTATAACAAACAGAGGAACGTTATAAGACTATGTGTAACATTTTCTAACATAATTAAAAGTAACAAAAATCAAAGAGGAATCAAACCTTTGTTTGTCTTTTTATCAACATCTTCTGGTATTTTTGTTGAATCGTTGTTGATTTCGTGATCCTTTTCAACATCTGATTCACTTCGATGTTTTCTTTTGCTTCGTGTAGTGGCTGCTGTAATTGATTTTCAAAAACAACTTATTAAATTAAAAAACTACAATACAAAATCGACGAAGTGTTGTATGTAATAAATTATGAAACAACTTACAAGTAACGATTTCTTTCGGTTTCTTCTTAGGTTTTGCATTTGAAGTTTTTTTACCAGATTCTGGTGTTCTCACTAACTTCTTTCTAGCCATTCTTTTTGCTGTGGCAGATTCCCTGAACAATTTAACAATAACGAAGAAGGAAGAACGTTGTTGATTGCAGTTAGGGTTTTGTAGGTAGGGAGTGAAATTGAAGTGTATTTTGTTGTGTGTGTGTGTGTGTTAGTTTTTATCTTTATTATATGTCACGGTGTAAAAGACAGTTATGTTTGTTTTTTTACCAAAATGCCCTTCGATAAAATGCACTAATGTATCTATAAAATGCAGTGGAAGTTTGTTTTTTATTATGGCAAGTATTTTTAAAAAATTATTTATTTTTTTATTAGTATTGGTTGATTTTTTTTCAAATAAACATTTAGTAAAGTGTCAATTAAGGATAAGAGAAGAAAGTTTTCAACTTGTTATTGAGAAGGAGAAGCATGCCAAAATTAATGCATTTTAATAACAAACTTGAAGGTTTTAAAATGCAGTGTCACTAAAATGCAGTAAAAGTTATAGGTGTAAAATGCAGTATTTCTTAATATGTAGTACTTATTTTTTTGTAAGATGCAGTGAATTTTGGTGTGTTTCTCGTTCTACTCATTTGAGGTCTTCTCCTTTTGAATACTGAAGATGATGCAGTCTAGTTTTAGTATAAAGAAGTGGCAAACTAAATGTTTTGTAAGATGCAGTCTAGGTTTTTTTTTTTTTTTTTTTTTTTTTTTTTTTTTTTTTTTTGTTGTTGTTGTTTTCAAGTGAAATGTATTTTTTGTGTTTTATAGTAAAATGCAGTGTGATTGCAATAAAATGCAGTAAGTATATGTCTCAAATTTCACTGTGTTAAACTTAAAATGATTTTGATTTCTTTTTAATACTAATTTTTCTATTTAAGCTTGACACATAAACTAACAAGGATATTTAACTAGCACAGCATTTATATGTTTTTCCAAACCACAAAATAGACTTCTACACATAAGTTTTTTCCTACAGACAAACAACCATTACCAAAAGATACATGTAATAGTTTTTTGTTTCAGATGTACTTTTTCACCCACAGCAAAATAAACAAACTACGAAACACATAAATTGTTTGAAAACGTTCACAAACCACCAAACACATAACGCTTTTCAACAACAATCAAACTTTTCATCCAGCAACGATGTTCCTCTTTAGCGAACGCTTACCGATATTCACCTTTGAGTTCTTTTTGTATAACAACCTGACTTCCTTGTCTAGCATATCATAAGTCTTGACTTGATCTTTGACGTGGTTCAAGTCGTCATTGAAGGGAGTTAAAAGGATCTTTGCCAAGTATTTCTTTCTTAAATCTTCAATCTGCTTTTTCTGGGCAGTAGCTTGACCGTGGAATTGGGTGTTGAATTCCTTGATGCTTGAACCTTTATAGCTTTCCATGTGTTTCATCAAGAAAATCCCACAATCCACATAGTTTTTTTTGGTTACCCATTCAAGGTCAAGAATCTCGATCTCTTTCACCATCAACTCAACAGTGTTTGTGTGCTTCTCGATCTTACCAAGATATTCACAAAACATTCTTCGCTGTAGTAACCAACAAAGTACATTAAAATGCTAGAAATATTTTATATATACTGTTATTGTGCAGTTTAACAACAATTATGAGATACTTACAAGAGTGTTAGGTAAGTTCCCATATCTTGTAAATATATCAGTATTATCTTTGATGCTGTCGATGATGTAAATTCCTGGTATTTTCAAGTTAAAGCAAATGAGATAGTAATGGTTGACCACACTTTGATTCTTTGCTTCAAACGGCATCACTATGGGAAAGAAAACCTGAACAACCAACATATACACTTCATATTGATTAGTCAAAATAAGGTTTCTTTTTTTTTTTTTTTTGTATAACAGACCAAAATTGTTGAAAGAATTTTAAATAAATTGAAATTAATTTTAAAATTACCACATCAGTTCCACTAAAGTTGGTTATTGAAGTTTGCTTCAGACTTGATTTCACACTCTTCTCGAATTTTGTTGAAACAACTGTTTGGTCCAGAGATGGATCTATATCATTGTATGTCTGCATAAACAAGTATTTTTGTTTTGAGCAACTGTTTTGTTTTTTTACAAAATTAAAAAGTATTATGTAGTAATAATCTTTTTAAAAGTAATAAATTTACCATAGTTTCCGTATCACAGAAGACACGACCACATTGAACAGTTGACTCTCGCTCAGATTCTTCATAATTGAGTATTTGTGTCCAAACATCTATTACTTCTTGTTGTACTGGAATTCCATTATACAAGCTTTCCAAACATTGAAGATCCAGATTGCACGCATAATTCTTGAAGTAAACCGTCCTGTTTTTTTTTTTTTTTTTTTTAAAAAGTATACGATATATACATAAGATGCAGTAAACTTATATAAAATGCAGTAAGTAATTTACTATTTTGGTAAGCATATCAAAAAAACTTACTTGACAGGTTGTTTTGCACTGAAGATTAACCTACACAATCTCTCTTATTGAACTGTTATCTTTGAATCGACGCAAACCTCCTTACCAATATACGGAGAGACAAGGTCATCAGATATATTCACAACCTCGGTCTTACCATCAACCTCGACTTCTACTGTTGTATCTGTCATGAATCTAACCTTTTTATCAGATTTCTCATGAAGGTTGACATTCACTTCAACAGCTTTAGCTGGAATTGGCAGGTTTGTTGGAGGTTTAAAAGTGTTGCTTATTGGAAATGGATTAACAGCTTTTGGAAGATCTTTTGGAAACTCTAGTTTCAGTTTAGGCGGACCAACTGAAGTAGCAGGTGCAGCTTGTGGTGAACCGACTGGACTTGGAGCTGCAAACGGGGCAAACATTGTTGAATGAGAAGAAGTTGATTTTGATGCAGATTCTACTTCATTGTTCTTCATCTTCAATGTATCTGATGTTGATACTTGCTTAGGGAACAAATAATTTTCGACGATCTTTTTCTCAATTGTTTTCTTTTCAGCTTCATTCTTCATGTTTTCTTCGTCTATTTTCTTCTTCATTTCTGATTCCTTTTGCTTCTGAATTCCATCAATCACATCCAACTTCTGAAGTCTGTTACGTATGATGTCATGATTCTTCTTTTCCTCTTGTTTCCTCCTTTCTAACTCTGCAGAAGCCAAATCTGCGGCTTGACAATGCAGAAAATCTTCATAATTTTAAAATGGTTTCCCAGCCGAGCCTATTTCAGGATCATTCACTACACAACCTTGATCCTCGTTGTGACCTGTCTGATCTCCAACAAACGCAGCTTCTTGAAAAGCTTGTTGTAACACATTTGGGTCTGATAATTGTAAATTATCAGGGGATATCCCCAAATCAAATGTTGGGAAATCACTGTTATTCAATTTCCTTCGTTTCACCGTCCCAATGTAAGATTTTTCTTGATATTGCAGCAGTGATGTACCCACTTTCAAGTTTTCAAGACCACAATTTTTATCCAATTCATCCTTCTCACATACCGTCAGATCTTGCTTTTTCTTGTCAGTTTCATCAAGATGTTCTTTCTTTTCTCCAACATCCAATGCAGATTCTTTAGGTGCTGTTTCAACCACGTTTGGATTTTCAGAAGTGCCCTCAGTTGGATTTTCAGAAAATGTGCTTTTTACTGCACTTAACGGCTCAACAATAAGTATCGATGATTCTGGCTTCTTAGATGACTGCCCAATTTCTGTGACATGACGAGACGTTGGTGACAAAATCTCGTCATCAGAATCACGTGCATATTCCTTCTTTAAAACCCTTGTAACATCAAAAATTGAGTTTCTTTCGACTGCTAAATCAAGAAGTTCCGGATCAAATGGATTAGATGACATCAAACTCTTTATAGAGTTATCAATGTGCTCTTTATATTTTCGAACACGAACCAGATTTCGTTTGATCATCATTTTAGAATCCTGTAATATAGTCATCATTAATTTTTTATATTTTTTCCCCTTATAATAATTCTTCACAAACAACGTTTTGCACATATGAAGTAATATACAATGTAAGAAAGTTACATACTCTTAAATGTTCATCTCCAATCTCAAAAACATGATTTGAAGGAGAGTCATCCACATGTTCTAACTGTCTTCCATCGAATTCTGTGTATAAAAAATTTTATAATTCAGTTGTCTAATTTATTTCCATAATATATAATAATGTTATATGAATAGAAAATAATTTACCCATTTCTTTACTTCGTTTTCTCTTTGTTCCGGAAGAATCACTCATGTCCTCGACAGATTTCACCATATCTTCTTCATATCCATCAAGAATTCTCACATTCTGAAAACCAAAACCTCCACTCTCTATTTCTTCATTTTCACGAGCTGTTAAAGTAACAGAATTCCAATTCCTGATGCCTGGATACATTCTAGCAGCTTCCTCATTTCCAATGGTTGTACAGTGCACATAAATCAGCTACAAAGGTACAAATTCAGTAAACATGAATGTCAGAAACCTGCCGCACAATTGGAATTTTATATTACATTATAAAAAACTTATACTTACCACAAGGATCAACAAGGGCCCATCAAAATGGTTTGTCGGTTTAAAGGTCGTGGTCATCTTCAAAATTGCATTCATAATGTAACCACACCAGTCGTAATGAAGTATGTCCACATTGTTGCAGTTAACATAAGGTATTATCGATTCATTTATAGATCCACTTGGGCAACACTCGATTAGCAAAGTCGTTACCAATGCAAGGAAACTTAGCTTGTACCATCTATCACCCTCTATGTAATCCACCATCCAGTCATGAAGTCGGTTGACAATGATTTTTTCTTTGCCTTTTACTTCAAAATGTTCTCTGAATTCTTCAATCACCTCTGGACCTCCTCTTTGTGGATTGTATTCATGAATTGTATAATTTGTAATCGGCAAGCCAACAACATCATGAATCAGCTGTTTTGTCACTTTGATTGCTCTACCATCCGGGAAGTTCAAACGACATGTATCTGGGTCGAAGCTTTGCACAACAAAAAGTCCTAATTTTAAAGGCACTGTCTCATAGTCAAAGAAGTCAAGCAATGGTCCAAATCCTATGTCTCTTATAAGTTCCTTTTGCTTTCCAGTGGTGGACTTTAGTACTGATTTTAACCAACGTGGCGAAGATCTACCCTTTATCTTACCCAAAACAAGCTTCTTTGCAGGCTTTTTTCTTTTATTTGTTGATCTCTTCTTCTGTACCTCAACTTTTACACTTTTTAATTTGGTGGACTTTTTGTAAGCACTTTCTTTCACTGATTTATCTAACAAGTATACTACATCAATGATATCAGACAAAAATATTACTAACAGGACATAAAATGCAGTAGTAATATTTAAAAATTAAGTAAAACAAGTGGTAGCAAGTAAAATAATGATGTCCACAACTTTTATAAAATGTAGTTGCAAATTATTTCTTTGTAGTATCTAAAGAAATGTTTTTTTTATATCATTTTGTCATTTTGTAGTCAAGCTACTAAAATGCAGTTAGTAGCACAAAAGATATTATAAGACAACTTCATTTCATTATTTTAATGTAATAGAGAGTTTTAAAATACAAAGATAAAGTCTGCAAGAGTCTTAAAATGCAGTTATCCATATTCAAGATGCAGTATAATATTTTAATATTATTAAGTATTACTTTTTCTAGTAAACACTTCAAAATCATCAAAATCATCAAAATAACAGTGTCATAAACGCTGTTCAAAATCATACACTTTAGCTACTGCATTTCAAAATCATACAAAATCAACTGTCATAAACACTTCAAAATCATCAAAATAACAGTGTTCAGATGTAGCATCTTACACTTTAGCTTTGATTCGTAACATTTTTTACAGATATACAAACATGTAGATATAAAAACAGATTTGTATATAAAACAAGTATATACCTCTGGATACCGATTCCGCTTCATCGCTACCTTCCGATGTCAAGTTTACATGCATCGTTTGCTTCTTTTTTTTCTCTTCGAACCTGTAGCGTGTTCTTCTTTGGCTCCTACGTGTAGCTGATAAATAAAATCAAGTATTATAAGTAGAAAAAATGAAGAAAATAGTCACAAAACGAAGATTAAACATATTTTGATCGGAAACACTTACGAGTCGCGTCATTTTTTGCTGTTTCTAAAGCATAATCTTCTGTATTAGACAACGGTGTGGGTGTAAGTAGATTCGACATGATTAAATCATCAAAAAAATGAAACGATGATGATCGTCGACGGTGTTTGGACGGATGATTTTTGAAGGATTTGTGATTTTATGATCTTTTTATTTTGATTTTGTAATCGATGATTTTTTTTGGTGAAGATGGTTCCGTTTTTGTGTTTCAGTAGAGAGAGAGAGGGAAAATTAGCACAGTAAAGGATATGTCTGACCGTTCTGACCGAGCTTCATTGATGGTGTGTAACATATTTACACATTTGGTCCCTTGACAATATTATTTGCAGTATAGTCCTTGTTGGCTGGATTGATCTTGGCCGTTGAAATGCAATGAACGGTGGGGATGGAGTCTGCTTTTGCTGCTCCTCTAAAACCCTCATCCCCCCTGAACCTTTCCCTTCTTTTAAATTCAACAATTTGAAACGATCCTTGTATGACGGTTTCTAGACCTCCAATTCATATTCTGGGTGAATCTCTAATATCTTATCATTCTTCTTCATTAAAGGAATTGTTGAGATTAATCAAATTTACATTTCGGCATACTCTTCCAATTTTTCCTTTTAATCTATATCCATTTTTTAATTATTTGCTTTTTCGTTTTCAACAATTCACATTATATTATATATTCTATTAGTATTAGCATTTTATGTTTTAGTTCATTAAATTAAACTCTATTTTCAATCAAGATTCGATCAACATCACATGAAATCATTAATATTTGAACAACTCTTTGTTTCTCCAATATACTCCAACTCAACCTTTATAACTTTAATGGTTGAAATTCTTCTGTGAGCTTCATCAACATAACAAATTCCTAAAATATAATAGTAGTAACCACTTTATATATCATCGATTCAGAAACTAATAGATTTGATTCAGAACTTTATAACATCGATTCAAAAATGTATAACATCGATTCATAAAGTTTACGTCAATGATTCAAAGAATTTATAACATCGATTCATAATGATTCACAAAATGTAGGTTCAATAATTTCACAAATATGATTCAGTATTCTTGTAGTACATGATTCATTAAATATATAGTGATTTGATTATGATTCATCTAACTTACATTTATGAATTATGATACAGCGTGCAAATGTGAAGTTCACTAACTTTTGTAAAAATCTGTTCTCCATTCATATGGATCACTCTAAATTTCTATAACTGTTTTGAAATAGTTGATGCATTATAATTTTCTAGACTCAAAATCAATAATATATTCGCTTTATAGATCGATAATGAATGACATTTTTATATCCATTAATTAAAATTAAAATTAGTATACCATGATTCGCCAATATAAAACCAGTTATGCCTTTAAATTATTCTATTTAGCCAAATAAATAAATTTCAATGAACACCAACTTTTAATATTAAATATTGAATAAAAAGGAAACCCAACTTTTTTAGGAAGACATACCAAAATTATCGATCCTTTCATTGACTGTGAATGACGGTTAAACATGGATGGTGTCTAAATTTACGGTTATGCCCCTTAACCCTTTAAATATCCTAGTTTATATTTATTGAAATTTACAAGTTTGCCATTTAATATTCTTGATCGTTGATTGCAAAATTGAAAGGCCCAGATCATTTCTCCCCTTTCTCCTACTAAAAATCTTTCTTCATGGATCCTAATCATATATATATATATATATATATATATATATATATATATATATATATATATATGTCATTAGAATGATTAAATTACATGCATGTTCGATTTAAAACTAAATGCTTTAATGTATATGTTTCTAAACGATGTTTTATATTCATAGTTTTAGTACTTGTAGTTACAAAAAGACATACATATATTCTTTTTTCTTAGATTTATATTTTTACAAAAACACACAATTGAACACGTTTTCGATCTAGTTTCTCGATTCTCCTAGGAAAATCTTTGTAAAATAAAATAATAATATTCTGTAAGATCCACCCTCACATTTCTAAATGTACGTATAAATGACATACAAGGTACGGAATTGATTACGTGTACGTACGTAATATATATATTCAAGGGTAATTTGATCAAATTAAATTATACTTTATCTTCCAACTATCTTTGTTCTTTCTTCCCTTCTAGTGTGTTGTTTGAGGTTTTTTTTTTTTTTTTTTAATTTCGATTTTTACTATTTGGAGGAAGTTTGATTTGAAATTAGTTGTCTCAAGAAGTAATGCGGTGATCTTTCACACTTTTAAACATAGAATAGATTTTTAATTGAAGATGCACACGGCATTTTCTTTTATCGCTAATGAACGTACGTATTTTCTCTTTCGATTTTGAGAAGGCGGCTAATCATAACTTATCAACAATCATGTGTTAAGTCCTTTTAGTTACAGCATATTAGATCATTCCTATCGGGGCGTTATAGGCTATCGTGGTCTGACATGCTGCCACCATGACGCCACCACGGGTGTAGTGGTGGGTTGGCGTCGTGGAGCCCAACGCGGAACCTGCACGTCAAAAAGTGGGCTCCAATTCAATGCCTTTTTTTGTTTTTCAATTTCTTTTCTTCCATTTTTAGCCCAAACAAAATGAATTTGCGGGGTCTATCTCCCTGTCTACCTCCCATATCATGGCGCGGTGAAGATACTCACTATATGTGTTATAGGATAACACCATATTATGGTGACATGATGCCCACCACTGCACACACCATATGTGACACCTAACGATTTAGGGTTATTGATTAACCTACTTGAAACTCTAAATTACTTGTATTTAGTTTGTATTAGGCTAAATATTTGTAATTTCATATGTATTTGAATACACACTTACGTGATTATGTGCTTAACTGTAATTACGCAAAATGATCGGACGGATTCCGACACATTATACGACGTTGGTGAAAAACTTACTATAAATAACTTTAATCTATTTTTTAGAAGTTATTTATCATTATTTATTATTTTGTTAAAATAATAAACGAAAAACGTAGACGTTTCGATTAAAACATCTCAAACGCAACGAAAAGGCGTGAATTTAATTCGGCAACCAAATAAACGTCAATAATTAATTTGACAACTTAAATTAAGTATTTTAAATAATACTTCAATGAAAAATTACCCAAAATATATCGTCAATTAAAACGATTCAAAATAACGTTACGCAATTTAACGATTTGAAACAAATAACCATTTAACGAACACAGTACGTAAATACAATCTAAAACTGAAATTAAATCACAAACACCCCTTGGGTGGGCCCCCTTGGCTGGCCCCCTCTTTTTCGCCCCTCCATGTGCCACCTCCCAACTTAACCAATCAAAAATAACATGCAAAAACTCATGATTTACTTTGATACTTACACCATTTACCTTTCCCCCTCATTTCACTCAAACACTCTAACTCTCACTCTCTAATCCTCTCTCAACTTCCAGATTTTGAACACCATCATAAACCACCAACAAACCATCATCTACCACCATCCTACCACCATAAAACACCCTAGCACCATCACTTTAAAATTAACATCTTTCAAGGAAGATTCAAGCTCACAAGTCTCTCATCTTCTCCTCATCATTAAAAACTTGTAAGAACACTCTATCACTTTTAGTTTACTGATTTAGATGTTATTAAACTCTATCAACAAGATTATGTCCAAATACCTTGCTAAAATACGTTTTTGTAATTTATATACAAACATACATAAATCTGTCCAGAAAAGTCAGTTTAGTAAAAACGTCATATCTTGAGTTCCAGGAGGAGTTAGACGATGCATTGTTTTTTCAAATTTGAGTGTTTAAAAGATCTACAACTTTCGTGTTTTGCACTTTTACCATAACCATACGGAGTTTTGGCTAGAAACCGATTTAAGGGACTGGTCTGGGTCTGGGTAGCATCAGAATCTGAGCTAAGAACTTTTGTGAATTTTAATTACCTATGTTAATGGACACTAAAACTTCTGGAAAAATTATATTTTAGGCTAGATATATGGTAGAACATCTGTGAATTTTTGTGAGATTTGATAAAGACCAGAAATGTAGAAATAAAATGGCGAAACAAACCGACAAAACCGAAACAACCCTCTTTTTGGACTGATTTTGTACCAAGTGTAAAAACCGACACCTCGGACCGACTATAAAGTGTACCAACAGCTTTCTAAGGCTTAATAAACTATTTTAAGACTTGGGTAAAAATTTCGGGTCAAACCGATAAGGTTTGACCAAATCAACAAAAGCGGCTCGATATCTAAAAACCGACAAAACTTACTATTTTTGGAAAATGGTAACAAAATTGGGTTTGAATGAATTAATTAATGTCTTTGACCAACTTTGACCAGGTTTGACCAACTTTCACCAGGTTTGACCAGCTTTGACCAACGAGTTGACCAGCTTTGACCTACGGTTTAAGGCTTATACAAACTAAAATAATCTATTTGCAACGTACGATATGTACTAATAAATAGTATACAACAAAACAAACTTAATAATAATATCTAAATGAATTATTATTACAAACTTTCACCAACGGGTCGTACGCGTTTTTGATAAACAAACTTGAACAACTTATTTGGACATAACTAGTTGAGTGGACAACTAGCATGGATAGTCATTAAGATATCCATTTACTTACTTACTTACTTACTTACAACCTTACGCGATTACTTACTTATTTACATCCGCTACACTCGATTACTTACACACATTGCTTGCTTATTTGACTATTTACTTGCTACTTGCTAAACTCAGGTGAGTTTCATAGCCCCTTTTTACTTCTATTAAATTGTTTTGGGGGAGAATACATACTACAACTGCTTTACACAACTACTTTTACTTGAACACATGTACAAACTTGCTATCTTACAGACTTACAGACTATTAATGTACAGAATACATACACACATGTTTATACAATTGCTTTTACCTGAACACATGTACAGACTTGCTATTTTACAGACTTATAGACTATTGATATACTGATTTGCATGAGTTACGATTAATCCACTGAAGGCCTCTGAATCATAGTTGTTAATTATCGACTTAAGCGCGAGTTTTAGTAAATGGATCCATTTAGGACTGACCATCCCCGCCCAGGGTAGCACGCACTACCACGAACCGTACTGTATAAACGAGCGTTTCTTACTCGTTTCACATGAGTGTTTTTGGATTAGCACTCACGGGGGTAAATTTTCGGGTACTTGATTGTACTTTACAGACATGTTAAGCTTCGACTATGATGCTCATGACAATTGTATATCCACTATATTGCACTCGTGCAATATTTTAACCTGAGTGTGTTCACAACTGTTTATCTGCTGCAAACCTATGAACTCACCAACTTTATGTTGACCTTTTAGTATGTATTCTCAGGTTTACAGACGCAGTAGGACTACCCACAGGAAACACGACAGTAGGATGCTTTTGGAAAGCATAGCTTGAGTCGCATATTTTCAAACAGGAGATTTAAATTGCATTACGACATTTTGTATCAACAATCATGTATTATAAATCTCTAGACTATGTTTGCGAACTTTAGAATCTTATGTAAATTTTGATTTATGGAATGTAACGTTTTCAAACGTCTCATATAGAGGTCGTTTGCTTTAATCTTTGTGTTTTGATATTTGATTTGGTCGGCGCCCCCGTGACACCTCCTACTTTCCGCTGCCACGTGTTCTGGGGTGCGACAGATTGGTATCAGAGCCTAAGGTTATAGCGAACTAGGATTGCATTGGTGACCTAGACTATGACCGTTAAGTTTGTATTCTTATTTGGTATGACTGGTTCAGCGATTGCATCAATTGAACTTAATTTAACATAGCCTGATCAACTATGTACAATTAACGGAGATTCGATGCAAGACCCGAAACGGTGATAGCAACTGAGAATACGGTAGTAATGTAAACCGAGGATAAAACGGGACCAACCATATACTTGCTTATGTGCTAGGTTATTATATTTCTATATATAACCTTAACTTTTCGTATACTAAACTCTTTGCCACCCTTCACGGCAACCACTCCCACAGCTACGTCACCCAACTCTGAAAACGAGGCTCTAGCCTTACTCACTACTGTGGAGATTTCCATGGTAGCCGCTCGCCCAACCGAATCGGTCAACAATATAATCGAATATGACTCACTTGAGGAGAATCCACCTAAGGATTCGCCACCCAAAATAAGTGACGCCTACTTCACCCTCTTCTTTCCGCTCACAACCAAATCACTCGGGAACACGTATAGAACTTCAACCGTACGATACTTCGTCACTTCGTACTCTTCATACCCACTTTTATTGTAGACCTATGAATCGCGTGCGTTACACACGACTAGAAGGACAGACAGACCTCCTCGAACTAGACCTTATCCTATTCACACTACCTACTCGAAATAATATCTCCAACACTTGGATGGATTCCAACGACTTAGGTATGACTCGGTTTATGACTTTAACTACTCTGAACACAAACAATCTTAATAACAACTTAATCAGTTTGATCACTACTGCAATGGATGCTAGCAGCTACGGAATTACCAACTATCTTGACCGAACATCTTTACTAAACACTTGTTCATTTCGAAACAATAACATAGTCATGACTGACTACCTTGAAAACACTACTCGGTCATTGTTATGACTACATCTAAATCTTGTCACTAATTCACTGTTTTAATAGAACTCCCTCTCGAAAAAGATTGAAACGCCCCGAAAACAGAACCATTTTTTTTATACATATAATCTTGTTTAGGTCCCGACACTCAACTAAAATATGACACGTGAGTACGTACGCAAGACTACGCAAGTTAACTGCCCAACATACAATCTGGACAAAACTACTCATTTTCAAAACTGCCTCTATTTGCTCAAAACTGCCCTTTTTAAACATGCACAACTTTTTGCTCGTTAACAATTAGACAACCAAATTTTGCAGACACCTTTACTGTAACAAAATGAACGTTTTTCATTTTTACACTTTCCTCTCAAAACTGCCTCTTTGCCCTCAAAACTACCCTCAAAACTGCCCCGTTGCCCTCAACGTCACCCTCAAAACTGCTCTATTTCTTCAAAACTACCGACATTCAAGCAAGCATAACTTTTTACTCGGTGAGAGTTATGACCTGAAATTTAATACACATGTCCACTATAACATTATCTAACTTTCACTTTAGACACTTTTTCAAATTTCTCAACTACCATTTTAGACGTGTGGGTTGTTTTTGACCGTTTTAACCACTTTTGGACTACACTTCAAATCACAAACCACACACAATCATGATCTGACTTTTTGCACACTCGTTTGACTCACCAAAACATACTTTAAGCATACAACAAACAACTCCTAATACTAACCCATTTAAATATCCTCTTATTACTAGTTTCAACCCATTTTGACCCCATTTGACCCGTTTCACCAAAATAACCATATACCACCACAACTCTACCCAAAACCATATATGTTTGACCATTATAATCCTGTTGACTATATGTCAACTTCACATTTGACTAACCAATCACATTCGACACTAAATCACTTTTCACCACTTTGACCCAAACCAAACCAATCATATGACTTCATACACTTGATAACCACATACACTAGACACCATATTTCAGTTTGATTTTCAAAGTCAACTACTATATATTGACCAACATATTTAATTCGAAAACTCTTTGTTTGGGCGATTTACACATTTAGGCATCAAAACAACAATTCAAAAGAAGGAAGCATATTCTAACCACAAGCATGCTCCATATCTATGTCACTAGCTTCTCATAACCCTTCTATCCACATGTCGCTAGCAAAACATCAACCTACAACATAAACACTGAAACGGGTAAGCACAACTGCTTAGTGAGTACATAGGCAATTAAACAAGCAATCCACATAACACTTGACACATTGCAACACAATTACATAAACACAAAATCACTATGCTCTGACCACTGAACACTATGCTAACCGCAGTTAGCTCTCTGATCACCACTGAATCTCTGTATAATCTCATTCCACATATTTCATCAACTAAAAATCAAAGCACTTAGCAACAACAACTTTTAAACATAATCTTAAATACAAACATAAGAAATAAAACATATAATAAGCAACCTCCACTTGATTGTATGATCCTCTAGCTCGGAAGCTATCCGGAAACACATACAATCAATTCATACTCTGTTCATCACATAATCACTATTAAATATACATATATCAACAATTCATCTTCCACCCGATTGTGTAGCCTCTTGCTCGGAAGCAATCCGGATCCAACACAATCGAATCATGTACTATTCATCATAATTCACAACCAATTCTTTTCCTTTACCTTTAAGCTAGTGACTTACTCATTACTTGACTAACATCAAGCTAATGAGGAAATCACTACTTTTCTTACCAAGAAACAGTTAAACACATAACAATTAAGCACAATTAAGAAATTTAACACAACAACTAATTTAAGCAATAAACAGAATTAAATAAACATAACATATAACTTATTCTTTGATTGTGTAAACCTCTAGCCCACAAGCTATACGGTACTACACAATCACATCACCTGTTTAACCCCCGTATCACTCACCACAATCTCTTAAACGACGATTTCACCATCTTGATCAACATAAGCCTCCACTTCTTTATCACCTACATAATTCGTACATAATACATAACAACACTTTTAGATACTAACAATCATAATCAAACTAACTAATGATCATATCCATACTCTATTAACACCTCTAATTACGCTTTTATTCATACTTCCTTACTACACCATTCATGATCATATTACTTCTTTAACATACATCATAATTATTTCACTAATCATACCTCACTACTTTAATTTATGTTCCAACATCATAATCATGCTCCATTAACATCACTAATTTCCTTATTAAGCTTATTAACATAATCCTTACATAATTCATATAAACCACCATGAACACCCTTCTTACAATTCATCACATATCAACTTTCCTACTTTAAATTCATGTTCTTTCATCACAATTAAACTCTATTAGCATAACTAATCACATCTTTAAACTTATTACATCATTTCTTAACAATTTAACATAAACCCTGGAATTGCTCAAGAACACTAAATCATAAATTCATCATTCTCATCATGTTATATGTTTACTAACAATCTCTATTACACTAATAAACATCAATTTAATCATTTTCTAGCTTCAATTTCGAATTAAAACCATTACTTATACAAAACTGTTTGTCCCTATACTTGGATCTAACGGAAACGAGTCAATCAATTGTTTGCGGAATCAACAATTGAATAGTAAAACAATCACTTGAATAATTAAAACACAATACTAATCAAACCAAACGTTGTATATTCGATTATAATCGATCAGATTACAGGGATTTCGACAAATGGCGTTTAGGGTTTCGTCAACCCTAAAACAGAAAACGTAAATACGAATTTATACAAACTCTGGCACCTGCGACGTCGCTCACAACGTCGCAGGCCCAAGCCCATGCGACGTAGACTATGTCGCAGGCCCAAAATCTGACGTCGCACCTACGACGTTACAGACAACGTCGCAGGAATCAAGAAACTCAAAACATTTAACAAAACGAACTACGAGCTAGACCAACTGACAGACACACAAATTGCATCAACAAAAACCCATCAAAACCTCATAAAACCCCAAAAACTAGATTAAAGAATTGAAGAAACTTACTTACAAAGATTTGAAGATGCTAAAAGGATGAAGAATTTGAGAACCATAAGCTTGAATCAAGAATTTTAGAAGTAGAATTAGAGCTAGAATCGTTCCTGTGATTTTCTCCTTATACGTAAATAGGTGTAGAATACTTTAGAATGAAACTGGATAACTCATAAAAACATACGTACATATTTAAGTCAGCCTATTTAATATTTATCCCCTTTAAACTCTACAGTCTGGAACTGATAAAACCGTTTACGTTTTTCACTATATCTCGTTATCTACATAATAATAGTTCATAATAAAAATATATCCGTGTACGATATTAATTTCCTGAAATTCGGGGTATTACAAAGATGGCCAACTCTACTATGAACCGAATATATTACCTATTAATATTGCGCCTTATTGGTCACTGATCATATTACCTTGTACCGATTAATCGTCGTATTGCGATATCACGTATTATTTTAAGCACGTCCACGATAATCTTAGCTTTCATATAAGGATCTGATCCATTCTTTCATCTCCTTTCGTTTAAGAACACACCACTACGAGAATCAACGGAAAATTTTAACACCCTACAATAACAAGAGTGTTGAGTCACTGGTCGCTGACCATGTTGAGTCGTTGGTCACTGACCAACTCAACTTAACGTTACTCGATGAAGAAATGAATTGTATCAAAGCTGCTGTTGCTGAAGATTGGTTTGGCTGATCGTCATTCATTCTACTCTCAAGGAATTGATATGCTGAGGAAGATTAAAGCTCAACTTTGTGTGTCGCTGATCTTGACAGCGAGAGCTCTACATCTTCAAATCAATAAAGGCAAAAGTCACTGCCCGAATAACAGCTAGCCACTGAAGATCTCTAGTTCAAGTCATTCTACAAGAGCATGTTAGCTCACAGTGAGTGAGGAGGATTACTGCATCTTCAGGGACTATACGATAAAGCCTCTCAATCATCAAGTACAGAAAGTACTGTACTTATCTATACCTCAGCAAGAGTGTTCCAACTTGAAGTATGTCCGAAAGATTACGTGGCAGCGAATGATTGGTTTTAAGGTAACAAGATATTTGCGGTAACATAATTGGGACCCGCAGAATGTCGGTTCATCAGAGATCAAGCCAATCAAGCAGCGACACGTGTCATTCCAAGATCCTATTTTATAGGAGATATTTTAGGAACTCTTGTAGTATAAATAGTCCAGTGTTTTGTACTGTAGAGGCTAGTCGTTCAAACGTAGTTATCACTTGTGTGTCAGTGATCAGTTTGTCTAGAGTACGTATTGTCGCTCAGCGAGAGAACAGTCAGCGTGTTTGTCCACTGCTGTTCTTCTCATCCTGTAATAGATTAGCTAAGTGTTTGAATTGGATTAACTTTGGTTAATCCATTCCGCATTCAACACTTGTGAATTTTATGATCAATATAATTCACCATTTAAGATACTATTACTTTGTTACTTTGATATTGTCATATCTATATATCTGTTATACTCTGTTTCTGTTAAACAATTTAAAACTAACTAATTGACTAAGTTAAAATCTAAAATAGTTTTAAATTGTATTTAACCCCCCCTTCTACAATTTAACTTTACACTTTGCGATTCCAAATCACTAACTGATAGTGATTCCAGGATTCTCAATTGGTATCAGAGCAGAGTTGGTTTAAATTCAATTAACCAGGTCTGCAATGGAATCAGTAAAGTACTGTTGTGTAGACTCTGATTATCAGAAGGGAAATGGTTCTACAACCAAACCTCCAGCTTTTGATCCTTCAAGGATTGAAACTTGGATGTCCCGAATGATGATGTTTTTGGACCTAGTTGACGACCGTCTCTGTAATACAATAACCAATGGTCCCCACATTCCAACCACTATTGTTCCTGCTGTAATTGCAACAGCTACTACTCCTGCTATACCAGAAATGGTTGTGCCCAAAAGAGAGGAACAATGGTCGGATGAGGATAGACGATTGGTTAGACTGGATAAACAAGCTAAAATCTACATAGGCATGGCACTTCCTGATGAAGTGTTCGAATCTATCAGGCTTTGTAGAACTGCTAAAGACATGTGGGACACCCTTAGGAATATATATATATTGGAACTCCTGATATTATTCGCTGCAGGGAAGTCAATCTCACTCGCCAGTATGAGCTATTCGCAATGGAACCCAATGAATCTCTGTCTTCTACTTACACCAGATACCAGTCACTGATGAACAAAATGGAGAAGGCTGGTATAGGCAAGGAACAGAGATTTATTGTTGAAAAGTTTCTTGAGTTGCTGCCAAGGAAAATTTGGGGAACCATTGCTACATGTACGAGACAGAGAAATGATTATACAAATCTTAATCTTACTCAAGTCTATGGCATTTTGCTCAATTGGGAGCAGTCAGAAAAGCAAGCTGATCAGAGTGAGCATATTCATGCAACACTTGGAAGTCAAAAGATATCCAATGCCCTTGTAGCTGAGCTTGATGAAATCGATCAAAGGCAGAAATCAAAAGTTTCTAAGCAAAGCTCAAAGTCGCTGATAGCTAGTGAAGAAGGTGATGGTGCTGAAGAACAGTCGGAGTATGAATATGATGAGGGTCTGGAGAAGTTAGAAAAGGATATGGCTATGATGGTTGCAAATTTCAGAAGGAACACCAGATCAAAAAGATTCGCTGGTGCTCCATCATCTGAAAATTACAAATCAAAAGGTGAATGCTACAAATGTGGCAAACCTGGTCACTTTGCAGCTGATTGTAGATCAAAGTCAGTCAACCAAGTCCATGAACCAGTGCCAGACTTCAGAAATGATAAGTATAATAAGTACAAGGCAAAGTACAAGAAGCTGAAGGCAATGGCTAAATCTGGAAAGAAGAAGGGAAAAGGTTTTGTTGCTGAAGAAGGTTCATTCAGTGACTCTGACTCCTTATCATCAGATGAAGAAGAAGCAATGATTTGTATAGATAAGGATTACTGCCTGATGGCCGATGACGCTGAGTTTCATGACGATATCAAAGAAGTCACTCCTAAGTGTTCAGCATATGAATGGAATCCTGAAACTCTTTACAAGGTACACTATTTCAAATCATCTTCAGTTTCTGAAAAAGAGAATGTTTTTGAGTCTCTGATAGTTGACTTATCAAATGCTCATGACATTCAGAAAAGACAGCGATGTGAAATCAGTGAGTTAAAATCAAGGCTAAATGATCAAGGAGAAAATGTGTCAAAACTAAAAAGATTAAAACTAGATCTTGATGCACAAACTTATGCAAATCAAGTATGTGTTCAAGAAAAGGTTAAATTTGAAACACAATTTCAACAACTTAAAAAGGTCATGGAATTTTGGTGCAAGTCAAATGATAATGTCAATCAATGCGTCAATAATCAAATTCCAAAACAAGTTAAAGCTATTTTGGGAGGAGATTATGAATATGTTGCATCACTCGCTGACTCAACAAAAGTCTGTCTTCGATCCCAAGGGAAATTTTTCAGAAGTTGTTTTTCAACCTATATCGGTCTTCAGTGAGCCAAGACCAAATTATTTCACTAAAAGAAAACTGGTCACTGATGATTCTGATATAACAGAAGGTAGAGATGAGATAAATATTTTGGAAACTGTCAAATCATCAGTAACTTCACATCTCATCAAAACCATCTCTGATAATCAAGTTATTATCAGAAACTTCACTGACATTGTATTAGTCACTGAGAGAACTTCTATCAGTGATCTTAAGTCAAAGATGCAGAAAGTAAAAATCAGCAAGAAAAGTTGTTTGACTGTGTCAGATCAGCAAATTAAAACAAGGAAAGTCAAACAGGCCAGTCATGTTAACAAAAAGTGTTATAAATGTGGCAACAGGCAACATGTGTCATCTGAATGTTCAGCAACTCCACTTTCAAAATAGAAGATAATCAGTGAACATTCAGATATAATTTATCCAAATCAGTGGAAGCCTAATCCTAGGCTTGGCCATTGTGAACCCATCTCTGAATGGGTTCATCGTTTGAACTAAACATATGTCTCTCTCTAGATGAGTATTTATTATGTTTTCATATTAAGTTTTATATCATTGATTTGTCTTTTCTCTAAGCTGATCTTGTTAGTATTCTAAGTTGTAACTCGACCAGTAAAAGATAATCTAATGATATGATATTCAACTTATATACAACATAATTTGTACTCATTTTTTTTAAATATATATATATATATATATATATACATATATATAATGTAAGTATTCTTGAATAATAACCTTGGTTCATATCTGCGTCGTGACCACATCTCTCTGATTTATTCAGTATTCTAAGTTGTGTCTAAATCAGGGAGACAAAATCTTAACCAGATAGAAAATCATTTTTATTTCCTCTTAATACTTATGTTTCATTTTCGGTGGATAATCAATTTATTGATTACATACATCAGGGACTCCCTGATGTATCACTTAATGGAGAGAATCAAATCGACAAACATTCGTTATAATTAATACTTTTTGTATTTAATTTAACGGATTTCAAATTAAATATTTTTGGTGCAATGAAAAAGTCGCGCGCTTCTGACATTTTCTCTCCTACGTCAGCGCACTTTTCCGGCACACCACTCCCATCACCATTAATGCCACCACTCTCAACCATCATAACCCCCTATGCCTCTACCACTTCCACCACGACCATCCACGTCGCCGTATTTTCATTCACACGATCATTAGCAAAGCGTACTCTATTTAAACTTACAAATCAGTGACTTGTCACTTTTACGCTTTCCTAATTTTCAAAAACCCTTTGTTTTTCAAAAACCCTAAATTAAGTGTGAAAACAAGTTTTCCAAAGGATCTGTAATGTCTAAATCAAAATTTTTCAATAATACATACACAGCCACTGCAGAGATTAAAGCTCTTCGAGCCTCCGCAATAAATGAAGATTCTGTCATTACAGTTCCAAGATCAAACTATTTGGGTAATCTTTCTTGCCCTAAATCAGAGTATGCGGAGGTGATAAACTTTTTGAAAAACCACTTCATTCTCCCTGCTCTCACGTTATCACCTGGAGAAATGAATCCAGAATGGTTGAGTGAGTTCTGGTATACCTGCACTCATTCAATCGTTGATAGTACTTCACAACTCAAGGGATTCATTGATAATGGAGGTCAAGAGATAATTATTTCTGCACACACCATCTGTACCGTTTTACAACTCCCTGAGCATGATACTTACGACCCACTGCCTGACAAGGATGCTGCCAAAGGAGGCATAGTCAATCTCACTGGGATTGACTGTAAATACACTACGGATAGCAATGGAGATCGTAAGTATTCTACTGTTCATAAATCTAAAATGGATGGTGTGTGGAATGCCCTGTTTTCAAATTTTATTCAGTCTTTGGGCACAAAAACAGGGAGTTATGATCAATTCAACTCCCTAGAAGCACAGATAAGCTGGTCACTGGTCAACTCCTTAAAAGTTGACAATGCAAGTGTGATCTTTAATGATATTGTTTTAAGAATCAGTGAACCTACCAGAGCAAAATATGTTTCCTATCCTAGGTTTCTTTCACTGGTTTTTAAAAATCAGTTTGAAGCCTATGATAGGGTTTCTTTCAAAGGTTTTGAACTCACTCTGATAGGGAAACAAATTTTTGGTAAAGATGCAACTGTGCTTCTCCCTGATTTCATGAAAAACAAGGGAGTACTTGCACCCCAGCCTTTACGAAGTGTACATCCGACAGATCCTGCCCCCCAATCGACCACGTCACTGACCACACCCCCAGTGACTACTGCTGGTCAACCACCAAAGGAAAAATCACAACCCCCTTCAAAGAAAATCAAGTTAAAGTCCCTGACATTAAAGGATCAGGGACAGAGTCAGAAAAAGACATCTAAGGACGCCAAGAGTGAAGCAGAGACTGAACGTTCAGTCCCTGCGGGCACCCTTGATAAACCTTAGCCTAAAGCCGCTTCGCTGAACTCACAAAAGTCCAGTGACTCTATAAAGGGAAACCTACAGACAGCTACAATGGCTCAACCCATTGTCAGCAGTGATTTGGGTGCAACCCACACCCCCTTATCGATTCAACCCATCAGCCACTCATTATCCTCACAAAAGGATAACGTTTTAATCAAAGGGCAAGTGCCATCAGTGGGTGATAATACACTCGTTGCTGATGTCACTTCACTGGCTACAGACCCGGGCCAACTCCCATCTAGCACTGCACCAACCGTCAATGTCTCTTTCCAGTCACAGGAAGAGATACGGGTTGCCATCTCTGTATCCAATGATCCATCAGTTAGAACACAAGCTGATGACGTTGAGGATGCCCAACCAATGGATACCTCTTCCTCCTCAACTGATGATGATCTGCACTCTCCACCACCTTACAAATCTTACAAACAGATACTTGCTGAAGATAGCTACACATCCACCTCATCTATCTCACCTACTGTCTCTACAATTCCATCTATCAACATTATCCCACCAGCTACTGATATCACCTCACCAATTTAGGAATTAGATAACATATCTCTTTCTAGTGACAATATCTCTAAAGTAGTTGATGATGAACCTCCAACTCCAACAGCTGAAGCACAATCTCAACCACAACCAACACCACCACTCTCTCCTGTTACTCAAAAATCCCCACACACTGATAAAGCTTCAACCTCTACCAACTCACCAACAGACAAACTGCTGCTCGAATATATTGCCTCTTCCCAGCAACAAATTTGAATGCTCACTGAAGATAGAGAGTCTCTGATAGGTCAAATTGCTGGTCTCACTAACAAAATTCACTCTCTTGCAGCAGTCTATGAACCTATCCCTTCCTGGAGCGAATCTATCAGTGACAAGGTCAAAATGCTTGCTAACGCTGAACTTGATCACTATCGACTTCTGGAAACCCATGCTAAATCTCTCTCTGAATTCTCAACCTTCACCAGATTCAGTCTCAAAACCCATGATGAAGCAATATCCTCTCTCACCAAACACCAATCTGAAATGGTATCTTCTGTTCTGGAGTTCATCACTCACTCTGATAAAATTGTGAGTGAAATTCCAATTATGGTCACCAATCAGGAAACAACCATCAAAGGCTTAGAAGCTATTCATACAGATCATAAGTTCATCTACAAAAGACTTAAGGAGATCATTTCATTCGTTAATGATGAAGAGGGGGAGAATGAAGAAGATGATGCTGAAACTGAAAATGATACCTTCATCAATAAAGATGCATCTCCTCAAGATAACTCTGATCTTGATGAAACTGATGATATTACTGATAATGATGATGTAGTAGCTTTCCCTGAGTTTCATCCTGATGAACTTAGGATGTATGATTATAAAGTCAAGGAATGGGCTGCTGATAGGAATGCTCAGATCAAGGGTGAGTCAGTAAGCTATGGGCTGGCTCGATGGAATTGGATGAACATGCAAAATGAAGAAGGTAATGTTCATATGGATAATGGTGATGATGGTAATGACGACAATAATGATGGCAATGATAAGGATGATGGGACTGGTGAAAAAGGAAATGATGCTGATAATGATACCATAATGGAGGATCAAGAGGATCAGCAACCCATCTCTTCTGTTCTTTCAAAAAGAAAAAGGACCAGCAAGTCCCCCTCATCAGAGACCACTTCCTCCAAGCATAAAAAGACAATCTTTTCTGAGGAAGAGATATCAGCTACCATGCACAATCTCAAGTTCATTATGGAGCAACCTGAATCTTCATCAGAAATGCCTCATGCAGATACTGTCATATCTGAGGCTCCATCAGTAACAACAACTCCACCAGCAACAACAACACAACCAGCAACAACAACACAACCAGCAACAACAACACAACCAGCAACAACAACACAACCAGCAACAACAACCACAACAGAAACAACACAGATCACCCTCTCAATCCCCACAGACACTACACCAACTGAAGCAACAACAACAAAAGCACATCTCTCTTCACAACCAGAAATCTCAAAACCTAGTTCTTCTGATCCAGCTTTCCTTATGTCATATGATTCAACTTCAGAAAGTCTTCATCCTGAAGAAACTGAAAAGCAGCGAATATAAAGAAAAATAAAAATAAGACAGAAACAGGAGAGGGAGATGCTTTTAAAGTTTCAAGCTGAGCAAGATGCAAAAGATGAAGAGGAAAGAAAAAGAAGATTACATGAACAGGCTGTTAAAGATCGTGAATATATCATGAAGTTAAGTGGAGATGAGGCAATGGCAAGAGAGAGAGAGAGAAAGTTTGTTGAAAAAGCAGCAAGAAGAAACTGATTTTATGATGGCTAAGCTGGTTCAAGATGTTGAAAAATCTGAACTTCAGCGAGAGCTTGATGCTGTAAGAAAGGGGAATAAATCGGAAAAGAAAGGTGGAGTCAGCTCATCAGTAGATAGAATGTGGAATGAAATTGGCAGGAAGAAATATGCTGCTAGAATGATTGGAAGATCAAACCCTGCTCTTATCACCAAAGTCAATCTGAAAAAGCCAAAGAATAAATCTCAGGCTCAACTACTTATTCACAGAGGACTGGAAACTTAGGCAATTAACCTTGATCAAGTCTGCAAACTACATAGAGAAGAATGGAATGAAATCAGACTTGCTATCAGTCACTCCTCAAGTGCTGCAAAGAATGAAGTTCTGAATGAGATTGATAGGCTATTTAAGAAGATGGTTGATCTGCAGCTACTCAAACCAGAAGACACTGTCATACATGGTGAAGGGATAGTGCAGCCACGAAGCCCAAGGTACAGATCAGGAACCAGCAGCATATATCGAATTCCAAACACTGAAAGATTGAATCTGTCAATCCCTGATGGTGTACCAAGAGTGGAAGGCACTGAAGTAACTGAAGGTGAGAAAGGGCTCGTCTACAGAGACTTCAATGGAGTATTAAGGTTTCAAAGAGAATCAGAACTTGAAAAGATAGACCATGAGCAGCTTGTGCACCTCATCAGATTAGTCTGCATGCTTCCAAAAGATTCTGTAATGAGAAAGGCGATTCTAGAGGAAGGGTTAGCCAGACAGGTCAGATACTTGCCATCAACAGATAAATACGTGCTAGCTGATGAGCTTGGCATCGTCAAACAAGAAGAAATATGGAACAGTCTGTCATAAATTTGTAATAGATTAGGTTTATTGTAACTGAAACTATCTGCCATTTATATTTTACAGTTCAATGAAATCTGATCTTTTGAGAAAAACCAAAGTGCAAAACTCAGATCATATCAAAAGAATCCAAATAGATAAATGAATGGATCAAAGTGTAAGTCACTGAATGTTTAAATTCTTTAAACACTGACTATAAACTTTCACAGCAACAAGTTTGTCTAGGGAGCTTCGATCACAATCATTTAGGGGGAGATTGTTGAGTCACTGGTCGCTGACCATGTTGAGTCGCTGGTCACTGACCAACTCAACTTAACACTACTCGATGAAGAAATGAATTGTATCAAAGCTGCTGTTGCTGAAGATTGGTTTCGCTGATCGTCATTCATTCTACTCTCAAGGAATTGATATGCTGAGGAAGATTAAAGCTCAACTTTGTTTGACGCTGATCTTGACAGCGAGAGCTCTACATCTTCAAATCAATAAAGGCAAAAGTCACTGCCCGAATAACAGCTAGTCACTGAAGATCTCTAGTTCAAGTCATTCTACAAGAGCATGTTAGCTCGCAGTGAGTAAGGAGGATTACTGCATCTTCAGGGACTATTCGATAAAGCCTCTCAATCATCAAGTACAGAAAGTACTGTACTTATCTATACATCAGCAAGAGTGTTCCAACTTGAAGTATGTCCGAAAGATTACGTGGCAACGAATGATTGGTTTTAAGGTAATGAGATATTTGCGGTAACATAATTGGGACCCGCAGAATGTCGGTTCATCAGAGATCAAGCCAATCAAGCAGCGACACGTGTCATTCCAAGATCCTATTTTATAGGAGATATTTTAGGAACTCTTGTAGTATAAATAGTCCAGTGTTTTGTACTGTAGAGGCTAGTCGTTCAAACGTAGTTATCACTTGTGTGTCAGTGATCAGTTTGTCTAGAGTACGTATTGTCGCTCAGCGAGAGAACAGTCAGCATGTTTGTCCACTGCTGTTTTTCTCATCCTGTAATAGATTAGCTAAGTGTTTGAATTGGATTAACTTTGGTTAATCCATTCCGCATTCAACACTTGTGAATTTTATGATCAATATAATTCACCATTTAAGCTACTATTACTTTGTTACTTTGATATTGTCATATCTATATATCTGTTATACTCTGTTTCTGTTAAACAATTTAAAACTAACTAATTAACTAAGTTAAAATCTGAAATAGTTTTAAATTGTATTCAACCCCCCTTCTACAATTTAACTTTACACTTTGCGATTCCAAATCACTAACTGATAGTGATTCCGGGGCTCTCAAAGAGTTCTCAACAGATTTCTACCAACTCAAGTTTTCAAAGAAGTATCATAAAATTTTCACTGAACATCTACCCGGAATTGTTTACAACCTATAAATTTTTAACTCGTTCCCAATAGACTAAAATTTTCAACGTCTTGTCGACAACAAGAGTTTCCAACATATTCAAATGGCTAAAGTTTCCAACGGACATTAGGTTTTCAAACAAATTTTTATCAAAGGAAATTGTTTAACAAATTTTACATCGGCTCCCCCACAAAATGTCTCATAAAGATTTTCGAAATTTATAAACTACTTGTAGGTACGAAGCTCAAATCTTGAAATGTTTAGCAAAATTTCATTGACGTTTTATTAGACAGAAATTTTATATAGGAGTGAACACTTGACTTTCACTCAGACCTTCTAAAGACAAGATCGCAATTGAAGGTAATATAGATGATAACATTAATTTAACTGGAAAAGATACCGACAGTTTTGTGATAAAACATGAGATAGATACAACTCCTTTTATAAACCAGAAATTAATGTAATTTTAAAGGCTAAACCCTCTTTTTACAAATTCACAGTTTTAATTAAACAATTTTCTCGTAGGTAATGGCGAGTCCCTCTGTAGACAAACACGTGTGTGATGACGACCAACTCTGTGATGAACCCTAACTTTGATATGAGTACATTCCTTTTTAATGACTTGACGTTTTCAACCTCCTACGATACTAATTAAACTAGTCATCCTGGCATAATAACACCCGACCGACATGAATGCTAAGTGTAACTCAGAACTGACCAAATTGATTTGAGCCAACAGAAAACCTTGGAATTGCGCTTTAGCAAAACAAACTTCCCCCACACAAACTTCTAGACTTCAATCTAGATTTTCAAACGTACGATAACAACTCATGCTCTTGAACACCTGCGGATTTCTAACGATCCACTCATCGGAAGCGCATTTCAACGACCTATATTAGGTGCAACCCAACGACTTACACACGACTACACGAACTCATGGTTGGAATGTTTTTCAGCCATACTCATATGAAACAAATTTCTAGACCTCAATTAACTATTACTCTGACTTGTACGTCGACGATACATCCAAGACACGAGACTTAACACCCACTGAAATTGAAATCTTTCCCCCTCATTTCTCTTCTTGATAACATCATTGCCATCATTTGGAACCTTTAAAATTCGCATCTACAACGTCTACGATGAGGAAATTGCTTGTACACCACTCTATATCGGAGAACGATTGTCTAACCTAGGGAAACCAGCAAAGCAAGGTTGAACATCGCATCACGTAGAAGCTACTCTGGAAAGTGTCACCTTGAAAAGGGTGTCATTTATTTTGGTAAACGCGACAAACTGAACCCATAGATATCGTTATAATTTCCCAAAACGTTCTTTCCCATGAATTAGCCATCGATTTCAAAGCAAACAATCATATAAGAAATAATCGAGCAATGAATTTCCACAAAGTTAACTTTTCACTACGAAATCCGTCATCACCCGACCAAGGCTAACATTGTTGCCGCTGCCTTGAACCAACAAGAACGAGTGAAACCTCCTTCAAGTCCGAACCCTAGGTACATTGGACCACGCGAGATTCTGGAAAGAATCGGCCCAGTGGCATATCGACTACAGCTACCTCCGCAACTCAATAGCGTGCACAACACATTCCACATTTATAATCCGAAGAAATGTCTGTCTGATGAGACACTTGTTATCCCTCTCGACGAAATCCACGTCGATGATAAACTCCATTTCGTCAAGGAACCGATAGAAACCATGGATTGTAAGGTGAAAACTTGTTTCGAGTATGGGAACGCTGGACATTTGAGGATTGAATGTCCGAACCTGAACAACAACTCCCGACAGAACCCATAACTTTGTTACGGGTACATTTCTTTTTGATCACCTAACAACTTCAGATCTTATTCGCTACCGAACGAGTTTAACCCATTACACAAACTTACGCTAGAAACACGCACTTACTTCCCCTAAGGTCCCACGCAAACTACGACTAAAAGCAAATTTCGGGATGAAATTCTCCAATCAGGGGGAGAATGTGACACCCAACGATTTGGGGTTATTGATTAACCTACTTGAAACTCTAAATTACTTGTATTTAGTTTGTATTAGGCTAAATATTTGTAATTTCATATGTATTTGAATACACACTTACGTGATTATGTGCTTAACTGTAATTACGCAAAACGATCGGACGGATTCCGACACATTATACGACGTTGGTGAAAAACTTACTATAAATAACTTTAATCTATTTTTTAGAAGTTATTTATCATTATTTATTATTTTGTTAAAATAATAAACAAAAAACCTAGACGTTTCGATTAAAACATCTCAAACGCAACGAAAATGCGTGAATTTAATTCGGCAACCAAATAAACGTTAATAAATAATTTGAAAACTTAAATTAAGTATTTTAAATAATACTTCAATGAAAAATTACCCAAAATATATCGTCAATTAAAACGATTCAAAATAACGTTACGCGATTTAACGATTTGAAACAAATAACCATTTAACGAACACAGTACGTAAATACAGTCTAAAACTGAAATTAAATCACAAACACCCCTTGGGTGGGCCCCCCTGGCTGGCCCCATCTTTTTCCCCCCTCCATGTGCCACCTCCCAACTTAACCAATCAAAAATAACATGCAAAAACTCATGATTTACTTTGATACTTACGCTATTTACCTTTCCCCCTCATTTCACTCAAACACTCTAACTCTCACTCTCTAATCCTCTCTCAACTTCCAGATTTTGAACACCATCATAAACCACCAACAAACCATCATCTACCACCATCCTACCACCATAAAACACCCTAGCACCATCACTTTAAAATTAACATCTTTCAAGGAAGATTCAAGCTCACAAGTCTCTCATCTTCTCCTCATCATTAAAAACTTGTAAGAACACTCTATCACTTTTAGTTTACTGATTTAGATGTTATTAAACTCTATCAACAAGATTATGTCCAAATACCTTGCTAAAATACGTTTTTGTAATTTATATACAAACATACATAAATCTGCCCAGAAAAGTCAGTTTAGTAAAAACGTCATATCTTGAGTTCCAGGAGGAGTTAGATGATGCATTGTTTTTTCAAATTTGAGTATTTAAAAGATCTACAACTTTCGTGTTTTGCACTTTTACCATAACCGTACGGAGTTTTGGCTAGAAACCGATTTAAGGGACTGGTCTGGGTTACATCAGAATCTGAGCTAAGAACTTTTGTGAATTTTAATTACCTATGTTAATGGACACTAAAACTTCTGGAAAAATTATATGTTAGGCTAGATATATGGTAGAACATCTGTGAATTTTTGTGAGATTTGATAAAGAACAGAAATGTAGAAATAAAATGGCGAAACAAACCGACAAAACCGAAACAACCCTTTTTTTGGAATGATTTTGTACCAAGTGTAAAAACCGACACCTCGGACCGACTATAAAGTGTACCAACAGCTTTCTAAGGCTTAATAAACTATTTTAAGACTTGGGTAAAAATTTCGGGTCAAACCGAGAAGGTTTGACCAAATCAACAAAAGCGGCTCGATATCTAAAAACCGACAAAACTTACTATTTTTGGAAAATGGTAACAAAATTGGGTTTGAATGAATTAATTAATGTCTTTGACCAACTTTGACCAGGTTTGACCAACTTTCACCAGGTTTGACCAGCTTTGACTAACGAGTTGACCAGCTTTGACCTACGGTTTAAAGCTTATACAAACTAAAATAATTTGTTTGCAACGTACGATATGTACTAATGAATAGTATACAGCAAAACAAACTTAATAATAATATCTAAATGAATTATTATTACAAACTTTCACCAACGGGTCGTACGCGTTTTTGATAAACAAACTTGAATAACTTATTTGGACATAACTAGTTGAGTGGACAACTAGCATGGATAGTCATTAAGATATCCATTTACTTACTTACTTACTTACAACCTTACTCGATTACGACGCTCAAAGGTTACAGGGTTCGGAGAACCAACGCACGGAATTACATCCGCTACACTCGATTACTTACACACATTGCTTGCTTATTTGACTATTTGCTTGCTACTTGCTAAACTCAGGTGAGTTTCATAGCCCCTTTCTACTTCTTTTAAATTGTTTTGGGGGAGAATACATACTACAACTGCTTTACACAACTACTTTTACTTGAACACATGTACAAACTTGCTATCTTACAGACTTACAGACTATTAATGTACAGAATACATACACACATGTTTATACAATTGCTTTTACCTGAACACATGTACGGACTTGCTATTTTACAGACTATTGATATACTGATTTGCATGAGTTACGATTAATCCACTGAAAGCCTCTGAATCATAGTTGTTAATTATCGACTTAAGCGCGAGTTTTAGTAAATGGATCCATTTGGGACTGACCATCCCCGCCCAGGGTAGCACGCACTACCACGAACCGTACTGTATAAACGAGCGTTTCTTACTCGTTTCACATGAGTGTTTTTGGATTAGCACTCACGGGGGTAAATTTTCGGGTACTTGATTGTACTTTACAGACATGTTAAGCTTCGACTATGATGCTCATGACAATTGTATATCCACTATATTGCACTCGTGCAATATTTTAACCTGAGTGTGTTCACAACTGTTTATCTGCTGCAAACCTATGAACTCACCAACTTTATGTTGACCTTTTAGTATGTATTCTCAGGTTTACAGACGCAGTAGGACTACCCACAGGAAACACGACAGTAGGATGCTTTTGGAAAGCATAGCTTGAGTCGCATATTTTCAAACAGGAGATTTAAATTGCATTACGACATTTTGTATCAACAATCATGTATTATAAATCTCTAGACTATGTTTGCGAACTTTAGAATCTTATGTAAATTTTGATTTATTTGGAATGTAACGTTTTCAAACGTCTCATATAAAGGTCGTTTGCTTTAATCTTTGTGTTGTGATATTTGATTTGGTCGGCGCCCCCGTGACACCTCCTACTTTCCGCTGCCACGTGTTTTGGGGGTGCGACACCATAATATTGCATTACAAATACGAATGGTCTTAAGCGAAATATACGATTCAAATTCAGCATTGGATTCAAGTTTAAGTGTTTAACGATTTACTTGACCCAGGTTTATTACGAATCATGGGAAAAGCTTGATAATCATGAATTTGTGGGTTCAAGTGTACGTAGCTCAATGATATTGAATATGGATGTACTTGACTGACATTGCCCAATATAGCATTTTAAGTTCACAATTCTTTGGTCTAATTGAAATTTAAAATAAGAGAAAATTGAATAAAATGTCCTTATGGTTTGGTCTAAATTTCAGTTACAGTCCTTTAGTTAATTTAATTACACTGAGCATCATTTCTTTTGAAACATGTTACGTCAATAGTCCTTTAGACTAACAGTTGTTAGCTCTCCGTTAAAAATGACCATGTGTGTAATTTTTTTTCTTTTAAATTTTTTGAGTAAATATAAATTATAAAATCTAAAATATATATAAATACATTATTAGGTACATATTTAAGGGGGGTGATATTTCCACCAATGAATTTGATAAATCCATCACAATTATGCATTAAGTATATGTACTGTACACACATTTAATGCACAGTTATGGTGGATTAATCAAATTATTTAGTGGAAATATCATCACCCCATATTTAAAGCCCACAGTCCTAGTTGCTTCTTCCGGCTCAGTTATTCCATGAAATTTAGGCCAAGTCTTGGAGCGCTTCTCAAGGCCCAACTCGGAGGTTAACCGAGTTAGGAAATTCAGATAAAAGACGAACTCCACAAAAGAATAATCGATTAGAGTTTGGTTTAATACTTTAAATTAAAGTTATTGACCCGTCTGGTTTACATAATACTAATCTTCAAACCCGTGTATACACACAGACGTTAAAATGTGTATTTAATTTTCAATAAATAGGATTCTTCAAATAGTTACTAAAATAGGAGAGCTTAATTGTACATAAAAAAAGCTAAATTTGATTAAAATGAGACATCATTAAATTATTATTACTATTAATTTAATCTACTTGTTCCACTTGCTAATCTAAAGCAACGATTAAAGAGTTCATGTTGGGGATGGAAATCTTATGTTAGTGGGATAATTTTTAATTAATTATTATTTGTTATATTGATTTTTCTTGTGATCCGACAAGTTATCTTATACTAATATTTGGACTTTCATTAGAGTTAGTTTTATCCGTATATGTAGATACAAAGGGGAGAACTAATTGATATTTAAATCATAAATTAAAAATTAATATTTAATATGATAAGTGTAGCAAATCAAGTATTTTGGTTGTTGTATATCAATTAGAATTGTTCCTCCCGAGTGGTGCTGGTTTTAGCTAATAATTAATTTATTATTTATATTTATATTTATATTTATATTTATTAGGCCACTCCCAACCCAAAAACTAACTGACTGAAACTGACAGAGCCACGTAAGCGCCACGTCAGCTTTTTCAGAAAACTGACTGAAACTGACTGAAACTGACTGACCACTCCCATCCCCGATCCGTCACTTTAATTTTTGGGTCCCGCATTTACCAATTTACATTTAATATTATACACACAAAAGGAAAAAAAAACCGACGAGGCCCCACTCAAACGACTACACACTTCATATATCCAAAGCTCACAACCGACGGACGAAACCGACGAGGGCGTGCCATCCCCGTCGGTTCGTCACTTGCAAACCGACGAGAAACCGATGCTTGGGTTGGGAGCCGCCTTATGTCATCATATCTTAAATTGTAGTTAATTTGAACAAATTAAAGAATTCTATTGGTTAATTGAAATTTTGATGGCATCCTCATGCGTTTCCTATATATAATTTAAGATAAGATGTGTCATGTAATTAAAAATATTACATCTTGGTATTTGTGTTACCAGGTTATTATTTAGACTAAAGTATTTTATATTGGGCTTAGCCCATTTACGTTTTGCTATGTATTTATACTAAGCATCGCACAATTATGAGAATTATTCACATTTACAAAGAGGATATGGGCAACTGTAAATGTGTACTAGCACAGATAGCCACCGAGGCCTCTGCTTTAAACGACACTTATTATTACACACGTTACATTTAAATGTCAAAAAACTATCAATATTTATGTTACAGGGAAAATATTTGGTGTTGTTGAACAGTACAAATTAAATGGTGATGTTAGTGTAAATGGAGGGATCTTTTGTGTACATATTAAAAAGTTAAAGGATTAAAAATATAAAATATGCAATTTTATTTGAATGAGGATTGGGCAACATTATCATTGTTTGGTGGTGTCAACAGCATAGTTGATAAGCTGAATATTATATCTCAACAATGAGGAAAGTTCAAAAAATAATGATAAAAAAAGGTAGAATGGAGGAACCAATAGGATTGCTCCATTTCAAATACTCATTTCCACCTTTTTTTTCAAATCTAAATATCTCACAAACCGTATGTCTACAAATTATAAAAATTACATATTCGGAATCAGCGTCTTTTTCTCTTTGATTCTAGATCCAATAAGATATATTTTCGACGAAGTTTTTTTTTCCATTTTTTTGGGTTTTAATGTGAAATCATATGTGATTTAACACTAAAAAAATTACACCCGCTTATATCACCAATTAAACTTTAAATTCAAATCATTGATGATTTAAAGAGATTAAGACATAAAAAATTAATGTGTAAACACATGCAATTGAATATCAAACTATCAATCACATGTGTTTAAAGAGTAATAAAATACGAATTTTTAAATCATTGACTAAGAATAATACAATCAAGTAAAAATTAAGTTGAAATCATACATGATAATTCATATATCGGTAAATTTCTCATCAAATATCAATTTTTAAATGAAAATCATATGTGATTATATGCAAAATCATATGTGATTATATAACAAATCACTTGTGATTAAGTGTAAAAATAACAATCACATGTGATTTTTAATGAAAACTATTGCAATTTTTAATTTTTTATTTATAACTATTAATGTGGGTGAATATTAAGTTATAATCACGTGTTAAGTAGCAAATACCATGAATAAATAATCGTGAACAAATTTTATTTTTTTATCATAAATCACATGTGATTATATTGTGAAATCCGGTAAAAAAAAGCGAAGAAAAAAATTCGTCGAAAGTATATCTTAGGACATCTCTAATCGAAGAGAAAAACGCGCTGGTTCCGAATATGTAATTTTTATAATTTATGGACTTACAGTTTGTGAGATAATTAACCAAAGAGGTAAAAAATAGAAGTTGGGTTTGTAAAGAAATGGAAGAATCCTAATGGTTCTCTCATTCTCTACTTTTTTAGCATTCTTAAAAGAACTCACCTCTCTCAACAAGAATGGAAAGTAATAAAAAAATGGCCCTTAGACCGTCATATTAGAAAGTATTGATTGATTGTAAATATTTGATTACTAATTCTATCCAAAAAGTTTGAAGGACAAATGGTATGTTTGGCAAAATAGCTGTAGGTTGTAACTATATGTTGTAGCTATAAGTTGTAGCTGTGAGCTGTAAACTGTAGTTGTAAGTTGAAGATGTAAGCTTTATTATTATTTGTATAAAACTGTTTGGTAAACTAGCTGTAGCTGTAACTTCTAAGTGTAAAATGACATAAAAGGACATAATAATATGAAAATTAAAGTGTATTAGCAAAATATTTTATTTTATAAATAATTTGGCATTTCTTAGTAAACGTTACAAGCATTGTTATATACACAAGTAACATTAGAATATAAGAATATGCAAACAAAATATTCTTCTAGTATTAAGAACTATTTTTTCATCGTAATGCATAAAAGCCTCTCAAATCAAATATTAACTCATTCATTCTAATAAATATAAAAAATGTAGAAGCATTTCTAATGAATAATATAATGTTGCTTAATTATAATTAAAAACGGCTACACTGAGATTAATTTTATATGATTGTTAACTTAAGACCGTCACGAAAAGACTATAAAAGAAAAAAGTTTAGTATAATTAAATTTGAGTAATTACATTTTTAGGTCTAAAATTAGTCTTAATAGATTTAAGTTTACCAATCATTTTCCATTAATTTTATATCTTAGAATATTATTTTAATTTATATATTTCTTGAAAATAGTGAGAAATGATTATTAATAAAATTATCAAATTGCAAAAAACAAATGGTACTATGTTAAAAAGATGAAAAGATTCCTCGTGGCAACTTCTAAATGCATGAAGGGTGATTACCAGACATTTTAGAAGGGCAATTGAGTAATTATTAATTTATATAGCAAAAAGCTTCGACAAATTCTCAAAGCTACTTGCAGGAGCGTTCAAATTAGGAGCTTTTAAAATGGGTTAAAAGCTTGCAGCTTCTGCTAACAAATGAAGCTTTTGAAAATGGGAGCTTTTAAATTTGAAATTGAAAAGTTAAAAGCTCCAAAAAGCTCTCAAAAGCTCCTTACCAAACATACCCTAAATATAGATTTAAAGATGTGATTGGTTGGTTTGAAAAATTGATTGGATGAGATTAAAAGAGAGAATTAATTCAACAAATCAGAAAATTAATCATGTTTTTAAGGTCTATAAGTATGTCTATTTAGCATTACTCATAGTTTAATCCTTAAAGTTTCACTTGTATTTTTTAACCACTCAAGTTTTTTACTCATGATTTAATCTTTCAAGTTTCAAAATTTTTGTGTTTTAATTCTCCAAGCTTCTTATACTTCAAAAACTTGATGATTTAATTCCTAAAGTTTACCTTTTATAAAGATTTTATTTTTTAAAATATTCTAGTTTAATCATGTAACTTTCAAAAATTTAATGGTTTAACCCCTTGAATGGCAATAAATCAATGCAAACTTTAAAGATTAAATCATGAGAAAAAACACTTAGGTGGTTAAAACGAAAAAAAAAATGTAAGAGTTTCTAGATTTAAACCATTATTGACCCTTATATTTTTATATTTATTACAATATTATAAAAATAGTTACTCATTTTCTACCGTCTAAACTAGGGGTGTTATTCGGACGGATTGTTCGGATTTCGAATTATTCGGATCGGATTAATCGGATTTTGAACAATCTCAAGTTCATCCTTAATCCAATCCAAATAAGAAACGGATTAATCGGATATGGATTAAATGGTTCGGATTAATTTTCGGATTAAACGGTTTCATCCGAATAAGCTCAAGTTGAACGTGTGATATCGAGGAAGACTAACTTTACGTTTAATAAAACAAGTATATAAACAAACATAAGATAAGATGAAACGATATATCATATTATAACATCCAAATTCCAATTCCAATTTCTAACATACAATTTGATCCAAAACATATTCCTAGTTCCAAAATTAAATACACTTCCAGTCAATCTAATCCAAAAGAGGAATCCCAAAACAACCAAAAAGTATTAAATTTTCTTTCCTTAAGTTCATAGCATTCAAAATGTCAGATCTCCGTTCTTCAAAAACTGAAAAAATAGTAACTCTTTATGTGTTTATATTTGTGATTAATTTTTAATTTCTTATATGGTAACATTAATATCTGATATATTATTAAAAAATATTATTTAATTATTTGATTCTTATTCGGATTATACGGATATATCCAAACAGTTTAATTTTGATCCTTAATCCTATCCGTGTATCCATTTAAGTAATCCATAATCCGTTTAAGCAATCCGTAATCCAAATAATCTTGTCCATTTAATCTAAATCGGATTGGATCGGATGAATTATTCGAATTCCGGATAAAAGTGACACCCCTAGTCTAAACCGCCTTTATCATAAGGTCTACTATATTATATCAGATGGTCCCTCAAATTCATTTTTCTAATTAGTATTATCATATAATATTCTCCCTTTCGTAGTATTATCATATACTCTAGGTCTTTAATTAGAATATTTTGATTTTGATTCCCAACTTCTAAAAGTACATGTTGTAAAAGCTTATCTGTGCGTGTACAAGTGATAATATCTTAAATATAGGCATTATCTATCCATACCACACTATTTACTCATCATACCCCCTTTTGAATTTTTTTTTTTTTTTAAATGGTAAATACATAAAAAGTACAGAATGTAAGAAAAAAGTGGTGGAATAAAGTACAGAAAAAATATAGAATGTAAAAGTGGGAGGTATGAAGAGTAGGAACCTAAATATAATATATGATTCACCTATATGTATGAGAAATAATTAAGAGATAAAATGTCAAGAGATGAGATCATTAGAGTACAATAATTTTTTAAAGAAGGGGGTACCAATGAAATTGTGTCATGTGTACAAAAAGAATGTTCCACATGTACAAAACTCATTTACCCCCAACATCAATCATCTCACAAACGGCAAATCGAAAAATTATGAAAATTGCATCATAAAATTCAGCGTTTTCTCCTCTTCGATTTTCCGTCTCTCAAGGCATGCTTTCGACGAGTTTTTTTTCTTCTTTTTTGGTAGGTTTCACATTTTACTAATACATGTGTTAAAGTATTGCGTTTAGGGTTTGGGGTTCAGGGTTTAGAATTTTTGCCAAAACCCCTAAACCCTGAACCCTAAACCCTTATAAACCCTAAACCCTACTAAATCCTAAACCATTCTAATCCCTAAACCCTAAATCCTACTAAACCCTAACCCTAAATTAAATGTACAACCAAGCACTAACACATGTGTTAATAATTTATAAACCCACCAAAAAAATGAAAAAAAAAAAAACGTCGAAAGTATGCCTTGAAGGACGGCAAATCAAAGAGGAGAAAACGCTGAATTTTATGGTACAATTTTCATAATTTATCGATTTGCCATTTGTGACATAATTGATGTTGCAGGTAAATGGGTTTTGTACATGTGGAACATTCTCTTTGTACATGTGTAGCATTCACATTGGTTCTTCCATACATCCAAAAATTCTTGTGAACTTTTCTCAAAACGTCAAACATATATCTAGCTGATACGTTATGCTTCTTCCGTCCCAGATCAAATATCCACCTTCGCATTATAGTTTGTCCTAATTAAAATAAGTGATCATTCCAAATTTTCAACCAATCAAAATGTTTTTAAAAAGTCAGTATGAAATTTTATTAGTGAATAATGTACGTGATTCCCATTTTTGTTTAATTGGTTGCAAATTAATCATGAAAACTTAATTTGGGACGGATTGAGTATATGCATAATCATAAATATATTATATATATCATGGTCTCTCACAATACTTGAACCCACAAGTTTTTTTAAAAAAATAAACAAACCAACACTACCTACCCACGATTATTATATACAATCACGAATATTTACAAATTGTCTCCCACAAAGTTTGAACCCACAACCATTAGGTTGAAAGGTTCACCACATATCGCTAGGCCATAGACCCTTTGGTGAACGCACAACTTCTAAATTGAAGAATTTGTTCACATACTATTAGGTTGAAGACCCTTGATAGATGAGAGGTAATACTCCCTCGTCCCAAATTTATAGCAGATATAAGCTTTGTTTGAAATTAGTTTTTATTTTAGTTTGAAATCAAATACATAGATTTGGAATGCATATTTGCATAAAGAATAGATATATGTTTCCATACTTTGAAAAGGAATCATATTGGGGAATACATATATATAGTCTCCAAACTTCTTGTGTTCTTGATAATGACATGTTCTAGAAAACTGATTTAAGGTATCAAACCCGCCTCTACAGAAACATACTTCATCCGTCTCAGTTAAAGTATTCACTTTGACTCTGCCTGCAGTTTTAGAATTTTCCACTAACTACACTTTCCACCAATCAAATATCAACTCTACCCACTAAAATCTTTTTCGATTGGTTGAAAACCAAAGTAAATATTTGGGACATCCCAAAATAGTAACCTAGACAATTTAAGTAGGACGGATGTGTACTAAACACAACCAAAATAGATATGGCAAGAAGATGAAAACCCATTTGGAGATTAATGTATGTGACATTGTGACCTGATAAAAAGTTATAATTTTTTAAATGGAAGAAAGCCCATTATGGTGATGCAACAACTGGGGCACCCATTATGCCATTATGGTGATGCAAAAGGAGAAAGCCCACTACATATAAAAGCAAATCTTTAGAAGATATTGCACTAGTTTCGTTACACATTGTACAAGTAGCAGAAGCACATATACATAAGTTGTATATACAAGTGTCAAAGCATGCACACAGCATCCATGAAGTCATAAGAACGCAAATATTAACAAAAAAAAAATTCTCATGGCACAAAGGGAAGGTATCATCGTTCAATCATGTAATAACAATCACATACGATCGATTACGTACAGTGGACGCACGTCGTTTTTCACGTCATTTGATCAGTTCCAGCTGCAGCTATCAATTTAACATCAAGAAAGTATCACCATGTCTTTCTTTATGGCGTTTAGTTGCCGAAAGTATCAAGGGAACATCAAGAGAGTTTAATTTATTTAAATAATAACGAATCATGCATCTTACGCTATAAATATAGTGCCGTGTACTATTTCATGACAGAAACAATGTCACTCGCCAACTTGCCTAACAAATAATAAAAAGAGCTTAATTTTCTTTGATCTTGTTTTATATCGTTGTCTACTTGTCTTACTATACCTATCGATTCCTACTACTTCTTTTTTGTTGTATACGTACCTTATGCCGTTTATCTGTTAACGAATTAAGTACTAGAATTCCATCCGTTACAACTCTTCAATCTACGCTGGAAAACAGCATGGACTTGTCAGCAGTTGAGTCGGAAAGTGTCCCTAAACAAGGCTCAATTCAAAAAGGAGGCCTTAGAACTATGCCTTTTATCATAGGTATATATATACATGAATATTCTACTTCTTTAGATGTATCTTAGATTTCTTGTAATACTCCGTAATAAGGATATGGTTTAATAAAATTCACGTTTTATTCTCTGACGGTTGTAGCCAATGAGTCGTTTGAAAGGGTCGCGAGTGTTGGATTACGAGCAAATATGATCTTGTACCTTAAAAATGAGTATCATTTTAGTAATGCAACTGGAGCAAATATCATGTTCTTATGGGGAGCCATCTCAGGTTTCATGCCTACTTTGGGAGCTTTCCTTTCAGATTCATATTTGGGACGTTTTCGTGTGATTGCAATTGGATCAGTTATTTCTCTAATGGTAAGATCTAATACTCTCATCCTAGAATCATTCATTTTGATACTAATATTGTATTATATATTTATATCTAACAGCACTTACTGCAATTATTTAGGGAATGACTATGTTGTGGTTAACCGCGGTACTTCCATCAGCAAGGCCATTAAGTTGTAATCCAAAGGTTGACATTTGTGCCGCACCACATGCGGCCCAGATTACGTTCCTATTTGTATCTTTCGCCATAATGTCTATTGGGGCAGGTGGGATTAGGCCATGTTCTTTAGCTTTTGGTGCAGACCAGTTTAATCAGCCTGAAAATCCGGAAAACGCTAAAATCTTGCAGCGTTTCTTTAACTGGTACTATGTATCTGTTGGGATTTCTGTAATGTTATCTGTGACGGTTATAGTTTATATTCAAACTGAAAAAGGTTGGATTCTAGGATTTGGAATTCCAGCTGGATTGATGTTGTCCTCTGCCGTCATGTTTTTCTTGGGTTCCTCTCTTTATATCAAACTGAAGGCAAATAAGAGCTTATTCACTGGGTTTTTTCAAGTAGTTTCGGCATCTTTCAAGAATAAAGACCTTGCTTTTCCACCAAAGAATTCTAACAAATGGTTCCATCGCAAAAAAGGATCCAAGATTATTGCTCCATCGGACAAAATAAGGTACTTTTATCATCTAATGCTAATCAATTAGACCAAATTTTTACCGCTGTACTTCCACAACTCCATGATAACGACATAATTGATACTACACGATGTGATAATCATTGTCTATATGCAAGAAACATCGATAAATTAAATAGACCAACCTTTTTTCTTAAATTCTGACAAAAGAAATTAGAACTTGCCTTTGGAAACTCCAAAAACAACAGATAGAATATTTTTTTTAGTTGTCTTCTATTTGAATATGCTCTTTGTACTCATCATCTTTGTTTGTAACAAAACATTATTTACGCATAGTAAATAACTATCAAAATCTAATGAATATTCTTTCTTGTTTCTTCCTCTATGTTTATATAGATTCTTGAACAAAGCCTGCATAATGAGAAACCAGGAGAATGATGTTACACCAACACAAGTGGCGGTAGACCCATGGAGCCTGTGCACCATTAAGCAAGTGGAAGAACTCAAAGCAGTAATCAAAGTACTCCCGATATGGTCTACAGGCATAGTGATCGCGGTAACCGTAAACCAACATTCCTTCTTTGTGCTCCAAGCCAACTCCATGGACCGCCACGTAATTGGAAAATTTAGTATACCACCAGGCTCATTCGATGTTTTTTCATTACTAGCTTTAACCATATGGGTTGCCCTTTATGACCAAATCCTAGTCCGCCAAATCTCAAAATTCACAAAACTACCACAAGGTCTTAGCTTAAAACAAAGAATGGGAATCGGGCTTCTTATTTCATGTCTAGGCATGGCAGTGTCAGCAATCGTGGAAAGAAATAGACGTAATGCAGCCATTAGCCAAGGACTTTCGAGGAACCCATATGGGGTGGTGAACATGTCTGCATTTTGGTTAGTACCACAATATAGTTTGATTGGGTTAGCCGAAGCGTTCAATGCAATCGGCCAAATAGAGTTCTACTACTCTCAATTCCCAAAGAGTATGGCTAGTATTGGAGTGGCTCTATTTGCACTTGGATCAGCTGTTGGCAACCTAGTTGGTAGTCTAATTGTGAGTGTTGTGAATAAGTGGTCAAAACAAGGAGGAAGAGTGAGTTGGGTTGCTAACAATTTGAATCAAGGTCACTATGACTATTACTATTGGATTCTTACCATTTTGAGTTTGGTGAATTTCTTGTACTTTTTAGGTTGTAGTTGGGCTTATGGGCCTTGTGATGAACCAAATCAATGGGATGATGAAGATGAAGAGGAAGTTCAAGAGGAACAAATTGTTTTTGGATCTTCACCCCAATATTAACATCGATCTAGATCATAATTAATCTCCATTAGTACATGCTTTTCGATTTCGAATTCATTACATCTTCGAATTCATTGTTCTAGTTGTACACTAATGTAGCCTTTTGAATTTGTCATGTGGACTTGCTTTGAATACAGGGTTAAGTATATAAAGATGTAATTGTTTATACTCCCAGTTCATAGTATGCAACAAAGTATTTTATTTTTTTTTAATTATTGAACGGCGATGATTTGATATAAACATGCCAGTAAGGAACTAGCAACAAAAATTCAGCGTTACACAAGATTACATAGAGTTATAAGATTGCAACACCAATCAACCCAAGACGTATCAAACTTTTTATCTCTACATTTTAACCAAATAAACGAGTTGGCAATGATATCATCTAAAATCTTTGTCGAGCTTGTCGTTATCCTTTGGAAGCTTTTTGTTATTTCTCGCTCTCCAAATCCAACTAATCGAACAAAGAATCACCACATCAAACCTTTTCGCCAAATCAACACCCAAAGTTATAATATAGTCGTCTGCCAGAGTTAAAAGATAGTCGAGAGAGTAAGTAATAGTTGTGTGCATCCCCCACCATTGTAGAATTCCAGCCCAAATTTCTCTTGAAAAAGCACACGATGCAAACAAATGATTTTTTGACTCGATTTCATCATCACACAACGGGTACAAAATGTTGTAAAGATCTACACCACGTTTGTCTAAGTTAAATCTTATAGGCAACCGACGATTATAAAGTCTCCAAGCAAGAACATTGTTCGTGATTGGCACAAGATTATTCCACCGGATCTTAGTACCTGTGCTTGGCAAACACTTAGAGTCAAGAATAGATTCCTGACTTTCCTAAAGACTAAAACCAACAATCTTTTTACTTTGAGAGTGAAACACTTGACAGATCTTCAAGTAATTCAGAAAATTCAGTTTGCTCTCTTCCGGATCTGATCGGTCTTCGCAACTTCCACAAAAAGGTTTTATTAGAGCAGTTTAAGACACACCGATAAACAAGGCAGTTTTTCTCGACTTCTAAATTGAATAACCTTGGATATGTGACATGAAAACTCGAGTTTCCATTCCACATATCATTCCAAAAAGAAGTATCATCACCCAATCCAAATTTCTTCTTAGGATGAGAGGCAATAGAAATGTTGTTACTTTGAAGATTTTTTTTCAACGGAAACTATTTGTGACCACACACCATAATTTCTGTGAATGTTGGGCAAGTCAAGTTTCCTAGTCAAGCCGTGAAAAGAGCCAACAACCTTCTTCCAAAGGCTTTTGTCCTCCGTTTTAAATCTCCACCACCACTTAGTCAAGAGAGACCAATTGAATGATTTAAGGCTTCCAATATTTAAATCACCTACCTTGTAAGATGAGAGTGCTTTGTCCCAAGAAATCCATGATATTTTTCTAGAGCCATCACCATCTCCACCCCAAAAAAAATATCTTCTTATGCCTTCTAAAACATTCAACAACTTTATAGGGGCTTTAAAAATGGAGAAGTAATATAAAGGAAGACTTCCCATGACATATTTGATTAGCGTAAGTCTACCTCCAAAAGAAAGATTTTTAGCCTTTCATGTAGATAGTTTATCTCTAAAATGATTAATAATGGGACACCAATGATGAATACGAGTCATGGACACACCCACTGGAAGCCCTATATAGGTGAAGGGTAATGATGCCGGCTCACAAAACATCCTTCTAGCTAAAACATTCACTTTCTTTAAATTAATTTTTAAACCGGAAGCAAGATAGAAACGTCTAAGATTACGAATAAGACTTTGAGCATTATCTTGAGACCATTAACCCATAAATATGACATCATCAGCATATTGAAGATGAGATATAGAAGTATCACAATTTGGGATTCTAATTCCATGAAATATGTTATTATTTGAAGCTTCCAACATAGCAACATGCAAACCTTCCGCATCAATGATATATAAAAAAGGAGAGAGAGGGTCTCCTTGTCTAACTCCCTTTTTAAGAACGAATTCTTTAGTAGGAGATCCATTCACAATAACCGAGCCAAATCCCGAGTTTAAACACCCTCTAATTCATTTCCTCCAAGTGTCACCAAACCCCATTTGAGCCATAATTGAATTCAAAAGTCCCAATTTAACGAATCTAACGCCTTTTCAAAATCAACTTTAAAAATTAGAGACTTTTTCTTCTTTTACTTGGCCCATAATATGACTTCATTTAGAATGAGGACCATCAAGAATGTTTCTACCCTCCACCTATGCGGTTTAAACTTCACTAATTATCGAGTGAATTACCTTCTTCAATCTGGTGGCTAAAATTTTTGCAATAATTTTATAAATACAACCAATTAGACTAATTGGTCTATAATCACCAAGAAGAAGAGGATCATGTACCTTAGTAAGAAGAGATATGAAAGAGGAGTTGCATCCCCTATGAATGATGCCGTTCTTTCAAAGTGTTGGACAAAATTTATGATGTCACCATTAATAGTATTCCAAAACTTCTTGAAAATTTTAAAGGTAAAACTATCGGGACCCGGAGATTTGTCACAACCACAATCCCAAACCGCATGTTTTATTTCATCAATCGTGAAAGTGCCCTCTAAAGATAATCTATCAACATCAAAAAGTTTTTTTAAAGAGATCGCTTATCAAAGCAGGCTGACACTCGGATGAGTCTTCATTAAATTTAGAGGAAAAGAAGGTAAAAATCTCATCTTTAATCTGTGATGGATCAGTAACCCACACCCCTTCATATCGCCCCTTCAATATGAAGACCATGAAGACGATTATGTCTTCGGTTATCATTAATGAAACCATGAAAAAACTTTTAATTCTCATCCCCATCTTTGATCCATTTGACTTTCGCCTTATGATGCAAATCTCTAATTCTATCTTGATCTCTAAATAAAGTATTCGATGTTACATCATGTGTAATAAACCTTCAGTTTATTGATATTATATTTATTTTTATGACGTGTCAACTTATAATGATGTCACATAAGTAAAAGTACTAAAACTTACTGATGAATAATAAGTTTATTACGCACAAGGTAAACCCCAATAAATTAAAATAGTTACATTTTCGTACACTTAAAGCTTTATATATATATAGCTTGTAAATGTGGTAAGGTACTTTTTTTTTGATGTGTTTGTTATGAGTTGTATCATTTCATTCTATATATATAAAGAAATGTACAAGCATTCATTTAGTGACACATCATCATTGTTTTAATTATTATTTTATTCTAAACAAAGTTTATTAAAATAATTATTTTTACCTTTTATCTTTTATAAGTTAATTCTTAAAGTCTTACCTTATACTCCCTCCGTCCCAATTTTATTGTCACCAGACAAAAAGACACGCAGTTTAAGAAAATATAACTATCTCTCTCTTACTTTTTGATAAAATGACAGTTTTACCCTCTACTTTTTACCTATTTTTTTGTCTTATATATATACACTAGGGGTAAAAAAGAACTTTATTTCCTTAAACTTTCTATTTATGGAAGTGGACAATTAATTTGGTACACCCCAAAATGGAAATAATGGACAATAAAAATGGGACGGAGGGAGTATATAATATACATTAAATATTACTGTTGTAATTATTTAACATAATCACAAAATATAACATGATAATCATATGTGATTATTCTCTAATATAATGTGATTATCATATGTTCGAGATAATCACAAGATATGACATAATAATCATATATTATTCATATGATTATTGATATGTGTTAAGTAGTGGTATAAAATAATAACAAGCTTTAAATAATTGGAAATACTAAAATTAACTATAACACAATACATGCAAGAATAACTCGTTCGTATAATACAGCTTTAAAGTAAGTCCGAGTCGAACACTGGGAACGGTATTTTAATTTAACCCTATATTAATATTGTAAGACCCTCCTTTTTCAAACAACCATATCTTACATTTTAAAACACCTTGGAAGCGGTCCCGATAAAAACTTTTCTTATTTACTGGTACCAAAAGGTACCACTTTTTAGAACATCTCAACTACAAAGATAGCTCCTTACAAAACTTCTAATCACTTTGGGTATTATATTAAACTTCAAAAAATCAAACTTTAATTTCCAAAACTATCAGAGTATCCGCGATAGTAGTCAAACATCCCATCCAGAATCCACAACATAAACTGCAAAATGTTCAACAACGAGGGGTTAGCTTATTGCTAAGTGAGTCAGATCATAATCCACAATTCAAACCAGAGATAACAACCAACTACAACAACTGAACACTTAATCAACTAACTACAAACTACTCAAAATGAATGAAACTGTAACCGACAGTTCCACCCACAATAAACTACTGATAAACTACAACAATTACTCACATTGCACATAACCACATAAACACATAGCGTCAAGAGGACCGGCGGCTCCTGGTATACAACCAACCCAGAAACCACGACCGACCACTGTATGCCATTCGCAGTGATCTACCGATAGTCTGAGTACTACCTTCACCGACTATGGTTATTCTCAACTATACGTATCGACGAAACCATAGACGACTACACAGTAGTACCCAAATCCAACCAACCAATGTTGACCTCTGAAATCAACCATATTGCATTCAACAATGCAAAAGCAACCAACAACTAGCAACCAAATCAACCAACAACAACTAAGCAACTGAATCAACTAGATCAATCAAGCAACTATGTCAACCAAAACAGAGTCAATCAACTTTAGCAACTCATCAATTACGACTACAACAACTATCAAAAATTCTACTAAACAATCAACATAGCAATAAGTCATTCTTCCACCATTTCATGTTCAACCCAAACCTTATCCAATTAGTTCTCATTAACTCAACCCAATTATATCAATTTTAATAACCAAATCCTATTTTCTTACATAACTAATAAATCAACTATCCATAACCAATAACAACAACCAACAAACAATAATCAATAACCACAACGTTCAACCATTGTAACTGAGCCTGTTACAACTGGGTTGAACTGAGGATCATAATCCCACTCACCGAATTTCAGTCTCCTCACTCAGTAGTCTAATATCACTGAGTGTCTCTTTGCCAAATCTGAAATTACAACAAAATAATACAAGTCAGTACCTGTCTCAAAATCCGTATAATATAACCCAAATACAATATATTCAACTATCTCAATAGTATAGTATATATTAATTAATCACTAATATATACTTTTATCATCACTTTAATATTTATACCCATCATTTATCTTATTCACTATCACTTAATCAATGTAATTTAAACATTACCATTATTATCTAAATTATCCTTTATCTACTAAATTACCCTTCTATTTTTAAAAACTAATATGACGCGCCTAATATGACGCGCTAAAACAACCGCGTCAGAAAGGTGACTAATATGCCATGCTCCGTTTACGAAACCTAATACTAGTATGTAATATGACGCGGCTAATATGACGCGCCAAAACAACCGGGTCAGAAACTAATTCAATTATGCATTTCTACTAAACTTAAAACTACTGCTGCTGTTTGGTGTGCATCCCCGCCGGGGATGGGAGTTACCCGCCGGGTAACCACCCCCCACCTACGCCCCTGCTGCTGTTTAACCTCCTGACCTCCGAATGCTATCACCCCACACCCAAAACTCAGTTACATATTCGAATTCCATCAACAAAATATCATCAACTACAACTATAATCAACTTATAACATTTATCTAACTTTAATTTATCATATCTATCATTAATCTATCCAATTTTACCCTTAATACTCAATTAATCTATCCAATTTTACCCTTAATACTCAAACTCATTTTATCTCCATTAAATCTTGAAGAACACAAATAATTGTATGTACTAGCTTCATGTAATCATCATAGAATCGGTAACAATAATCATTCTATCAATTTCATTCATAATTTATAAACCCTAACAATCTTAAATAACCAAATCAATCAATTTCTATTAATACTTAAAGACCACAATAATACATACCTTTTTTTTCTTGAAGAACACATAGACAATGATGATGATGAATCTGATGTTAAAAGCTTAGATTCCATTACAAGTTATTTGCCCATTTTTCTCCATTGATTTTAGTTTAAAAAACTTAGAAAATATGAGAAAGTTCTTAGAACATTTGAGAGAAAGTGAAGTTAGGTGCCTGGGAAAGTGATCGACCACACCACCGCCCCATTATTCTTATTAGTGTACATAATATCCCCTTCAAACCCTATTGTCTGGAACCTGAAAATACCCGTAAGTCAAAATATTTTATTTTACCGTCAGGTTCCACTATTTAAAACAAGTAACATTTTACTAATCACTATAAAAACTGAGGCTCTTTTACTTGTTTATTCTTAAATAAACCAACCAAACTTATAAAAATACAATTTATTTCCAGGTCCAGAAACCGGGTGTTACAAATATTTACAATTATTCACAATTAATATTACAAATAAAAGGGGAATATTACAAATAAAAGGGGACGTTTTAGTTCCGATCGAACATATTTAATTTGATACATAATTAAGGTAGACTAAAGCAATTAAAGTAATTAAAAGACAATTAAGGTAAATAAGATAGATAGGAGATATATTTATTTTAGAATAGCTATGTTTATATTCAAATTTTCCTATATGTTTATTTTTGTCAGTTGGTTTATTTTATGTTGAAATATAAAAGTAGATAGCCTCCTTGGTCGGGTTTAAGTATCATATAATTAAGTTCTTCAACGAATATTAAGATTAACTAACTTCAAGGTCTCGAATGTTATTATCTAATCAATTATAGTTTAATCCAGTTAAAATTATAACCTATCACCCGTTCAGTATTTTTAAGTTATAATCAAAACATATACCTAAATTATTAATCAATATTATACAAACGTTCGCTATAGCATGAATCTCATAATCATATAACCGATATATATATAATCTTAATAACATTCATAAAATCATACCAACATAAACATAAATTCAAATAATCATATAAACATCATTAAACTAAATAACTATGTTAAAGAAACTTAGTTCATATTTAAATAGAAAGAAACAAGATCTAAATACAAATAAACGTTCATTTAGTAAGTAAAAGATCAAGAATCAAATCACAAAAACTGAACTATTCTTCGTTAGGGTTGAAGGTCTTCAATCCCTAGCCTCCAAATTCGACCTTAAGTCATTCTTTAACCCTTACAATCGACTTTGCTCTCTAAAATTCGTATATGGGATATATTTTTCGTAGCTGAATTAAGCCTCTATTTATAATAATGCTGGACGCGAATTTAGCCGGCTGCTAAATATGTTAGTCGGCGGCTTTGCCGTAACCTCCAAGTTTTGCTCCATCGCCTAATATATTTGCGTCACATGCTGCATGTTCTCGAATCTTCCTTACTAGCCGACATATTCCAATGCATACCACGTTTGATCTTCCAAGCCCAATCCAAATTATAGACTGATCCAATAAACAGTGAAGCCCAATCTTCATCCGCAGCCCATTTTGCACAACTAGAGCCCAAATCTTTCTTGGCCCAGTCATTATTTCCTTGGGCCTAATATCTCGGTCTAAACTTCTGCTATAAACATAATGATAAGATCAAATTATCTATGAGCAGACCAAATTTATTATTATTATTATTATTATTATTATTATTATTATTATTATTATTATTATTATTATTATTATTATTATTATTACTAACGTTATTATTAACGTTATTATTGTTAACTTTATTATTATTTAGCCCAAATAATTATTTGGTCCAACTCGTAAACTTCAATAAATCTTTAATCTAATTATTTTCGCGCAATCCATTTAACTTCTCGAACCCAAGTATCCGCAAACTTCATTTAATTTTATCACTCTTTTAGCCACTTTGTCCCAACTATATTTAGGTCCAATTAACTTTTATACAAAAATTACTTTATTTGCTCTATTTTTAGCTTATTTTCGTTCTTTACTAATTCAAGCTCCATTTCTATCTATTTTGTAAATATGAACGAAATAATTATCTTTTATCAAATAATTGTAATAAAAGTATATAAAAATAGGGAAATATTAGTATATAAATACAGTATTATTTGATGTTATCAATTATCAAGTTATAAAATGTGATTATTGTGAATAAAAAAATTAATAAATTACAACTAAAAAAAATAATAAAATGTCAAAAAAAAATTTATTTGAAAAATAGATTCTAAAAGTTATTTGAAAAAGAAGCTACACAGAAAATTTTATAAAATAACGTGGTTTGAATAGCTAAAAAGTGATTTTGAAGTGTTTCCTACGTTCTCACGAAAATTAGTCTTTTTATTTGAACCCATGACTATATATGTACATATATATACATATATGTACATATATATACATATATGTACATATATATATGTATACATATATGTACATATACAACTAAAAATATGTATACATATATATGTACATATATATGTATACATATTTTTAGTTGTATATGTACATATATGTATACATATATATATGTACATATATGTATATATGTACATATATGTCTACACACACATATATATACATATATGTATGTATACATATATATATGTACATATATATATATATATATGTACATATATATATATATATATATATATATATATATATGTACATATATATATGTATACATACATATATGTATATATGTACATATATGTGTACATATATATATGTACACATATATCATATATATATGTACATATATGTATGTATACATATATATATATATATACATATATGTATATATATATATATATATATATATATATGTACATATATATATATATATATATATATATATATATATATATATATATATATATATATGTACATATATATATGTATACATACATATATGTATATATGTACATATATGTGTACATATATATATGTACACATATATCATATATATATGTACATATATATATGTATGTATCATATATATATATACATATATGTATGTATACATATATATATGTACATATATATATATATATATATATATATATATATATATATATATATATATGTACATATATATATGTATACATACATATATGTATATATGTACATATATGTGTACATATATATATGTACACATATATCATATATATATGTACATATTACATATATATATATATATATATATATATATATATATATATATATATATATATATATATAACTTCTGCTTCATTTCGATTAAGCTTCCTTCCTATTAAGCTGGAAAGTCTTCTCAGATACAAGAAAATGATTCAGTTCCAGAGCTAAAGATCGTAGTTCTCGAACGAACAACCGAAAAGATTCTGGAGCATCCTCAGGAGTCGGTATTCTTCCTCCAAAGATTATAGTACCAAGTACTTCCTGGCGAGCTCTAATATGATCAGATTTATAAGTAAGCATCTCTTGTAAAATATAAGCAACGCCAAACCCCTCTAAAGCCCAAACCTCCATTTCTCCTACCCGTTGTCCGCCTTTCTTGGCCCTTCCTTTAAGGGGTTGTTGTGTAAGACGTGAATAACGCCCACTGGAACGCCCATGGATTTTATCATCAACTTGATGAATTAATTTCAAGATATAGGGCTTTCCTATTATAACAGGTTGTTTAAAAGGATCCCCCGTTCTTCCATCAAATATTCTGCTTTTTCCTGGAGATTCGGGTTCAAATATCCATGGATTCGCTGTTTGCTTACTGGCTTCATATAATTCAGAAAACACCAGTTTTCTCGAAGCTTCTTGTTCAAATCTCTCATCAAAGGGCGCTATTCGATAATGTCTGTCTAGCAAATCCCCCGCTAACCCGAGTGAAGATTCAAATATTTGTCCTACATTCATTCGTGAAGGTACTCCTAATGGGTTGAAGACCATATCAACAGGTCTTCCATCTTGCAAATAAGGCATATCTTGTCTAGGCAAAATTTTTGAAATGATACCCTTATTTCCATGTCTTCCAGCTACTTTATCGCCTACTTTGATTTCACGTTTCTGTAAAATATATACACGAATACTTTCTGTTTTCTCTGTCTCATCTGTCTTAGAACTCTGGACCCATCTCACATCAATAACTCGACCCCTACCGCCTATAGGTAGTTTTAGACAAGTTTCTTTTGAAGTATATACCCGCATGCCAAGTATGGTTCGTAACAATCTATCTTCCGGAGCATACGATGATTCTTTCACCATTTGGGGTGTTAATTTACCTACTAAAATATCACCTGTTTCCACCCAAGATCCCAGCATTACAATTCCATTTTTATCTAAATTTCGGAGTAAATGGACTTCTAAATGCGGTATTTCATTAGTGACCCTTTCGGGGCCTTGGTTAATATATATATATATATATATATATATATATATATATATATATATATATATATATATATATATATATATATATATATATATATATATATATATGTAATATGTACATATATATATGATATATGTGTACATATATATATGTACACATATATACATATATGTATATATGTACATATATGTATACATATATATGTACATATATGTATATATATAGGGTTTAGATCAAATAGAATAAACTTTATTGTGGAATAGATAGAATAAAATGGGATTTAATTCTAGTCAAGGGGTACTTTAGGTATTTACTTTCCTCTATTTATTCTTATTAAACACATGAATTCATCCTTCTATCCTACTCCGTATTTAACCGTTACCCTTCTAAAACCATTAATTAAGAATTTCGTCTCAACTCCATGATCCTATATGTGCCTTTTAATATTTTGCTCGACAAATAACTGAAAAAAATCTGGCCCAATTCTACTTTTGATTAGTTTCATCAATCATATTATACTTTTTGTGTGGCCATGCGGTTAAATTTAGGATGTTTTTTGTTTACTCAATATAATCACTAATAATATTAATGACTGTTTATCATTTTTATGTAGTGCTCAATATATGACCCAGAAAATACATGATCATCGTCATTTCGTTCTAGTTCTTTATATATATGTATGTATTTCATAGTGCATCAAAGGTAAAACGTTTTTTTTTTTTTGTGCATCACCCCTTTAAGTTTGTGTAATTAATTTTCAAGGATTATGAATCATATAAATTGATGTGAATCACTATTCAAATATATGTGCATCAATGTTTGAATATATGTGAATCACCCAATTTTTGTTCAAATATATGTCCATCAATGTTTGAATATATGTGAATCACCCAATTTTAGGTATGTAAGTTCATCGGTTTATTTAAATCTTTATATTAAGAAAGGTATCAATTCTTTGAGGAACTGTGCAATGTGCATCAACTCTTATGAAATGTGAATCAATTTATGAAGAGAACCTTACATTAATTAGTGTGTTAATATGTATATAAACTGGGACAGAAAACTCAAAGATTTTGAAACTTTTCAAGGCATACTTTAATACAGATTATGTTGGTAAATGACAGTACTACCCCTAAGTATTAAATTCTATAATTAAGATAATAAAATATTTAATGATCAAAGTTATCCATCAAATGATCAATCCAATGGTCCACATTTTGTTCTATCTATTCTATTTTAAACTTTGTTTCACAATAACCAACCCCTATATATATATATATATATATATATAGGATTAGGATCCATGAAGAAGATATTTATATGAGAGAAGAGGGAGAAGTGATATGGGCTCTTGATTCATTTGATCAACGGTCTAAAATAAGCATGGCAAAATTATAATATTTTGCAATTTTAAAGCCTTGGCAGTAAAGGATAGAGGGGTAGAAAGGTAAACTTGTGGCAATTTATATTTAGAAACTGCTAATTCAATTCAAACTAAAAAGGAAAATACTTATTTCCCAACAAATTCGTGAATATTTGTTAAACCATCGGATCTTGTTTTTGGTTATATTATTTATTAATTAAATTAATTAATTTACTTTTGTTTATTTTGTTCCATATGAATTTTGCTGCATTACGATTCCTAATATGTTTGATCATCACAAAATTGTATGATGGTGAGGCATAGGTATATATTATTATTGAATCGTAGTTATTTAAATTTTGTGATTCAATTGATCTTATCTCTTTGTGAATCATAGTTAAATTATTTTGTGATATGACATCTCTTTGTGAATCGTAGTTAAATTATTTGTGAATCGTAGTTATATAATTTTGTTAACAACTTTTTTTTTTTAATAGTAGTTATATAACTTTGGTGAATCAACTTATTTATTTTGTGAATCATAGGGTATATAGGTTTGTGAATCATAATATAAATATTGAATCGTATTCATCTAAAAACTTTTTCATACTCGCTAACGTACCCGTGACAATAGATTATCATATATGATCAATGTTTTATGTGATTCACAACTTGTAGTGCAACTGATCCGCAAGTATACCGTCATGTACCTCAAAGTTGAAAACTTAATTGAAAACCAAAGATATTAGAAACATAGATTTATTTATAAAATTAAACTTGTGTCCAGTATTCATCTAATTTAAATTTAATTATAAATAAAATAAAAGCATATAAAAAAATTACTGGATAAAATTGCAACGTAGCTATTTTGATTCACAAGGTAAATAAATATGAACATGGATCTTCACGTTATACATGAATTGAAATCGAATGAACACTACATGTTAAATTGGTCGTAACTAATTTAGAAAAATAAATAAATGATAAAACCAATTAAGGGCAACTCGAGACCAATTTCATCTCCAATAAAAATTGGTCGTAACTAACATTGAGAAGAAAATGGGTTTCCATAAAATCATGCGTTGAAAACTCGTGGACCAATAATATAACGCATATTTAAATAATTTAAATGATAATCTATTTAATTACTTGAAAGTTAAATACCTATAATACCCTCCTGAATGATTTTGAAATGAGTGGTCCAGAATGCTTCTCCCTTTTCTCCCATAAAATTTTCTTCTTTTTTGATCCGGTTACTATATATATATATATATATAATTAATAAATTTGTTTCACATATACAAATGATTTGTGAAGTATAAGGGGAAAAAAAGATATTTATTGGATATAGATTAATATGGCATCTTGATGTTTTTGCTATGCCTATATAATATATAACTTCGACAATGAAAACGAACAAATTTATACTTTAAAACTGTATAAATCAATTTTGATATCATTTTTATTCTTCTTCTTTTCTTTTTATGACCGTTAAATATTTTCTCTTATACAAAATCTAACTCAAAAGACTTACTAAATAAACCATAGGGAACGCTAATAGGCAAAGACTTTCAAAAATATTATTGGTAAACTAATAAATTCGTTTCACATATACATTCTCGAGTGTAAATTATAATGAGTCGTGATAGGGTCGTGCTTAGCACGGTCGAATAGAAAAATAGATACGAACTTTCAAAAATGCACAAAAAATCGAAAAAACGAATGATGCACAATTATAGAGATAATCGTGCATCAATTTTTTCGATTTTTATGCATTTTTATAAGTATACATTTATTTTTTCTTTGCATATTTGAGATGTATGAATGTTAATCTGACTATTTTATCAAGAGTAATTTTGCATTTGAAGCGTTCTTAGTTGTTCTCATTATATATATATATATATATATATATATATATATATATATATATATATATATATATATATATTTATAGTGGCATGATCTAGAGGGAAGGGGTACTTTTGGGGGGAAGCGTCCATCTCACCGTCCATTTTTATCTCTAAATTCTGGTGCACCTTGCTACCATGTACTAGCACTTCATCATGTTTACATGGACAAGGTTAACATCGTCATCCACTTTCTTCTTCATCAAAACAGATATGCATCTTCATCAGGGCATCTCCATCAGGTATGCTCTTCTCACCTTCAATTAAAATTCCATTAACAATTTCCATCTCAAGTAAACTCATCTCATCTTCAATTGAGGTATTCATTAGCAATTTACATTGAATCAAATTCATCTTTAATACTCCAATTTCATGAATACTCTATTAATTATTTAGTTTGGAATTGTGTTCACGTGATGAATTCGTTTACATGTATCTGTTATACACTTATCACGAAATACTTTCACTATTCGTATTCATATCATATTCATCTTCAAAAATTTCAATTTAGGTTTCTGAATTTAGGTTTTCAGTTTATTTAGGTTTTGAATTACAATCAGGTTTCCATAATAATGTTCAAGTAAGTGTTACTTACGTATTATTTTTATCTCTCTTTCATACTCTTTTGTTTCAAATAAGTTTTCTTCCTGCAAATTATTGATTTTTATATGTTTTTACATTTTTAATATGATGCTTTCACACCAAATGTAATTTTTAGTTTCTGATTACACGTTAATATTCATCAGAGTGAATATTACATTCAATGTGTTACCCAATGTTGTTGTTAGTATCAGAATTTGATATTTATGAGAACATTATAAAATTCTACAACAAGATTGATGATTTGCAAATGCATCATTAAAACAATGTTGTTCATTACTTGATAAAAGTTCATGAATTTGGAATTTTGTTCACGCGATGAATACTTTCATTATTGCATACAACCTCATATATTTTCGAGGGTTAAATTCTTTTTAACCAAGGTAACGTTAGTCAACTCAAGAATGATTAACAATGGAATTTCAAGGATATTGAGCATTCATTCTCTTAGGTATCTCTTTTTATATAAGAAGTTGAACAATTTTATTTTAAGGGAATTCTAGATGAGAGACAAGAATTTACTATGATGAGGCTATCAAGGTCATCACATAGAGTTATAATTGATTAATGCGTTATGTATTCACAATCAACGTTTTATATGGTTGTTGTTTTAGAATATAGTGTGTTGATACTTATCTTAATAGTCGGTTTTTGAGTTAGTGTTGATATGGAATACTAATGAGTTAATTATTTTACTTGACTAGTGTGATCTGAACACATTCATTACTGTTATATGGTGGTGAAAGTTTGGAATATAGTTTTAGTATAAGTACCAAATATTTGTTGAATACATTTGACTATCAACTTTAACTATTTACTTACGTTTTAGTTCTACCTAACATAATCGATGTAGAAGACGGATCAAATGTAAAGGTGTTCCTTTTGTGTTCTGAAAATGAGAGTACCTTTTGTGAATAAAATGAGATCCTGGTTGATGACAAAATAGTGTAAATGTTATGTTTGAGTATTAGAATCAAACCATTAATGCTGGTTGTGCATCTTGGTCCTACTTATCCCTTAGAGAGGATACTTAGGGATACAAGCCAACCCTCTTCAGTTCTCGATTTGAGCCCAATCAGTTAGCTATTTTCAATCTTTCTAACATCTGACATGTAAGATTCTATTATGTATTTGCGGTTCTTATGTTACTAGTGGATGCTTGAGATAATATGTCAGTCGATACTCATGGTAGGTACTTAGTACTTTTAGTTTTTATGCATCTCCAATTTGAGAGCCTTAAGTAATGTCCTTTAGTAATTTATCGGAACAAAAGGTTGCAATGGTAGACGGTCTTGATTCTTTACTCTGAAATGGTACGTAAGATCAAGGTGTTGTGAGATGACATGTAAACAATATTTTATGAATCGAATTCAAGTGTTCCTTAATATATTAATACCCATGATGAATGTTATAATTTTTATATTTTTGTAGAATTCTATTAATGTGTGACAACTCTCCAAATTAGGTATTAATTATCATTTAAGCATGTGCATTCTTACGCTAATTTCCTGGCTAAGTTTTAACAAAACTTTTTGATATGATGTAAGCCTAGCAAGCCCAGTACTTTTAAACAAAAAGTAATACGTAATACTTAAGTATAGAAAGTTACGTACAAACATATCGGAACGAACCCGACAATAATAAATAACAGAAAATTTCGTGACACAAAAATAATTAATAATGAAATTATTAATTACGAGTATTTACATATCTATAACATATAGATAAAATGGCCTAAATATACGCTTAACATAAAACGTATTATACACGAACAGAAACAATTTTAACACGCACATAAAAGGTCGAATCATAAAAATGCAAATTTTCTCGTTCGTTTGGAAGAACTAAGAACATTACCTCAAAATATGAAATAATAAATTGACTGCAATTTGGCGCCTAATTAACTGCGCGCAGTAAAATGTACAGAATTGTACAACTATTTAAAATAATGAAGACATCATTATTCTGATTATAAATTACGAACCAGGAGAACACCTACAAAATAAAAATATAAAATGTTTACTTTTATATTGCTAAAATTATACCCGTACTCGAATTTGAGGTGCCAAAATTTGGCACCTAACTCAAATAATTGAGCAGACCGGCTTGTGTTTAAACCATACTCCCTCCTTCCTGATGATCATTCGACGCATACACACACACCTCCAATAATTCTCTCAACAAACTTTCATCTTCAATCTTCTTCTTCTTTGATCATCTTAACAACAACAACAACATCAGGAAGCAGGGGCATGACCAAGGTCATCATCATCCGTTCATCATCATCCTCACCATTTTCACTTTGTAAGAAAATCTCAAATCTTTGATCTCTTTACTTTTAATTCGTGATATAACATGTTTATACATCATAATCTAAACATATAACACACCAAATTGTTGATCCTTGATGTATCTTGAAAATGAGTTTATAAAACCCAAAACTTTAAAACTAAAATCGTTATACTAAAACTTGTTACAATGATGTAATAACTTATAAAAACGACCTATAATACTTAGATGAACATTTGGTATTAATGTATTATAGATTGGAAACAAACAAATGTGTGTATATATATAATAAGTTGCGAACAGAGGATTGAAACGAGTAACGAATCCGGCGGATTCAAGGGAATCCGGCGGATTCCCGTGTCCGACCCGCACACAAATCTTTGGCTAAACGATGAACGAGTAAAAGACACTGATGAATACGGCGGATTAAAATGAATCCGGCGTATTCCAAGGCTTCACACGAATTGCCTGATGAACACAAACGAATCCGGCGTATTCGATTGAATACGGCAGATTCCCCCAATTTGAAACGAATCCGGCGGATTCAAATGAATCCGGCGGATTCCCCTATTCTTGACCCGATCCGGCGGCTCAGTGGTTCGATCCGGCGGATCCTATTAAACCCGAATGAATCCGGCGGATTCATATAGAATCCGGCGGATTCCCCACCTGGTCAACAACTTTGACTTTTATTTTTTAAACAACAAACGATTCCGTTAACGATTCCATTTATACGATACATTTACGAGACATTGTAAACAATTAATAAAACATTAATGTGATATATCTGAGACGCGGACTTTGGAATTATTTAAATTCGTACGAACAAACGATATATAAGTATATATATATAACACATATATGTATGAACTTTATGAACTATACGATTTGAATACGATTACATTATCGGGAGATTCAAGACTTACTAAACAAACATAGTGATATTAAAAACAAATGACATTCATTTTATAAAAACAATCTAAGTTTTAAAACAAATAAAACTTGCAACCTTTTTTAAAATACGAAACGACGTATTACCATATATATATATATATATATATATATATATATATATATATATATATATATATATATATATATTCGAGAACACACAATATATATAGACACAAACGTATATGTTTTCTTAAACAAATGAAAACTTGTATATATTTTGATATACGTAAACAATGTTTTGATTAAACATATATACGTACGACACTTAAGAATATATATTCACAAATATATATATACGAATGAAACAAAACGACCTTCCGTTAAATAGACAATTACATATTGGTTTATATACTTAACCAAGTATACGACAAAAGAAATAATAAAAATATTTCAACAAAATGTCATTAATAAAGTTAACAACTTATATTCCTAAGAAATCAACCATTTCTTCAAACAAACAAACTGTTAACAGAAGTGATTAAAACAAATCAAATGTAATTATGTTAATATATTTATTGTATATAGGTTAACATACCTTGGGCAATTATCTGTTTGGCTGCTAGCTTTCATACCGAGCAAATCACCGTGAGTTCACAGCCCCTACTTTGCAAATGTTTTATGCTTTTAAACATAGGGGTGTAAACATAGAAACTGCATGCTAAACACATGCAGCAAATGATATAAATGCTTTATTGCTTTATACAACTGTTTGATATGAAATATTATTTCACAACTGTTTTGGGAATTAGACAACAAATCCTAGTACGGACCAGACTTGAGATGTGTGCATGAAAGACCTTATGTCATGCAGACTATAACCATTAGCTAGGTGACTCTAGCCACTGAGTATACGAATAGTACTATTGCCATGACGACCCTCCTGTGGATGGAGCGTATACTTAATTGTCCTTCAGGCAAACAACATAAGTTTTGGTTGTGGTTTGGTTATAGGGTTAGGTCGCGTTACTTTAACCTGCGAGGTTTAGCTCACCTTTCAGGGGATTATAGTTTAAGCATTCCCACTTATTATTTAGGATGAACGTATCCTACAACTGTTTTTAATTCAGTATACTTACTGATCATATTTATATTCTGGTAAACAACCAGATATACATTTTGGGTAACAACCCACATAAAACTATATTTAGGGTAACTATCCCTACAAACTTATATTTTGCAAAACCTGCAAACATTTATTTATTGAATAACATTTCCACCATACAAACATGAATGGTTTAACATACCACATATTTATACAAAACCTGTGAATTCACTCAACATATTTGTTGACGACTTTCTTTCTATGTTTTACAGGAAATTAGCTACGTAAGTAATGAATCGCATGCACTCAGGATGGACAACCCTGGACTACTTAGGATGCCATACATTTTGGGACAGCTTTTGAGGATTTCCTCTGTATTACTGCAGACATTGCAGTTATACTCATGAAATCTTATATTAACATATGTATTGTAAACTTAAATGTTTTAAACTTCATTACTACTGTACGACTTACATAGTCGTACTACTTTTGTAATAACTATTTTAAATTGGCATCCTTTATATATTATGTTCTGTATGATCATATGCTCTGATACGATGAATGCACAATTGTAACGTCATCACCCCCGTTGTTAAACTGGTTACACATAATGCTTCCGCCAATTATAACTTGCTTCCGCTAAACATTAAATAAACACAATTACCGATTTTGGGGGTGTGACAGACTTGGTATCAGAGCCATTGGTTATAGCGAACTAGAAGTCTTTAGGTGACTGAAAACCTTAGAGACCTAGACTATAGCCTTGGCTAGAACATTCATGCATTCATACATACATACGTTTGCATACATCTAACATACGACTGACACGTCACATACAATTTCCTTTGTCACAGTATGTCTAGTCAATCAGTTTACCATGTTTATGCTTCGGATGAAGAGCCGACTGAGGCTACTTTTGAGGGTCCCGCGATCACTGTAGGGGATGAGGCATCTGTTCATTTGAGAGATATGTCAGATGACACTAGTGACGCTTACATCGCGCCACCACCGACAGCACATGAGGTTACCCCTATCACTACAGGTATTCACCATCAGGCCGGTGAGACTTCTCGCAGGCCTGTGTCTAGGAGAACACCGAGGATGTGTGTCCGAGATCTTCCTATTGGTCCGTTAGCATCGGCGGACGAGTCTGTTAAGTCTCCACAGAGGGCACCCAGAGTTGCTCATCTAGAGTGGATGACTCCTATGTTGAGACACTGGAGGTCATTAGAGGGTTTTCCCTCCACATTTGAGACAGGAGAGTCTTCACGACCCCCAGCTCCATTGCCTACCACTGGAGAGCCGGTAGAGCAGACACTCCCTACTTTAGTCACTGTTATGCATACATTGTTCTGTATTACTTCTAGCAGGGGTTCTCACCTTGGACAGGTACAGGATGAGGTCTCCCGTCTGTATGGGGACATGGCTGGTATGCACGAGCGTCATCATTTTCTGTTGAACCATGTGTTTACTGCTCAGGAGATAGCCGAGTCCGCACGTGCTCGTGTGAGGACACTTGAGAGACGTGTTAGGATTGCAGGGCTTGTGGTTGGTGCTTGTGTGGTGATGGCTGTGTTGAGGACAGCCGTGGGATCATTTCTACCGTACTTCCGTTAGACCTATGTATGGCGGGATGTGCTTACTTAGGATTATATATACTATGTATTAGACTTGGAACTTTAGTTCGACGGGTATAGACAGACCTGTCATGTTTTGTATATCATTTGGATTGACGGTGTGTAGATAGACCCGTCATGCTTTGATTTGTCCTTGGATCGATGGATATCTAGGATAGATCCATCCTGTTTTGTATAAAAACTTATGAACTAACTATGATCAGTTATATGATATGACATATATATTTGGTTTATTATTATTGTTTATGTTACTGTGCGTTGTGATTGGATTATATATTGACAATAGAGACTACATAACTGTGGATACTGAAATATGTCTTTGTAACCTATAGATCTCTTGAAACTGGAAAAATGGCAGAACCTGTCATAAGTGAATACTCATCAGATGAGGACATAACCATCGACGAGCAGATACAATATGTATATGTCGATACCGAAACAATTCCGATAGTGGAACTTGTGGAAGAAGAAATTGAAAACCACCAATTCGGCATGGTCAACATAGAGGAGTACGAAAGAGTACGAGATCAGGCTGAAAGATTGGATGGTCAAAATTGGGAGCTTGTGTTAAAATGTAGGAACCATGAGCTAGAATTGAGAATCCTAAAGAGGCCTATGATTATCCGAGTTAAGGATAAAATACGCTTCTGGAAGAAAGTGGCTAGTAATCGCAAGAAAAGAGTTAAGTCTTGGATCAAACGTTTGTGCAAATGCTCAACTGAGAATGATCTGGACTATTATCCGACTCTGTGATACAAAACTATGCTGGAAACACGCTACTTCTCTCCCAATCTGAATCAGGAGTAAAAGTGAAAGATCTACACTGCGACAGAGAATATAGCTAAGGATAGCTTAATAATGAACTGATGAAGAACTGTCGTAGGAACATAACTATTTTGTTAAGACCTAGGTATAGTTAAGTTTAGTCTAATTTGTACTGTAGCAACTCATGTTGTATTGGAAACCACTCTTGATGGATATAGAAGATATCATCAAGTTTTGTATGAAACGATGTAAGGATGTTTTAGTTAATGTATAATATAACTTAGGTTCGATTCGAAATTTCGTGCGAATTATATTCATTTCTATATATACATGTGATAGAAAATTTACCACATAATAATTGTTTAAAACCATTTCTTGCAAACTTTGAAAACCTACTACGCCTTGAATTATTGATTTTATCTTGAATTTTCTAAAACATTGATTGCGTTCGAACGATGATGAAAAGAAATATGTATTTGGCATTATATAATGACGCCTGGCCAACGTGATTATATTGTACAAAGTACATATGGGTGTTTCAAAGTCGTGCGACATTCAATGTGAAACCTTATTCTTTCAAATCCTCCATACTATTCATTTGATAGACAATGTGAAATCTTGTTCATCACATTCATTATTTTGGCATTGACTTCTGCATTTTATTCATCACAGAACTGAACTATGCCGCCAAAACGACGAATTACTAGGAACAGTCAGAAGACAACTGTACCTCCTACACCTGAAACCATTCCACCACCTAACACTGAGGAAACTACTGAGCAGATGATTACTAGACGCATTGCTGAAGGAATTGCTGAGTATGAGGCAAGCCGAAACCGTGAGAATGGGATTAATAACAGTGGATCGACCCCTGTTAATGCTGAGACTGTTGTGAATACTCGCCGAGGGTGTTCATATAAGACATTTCAGGCTTGTAAACCACCTCCTTTCTGTGGCACTGAAGGTGCTATTGGTATTATACACTGGATAGAAAAGATGGATTCTGTGTTGGACATCAGTGATTGTCTACCAGACACTGCGGTGAAATATGTCGCCTGCACACTGGCTGATAAAGCTTTGACTTGGTGGAACAGTCAAGTCCAGTCGATGGGACGACCAGCTGCTTATTCCATGACATGGAAAACATTGAAGCATATGATGATGGAAGAATTCTACCCCCGCAGTGAGATGCAGAAAATTGAGACTGAGCTGTGGAACATTGCTATGATTGGTGCTGATATCACTAATTATACAACCAGGTTCCAAGAACTAGCTCGTCTTGTGCCACATATGGTAACACCTGAGTACAAGCGTATTGAACGCTATGTGTATGGACTGGCACCACAGATCAGGAGTTTAGTTACGTCCTCCAAACCTGACACCTTCAGGAGCGCTGTTACCCTAGCGCAGAGTTTGACTGATGAAGCAGTTAGAATGGGGACGCTGATACAGAAAACTGTGCCGGCCAAGGTTGAGCCGAGCAGTGCTGAAGCTGGTAGTTCTGGAAGTAAGAAGCATAAATGGAATGACCGTCAGGGTCAAACCAACAAGAAAGGATCTGGAAATCTTAAGTCTTACGCTGCTACCATTGTGGAACCGAAGCCATACTTGGGTAACAAACCTAAGTGTGATAAGTGTAGCAAACACCACGAGGGTGAGTGTTGGTTTTGCGACAGCTGTAAGGGATGGGGTCACAAAACCCAAAACTGTAAGGTTAACCCTACCCCTAAGGGAAACACTGCTCGCCAAAGCCAGGGTTGTTTCGAATGTGGCGACACGAGGCATTATCGAAACCGATGCCCTCGACTCAATAATCAAAACCGTAACACCAACAACGCTCGTAACCGCAACAACAATGGAAACAACCGTGGAAACAACAACAACCGAGCCAACAACAACAACAATCGGGCAAACAACAACATCGACCAACCAGCTCGTGGACGTGTGTTCATGTTAGGAGCACCAGAGGCATGACAGGATCCTAACACAGTCACTGGTACATTTCTTGTAAACAATCACTTTGCTTCTGTGTTATTTGATTCCGGTGCTGATTTAAGCTTTGTGTCCACTGAGTTTAGACCACTATTAGAGATCGAATCCCTTAAGCTAGATAACAAATACACTGTGGAGCTAGCCGATGGTAAGTTGATTGAATCAGGAGAAATAGTACCAGGATGTTCCTTAACATTAGAAGGTCATTCTTTCAAAATAGACTTACTACCGGTAGAACTAGGGAGCTTCGATATAGTGGTTGGCATGGATTGTTTGTCATTGAACCGCGCGGAAATCATCTGTCATGAGAAGATTGTACGGTTACCTTTACCATCAGGAGAAATGTTGACGATTCAAGGAGAAAAGAGTAATCGTGTGGTGAAAACGATTACATGCATGAAGGCAAATAAGTATCTACGAAAAGGGTACCAAGCATTTTTGGTACATGTTGTGGATAAGAAACCCGAGGAGCGACGCATAAACGACGTGGCCGTAGTACGCGATTACCCAGGAGTATTTCCTGACGAGCTACCAGGGTTACCACCTCCACGGCAGGTTGAATTTCATATCGACCTAGTGCCGGGAGCTGCACCGATTGCTCGTGCACCTTATCGTCTAGCTCCATCAGAAATGCAGGAACTGTCTGCACAGTTGCAAGAACTGTTGGATTTAGACTTCATCCGACCGAGCTTTTCACCGTGGGGAGCTCCGGTTCTATTCGTCAAAAAGAAGGATGGATCAATGCGGATGTGTATCGATTATCGAGAACTGAACAAAGTGACGATTAAGAACCGATACCCACTGCCACGCATTGATGATTTGTTTGACCAGCTGCAAGGGTCAAGTTATTACTCAAAGATCGACTTGAGATCGGGCTACCATCAACTGAAGGTACGGGATGAAGATATCCCTAAGAATGCGTTTAGGACTCGATATGGTCATTACGAGTTCCTGGTTATGCCATTTGGGCTAACGAATGCGCCAGCAGTATTCATGGATCTAATGAATAGAGTATGTAAACCTTACTTGGATAAGTTCGTCATAGTGTTCATTGACGATATTTTGATATACTCGCGAACAAAGGAAGACCATGAACAACATCTGAGAATGATTCTTGAATTACTGGAGAAAGAGAAGCTTTATGCAAAGTTCTCTAAATGCGAGTTTTGGATGCGTGAGGTTCATTTCCTTGGTCACGTGATCAATAACAAAGGAATTCACGTGGACCCATCCAAAATTGAGGCGATTAAGAATTGGGAAGCCCCAAAAACCCCAACTGAGATACGACAATTCCTTGGGCTAGCCGGTTACTACCGAAGATTCAATGAGAATTTCTCGAAGATAGCTCAACCAATCACCGCCCTAACGCAAAAAGACAAGAAGTTTGATTGGGGCGAGAAGCAAGAGAATGCTTTTCAACTACTGAAAGAGAAATTGAGCACCGCACCTATCCTGTCCTTACCAGAAGGAGTAGAAAATTTTGTTGTCTACTGTGATGCCTCACATCAAGGATTAGGTTGCGTGTTAATGCAAAACGACAAAGTCATTGCTTATGCGTCTCGGCAATTGAAGATTCACGAGAAGAACTATACGACGCATGACTTGGAGCTGGGAGCAGTCGTTTTTGCCCTTAAGATTTGGAGACACTACCTATACGGTATGAAGTGTACGATCTTTACTGATCACAAAAGTCTCCAACATATATTTGATCAGAAAGAACTCAACATGAGACAAAGACGTTGGGTTGAACTGTTGAATGATTACGACTGTGAAATCAAGTACCATCCAGGAAAAGCGAATGTAGTAGCGGATGCCTTGAGTCGTAAGGAAAGAGTGAAACCTCGAAGAGTTCGAGCCTTAGGACTGACAATCTACTTGGATCTGATTTCCCAAATTCGTGATGCTCAACAAGCGGCCTTTACTCCAGAACGTATGAAGGACGAATCCCTCAAAGGGATGGAGAAGCAACTGGAGTCTAAGGAAAATGGAGTATTGTACTTCATGAATCGAATTTGGATTCCTTGTGTTGATGAGCTACGTAGCCTAGTTTTGGACGAAGCTCATAAGTCCAATTACTCAATACATCCTGGTGCTGATAAGATGTACCACGATCTGAAAGGATTTTACTGGTGGCCTGGCATGAAAAGAGACATTGCCACCTATGTTAGTAGATGTCTGACTTGTGCAAAAGTTAAGACTTAGTACCAAAAACCATCCGGGCTTTTGCAACAACCTGAGTTGCCCAAATGGAAATGGGAACACATCACGATGGACTTCATAACGAAACTACCGAAAACATCATCTGGGATGGACTCCATATGGGTGATAGTCGACAGACTGACAAAATCATCTCACTTTCTAGCCATCAAAGAGACAGATAAGATGGAAAAGTTGGCTAGAATTTACATAAAAGAAGTTGTTTCTAGACATGGAGTTCCATTATCTATCATCTCTGATAGAGATGCACGTTTCACCTCTCGCTTCTGGCAAACACTGCAACAAGCTTTAGGCACTAGACTCGACATGAGTACCGCCTACCATCCACAAACCGATGGTCAAAGCGAGCGAACGATACAAACGCTTGAAGACTTGCTACGAGCCTGTGCGATTGATTTTGAAGGAAACTGGGATGTTCATCTCACATTAGCCGAATTCTCATACAACAACAGTTACCATACGAGCATTCAAATGGCACCTTTCGAGGCGTTATACGGACGCAAGTGCCGATCCCCACTTTGTTGGGCAGAGATGGATGACAGACAGTTATCAGGTCCTGAGATAGTCCAAGAGACAACGGACAAGATATCTCAAGTGCTTAATCGATTGAAAACAGCACGAGACCGACAAAAGAGTTATGCAGACAATTGACGAAAACCTTTAGAGTTTCAAGTAGGTGACAGAGTCCTACTCAAGGTATCTCCTTGGAAAGGAGTTGTACGATTTGGAAAACGCGGTAAACTAAATCCACGTTACATTGGACCTTTTGAGATCCTAGCAAGGATTGGTCCTGTAGCTTATAAGCTTAAACTTCCGCAAGAACTGAGTAATATTCACGACACGTTTCATGTGAGTAACCTTAAGAAGTGTCTATCCGACGAAGCGTTAATCATACCTCCCGACGAAATCTACGTCGACGCAAAACTCAACTTTGTGGAGGAACCGCTTGAAGTAATGGACACGAAAACGCAGAAGCTCCGAAACAGTCGGATCAAACTTGTCAAAATTCGATGGAACTCGAAAAGAGGCCCAGAGTTCACTTGGGAACGCGAGGATGAAATGCGCAAGAAGTATCCCCACCTATTTGAACCCGTGACCACGACTCATGGCACAAATTAAATCTCGGGACGAGATTTCCCTAACGGGGGGAGAATGTGACAACTCTCCAAATTAGGTATTAATTATCATTTAAGCATGTGCATTCTTACGCTAATTTCCTGGCTAAGTTTTAACAAAACTTTTTGATATGATGTAAGCCTAGCAAGCCCAGTACTTTTAAACAAAAAGTAATACGTAATACTTAAGTATAGAAAGTTACGTACAAACATATCGGAACGAACCCGACAATAATAAATAACAGAAAATTTCGTGACACAAAAATAATTAATAATGAAATTATTAATTACGAGTATTTACATATCTATAACATATAGATAAAATGGCCTAAATATACGCTTAACATAAAATGTATTATACACGAACAGAAACAATTTTAACACGCACATAAAAGGTCGAATCATAAAAATGCAAATTTTCTCGTTCGTTTGGAAGAACTAAGAACATTACCTCAAAATATGAAATAATAAATTGACTGCAATTTGGCGCCTAATTAACTGCGCGCAGTAAAATGTACAGAATTGTACAACTATTTAAAATAATGAAAACATCATTATTCTGATTATAAATTACGAACCAGGAGAACACCTACAAAATAAAAATATAAAATGTTTACTTTTATATTGCTAAAATTATACCCGTACTCGAATTTGAGGTGCCAAAATTTGGCACCTAACTCAAATAATTGAGCAGACCGGCTTGTGTTTAAACCATACTCCCTCCTTCCTGATGATCATTCGACGCATACACACACACCTCCAATAATTCTCTCAACAAACTTTCATCTTCAATCTTCTTCTTCTTTGATCATCTTAACAACAACAACAACATCAGGAAGCAGGGGCATGACCAAGGTCATCATCATCCGTTCATCATCATCCTCACCATTTTCACTTTGTAAGAAAATCTCAAATCTTTGATCACTTTACTTTTAATTCGTGATATAACATGTTTATACATCATAATCTAAACATATAACACACCAAATTGTTGATCCTTGATGTATCTTGAAAATGAGTTTATAAAACCCAAAACTTTAAAACTAAAATCGTTATACTAAAACTTGTTACAATGATGTAATAACTTATGAAAACGACCTATAATACTTAGATGAACATTTGGTATTAATGTATTATAGATTGGAAACAAACAAATGTGTGTATATATATAATAAGTTGCGAACAGAGGACTGAAACGAGTAACGAATCCGGCGGATTCAAGGGAATCCGGCGGATTCCCGTGTCCGACCCGCACACAAATCTTTGGCTAAACGATGAACGAGTAAAAGACACTGATGAATACGGCGGATTAAAATGAATCCGGCGTATTCCAAGGCTTCACACGAATTGCCTGATGAACACAAACGAATCCGGCGTATTCGATTGAATACGGCGGATTCCCCCAATTTGAAACGAATCCGGCGGATTCAAATGAATCCGGCGGATTCCCCTATTCTTGACCCGATCCGGCGGCTCAGTGGTTCGATCCGGCGGATCCTATTAAACCCGAATGAATCCGGCGGATTCATATAGAATCCGGCGGATTCCCCACCTGGTCAACAACTTTGACTTTTATTTTTTAAACAACAAACGATTCCGTTAACGATTCCATTTATACGATACATTTACGAGACATTGTAAACAATTAATAAAACATTAATGTGATATATCTGAGACGCGGACTTTGGAATTATTTAAATTCGTACAAACAAACGATATATAAGTGTATATATATAACACATATATGTATGAACTTTATGAACTATATGATTTGAATACGATTACATTATCGGGAGATTCAAGACTTACTAAACAAACATAGTGATATTAAAAACAAATGACATTCGTTTTATAAAAACAATCTAAGTTTTAAAACAAATAAAACTTGCAACCTTTTTAAAATACGAAACGACGTATTACCGTATATATATATATATATATTCGAGAACACACAATATATATAGACACAAACGTATATGTTTTCTTAAACAAATGAAAACTTGTATATATTTTGATATACGTAAACAATGTTTTGATTAAACATATATACGTACGACACTTAAGAATATATATTCACAAATATATATATACGAATGAAACAAAACGACCTTCCGTTAAATAGACAATTACATATTGGTTTATATACTTAACCAAGTATACGACAAAAGAAATAATAACAATATTTCAACAAAATATCATTAATAAAGTTAACAACTTATATTCCTAAGAAATCAACCATTTCTTCAAACAAACAAACTGTTAACATAAGTGATTAAAACAAATCAAATGTACTTATGTTAATATATTTATTGTATATCGGTTAACATACCTTGGGCAATTATCTGTTTGGCTGCTAGCTTTCATACCGAGCAAATCACCGTGAGTTCACAGCCCCTACTTTGCAAATGTTTTATGCTTTTAAACATAGGGGTGTAAACATAGAAACTGCATGCTAAACACATGCAGCAAATGATATAAATGCTTTATTGCTTTATACAACTGTTTGATATGAAATATTATTTCACAACTGTTTTGGGAATTAGACAACAAATCCTAGTACGGACCAGACTTGAGATGTGTGCATGAAAGACCTTATGTCATGCAGACTATAACCATTAGCTAGGTGACTCTAGCCACTGAGTATACGAATAGTACTATTGCCGTGACGACCCTCCTGTGGATGGAGCGTATACTTAATTGTCCTTCAGGCAAACAACATAAGTTTTGGTTGTGGTTTGGTTATAGGGTTAGGTCGCGTTACTTTAACCTGCGAGGTTTAGCTCACCTTTCAGGGGATTATAGTTTAAGCATTCCCACTTATTATTTAGGATGAACGTATCCTACAACTGTTTTTAATTCAGTATACTTACTGATCATATTTATATTCTGGTAAACAACCAGATATACATTTTGGGTAACAACCCACATAAAACTATATTTAGGGTAACTATCCCTACAAACTTATATTTTGCAAAACCTGTAAACATTTATTTATTGAATAACATTTCCACCATACAAACATGAATGGTTTAACATACCACATATTTATACAAAACCTGTGAATTCACTCAACATATTTGTTGACGACTTTCTTTCTATGTTTTACAGGAAATTAGCTACGTAAGTAATGAATCGCATGCACTCAGGATGGACAACCCTGGACTACTTAGGATGCCATACATTTTGGGACAGCTTTTGAGGATTTCCTCTGTATTACTGCAGACATTGCAGTTATACTCATGAAATCTTATATTAACATATGTATTGTAAACTTAAATGTTTTAAACTTCATTACTACTGTACGACTTACATAGTCGTACTACTTTTGTAATAACTATTTTAAATTGGCATCCTTTATATATTATGTTCTGTATGATCATATGCTCTGATACGATGAATGCACAATTGTAACGTCATCACCCCCGTTGTTAAACTGGTTACACATAATGCTTCCGCCAATTATAACTTGCTTCCGCTAAACATTAAATAAACACAATTACCGATTTTGGGGGTGTGACAGACTTGGTATCAGAGCCATTGGTTATAGCGAACTAGAAGTCTTTAGGTGACTGAAAACCTTAGAGACCTAGACTATAGCCTTGGCTAGAACATTCATGCATTCATACATACATACGTTTGCATACATCTAACATACGACTGACACGTCACACACAATTTCCTTTGTCACAGTATGTCTAGTCAATCAGTTTACCATGTTTATGCTTCGGATGAAGAGCCGACTGAGGCTACTTTTGAGGGTCCCGCGATCACTGTAGGGGATGAGGCATCTGTTCATTTGAGAGATATGTCAGATGACACTAGTGACGCTTACATCGCGCCACCACCGACAGCACATGAGGTTACCCCTATCACTACAGGTATTCACCATCAGGCCGGTGAGACTTCTCGCAGGCCTGTGTCTAGGAGAACACCGAGGATGTGTGTCCGACATCTTCCTATTGGTCCGTTAGCATCGGCGGACGAGTCTGTTGAGTCTCCACAGAGGGCACCCAGAGTTGCTCATCTAGAGTGGATGACTCCTATGTTGAGACACTGGAGGTCATTAGAGGGTTTTCCCTCCACATTTGAGACAGGAGAGTCTTCACGACCCCCAGCTCCATTGCCTACCACTGGAGAGCCGGTAGAGCAGACACTCCCTACTTTAGTCGCTGTTATGCATACATTGTTCTGTATTACTTCTAGCAGGGGTTCTCACCTTGGACAGGTACAGGATGAGGTCTCCCGTCTGTATGGGGACATGGCTGGTATGCACGAGCGTCATCATTTTCTGTTGAACCATGTGTTTACTGCTCAGGAGATAGCCGAGTCCGCACGTGCTCGTGTGAGGACACTTGAGAGACGTGTTAGGATTGCAGGGCTTGTGGTTGGTGCTTGTGTGGTGATGGCTGTGTTGAGGACAGCCGTGGGATCATTTTTTACCGTACTTCCGTTAGACCTATGTATGGCGGGATGTGCTTACTTAGGATTATATATACTATGTATTAGACTTGGAACTTTAGTTCGACGGGTATAGACAGACCTGTCATGTTTTGTATATCATTTGGATTGACGGTGTGTAGATAGACCCGTCATGCTTTGATTTGTCCTTGGATCGATGGATATCTAGGATAGATCCATCCTGTTTTGTATAAAAACTTATGAACTAACTATGATCAGTTATATGATATGACATATATATTTGGTTTATTATTATTGTTTATGTTACTGTGCGTTGTGATTGGATTATATATTGACAATAGAGACTACATAACTGTGGATACTGAAATATGTCTTTGTAACCTATAGATCTCTTGAAACTGGAAAAATGGCAGAACCTGTCATAAGTGAATACTCATCAGATGAGGACATAACCATCGACGAGCAGATACAATATGTATATGTCGATACCGAAACAATTCCGATAGTGGAACTTGTGGAAGAAGAAATTGAAAACCACCAATTCGGCATGGTCAACATAGAGGAGTACGAAAGAGTACGAGATCAGGCTGAAAGATTGGATGGTCAAAATTGGGAGCTTGTGTTAAAATGTAGGAACCATGAGCTAGAATTGAGAATCCTAAAGAGGCCTATGATTATCCGAGTTAAGGATAAAATACGCTTCTGGAAGAAAGTGGCTAGTAATCGCAAGAAAAGAGTTAAGTCTTGGATCAAACGTTTGTGCAAATGCTCAACTGAGAATGATCTGGACTATTATCCGACTCTGCGATACAAAACTATGCTGGAAACACGCTACTTCTCTCCCAATCTGAATCAGGAGTAAAAGTGAAAGATCTACACTGCGACAGAGAATATAGCTAAGGATAGCTTAATAATGAACTGATGAAGAACTGTCGTAGGAACATAACTATTTTGTTAAGACCTAGGTATAGTTAAGTTTAGTCTAATTAGTACTGTAGCAACTCGTGTTGTATTGGAAACCACTCTTGATGGATATAGAAGATATCATCAAGTTTTGTATGAAACGATGTAAGGATGTTTTAGTTAATGTATAATATAACTTAGGTTCGATTCGAAATTTCGTGCGAATTATATTCATTTCTATATATACATGTGATAGAAAATTTACCACGTAATAATTGTTTAAAACCATTTCTTTCAAACTTTGAAAACCTACTACGCCTTGAATTATTGATTTTATCTTGAATTTTCTAAAACATTGATTGCGTTCGAACGATGATGAAAAGAAATATGTATTTGGCATTATATAATGACGCCTGGCCAACGTGATTATATTGTACAAAGTACATATGGGTGTTTCAAAGTCGTGCGACATTCAATGTGAAACCTTATTCTTTCAAATCCTCCATACTATTCATTTGATAGACAATGTGAAATCTTGTTCATCACATTCATTATTTTGGCATTGACTTCTGCATTTTATTCATCACAGAACTGAACTATGCCGCCAAAACTACGAATTACTAGGAACAGTCAGAAGACAACTGTACCTCCTACACCTGAAACCATTCCACCACCTAACACTGAGGAAACTACTGAGCAGATGATTACTAGACGCATTGCTGAAGGAATTGCTGAGTATGAGGCAAGCCGAAACCGTGAGAATGGGATTAATAACAGTGGATCGACCCCTGTTAATGCTGAGACTGTTGTGAATACTCGCCGAGGGTGTTCATATAAGACATTTCAGGCTTGTAAACCACCTCCTTTCTGTGGCACTGAAGGTGCTATTGGTATTATACACTGGATAGAAAAGATGGATTCTGTGTTGGACATCAGTGATTGTCTACCAGACACTGCGGTGAAATATGTCGCCTGCACACTGGCTGATAAAGCTTTGACTTGGTGGAACAGTCAAGTCCAGTCGATGGGACGACCAGCTGCTTATTCCATGACATGGAAAACATTGAAGCATATGATGATGGAAGAATTCTACCCCCGCAGTGAGATGCAGAAAATTGAGACTGAGCTGTGGAACATTGCTATGATTGGTGCTGATATCACTAATTATACAACCAGGTTCCAAGAACTAGCTCGTCTTGTGCCACATATGGTAACACCTGAGTACAAGCGTATTGAACGCTATGTGTATGGACTGGCACCACAGATCAGGAGTTTAGTTACGTCCTCCAAACCTGACACCTTCAGGAGCGCTGTTACCCTAGCGCAGAGTTTGACTGATGAAGCAGTTAGAATGGGGACGCTGATACAGAAAACTGTGCCGGCCAAGGTTGAGCCGAGCAGTGCTGAAGCTGGTAGTTCTGGAAGTAAGAAGCATAAATGGAATGACCGTCAGGGTCAAACCAACAAGAAAGGATCTGGAAATCTTAAGTCTTACGCTGCTACCATTGTGGAACCGAAGCCATACTTGGGTAACAAACCTAAGTGTGATAAGTGTAGCAAACACCACGAGGGTGAGTGTTGGTTTTGCGACAGCTGTAAGGGATGGGGTCACAAAACCCAAAACTGTAAGGTTAACCCTACCCCTAAGGGAAACACTGCTCGCCAAAGCTAGGGTTGTTTCGAATGTGGCAACACGAGGCATTATCGAAACCGATGCCCTCGACTCAATAATCAAAACCGTAACACCAACAACGCTCGTAACCGCAACAACAATGGAAACAACCGTGGAAACAACAACAACCGAGCCAACAACAACAACAATCGGGCAAACAACAACATCGACCAACCAGCTCGTGGACGTGTGTTCATGTTAGGAGCACCAGAGGCACGACAGGATCCTAACACAGTCACTGGTACGTTTCTTGTAAACAATCACTTTGCTTCTGTGTTATTTGATTCCGGTGCTGATTTAAGCTTTGTGTCCACTGAGTTTAGACCACTATTAGAGATCGAATCCCTTAAGCTAGATAACAAATACACTGTGGAGCTAGCCGATGGTAAGTTGATTGAATCAGGAGAAATAGTACCAGGATGTTCCTTAACATTAGAAGGTCATTCTTTCAAAATAGACTTACTACCGGTAGAACTAGGGAGCTTCGATATAGTGGTTGGCATGGATTGTTTGTCATTGAACCGCGCGGAAATCATCTGTCATGAGAAGATTGTACGGTTACCTTTACCATCAGGAGAAATGTTGACGATTCAAGGAGAAAAGAGTAATCGTGTGGTGAAAACGATTACATGCATGAAGGCAAATAAGTATCTACGAAAAGGGTACCAAGCATTTTTGGTACATGTTGTGGATAAGAAACCCGAGGAGCGACGCATAAACGACGTGGCCGTAGTACGCGATTACCCAGGAGTATTTCCTGACGAGCTACCAGGGTTACCACCTCCACGGCAGGTTGAATTTCATATCGACCTAGTGCCGGGAGCTGCACCGATTGCTCGTGCACCTTATCGTCTAGCTCCATCAGAAATGCAGGAACTGTCTGCACAGTTGCAAGAACTGTTGGATTTAGGATTCATCCGACCGAGCTTTTCACCGTGGGGAGCTCCGGTTCTATTCGTCAAAAAGAAGGATGGATCAATGCGGATGTGTATCGATTATCGAGAAGTGAACAAAGTGATGATTAAGAACCGATACCCACTGCCACGCATTGATGATTTGTTTGACCAGCTGCAAGGGTCAAGTTATTACTCAAAGATCGACTTGAGATCGGGCTACCATCAACTGAAGGTACGGGATGAAGATATCCCTAAGAATGCGTTTAGGACTCGATATGGTCATTACGAGTTCCTGGTTATGCCATTTGGGCTAACGAATGCGCCAGCAGTATTCATGGATCTAATGAATAGAGTATGTAAACCTTACTTGGATAAGTTCGTCATAGTGTTCATTGACGATATTTTGATATACTCGCGAACAAAGGAAGACCATGAACAACATCTAAGAATGATTCTTGAATTACTGGAGAAAGAGAAGCTTTATGCAAAGTTCTCTAAATGCGAGTTTTGGATGCGTGAGGTTCATTTCCTTGGTCACGTGATCAATAACAAAGGAATTCACGTGGACCCATCCAAAATTGAGGCGATTAAGAATTGGGAAGCCCCAAAAACCCCAACTGAGATACGACAATTCCTTGGGCTAGCCGGTTACTACCGAAGATTCAATGAGAATTTCTCGAAGATAGCTCAACCAATCACCGCCCTAACGCAAAAAGACAAGAAGTTTGATTGGGGCGAGAAGCAAGAGAATGCTTTTCAACTACTGAAAGAGAAATTGAGCACCGCACCTATCCTGTCCTTACCAGAAGGAGTAGAAAATTTTGTTGTCTACTGTGATGCCTCACATCAAGGATTAGGTTGCGTGTTAATGCAAAACGACAAAGTCATTGCTTATGCGTCTCGGCAATTGAAGATTCACGAGAAGAACTATACGACGCATGACTTGGAGCTGGGAGCAGTCGTTTTTGCCCTTAAGATTTGGAGACACTACCTATACGGTACGAAGTGTACGATCTTTACTGATCACAAAAGTCTCCAACATATATTTGATCAGAAAGAACTCAACATGAGACAAAGACGTTGGGTTGAACTGTTGAATGATTACGACTGTGAAATCAAGTACCATCCAGGCAAAGCGAATGTAGTAGCGGATGCCTTGAGTCGTAAGGAAAGAGTGAAACCTCGAAGAGTTCGAGCCTTAGGACTGACAATCTACTTGGATCTGATTTCCCAAATTCGTGATGCTCAACAAGCGGCCTTTACTCCAGAACGTATGAAGGACGAATCCCTCAAAGGGATGGAGAAGCAACTGGAGTCTAAGGAAAATGGAGTATTGTACTTCATGAATCGAATTTGGATTCCTTGTGTTGATGAGCTACGTAGCCTAGTTTTGGACGAAGCTCATAAGTCCAATTACTCAATACATCCTGGTGCTGATAAGATGTACCACGATCTGAAAGGATTTTACTGGTGGCCTGGCATGAAAAGAGACATTGCCACCTATGTTAGTAGATGTCTGACTTGTGCAAAAGTTAAGACTTAGTACCAAAAACCATCCGGGCTTTTGCAACAACCTGAGTTGCCCAAATGGAAATGGGAACACATCACGATGGACTTCATAACGAAACTACCGAAAACATCATCTAGGATGGACTCCATATGGGTGATAGTCGACAGACTGACAAAATCATCTCACTTTCTAGCCATCAAAGAGACAGATAAGATGGAAAAGTTGGCTAGAATTTACATAAAAGAAGTTGTTTCTAGACATGGAGTTCCATTATCTATCATCTCTGATAGAGATGCACGTTTCACCTCTCGCTTCTGGCAAACACTGCAACAAGCTTTAGGCACTAGACTCGACATGAGTACCGCCTACCATCCACAAACCGATGGTCAAAGCGAGCGAACGATACAAACGCTTGAAGACTTGCTACGAGCCTGTGCGATTGATTTTGAAGGAAACTGGGATGTTCATCTCCCATTAGCCGAATTCTCATACAACAACAGTTACCATACGAGCATTCAAATGGCACCTTTCGAGGCGTTATACGGACGCAAGTGCCGATCCCCACTTTGTTGGGCAGAGATGGATGACAGACAGTTATCAGGTCCTGAGATAGTCCAAGAGACAACGGACAAGATATCTCAAGTGCTTAATCGATTGAAAACAGCACGAGACCGACAAAAGAGTTATGCAGACAATAGACGAAAACCTTTAGAGTTTCAAGTAGGTGACAGAGTCCTACTCAAGGTATCTCCTTGGAAAGGAGTTGTACGATTTGGAAAACGCGGTAAACTAAATCCACGTTACATTGGACCTTTTGAGATCCTAGCAAGGATTGGTCCTGTAGCTTATAAGCTTAAACTTCCGCAAGAACTGAGTAATATTCACGACACGTTTCATGTGAGTAACCTTAAGAAGTGTCTATCCGACGAAGCGTTAATCATACCTCCCGACGAAATCTACGTCGACGCAAAACTCAACTTTGTGGAGGAACCGCTTGAAGTAATGGACACGAAAACGCAGAAGCTCCGAAACAGTCGGATCAAACTTGTCAAAATTCGATGGAACTCGAAAAGAGGCCCAGAGTTCACTTGGGAACGCGAGGATGAAATGCGCAAGAAGTATCCCCACCTATTTGAACCCGTGACCACGACTCACGGCACAAATTAAATCTCGGGACGAGATTTCCCTAACGGGGGGAGAATGTGACAACTCTCCAAATTAGGTATTAATTATCATTTAAGCATGTGCATTCTTACGCTAATTTCCTGGCTAAGTTTTAACAAAACTTTTTGATATGATGTAAGCCTAGCAAGCCCAGTACTTTTAAACAAAAAGTAATACGTAATACTTAAGTATAGAAAGTTACGTACAAACATATCGGAACGAACCCGACAATAATAAATAACAGAAAATTTCGTGACACAAAAATAATTAATAATGAAATTATTAATTACGAGTATTTACATATCTATAACATATAGATAAAATGGCCTAAATATACGCTTAACATAAAATGTATTATACACGAACAGAAACAATTTTAACACGCACATAAAAGGTTGAATCATAAAAATGCAAATTTTCTCGTTCGTTTGGAAGAACTAAGAACATTACCTCAAAATATGAAATAATAAATTGACTGCAATTTGGCTCCTAATTAACTGCGCGCAGTAAAATGTACAGAATTGTACAACTATTTAAAATAATGAAAACATCATTATTCTGATTATAAATTACGAACCAGGAGAACACCTACAAAATAAAAATATAAAATGTTTACTTTTATATTGCTAAAATTATACCCGTACTCGAATTTGAGGTGCCAAAATTTGGCACCTAACTCAAATAATTGAGCAGACCGGCTTGTGTTTAAACCATACTCCCTCCTTCCTGATGATCATTCGACGCATACACACACACCTCCAATAATTCTCTCAACAAACTTTCATCTTCAATCTTCTTCTTCTTTGATCATCTTAACAACAACAACAACATCAGGAAGCAGGGGCATGACCAAGGTCATCATCATCCGTTCATCATCATCCTCACCATTTTCACTTTGTAAGAAAATCTCAAATCTTTGATCTCTTTACTTTTAATTCGTGATATAACATGTTTATACATCATAATCTAAACATATAACACATCAAATTGTTGATCCTTGATGTATCTTGAAAATGAGTTTATAAAACCCAAAACTTTAAAACTAAAATCGTTATACTAAAACTTGTTACAATGATGTAATAACTTATGAAAACGACCTATAATACTTAGATGAACATTTGGTATTAATGTATTATAGATTGGAAACAAACAAATGTGTGTGTATATATAATAAGTTGCGAACAGAGGACTGAAACGAGTAACGAATCCGGCGGATTCAAGGGAATCCAGCGGATTCCCGTGTCCGACCTGCACACAAATCTTTGGCTAAACGATGAACGAGTAAAAGACACTGATGAATACGGCGGATTAAAATGAATCCGGCGTATTCCAAGGCTTCACACGAATTGCCTGATGAACACAAACGAATCCGGCGTATTCGATTGAATACGGCGGATTCCCCCAATTTGAAACGAATCCGACGGATTCAAATGAATCCGGCGGATTCCCCTATTCTTGACCCGATCCGGCGGCTCAGTGGTTCGATCCGGCGGATCCTATTAAACCCGAATGAATCCGGCGGATTCATATAGAATCCGGCGGATTCCCCACCTGGTCAACAACTTTGACTTTTATTTTTTAAACAACAAACGATTCCGTTAACGATTCCATTTATACGATACATTTACGAGACATTGTAAACAATTAATAAAACATTAATGTGATATATCTGAGACGCGGACTTTGGAATTATTTAAATTCGTACGAACAAACGATATATAAGTATATATATATAACACATATATGTATGAACTTTATGAACTATACGATTTGAATACGATTACATTATCGGGAGATTCAAGACTTACTAAACAAACATAGTGATATTAAAAACAAATGACATTCGTTTTATAAAAACAATCTAAGTTTTAAAACAAATAAAACTTGCAACCTTTTTAAAATACGAAACGATGTATTACCATATATATATAGATATATATATATATATTCGAGAACACACAATATATATAGACACAAACGTATATGTTTTCTTAAACAAATGAAAACTTGTATATATTTTGATATACGTAAACAATGTTTTGATTAAACATATATACGTACGACACTTAAGAATATATATTCACAAATATATATATACGAATGAAACAAAACGACCTTCCGTTAAATAGACAATTACATATTGGTTTATATACTTAACCAAGTATACGACAAAAGAAATAATAACAATATTTCAACAAAATGTCATTAATAAAGTTAACAACTTATATTCCTAAGAAATCAACCATTTCTTCAAACAAACAAACTGTTAACATAAGTGATTAAAACAAATCAAATGTACTTATGTTAATATATTTATTGTATATAGGTTAACATACCTTGGGCAATTATCTGTTTGGCTGCTAGCTTTCATACCGAGCAAATCACCGTGAGTTCCAGCCCCTACTTTGCAAATGTTTTATGCTTTTAATTATAGGGGTGTAAACATAGAAACTGCATGCTAAACACATGCAGCAAATGATATAAATGCTTTATTGCTTTATACAACTGTTTGATATGAAATATTATTTCACAACTGTTTTGGGAATTAGACAACAAATCCTAGTACGGACCAGACTTGAGATGTGTGCATGAAAGACCTTATGTCATGCAGACTATAACCATTAGCTAGGTGACTCTAGCCACTGAGTATACGAATAGTACTATTGCCGTGATGACCCTCCTGTGGATGGAGCGTATACTTAATTGTCCTTCAGGCAAACAACATAAGTTTTGGTTGTGGTTTGGTTATAGGGTTAGGTCGCGTTACTTTAACCTGCGAGGTTTAGCTCACCTTTCAGGGGATTATAGTTTAAGCATTCCCACTTATTATTTAGGATGAACGTATCCTACAACTGTTTTTAATTCAGTATACTTACTGATCATATTTATATTCTGGTAAACAACCAGATATACATTTTGGGTAACAACCCACATAAAACTATATTTAGGGTAACTATCCCTACAAACTTATATTTTGCAAAACCTGCAAACATTTATTTATTGAATAACATTTCCACCATACAAACATGAATGGTTTAACATACCACATATTTATACAAAACCTGTGAATTCACTCAACATATTTGTTGACGACTTTCTTTCTATGTTTTACAGGAAATTAGCTACGTAAGTAATGAATCGCATGCACTCAGGATGGACAACCCTGGACTACTTAGGATGCAATACATTTTGGGACAGCTTTTGAGGATTTCCTCTGTATTACTGCAGACATTGCAGTTATACTCATGAAATCTTATATTAACATATGTATTGTAAACTTAAATATTTTAAACTTCATTACTACTGTACGACTTACATAGTCGTACTACTTTTGTAATAACTATTTTAAATTGGCATCCTTTATATATTATGTTCTGTATGATCATATGCTCTGATACGATGAATGCACAATTGTAACGTCATCACCCCCGTTGTTAAACTGGTTACACATAATGCTTCCGCCAATTATAACTTGCTTCCGCTAAACATTAAATAAACACAATTACCGATTTTGGGGGTGTGACATAATGTGTTGTGATATGTATGTACCTTTTGTTGTCCTGAAATGGTTATATTGCTGAAACCAAGGCATATGATCTTGCCATCGAGGTTGCCATGAGAGAATAAAACTTTTACAATGAAATTGATCTTTGCAATGTGGTAAGTTAATAAATCATAAACTTAGTAATGTGTTATTTTTACCTTGAGAATATAGCTTTTACAAAATTTTGGAGGAGTACCAACAACTGTGGTAAGTTAATAAATCATAAACTTAGTATTCAAAGAATTTTCTAATACTATTATGCAAACTAAATATTAAATGCACAACATATTTTGGTTTAGGTAAAATTCTTTATATCATACATGAAGGAAGTTCAACATCCAATAGTAAGCATGCTTGAAAAAACACCCTTAAGAAGCAAAGTTATCACATGGGGGATTAAGGACGAAGGAACAGATGGTGCAGTGTTTATCATGCGACATATGAAAAATTACCAGGGAAAAGACCCATGGGATTGTGGTCTAAAGAAAGAAGGAAGAGCTAAAGCTTTTCAGCTGAGAAGTTTAAGAACAAAGTATGCAGTTAAAATCCTTACACATGAGCTAAACAGCATCAAGGAAGAAGTTCTTCAAAGGTTTGAAAGGTATGAAAAAGAAAACAGTGAGGAAATGACAAATCAGAATTTAAAGCACAGCAAGCAAAGCTTTGATGAAACGGAATCAGGATTCAAGATAAGGAAGCTTATTTCAACGTGAAGTCAATTACTAAGCAAAGCTAGAAAGTTAATCAACTTGGTTGGGTGTATTTTGAATTCTATTGACTAATTAGGTTGGTTTGTTGTATTTTGAATTCTATTGACTAATTAGGTTGGTCTGTTTAAAATGTTTTTAATTTGTATGTGTCGATATATATTAACACTCATGTAGATTAGTACTAACAGTATGCATTGTGATGTATCTTAACATAAGTTTACATTGTAGTGATGTATATTGATATTTGTTAACATTCAAGCTGATGAGTACTCATAGTATGCATTGTGATGCATGTTAACATTGGTTTACATTGTAGTGATGTATATCGATATATGTTAATATTCGAGCGGATGAGTACTAATAATATGCACTGTGATGCATCTTAACATAAGTTTACATCGTATTGATGTATATTAATACATGTTAACATACGAGCTAATGAATACTAATAGTATGCACTTCAATGCATGTTAATATTGGTTCACAAATTAGTATATAGATTCCTAGATACGGATGATGACGATTTGCGGAACACATGTGAGGTTTAACTGATGCTTGTATCATAACACAGATATCCATTTAGCAAAATTTGGTATATTTGGTATAAGTGGCTTCCGCCGAAAATCTCCCAAAAATGCTATATTCTAGCTATTTTCAAATAGACACTTCGATGCATGTTAACATTGGTTGTGATGTATATTGATACATGTTTACATTCGAGTTGATAAGTACTAATATTATGCATTGTGATGCATGTTAACATTGGTTTACAATGTAGTGATGTATATCGATACATGTTAACATACGAGTTGATGAGTACTAATAGTATGTATTGTGATGCATCTTAACATAAGTTTAATTCGTATTGATGTATATTGATACATGTTAACATACGAGCTGATGAGTACTAATAGTATGCACTGCGATGCATGTTAACATTGGTTCACATCGTAGTGATGTATATTGATACATATTTACATTCGAGCTGATGAGCACTCATAGTATGCACTTTGATGCATGTTAACATTGGTTTACATCGTAGTGATGTATATCGATATATGTTCATACTCACGCGGATGAGTACTAATAGTATGCATTGTGATGCATCTTAACATAAGTTTACATCGTAGTGATGTATATCGATATTTGTTAGCATACGAGTTGATGAGTGCTAATAGTATACACTGTAATGCATCTTAACATAAGTTTACATCTTATTGATGTATATTGATCCATGTTAACATACGAGCTGATGAGTACTAATAGTATGAACTGCGATGCATGTTAACATTGGTTCACATCTTAGTGATGTATATTGATACATATTTACATTCGAGCTGATGAGTACTAATAGTATGCACTGCGATGCATGTTAACATTGGTTTACATCGTAGTGATATATATCGATACATGTTAACATAGGAGTTGATGAGTACTAATAGTATGTATTGTGATGCATCTTAACATAAGTTTACATCGTATTGATATATATTGATACATGTTAACATATGAGCTGATGAGTACTAATAGTATGCATTGTGATGCATCTTAACATAAGTTAACATCGTAGTAATGTATATCGATATATGTTATTATTCGAGCGAACGAGTACTAATAGTGACATGATCCAGAGGGAAGAGGTCATATTTGAGGGAAGGGGGGAAGTGTCCATCTCACCATCAATTTGATCTGGATGAAGATTAAGTGATGCCATTTATTAATAAATGTTATAGTTTAACTTCAATTGTTATAACGTTCAATCGATGAATATATTGTGATAACAATCATTTGCGTGTACATTAAGTGATAACATTTATTGATAATGAATATTAAGTATAACACTCATTGATAATGAACATTATGTGATGGATATTAGGTGATAATATTCATGTAGATGAATATTAAGTGATAACATTCATTGATACATGTTATTAAGTGATGACTTTCACTGATATCAAATAGAGAAACAATACTACATATCTTGGAAGAAAATGATCATGAATCTAGATTAACATAAATGGATTAAACATACCAAAGAAGCCATCAATGAAATACACGTGAGAAACATGTTTCTTTTTGATGAATTGCTCCATCTGAATGTCGTACATATTAAATTTTAAAATCAAGTGTATAAAAATATGCAACATACAAGACATCACAATTTTATAAGCAGATGGTAAAATACAAATAGTCTTTCTATACCAACTATATAGCATTATCAAGTACATTCAAGTCCATTACCAAGGATGCCATATACTTGATAATAAAGTGGCTTAGAGAAATTGGAAATGAATTCAGAGAGCTTTATATGAATCAACATAAATAAAGTTTGCAATGTTTTATGTATCATTTATGTCAGTTTATAATTAATATTCATTTTGAAGCATATTAACTATAAGTTCATCAAAAAACTTTATTATCAACTAATTTTTAATCATTAATGAAAGTTTATCAGTAATATTATATTATTGGTTTTGATTCTGTTATATTCATTATGTGACAATAAATTTTATCACACCAAAAGCAAAGAGTTCAATGCATATATCTATAAATAATAAGAAATCTACAAAACGATTATGGTGAACAGTTCTTAATACGTATGAACATTAATAAGGTACAATAAAATTCAAACAAGGTTGCTAAGTAGTATAATACTGATATTCTTTAGTTTTAAGTACATTCAAACAATGTTCCTATAATTCACCAAACATGCTCTAATATTTCCTTGCGTTCTTCAGAATAACGTAAAGCAAAATATGCCATCTCTCTCAGAACTTCTTCTTAAGAAGATTCAAATCACTTAGCAGGAGTTTTGTCGCACATATGTTCCTTAACGATTTAATTCACATATTCTGTGCGTGTCCTACGTTTTATAATCCATGGTCCCAGTTCTTTTGACCTTTGGATGTTTCTATATCTCTCAAAATGAAAACTGCGTAACGAAAGTGATGCTTTTGATTCTGGCATATTCCTTGTTGCTATATACAAACATTTTAGGGAAGCGCATAATTTCATGATACCTTAATCCGCATTTTCACTTGCTATTCATTCAAAGTATAATATCATAAGATCAGTAAGTGTTTAAAGTAACTAAACACATTTTTGTAATGAATATAAAAATGTAAAAATAGTTAACATGCATTACCTGATGTTGGAAATGCCTCATCGAACTCTACATCATAGCTTTCTCATACTGCCAAGCAATGTAGATGCAATAATAATGATCGATATATAGAAATTTTAAAAAGTCACTAACCATCAATGAACCATTTATCGAACATAATCCGATATACATCATCATATTAGACTCCCATACAATGATTCCAGTATAACACCATAAGGGTACCACATCTACTGCTGCATTTATATACAAAAGAAAAGTTAAAACCACAAATCCCATGGGATCCATAATTATAGTATGTTATAAGGATGAACAAATAATCAAGAAATGATTAATGAGAGTGCATTGGTTCACTCTTTGTGTAGCTAAATCCCATATTTCTTATATCGAGCTTATGGTATGTTAACCAGGATTTTGAAGCACAATAACAGTCAATACACTATACATAGAACACAACCAAGTATTCCCATTTTCTACAATTTCTCATTGAATAAGAAATGTGCTAGAACCGCACTACCAAGTGACTGTAAAGTTTTTAAATCTACAAAAAATCACTTTCAGCTTCTTCATGGTGAATCTTCATATCTGCATAATTAGCCTCAAGCTTAAGCAACTCAGATTCATGCAATCTAGCAAATCAACACTAAACGTCTAAAGCATTCAAAAATGATAGCAACAATAAACGGAGTCTTGAGATCCAAGTTTAGCATACTTTTCATCTTGAAAATTTGTACTTTTTATCTTGAAAATTTGTAGCTCAACTTACTGATTTACAAATAGTAGCAACTCAGATTCATGCAAATCTACCAAATCAACACTTCAAAATATGGTTCCTAAATCATATTTTGCAATACATCCTTGAGTTATATTCAAAATATAAGTTTATTACTACTACAAAATTCATCATCTCAACAACAATACAATCTTATAATATACAGTAGTAATTTCAATATCTCAGTACATATAATATTCATCCTATGTAATATTAACAGTAATCATCTCCAATTCATTATCTAAGCAACATCACAATCCTATTAATGAATACAAGACTCGAAAACAAAATCTAGAAAGATTTGATATTTGTATTTCTTACCAATTTGAGCTTCATAGACTTTTGAGTGATGATTCATCGACTTTTTATCGACGTTGGTATTTTTCTTCTGTTCTTCTCGTCTTTCATGATGCAATCAAATCTTCAAAGATATATTTTGGTTCAATCGACGTATTTATCACGAATCTCGTTCACTAATCGGCCTTATGTTTGGTGTTTGTTGATCGGATTTGATTTTTGAAACCCTAATCTTGCTGAAATTGAGGATTTTGAGTAATACTTCATCTCCTTATACTTTATCAGGATGAATCTGTGATGTTTATTTGATGAATTTGTTGTTTCAGGCACTCAATTTTGCAAATAGAAACCCTAAATTCTTGTTTGTGTTACGTAAAGAGCGTAACATTCATCCAGTATCTCTTTTCTTTTTCTTTTTTTCTTTTAAATGGACGAAACTACCCCTCCACCTTTTTTTCCAGCTGAGGAAATGGATGGCTCAGATTTACTCCCCTCTTCCCCCAATTTTGTCACTTCCCCCTTGATCACTACCAGAGGTGGGTTAAAATGAGAAGGCTAATTTTCGTGAGAACGTGAGAAACGCTTCAAAATTACTTTTTAACTATTCGAAACACATTTTTCTATAAAACTTTTTCAATGATTACTATTAAAATAACTTTTAGAAGCTATGATATAAATATAAATAAAAAATATTAACTTTTTTTTCCGAACTTGTTTTACAGTCGTTACTGTTGTGATTATTTAAGTTAATCACAAAATATAACATGATAATCACATGTGATTATTCTCTAATATAATGTGATTATCATGTGTTCGAGATAATCACAAAATATGGCATGATAATCACATATTATTCATGTGATTATCAAGTTATAAAATGTGATTATTGTGAATAAAAAATTTAATAAAAAATAATAAAACGTCAAAAAAAATTATTTAAAAAATAACTTCTAAAAGTTACTTAAAAAGGAATCTACGAAGAAAATTTTATAAAATAACGTGTTTTGGATAGTTAAAAAGTGATTTTTAAAGTATTTCTCACCTTCTCACGAAAATTAGCCTTCTCATTTGAACATGGGAATATATATATATATATATATATATATATATATATATATATATATATATATATATATATATATATAAACGGTGAAAACGAAAAAAAGAGGTTCATATATGATAATTTATGTGAAAGAAAAAAAATAAAGGTTCACACAAAAAAAATATTTATTGTGAAAAAAAAAATAAAGTCAAATCCGTAAACCAAAACAAAAATAAAAATAAGGTTCACAATGTGTATTTTTCACAATTGAAAAACTTAAAAACTTTCTGTGAACCCAAAACAAAAACAAAAATAAGGTTCACAATTGAAAAATTCAAAAACTTTCTGTGAACCAAAAAAAAAAAATTAAGGGTCACAACTAGAAAAGTAAAAAAATTTATGTGAACCAAAAAAAAAAATTAAGGTTCACAATTAAAAAAGTTGTAAACTTTCTGTGAACCCAATCGAAAAAATTAAGCTTCACAATTAGAAATGTAAAAACGATTTTGTGAACTAAATAAAAAAAAACTTCACAGTTAGAAATTTTAAAATTTTTATGTGAAAAAAAAACATTAAGGTTCACAATAAAAAGAAAAACTTAAAAAGGTTTTGTTAAAAAAAATTAAGCTTCACAAAAAATTTATGTGAAAAAATATGATTCACAATTAAAAAAGTTAAAAACTTTGTGTGAAGCAAAAAAATTTAAGGTTCATGATGAAAATTTATGTGAAACAAAAAAAATATAAGGGTTCACAATTAAAAACATATGTGAAGTAAAAAAAAAGTTCCCAACTTAAAAAAAATTGTGAAGCAAAAAATATTTTCACCATTTTTTTTTATCTCCATCCCTTTTATATATATATATATATATATATATATATATATATATATATAATAAGGTAGATTAGATCAAGGGCTGAGATTTGTTTTCACCGTTTTTTTTATCTCCTTGTTTTCACCAGATGTCATCCCTATATATATATATATATACAAGGGCGGTATCAGAAAAAAAATTCTAACGGGGGCAAAATTTTAATAGTGTACGTTGGATCTGGGTCATCAACTCGATTTTTTTGCTTTAACCAAAACTATTTTAGTTTAACCAAAGTGAATTTGGTTTGATATCAAATTCAAAATTTTAATTACATGGACAACATATAACATATAATCATATAATTAGCAAGTGATAGTAAATTCTAAATCGAATATGCTTATGTTTAACATGTTTATATAGTAAAAGTGTAAAACATTATCATACGTAGATTATGAAGAAAAGGAAAATTTTGTAATCATTAAGCTATAGAGTTTAACATATATGTTGATTTAAAATAGTATTACATATATACAATGAAAAAATAGTAAGAAAGAATGGGAAAAAATAAAGGGGGAAAAAATCAAAACTAAAGTAATAAGGAAGGATTGAACTTTGAACATCTTAAATACCAACCCCAGATCCCAACCATCAAACTAAACACTAACATTGACTTTATTGAAACTGTTTTGTATTTATTAGTTATGGGGGCAATGTGCAAATTATACCGAAACCTACGAAATTTTTCTCGATCCGTAAAAACTTGATGGGGGCGGCTGCCCACCTTGCCCCCACCATAATACCGCCCCTGTATATATATACACTAGATTATTACCGGTGCGATGGACGGTTATGCTAAAGAAGATATTCAAGTTTTATATAGTGTTTATGAATATATCTGTTGGTTTTGTCTATCTAAAAATATATTTTCATTTTCTTTTGCCATATGTAAAAGACGTTGTAGATCATATCATCATTATTAAACCTTTTATTTTTGTCAAGATAACTTACCTCTTCGACACCATCCTATGTAAATAAGTCATGTTTACAGGGGTTGCATAGTGCATACCCATATTTTTGCTAAGGGAAGCAAACAATTCTGGTAGTTATTATAAGTTTAATTTAACGATAATCAAACACCATCCTTTGTTTGCACTTATCAAACTCTATTTGGCTATTCTTTAGGAAATGTAAACATACTGTGCTCCAATGTCGATACCAGCTCATATTAACAACAGTGAACTGATATATGTGTAATAATGAACTTACGGAATGAACTAATTTATAAAGATCGGGATTAACGACATTAACTTTGAAAAAATCGTGAATCAAACGAAGAATTTGTGGAATGATTATCGATTTCATTGATTAGCTTACGATTATTACAGAACCATGATTATGAAAGATAAAACTGCTCTAAACTAACGTAACCGTCTAATATCCAACTAATCCAATATATTTACATCTAACACCCACTGTTACCGAATAAATACACATCTATCCCTGAACTATAATACTTTCGTATAATTGCATATTTGTCCCCTGGACTTGTATACTCTAACACCCCACCCCCACCCCCCCCCACCCCTCAAGCTGGAGGATGGGGATTCACCATACCCAGCTTGGATAGCAGAAGCTTGAATTGAGTAGCTGGCATGATCTTTGTCAAAACATCAGCTAGTTGAGAAGTAGTAGGTAAATAGCTTAATTGAATGAGACCTTCCATGACTTTTTCACGTGTAAAGTGACAATCAATTGCTATGTGTTTTGTGCGTTCATGAAATACTGGATTTTTGGCAATATGAATTGCACTCTGGTTATCACAATGAAGAGTGACAGGAGTTAAATTGGAGACTCCTAATTCATCCAGTAGTCTAACTAGCCATGTGACCTCAGCAGCGGCATGAGCCATGGCTCTATACTCCGCCTCGGAAGAAGATCGGGCAACAGTAGTTTGCTTCTTTGATTTCCAACTTATGGGAGAACCACCAAGAAGAAGCAAGTAACCAGTAACAGATTTACGAGTCATTGGGCAAGAAGCCCAATCTGAGTCAGAATAGGCATGCAAATTAATAGTAGAAGAATTGTTTAATAAGATGCCTTGACCAGCAGTCCCTTTTAGGTATCTCAACAAATGATGGACAGCATCTAAATGAACTTGTCTTGGTTGTTGCATAAACTGGCTCAAGGTCTGAACAGAAAATGAAATGTCTGGCCGTGTATGTGTGAGAAAATTCAATTTTCCAACTAATACTCTGTAAGCAGTTGGATCAGAAAGCAAAGGAGAAGATACATCATTAAACTTTGTATTTTGTGGTAAGGGAGTAACACATGGAGTAGAAGATGAAAAACCAGAATCTGATAACAGCTCATGTGTGAATTTCTTTTGGGTTAAAATAATACCATCAGATGTATTGTGAACTTCAAGACCCAAAAATTAATGAAGCAATCCCAAATCCTTAATTGTAAATTGTTGATGCAAGAAGGCCTTTAATCTATGAATTTCAGAAATATCAGAACCAGTAACTATGATGTCATCAACATACACTGCAACAATGGTGATGTGATCAGTGGTCTTTTTGATGAACAAACTATAATCATTCTTAGATTGAGTGAACCCTTCAAGAGACAAAGCTGTAGAAAGTTTGTGAAACCATTGTCTACTTGCCTGTTTGAGACCATACAAAGACTTTTTCAGTCTGCACACTTTATTTTTAGGATTAGGAAGACCAAGAGGAACTTTCATATACACTTCTTCATCTAAATCTCCATGAAGAAAAGCATTATTTATATCTAATTGATGAATGGGCCATTTCTTTGAGGCAGCCAAAGATAGGATGCATCTGATGGTAGGCATTTTTATCACAGGAGAGAAAGTGTCCAAGTAATCAACACCATACTTTTGATGATTGCCCTGTATAACTAGCCTACCTTTAAAACGTTCTACAGTACCATCAGATTTTAGCTTGACTTTATAGACCCATTTGTTGCCTAATGCTTTCTTACCAGCAGGTAAATCACACAATTCCCAAGTGTTATTTAGTTGTAAAGCAGCTAATTCTTTATCCATAGCATCAACCCATTTTGGGTCTGCAGATGCTTCAGATTATGAACGGGGTTCAACAATATGAGAAGCATTGAGAACAAAAGATTGATTTTGTGGAGATAAAGAGGTAAAGGCAACTAAATTACACCAATGTTGTGTAACTTGTTTGGGACAGTCATAATCTTTCAAATAAGAAGGTGGAACATGTTGTCTAGATGACTTTCTGATTTGAGGTTCAGGAGAAGAATGAGAATGAGAAGGAAGGACAGGAGTAGAAGTAGAATTGGATGTTGAAGAAGAAGAATTGGGAGGAGTGGATGGTGATTGAGTTTCAGAATTGAAAGAAGTAGAACCATCAGAATTGGTTGTAGGAGCATGAGTGATGAAAATAGATGAAAAATCATCATCTGGAAAAGGAAAAGGAGAAGAAATGTGATGCTTTGGAAGATGATGAAATGGAAAATGTGTCTCATGAAAAGACACATCTCTGTTGTATATGATTTGAGAAGTTTGAAGATTGAGACATTTGTATGCTTTCTTTCCATAAGGATACCCTAGAAAAACACAAGGAATTGCCCTAGTAGCAAATTTAGGTCTATTGTGTTTGAGTGTAGAAACATAACATAAGCAGCCAAATGCTCTTAGATGAGAATATGTGGGAGATTTATTGTGAAGAATTTCATAAGGGGTTTTGTTATCAATAGAAGTGAGGGGAAACCTGTTTATTAAATATGAGGCAGTAAGGATACAATCACCCCTGATAGGAAGGTTGGCTTGAAAGAATAAAGCTCTAGCAGTTTCCAATAAGTGTTGGTGTTTTCTCTCAACAATACCATTTTGTTGAGGGGTGTCATTACAAGTGGTTTGATGAATAATCCCTTGTTGAGCATAAAATTCAAGAGCAGACTTGTTTTTAAACTCAATTCCATTATCAGTCCTAATTATCTTAACAATTGAATGAAACTGAGTTTTGGCAAAAACAACAAAAGCATTTAGGATGCCAAAAGCAGCAGACTTGGTGGCTAAAAGGTGTGTCCAAGTAGTCCTAGAAAAATCATCAACTATAGTAAGAAAATATTTGTATCCATTATATGTAGGATGTGAGTATGGTCCCCACAAATCAACATGTAATAATTCAAATACAGTTGTGGTTTTAATAGAACTAATAGGAAAAGAGGTCCTATGCATTCTAGCTTTAGGACAAACATCACAAATGATAGATGAAAAAGAAGGACAGTCTATGGATTTTATACACTTGATTCTGTCAAAAGGTAAATGTCCAAGCCTACAATGCCATAGTTCATTTTGTAGTTTTGAAACATGAGATACAAAAGGAACAAGAGATGTGTGAGATGGTTTAGCAGAAGCAAAATAAAGTCCATTTGCAGCATTACCAAGGACCAGCGGATGCCTCATGGAGGGCACCTGGAGAAAACAAGAATTTGGTGTAAAAACAATATTTGACAAATATTGTTTAGCCAATTGATAAACTGAAATGAGGTTAAACTGAAACTCAGGAACGTGTAAGACATTTTTTAGCAAAATGCTTGGAGTCAATTGTACATTACCAATATGAGTTATTTTAGCTTTAAAACCATTTGGTAACGTAATCAAAGAAGGAGGACAAACAGCTGTATAGGACAAGAACAGTGATAAATGTGGTGTTACATGATCTGTAGCACCACTATCAATGATCCATTGAGAATTACAGAAAGCTGTCAAGAAACAGAAAGCCTTACCAGACATGAAAGCAGTTGCATCTGAACCGGTTATGGAAGCCCCAACATTTTCAGAACGATGATGGTTCAGTAAACTCATAAGTTGAGTCACTTGTTCTTGTGTGAGAGAGATCTTATTCAAAGCAGTAGAATCTTGAGCTTGAGTTGGAAAAGATTGTGTTGAATATGCATGATCAGCCTGCACATGATTTGCAATTCTTTTCTCCTTATTAGGAGGATACTTGAAACATCTATCCAGACTATGCCCCCAGATCTCACAATGTGTACAGTAAAACTTAGACTTTCTACCCGATAGTGACATTCCCCAAACAACAGAAGGTTGATTCGTCTTTGACATTCCAGAAGGTGAAGAATTCCATTTAGAACTAGTATTTTTAGCACTTTGATTTTGACCTTTGTGATAACTAGCTAAAGCAGTGGAATCACTTCCCAAAGATAAAGGTGTATTACATTCCCTTTGTTTCTCTTCTTGAAGAATCAAACGATATACCTGACTTAATGTAGGCAAAGGCTGCATCATCAAAATATTGCCTCTAACATTTTTGTAGTCATCATTCAGTCCCATCAAAAAATGCATTACTAATTGTTCATTCAAGATGCTTAGAAATGTTGATCCACTACCACAAGTACAAGATGGAAGAGATAACAGAGACATATATTCATCCCAACTACTTTTCAATTCAGTATAGTATGCAGCAATAGAAAGGTTACCTTGAGTCAATGATCCAATATGCTTATGAACCTGAAATTTTCTTGGTACATTTGACTGAGCATACCTTTCTCTCAATTCATCCCAAACTTCTGTAGCAGTTTGATAATAAAGAATGCTCCTGCGAATATCTGGTTCAACAGAATGTAGTAACCATGATAACACTAAGTTGTTACAACGCTCCCAGTTACCCAAATTGGGGGAATTTTCATCAGGTTTTGTACAAGTACCATTTACAAACCCTAATTTGTTTTTCGCACTTAAAAAAATTTCAGCAGCACGTTTCCATTCTCCATAGTTATCTCCATTAAGTTTCTGTGCAGCTAGCATAAAATTGCTTGAAGTATCACCATGATGAATGTACAATTCATTATTACTATCAATCGATTGAGAAGCGGAATTGTTATTAGTTAGCGTTTCAACCATTTTAATGATCAACTAATCAATCTTATGAGTTTGTGAATGAATTAACAGCAGAAAAATGGGCACGAATTGAAATAAATCGCAAACGATGACGAACGAACACTAATTCCAGAATTAGGGCAAAATCGAACAGAAATTATCACGAATTTACCGTAAATTGATGATCGTACGCTCTGATACCATGACAAAATCGTGAATCAAACGAAGAATTTGTGGAATGATTATCGATTTCATTGATTAGCTTACGATTATTACAGAACCATGATTATGAAAGATAAAACTGCTCTAAACTAACGTAACCGTCTAATATCCAACTAATCCAATATATTTACATCTAACACCCACTGTTACCGAATAAATACACATCTATGATCTATCCCTGAACTATAATACATCTATCCCTGAACTATAATACTTTCGTATAATTGCATATTTGTCCCCTGGACTTGTATACTCTAACAAACTTTTCTTCAAATTATATTAATATATAGAATTACAATCCAACGAACAAACTATAAAGAAAAGGTGAAATTGAAGATATTGAGGATGAACTTACAAAGTGACGTATATACTTCAAATCGTGTTCTTGATTATAGAAACCGCCACGATTGTTCAAATTGCAAGGACAAATCGACATCTCGGGAATTGAGGAGCACTCATCCGAGTGTAATTGATGATCTATTCTTTCAGGCAACCGGGCATTGAAGGCAAACGTTGCGGGATGTTTTGATGATGAACACATTCATAAATTCAACAAATTAAATAAGACCATTATTGGAGATTCAAATGTTGAGAAGTTATGAACAATTTATGTGACGGCGGTTACTGGGAGTGAGATGGAAGAAAATTGGATGATGTGTTTCTTTATCACCATATAGTATATAGTATATATATTCATTGATTTTGTATTGTATTAAATTATATTATACTAATTAATAATTAATACTCCGTACTAATAATGTAGAATTTTTTACGGTAACAAATACGGAGTAACTGATTGATGTTTCGAGGAGAATGGCGGGAAATGGAGTCTCAATGACGGGTAGACTTTTGCAGTTTTGAAAGATTAGAGTCAAATATATTTGTCAACTTCTAACATATACCACATAAAATTTATCCTACATATCAATATATTGTTAGCCAATATTCCACATTTCCACATCATTCATCATTCTTTATAAAATTGAAGTTTTTTACTAAACAATTATTTCCATCAAATATATTTACCAAAGCATTAAATCTATATAATAAATATATCCCTACATAATAAAATAAAGTATTTTTTCAGCCTAAATTAGTAACCATATCCAAAAAAAAAAACTTTAAATATAATAAGAACTCATGAACTAGATTATTCAAGTTACTGAAATATCAATAACAACCAACACTTCATATCAGTATTCGATATCTATAACATTCGCTACTCTAAAAACAACAAAACTCTATACTCATATTTTATCAACAAGTAAAATTCATAAACAAGCACATCACATTACTTCAAACGAAGTTATTAAATTGCTCCAAAAAGATTTAAGTGCTCTCAAAATATTCAATAAGCCACTCTTTGGCAAAGTAACTATTCCAAAAGACAATCAATAAAATAATTGATTCAAATCATATTTGGCAAAATCAAAATTCTTTTATTGTTGCTCCATAAATAGGTTCAATACAATATGTTAAATTGCTCAAACAACCTTTCCATAAAGAAGACCAATGATTTAAGAAGATAGAATAGAGTTGTATAAGTGATAACGTCCACGTACGACTCCGTGAGAGGGGCGTTGAATAAAATAAGGTTAAGTTGACAACAAAGTATAATATATGAAACCTTAAAATAAAGAAACCAACTCGCAATAATCAAATTAATTGTTGCAATATATGCACTAAGGATTTTGTCTATGGCATGGAGGTGACGCGATTAGGGATAGAAGTAACACTCCTGAGCCTTTAAATCTTAATTTAGAGTTTTAATGAAAGTTATAAGGGAAAATGATCCGTAATGTTGAACTTTACGATTTGAAAGGTAATATTAGTATTAATGTAGCATGTAGGATAAAAAGGTTGAAGGATCAAAGATATAAAATATTTATTTTGTAATCGGACAACATTACAAATGATATCCTCAGATTATAAATTATTGATCATGACTTAAAGGTAACATTCTCGTACATTTTGTTCCATTAACAGTGAAAAGGGAATTATTGCAGAATTTGTTTAACACGTGTCCTTAGAGGACATGTTGAAAAATGTTGAATAAACTTGAGTATTACACATAATACGTCATATAACGTTATAAGTTTATAGTGACCGAATATCTTGAGAAACGTATTTCCAAATTAGTCTTGCGGGATGTTTCAAATACAAAAAATATTACATTTTTACTGCTCCAGTATATTAGTGTGATGCCTGAGAGCTAGACCCAACTAAGCCTTGAGTTTCAAATACAAATATGTTTACTTGAGTGCGCGTATTTATCTTAGCTTTCAATCTCTACCGTTGCTTCTTTTCTACATTGTTGAAGAAGTACCACGGTCTCGTTACCATTTTCTCACGGTCGAAAACATGGACTTGTCTCCAGTTCGGTCAGAAAGCGTCTCCAAACAAAGCTCAACTCAAAAAGGAGGCCTTAGAACTATGCCTTTTATTATAGGTACATAATTGCATCTCTTTAAATCACAGGTTTCTTGCACTAATCAATAAGCATATGGTTTGGCATAACTTAACTTCTTATTTTACGGTTGCAGCGATTGAGTCATTTGAAAGGGTCGCAATTGTCGGCTTACGTGCAAATATGATCATGTACCTTAAAAATGAGTACCACTTGAGCACAGCAACTGGAGCAAACATCTTGTTCTTATGGGGAGCCATCTCAAACTTCATGCCTACTTTGGGAGCTTTTCTTTCTGATTCATATTTAGGACGTTTTCGTGTGATGGCGCTGGGATCACTTATATCTCTAATTGTAAGACTGAGTCTCATCCCAAGATTATTAATTTGACGTCTATATAAAATATATATAACTAACGACACTATAATCCCTTAGGGAATGGGCATGTTGTGGTTAACGGCGATATTACCAGCAGCAAGGCCGTCTAGTTGTGATGCACAGGTTGAGATTTGTGCCAAACCGCACAACGCCCAGATCGCCCTACTTTTCACGTCTTTTGCCATAATGTCGGTAGGATCAGGCGCGATTAGGCCATGTTCTTTAGCCTTCGGTGCAGACCAGTTAGATCGACCAAAAAATCAAGAAAATGTAAAAATCTTGCAGCGTTTTTTCAACTGGTACTATGCTTCTGTCGGGGTTTCTGTGATGATCGCAGTAACAGTTATAGTTTATATTCAAACAGAGAAAGGGTGGATTCTCGGATTTGGAGTTCCTACCGGATTAGTGTTTCTTGCAACTGTCATGTTTTTCATGGGTTCCGCTCTTTATATCAAAGTGAAGGCAAATAAGAGCTTGTTCACAGGATTTTTTCAAGTTGTCTCGGCATCCTTCAAGAACAAAGATCTTGATCTTCTACCCAAGAATTCCAACAGATGGTTCCATCAGAACAAGGACTCCAAGACGGTTGCACCAACTGACAGAATAAGGTATTTTTCATGATTCATGAAATCGGCATAATTGGTGTTGCAAGATATGTTATTAAGCAACAAAATGAAAGAAGCATGACCAACTAAAACTAACCAATTATTAAGTTCATAATTAAATACAAGAAGCATGACCAATTAGGACATCAGAACTTGTGTTCAGTCATGTCTCATTGTTGAGCTACCAATCCCAGCTTGAGCTTAGCCTAAAGTAGTCGAGCCGAGCTAGAGTTAGCCGCAACTTTTTGCAGTGACGTCTCCCTATCTTTGTGATCAGTTATCACACAACTTGATTAATGCAAGGTTTTGCGGCTAATTTTATATATTGTTAGAGAAAGAATAGCTATATCTAATTGAAATTTCCTTCTTTCTGGCCCTTGCGTGTTTATAGATTCTTGAATAAAGCCTGCATAGTGAGAAACCCCGAGAGTGATGTAACTCCAACCGGAGTGGCTGTAGACCCCTGGAGCCTGTGCACCATCAAGCAAGTTGAAGAAGTAAAGTCTTTAATCAAAGTAATCCCAATCTGGTCTACAAGCATAATGATTGCAGTGACTGTAAGCCAACACGCTTTCCCAGTACTCCAAGCCAACTCGATGGACCGCCACCTGACTGAAAATTTTAAGATCCCACCAGGCTCCTTCGATGTGTTTTCAGTACTAACTTTAATCATTTGGATTGTCCTTTATGACCAAATCCTAGCCCGTCAGATCTCAAAGTTCACAAAACGACCTGAAGGTCTTAGCCTAAAACAGAAAATGGGAATCGGGCTACTCCTTTCATGCCTAGGCATGGCAGTGTCGGCAATTGTTGAAAGAAAGAGACGTGATGCAGCCATCAGCCAAGGACTTTTGAGGAACCCTTATGGGGTGGTGAACATGTCCGCGTTTTGGCTAGTACCGCAACATAGCTTACTAGGGTTAGCTGAAGCATTCAATGCAATAGGGCAAATTGAGTTCTACTACTCTCAGTTTCCAAAGAGCATGTCAAGCATTGGGGTGGCTCTATTTGCACTTGGAACAGCTGTCGGAAACCTAGTTGGGAGTCTAATTGTGGGGGTTGTTAATAAGTACTCGAAACAAGGAGGAAGAGTGAGTTGGGTCGCAAACAACTTGAACCACGGACACTACGACTATTACTATTGGGTTCTTGCCATTTTGAGTTTGGCAAATTTCTTCTACTTTTTAGGTTGTAGTTGGGCTTATGGTCCTTATGATGAACCAAAACATTGGGATGATGTACACGATGGGGAGGCTCAAGAGAACTCCTCAACAATTTAGTATTTCTACTCACTTAATTTATGTATATATATACACTTACAAGTGTAGAACTTAATTTATGAATAAACATGACAAAAGTTGTCGTGGCTAATCATTTCTAATTGACACTTATATATGCATAGAACCTAGTGAAAATTCTACACTTCAGGGGTGGGAAAATCACCCCACATTTCTACTTAGAAATGTGGATATATCACTTAGAACTATATACTTTTCATAGGAGAGTATAAAGAATACCTTAAAATCTTCATACCTCTAATAAACTACGTGAACAAACTCCCACTTGGACAAATTCCTATATATATATATATATATATATGTGATGATTGTGTGTAAATATTTTCCTTCTAGAAATAAATATGAACAAATCACCTAAGATGACATATTTTTGATAGTAGAGAGAAAATTACCTAAAAAACTCCACACGTGTAATTAATCACATGAACAGGCTACTCAAAACTTCACACCATGTCAATAGTAGTTCGATTTTGATGTTTTTAATGCTTCTTAAAGTGGTTAACTTTTCCAATCTTTGTTAGTTATGGTTTATAAACATCTATAAATATGGAATTACTCAATTTTATTTATACTCATCTACGTGAACAGTGAAAACCAACATATTTGTTGTAGTTAGTGCAATAAGTTATTGATGAAACGCCATCTCCCATTAGAAGCTCTAGATGAACTTCACAAAATCCTGTTGATCAAATTATATATTGTGATTTCTGTATCTTATTCAGTAACGAACACGATTTATAAGATAACATTTCTACTTCAGCAGATAGCAGCCTCAAAGTCATGTCATAATACATATATCAGTAATCGAAGATATGCTAACATATATAATTCCCTAAGATTAAACATACCTGATCGAAACAAAACTGCATCACATTCCTCTTTGTTCTATTCTTGTGGCAAAAGAGCAATCTCGATCTCTTGAAGAGACTTCCCTTTTGTTTCCATTATGTGCTTATTTACAAAGACCACTGCCATCATGCAAATCGAACCAAACATAGAGTACAACATTTCTGGGCCCATTAGCTCGAGTAAACGTAAGAATAACAACCCCACCATGAAATTGAACACCTAGAAAAAGTAGGAAATGAATAAACAAGGTGGTTGAATTATTAGAACATGTAAGAGTTTTCATGAATATCCATTTACCCAATGCACGGACATACAAAAAGCCATTGCTTTTGCTCTTATTCTGCTTGGAAAGATTTCTGATAGCAAGAGACCAGGTACAGGTCCGGCTCCAATGGCGAACGAAAAAACAAACCTGTAGAACCACCATCAAATAAAAAAAATCCTTCTTAATGCTGCTGCTTGTGCTTTTAAAACGTTTAGAATTAAAATTTGGCACACTTCGAGAAATTTTGCACAAGATGAAAATTTGGGGGGGGGGGGGGGGGGGGGGGGGGGGGGGGGAGTTTGGCACAAAATAGAAAATTTAACACAAACATGGAAATCTAGCACAAAATGGGAAATTTCACACAAAATGAAAATTTTCTGACAAAACTGAAAATTTCCCATAATACTCCGTAGTATAATTCTCCTTTTTCCTCAATTTTGCTTGAAGTCGGCCCAATCACATTAAGGGTAATCTTCCCAATTTTCAATCAAAATTACATTCATAGAAAATTAAAAGGTGTGGGAAACTTACAAAAGCATACCACCAACAGACAAATACAATGCCCCAAAAGTTGATGCAAACGGATCTGCTGCAACTACTTGCAAAACTGTAGATATGGCCTGTGATAACAAAATGTAAAGACAATTGAACCATAGTTCAAGTGAATACTAATTTAGAAAGCAAACACAATATTAGTTTTTGATGATCTTAAATTTTTAATAATGCACTATACAGTTTTTTTCACAACTAGATCTCAAGAAACTACCATGCCAAAGAAGCTCCATAGAAGGAGAACCTTCCTTCCAAGTTTATCCATCAGAAGTAAGGCGATGAAAGATCCTGAAAATTCATGAACATTTCAATAATAGTTCAAAATCCCAAAAACGATTACCTTTATGATAAAGTTGTGTTTACTTGATAGTGGATTTAAATATTGTAAGAATGGCTCAAATATTTACCCAATAGATTGACTATCCCCACAAAAGCGTTCGCAATGTTTGGTGAAACTCTCGCGCTTCTAAATACAGTTGAAGAGAAATAAAATACAGCGTTTATGCCAGATAGCTGTTGTAAAGCAAATAGGGTTGATCCAATAAAAACAACTGCAAAAGGAGCACATGAATCGAAAAGCATTTTGCAGAGGGCTACGCAGAGTAAGATGAGAATCAAGTAGTATACGCAGCCCAGTGGAAATACTAAATAAAGGAGACATATCATATATCTATGCTCTTAAACACATGAAATTTTAGACTAGCCCCTTACCTCTAGAATGGCGTCCGCAGAGAAGTTCTGAGATTGTGACACTATCATTCTCATCCCCTCTGTCTGACCCCAACAACTCTGCCATTGCAGATCTGACGTGTGCAGCTCCTAAGAGCTTCCGGAATTCGACCTCAGCTTCAGCATTTCTTCCACTCTATCAATTATAAGAGGAAGCTTTGGCATTTAGAAACATGAGCACATAACACTTGAACTATATGAAGCACATCAATACAATCATGAAGTCCTCTACATGGAATAAATAGATATTTGCAAATTTTCTAATGAAGTGACTTCAGCATAATTATCATTACTGCCTACTGCAGAGAAGCTACAAGAGGAAAAGAGGGGTAAGAAAGACCTTAAGGTACAGATGGCAACTTCAATCCATCTACCTAGAATCCATTGAGCGAGATATATTTTACGTATTATGGGTCAGATGAGTTTTTTTCATATGGAACAGGCCAGAAGTGACCCAAAGTGTATTCAAACAATTCTCATACTCGTATTATCTACATCAACCATATATACAATTCGATTAAAAAGGAGAGGACAATATGTTCATATGTCAACCACACCCAACCCATTTTGACATGCATAAAAATTTTTACATGGGATGACACGAACCTATTTCAACCCGTTACCAACCTGCTCATTTTGCCACCTTTACCTTGAGGTCATGGGCACGGAAGATGTTTACTATGGTGACCTAGGAAAATGGAAACAGGAGCTTGGGAGATACATGAGAAGTAATTCAGGTATTAGGTAGGTAAGTAATAAAAGAGCAGTAAATATGACAGCAAACCTTGTAGAGCCAATGTGGACTTTCAGCACAGAACATCATAGCGATAGCCAGTATAATGGCAGGAATTGTAGATAGCCAAAAGCACATACGCCACCTGCCCACATATAGTTGTATAATGAATCCAAAGATTACACTTGTTTTAGAAATAGAAAATAGAACGAAGCTTGAGAGGGGCAAGGTGGCAATTTTAACCCACTTGATTATGAATGTATCATACAGGCCAGGAGTCGGCCAAAGTGTATTACTCCGTATTAGTGTACAACCTACTAACCTTTATTTGATACAATTACACTGTAGTTGTAATCATCACCCCCCCCCCCCCCCCCCACACACACACACACCCCACCAAAAAATAAATAAATAATAATAAACCCACATATTTTGCCACCTCTACTTCAAAAGCAAGGAATCATTTCATTACCAGCCTGAGATACTCCTAACTGGGATTCCTATTAAAAGAGCTCCCATTAATCCTAAACATGTTGAGATTTGGATGAAGCTTCCATAAGTACCCCTCACAGAAGAAGGAGAAACCTGCACAGGATCAATACGAAGGAATGTATACATAATCAAGCAACATTTTCGAGATCCACTTGTGAATATGGCTAGTAATAGTTAATTTACCTCTGTGATATAGAGAGATGCAACAGAAGGACCAATACCCAACCCAATCCCTACCAAAAATCTTCCAACTAGCATCCCTCCCAAACTGCTGGCTGTCGCACTAAAAAAGAAAAATCACGTATGCTGTATCAGAACATAAAGTGAAAATGAGATCACCCCTGTTACAATAAAGAAATAAATGCTATTTACCTACAAGAAGCACCAACGATCATAGGTACAGCACACAACTGAAAAGCCCTACGCCGCCCAACTCCATCAGCAATCCAACCACTTAAGAGAGATCCAATAAATGCACCACCAAGACATGTACTGACAACCAGACCTTTATTGCAAAACGCTCATAAGTGTTAGTCACAATGAAGATAATAGAAAAATGGAACTTTAGGAGAAGGTAAATGTCACCTTCAGCTAAACTATTTCCATTGAAACCCAAATCATTGGAAATACTTTCAAGTGGTTCATTAATAACTCTGCACATTAAGGAAAATGGCTTGCATTAAGTTAATAGGTATCCATCGTTTCTGTTCTTTTCTTTGGGCGGTAAAGATGATCTAGAGTGAAAAAATACCCAAGATGGTAACCAAATAAGAACGAAACTAAGGTTGCCACAAGCACATGAGGCAAAGAATGTATCAAAGGTGGAGAAGTGACCTCTTGACCCATATCATCCTGTAAAAGATCTATATAAAACAAAAATAATTCAGCACCATAAACCCAAAGATTATTCAAACAATAAACATCAAGCCAATAAAATATCAAATTAATCCATTCCTCTTCGCCAGTTACCCCTAAGCTTCGTCAAATGTATATACTTGTGTCATGTTATAAATCAAGAAGAAATCTTTTGCTCTCATATAGTCATTTTGTATCTCATTTCTAATTATGTCTAATAGTTGATCCTAATTCCCAATTAAATACAGAGAAGTGTGTTTTGAAATTTGTGCACTCCATTCAAAGTACCAGTTTTCGATACATGGCTTTAAAAATGGATTAGTCAACAACACCTATCCCTAGCTCCATATTGAGCGTTTACGATACAAGCAAGGAAACTCCATATCTACTTATAAAATGCTGTACTAGCATACAGTAGTAATTGATCAAAGAGTACCTGAATTGTCTTCTAAATCAAGTGGACTTGAAGCGTCCCTTGACGGCATGCGTTTGTACATCACGGAAGCACCCTGTGAATGTACCAACATGCCACAACCTAGCTTCCAAAAATCCACAACTTATAAAAGCTCTTAAGGTCACTGTCACCAAGTACATACACTAAAATAAGCATAATGTGTTACGTTATCACTCTCATTGAATAAAATATTACATTTTACTATTTTTTTACAAAATAAGAACTGCACAAAATTATAAAATAACAATAATTAAATAAATTAATACAAATTGACATCAAATCTGTTAGTAACCTATTAAGTAAGTTAAGTAGCAGCAATTACAAAATTAATCTAATAATAGAGTGAATAAGATTCAATTAAGTATACCAAAGGGCCTTTGGCCTAGCAGGATCCTTTCAACGATAGGTTGGGGGTTCAAGTCCAGGGATGGACATGATGTATATATTCGTGGCAGTGTGTGAATATTTGTCTTTCTAAAAAAAAGATTCAGTTAAGTATGAATTCTAACTCAGCAACCAGATATCAGATCTGAATACAACAACATCATATCACAAATATGAAATATGTATGAGTAATGCAATTTAAAGTCTAAACTCTAAAGCAAGCTACTATCAAGAGAAAAAGATGAATGGTTACCAAACAAACTAGTGATTTCGTGTAGTACGGACGGAAGAAGACGGTGATTACACACAGTCTACTAAACTACTACTGTACTTCTTTTTATAAATGTCTAAATTAATTTAGCGGTTCTTGTTCGGTATTATAATAATTAATACTGTAATAATTTGGAAATCGAGAAATGTGTACTGGGGAAGGTCAGGAGGTTACGCCGTTACGTAGAGTAATAGCTAAATTTAGTTTAGATACGAGAGTATAATAATTTGTGTAGTGCTGTTAACTATCCGATCGATTAACGAGCTATCTGAGCGAGCTCGTTTATCTCAAATTCAAACATAACATTATTCGAATTCAACTCGAGTTTGAATATGATAATTGATCCTTACACCACCTTTTTTTATCCATACACTATCTTTTATGCTTTACAGTGTTGTACTGTACAACCCTGTAAAACATAAAAGGTGGTGTATGAATAAAAAGAGGTGGTGTAAGGATCACCTCCTTTTGAATATAAATGACTGCTTAATTAGTTTTACGAGCCGGGCTTTAAAAACTCGTTAAATAATCTTGAGCCGAATGAGTTAGTCGAGTGATCAAGCATATTTCTATACTTGAGTGCGGGTTGATTTGGTTCAATTCGTTACACTTCGATTTACGTGGCTAATCCCAAGGATCCGTATCGAACATGGTGAAGGGTGATAAGAATCGTGGTTGAACCACAAATATTGAACAAGCTAAATGAACATATCTATCGTCATCAAAATCACAATAATTATATATTTTAAAACTTAAAAGATATATTAGTAATAAGATTTTTATGTATTCTATCTCTAGAAACAGAAATATTGTACTAACACTATATATATATATATATATATATATATATATATATATATATATATAATGTAGAGAGCATATAAATTGGTTCTACATTCTCATCTGACTTCTGTTTTTATAGTATATTCATTTGATCATTTCTTTACATTTGTTTCCTTTCTCCTATGTGGCACAATTTCTTTTTTCTTTTTGCATATCACATTGAATGTGTGAAACAAATAAGATATGATGAGAACAATAAAAATACCAAGATCAAGTACCGCCTGATCACGTACTAGCTTTGACGATAACTAATTAAAATCACATACTTTTAGTTTAATTAATGTGTAGAATGTATTCTGTGAACTTTATTTCAAGTTTCATATATTAATTTGTATACTTTTAGTTTTTAATGAGCTTATTTGAGCTTATAAACGAGTTTCTCGGGCTTGACCTTCTAAACAAGCATTTTGAGCTCAAAAACTAGTTTTTATGATTTGTCGGAAACTTAAAGGAATACTGAGTTCGAGCTTGAACATTAGTTTATTATTTGAGCTCGAACTCGAACACAGTTTTAAAAAATCAATTGAGTTCGAGTCAGGCTTGAATCGATTAATTGTTAAACGAGTTGAGTTGAATATAAGGATATTCGAATCAACTTGGTTCGTTAACATCATAATCTTGCCTACCTCTTTTCTAAGGCTGTTAACGAACCGAGCAATTAACGAGCTACTCGAGTTCATTTATCTTGAATTCAAGCATAATACTATTCGAGCTCGAGTACAGTCCGAACATAAAAGTCTACTCGATTAGTTTCACAAGCCGGGCTTTAAAACAATGAATTCTGCTCGACTCATTCGAAAGTCCGTTTAATAATCTCGAGCCGAATGAGCTAGTCGAGCCTGTTGAATCGAACAAGCTAAACGAACATATCTATCATCATAAATAATATGTATATGTTGAAACTTTAAAAATATGTTAGTGATAAGATTCTTACTTAAGACTATATATTAGTAACACAAATATTGTAATAACATCATATGTGTAGTGTATAGAACACATAAGTTGGTTCTACATACTCATCTACGAGACTTTGTTATTATAGTACTTTTATTTCCTTAACTTTGTTTACTTTCTCCTATGTGGGACAAACTTCTTTTTCTTTATACATCCCATTGGATGTGTGAAACAAATTGGATAAGATGAGAGCACTATAAATATCAAGTATCCAATTACATACTTGCTTTGATGATAACCATTAAACTCACACGTGTTAAGTTTTACTAAGTGTGCAATGTATTTTATAAACTTTATTTCAAGTTTTGTAAAATAATTTGAATACCTTTTCATGAGCTTATTTGAGCTTATGAACGATTCTATCGAGCTTGAGCTTCTAAACAAGCATTTTGAGCTCAAAAACTAGCTTTTGTGAATTGTTGAAAATTTAAACAAGTATCGAGCTCGAACACTAGTTTATTAATTGAGCTCAAATGTGAACATAGTTTTAAGATTATAATTGATTTCGAGCTAATTACTAAACGAGTCGAGGCGAGTCGAATATTGACATATTCAAATCGACTCGGTTCGTTGACAGCCCTACTTTGTTCCATTCAAGTGTTCACATTATTATGTTAGTTTATCCAAAATAAGTGTCCACTTTCATAGTTAAACCAATCAAAAGAGATTTTGGTGGTTAGAGAAGATATTTGATCATAGTCACCTGATTCGCGGTTCGCTTCGGTACGAATTCGCGGTACGGATTCGCAATTCGCTAGGTCCCTAAAATTCGGTTCGAAAGGGGGTAGACTCATTTCGGTTCGCTTCGGTACGATCCGGTACGATGTATCCGAAGTTAAAGTACAGAGGTTCGATTTTAAATACTTGCATGGTATTCTGCTCAAAGATCAAGGGACTAAAAGTGTCAAGAAGAGAAAGATAAACTAGAGGGGCTTTTGTGTCATTAATCGAAAGTGAAGTTAATATATATGTAAAGTTATAAACCAATTTGTGGTCATTATTCAAGATCAGAATCATCTTCTTTATCTTCTTTATCATCTTCTTCTTCTTCTAATAATCATCATCTTCTTCTGATCATCTTCTTTCTAATAAAATCATATTCAAGATCAGAATATCGGTTAAGGATTTGCTAAAGGAGCTTGAAACTACCAAACAGAGAAGTAAAGAAAACCTTCAGCAGTTAAGATTCAACGAACTAAATGATATTGAAACACGAATTTGATCTCCGAATTCGCTGCACCAAGACAGAACAAGTTCGCTGAATTCGCTCTATTGGGTTCGCCCTTTTTAGCTTCGAATTCGCGCACCACTGGCGAATGGATACGCTTTCGAACCGCGAATGGGTTCGCCCGAACCAATTCGAAATTCGTGGGTTAATCAGCGAATTGTGTGACTATGTATTTGATTGGTGAAAAGTTTATTTAGTGGAGATTCAAAAAAAAAACGTGTGTATTTTCGAAGTTCCAAAGAAAAGCGTGTGTATTTTCGAAGTAGACACTTTGACTGAGACGGTGAGTGTATTTTGAAAGTATCCATTTTAATCAAAAGAAATTTTAGTGAGTAAAGATTTTAATTGATTGATGAAAAGTGTAGTTAGTGAAGATTCAATGTGTGTATTTTTAAAGTGGACACTTTAACTATGATAGAAGGAGTATATTAAAAGTATCCATTTTCACATAACATTAATCAAATGAAATTCTAGTGCATATAGATTGTAACTGACTGATGAAAAATGTAGTTAATGGAAATTCATAAAACTGTGCAGACTGTCAAAGTGTGTCAAAGTGGAAACTTTAACTGATACAAAAACGGTACCACGTAAATTACTAGCCATTCAAGTATACACAACAACAACAACAACACTACCCAATCCCGCCTAGGGCAGGGTATGAGGGAGGTAAGATGTAGACAGTCATACCCCTACCTAAAGGTAGAGATACTGCTTCCAGAGATACCTCCGACAGACCCAAATGAATAAAAGCACAAAATAATAATAATAATAATAATAATAATAATAATAATAATAACAATAACAATAACAATAACAATGACATTAATAATAATAATGATAGCCATTTAAGTATGTTATGATATTTAAATATAAACACTAAATTAAATAATGGCATATCTTTTAAAAGGAACGTGATTTAACAAAATGCTGGTTTAGTCGCACATTCTCGATCAAATTTTAAAGAATTATCACTGTTAATTATAATAATTTGAAATCTAAGGTATACAATCAAGAAAGAAAAAAATTGATATACCACTTTTTATTTTTCTCAATTTTCACTAAAGTACGACATGTAATTGAACGAAAATAATACCACAAGTAATATTTTTTGTTCCCGCTGCATTGTGCGGATAAGATACTACGTAGTATAATATATGAGTTGTGTGATGTGGACGTTACGAAAATTACACAATGTTACACACAAATTTTAAAAAGAACATTTTAACCATAAAACATATAAGACATATGGAACCACCACCAATTTTAGCTTTGCTTCATGCTAGCAACAATACATTTAACAACACATATAGTTCCCTCTCTATTTTTGAATTTATACTAACATTACATCAATCATCACAATCATAATATAAACTATTATCTATATAATAATAAGGGCTTAGATTTATCTATTATATTATTCTCTTATACCCGCTATCAAATCCGTTTCCAACCTATTAACAGATCAAACATCATTTATGTGAAATCCGCCGCACGAACGAATTTGACTAGTTTAGGTTCATCTAATCTTCTTATGGTGCTTATTCAGATGGTTTCCAGGATTTTGTGGTTATCGGAGATGGTGGTTGTAGGTTCCACTATTGGTCGGAGATGATGGCGCTGCGAGTGGTTGATGTTTTGACTGAGAGAACAAGGTGTATAACAAATCTGGTCAGGTTTTAAAAAATGCAAATATGTGATAACAGTGATGAAATCAACGAACCTGGGTATTTTGTTCGGAAAAAACGAATGGAGTTTTAGCAATGTACCCACGATGGTGATTATGGACTAGCGACGGCGTTTGTGAGAGTATCAGTTGCGGTTGTTGTTTATAGATAATTGTAGATCTCCAGTTCAAATATATATATTTTTTCTTGAACAAAATCTTCGATTCAAATATGAACTATTGAATCAATCACCAATTAATCTTTCAATTAATTTTGATAGATTTGATATTTGATTTGCTAAACCTTTTCTCAGCTATATGTTTTAGTTTTAATTGTAAATGAGACTGTTGCTGATGAAATAGAAAGAATTATTAGGGTTAGGGTTTGATGATGAGTATTCGTGAAATAGGGTTTAATATGATGATTTTGTGAAAAATTATATAAATATTATGATGATAGTAATGAAAGAAAAATGATATGAATATAATTTTAGTGTAGTTAAGGTTGGTGGTGAAATTAGGTTTTAATGGTGTATGTATTAGGGGTGTTCAAAATATTCCGAAACTGGAAAATCGAACCGCAAACCGGGTGAACCGAACCGAATTTTAGGTTAACCGAACCAAATTTTTTTTGTTTTCCGATTTGGTTAACTGAACCGGTATTTTTTCGGTTTTTCGGTTTCGGTTTCTAATCACACTTTGGGGATAATCGGTTAACCGAAAAACCAAAAATTTTAAATAATTAATTTTAATATGTATATTTTCTAAAGATATATATATATATATATATATATATAGTAACTGAATCTAAAAAGAAGAAAATTTTATGGGAGAAGAGGGAGAAGCATTCTGGGCCATTCATTTCAAAATCAGTTTGAAGGGTATTATAGGTATTTAACTTTAATTAAATTATTCAAATCATTATTCAAACTTAAAAAAAACAAAATCCAAATTTAAAATATGCATGTCAGTTAGTTGTACGTGATATGTGGAAACAATGTTTCCAAAAATTCAATCGCCTTCATTCTATTCTTTCTAAAGCAATAATTCAATAAAATTAATTGACATTTTCTTTCATTACATCCCTTAATATATAGAGGATCAGTTTCTAAAAAAATAATTAGAAAATCGTGTACATCAAAAGAAAACTTGATTGTCGGAAAATCTATTGATCAATAAATAACATTCGTCATCTGTTACATGTATTTTCCTTTTCATCCACAAATAAAAATATTATTTCTATAATCCATTGTTTCTAGTAAGGTTTTGCTTAATGAAAAAAGAAAAAGAAAACTACAACAACAATTTCCATTTGCAGTTAAGAACATATATTATTTTGGATTATATAGCATCATCGATCCCAGGAAACAAGATTAAACTTTTTAAAAGTATGATTCAACATTTTGTATGTCTTTGATTCAGTTAGACATCTCAATGATTCAATTTTTTATAAATATGATTCACCATATTTTATCTCATGCAAGACTTCTTTCTAGTTACGATGAGATGATGATTCCTTAATTTTAGTGATAATTCACTTTTTAGTGTATACCATCTATAGAGGTGATAATTCAAATGATGCTTTGAATTTATGTTTTGAGCAAGCAACAAGCAAGACTCTAAGGATGATTCATAAAACATATTATAATGATTCATAAAACATACATATCATCTATGTGGATTTTTTAAGAACTTCATACGAATCTTGTAGCAACGAGTTGTCATGTCTAAATAATCTAATGTTAATAACGAATCACTTTTGCATATAATGGTTTTGTTACATTGATTCACTAAAACAATACTTTGATTCAGTTTGCATAATGTCTTAAAATTAGTACAAATTTATTATAATTATAGATACTGATTCAAAAAAAAGTAAAAAAGATTTTTTGAATCACTTTTGATTCCTGCCGTTTTCATGTAAATCCTATCAACATATAATTATGTTCTCGGAGGATAATTATCCATAATCAATAAATAAATAAATATTAAATTTTTTAAAACAAAAGAAAATCCACATTTGTTGGAATTCCGCTTTTCAAGAAAAATAACCGAGTAATTACTCCAACAGTTATTAGGACCGGGCTTTTTTTTAACCCAATGGTGGAATGTCCATTTTTGCCCTTCTATAATTAACAAACGGTGATTATTATTTAGCAAAATTACAAAAAAGTCATCAAATTATTTGAGCCATTGATTGCATGATCTAATGGTTAAGATTCCTTCTCTCCTATCTCCCCTAAATTTTTCTTCTCCCTTGATCCTAATCCTATATATATATATATATATACACACACACACACACACATATATATATATATATATATATATATATATATATATATATATATATATATATATACTTAATTATGGGTGAGGTTCAAATGAGAATGGCTTTTTGTGTGAGAATGTGAGAACCAATCATATTGCTCTATTTTATTTAGGGGTGGAAGGGTATTTTGGTCATCCTACATTATATTTAATTCTAATTAAACAAATACAAAACTAGAATAAATATAGATATAATAGATATATACAGATACACCTACAGATACGTACGTTGATAAAGACGATCGGGCAAGGGTTTTCTCTCAAATCAAACATGACGAAGATCAAATCCAAGGTACGAATAATGTTAGATTGAATCGCAATTCTTCAATTTAAACAATGACCGATAGATTACTGATTTACTTGTGAATAGATTACGTTTTGTGTTAATACGATTTTTTGTGATCGATTTTTGCGTGATTGTAAGGCAATTAATCTACAGCTATCTCCAATTTGATTAACGAAAACACTATAGCATTATGATTTATGCTGATTGAACGATTAATTTTAGCCAAAAATGCAAAATTGAATCACGCGAAATCGTAAGATAACCGCAAAACTCTGTTTCAATTGAATATCTACACAATAATTGTGCTAACATGTGTGATACTAGTAGCTAATGTATATCAGTCTTCTATGTAATTAATATGTTTCGTTTTTAGTTGTCAAAACTCCTCAAAAAGAGTTGAAAAAAATTTTCTCTGTTGATTTTTAAAATTCATCAACACATGTGGTAGCTGAACAAATTCTGGCAGTCTATGTCTTGTTGGGCTGAAGTGTAGTGCTGATGTTGTGGAAGGAGAAAATTGGTGGATGTTTGGATTTATGGAATGGATCTCTAATAAAGGTATGCTGTCAAGATTCATACAGGTTATATATAGTGTGATAGCTAGTCCCTGGTTTCTTACATTGTTGATTGGGAATTGTAATATATTTTCTGTAGGAATGTCTAAATGGGTTGGAGTTACAACTGTTTCAGATTTTGGTCATGTAAATGATCTTATCAGAAGTGGTGTTTTGGTTGAGTATAGTGCGAATAGGAATGTGGTTGATATATAACACACGTGTTAGTATACGGTAACACATATGTTATATATCAGTAATATATGTTTTAATCTTAGTTGCAGTTAAAAAATGTGATTATGTAATTTTGTTATTACTAACACATATGATAGTGAAGAGTGACACATGTGTTAGTGATGCTATCACATGTGTTACATATCAGTAACACATATGTTAATCTTAATAGAAATTAAAAAATGTGATTATGTAATTTTGTTATTACTAACACATGTGATAGTGATGTCTAACACATGTTAAAGATGCTATCACATGTCTTACATATCAGCAACATATGTGATACTGCCTATTAACACATGTGATACTAACTACTATCTTTCTTTTAATTTATTTGGATTAAGGTGCTTTACGTGTTAAAGGATGAATCCGTGAACTGCAAGAACTTCACTAGGCGTGGATTCTTATATGTGTAGGTATATTTTTTGTGTGTTCAAAAATCATAACATTGAGAAGATACCAGTCCGGTACATTTTAGGAAGATAGACCAAGAATCTGATTTTCCATAGATGAGCTCAAAGGAAAAAAAAAATAAAAAATGCCGCAAAGAAGATAAATAAATGTGGAAAGTGTGGACAAAGAGAAAGGGGACATAATAGTCGGACGTGTAACAGAAAGAAGGCAGAGACTAAGGATAAAAGCAGAAGCTAAAGCAAGGGAAAAAGCGAAAGCAGAGGCGAGGAAGATAGCAGAAGAACGGATGTAAAAACTATTTTAACATGATTGCTGAAAAACTATTTTTTATTATCTTTAGTATTATTATTGAAATTTGTTTGTAATCATATGCGAGATTCTTCTGCTATGTTGTTTACATATGTATTGTTAAAAATTGCAGATTGTATGATTGGTAACACGTGTTAGTTGTTAGTAGTTAGTAACACATGTTTTAGTGGTTGGTAACATATGTGTTAGTGATCGGTAATACATATGTTAGTGGGTGGTAACACGTGTGATAGCACCGATAACATATGTTCTACTTTTGTTTAGTACCGTATATGTTACTATGACTATCAAGTGTATGTTACCTTTTGAAGATTTGAATTATGTTTTTGATTGGTAATACATGTGTTAGTGTTCTGTAACACATTTATTAGTAGATAGTAAAATGTGTACTAACACCTATAATACATATATTATTTTCCTTAGTACTATATGTGTTACTATGACTATTAAGAATACGTCACTTTTTAAACATGTAACGTATGTGTTAGTGTTCCGTAATACAAGTGTTAGTGTTAGGTAACACAAGTGTTAGTGATAGGTAACATATGTGTTAGTGTTCTGTAACACATGTGTTAGTGTTCTCTAACACATGTGTTAGTGTTCTCTAACACATGTGATAGTGTTTCATAAAATAACTTTAGTGGTAGGTAATACATGTGTTACTAGTTGGTAACATAAGTGTTAGTGGTAGATAGCACATGTGTTAGTAGTTGGTAACACAAGTGTTAGTGGTAGGTAACACATGTATGTTTCAACTGTGCTGTTAAATATCATCAAAAACAGCTGAGAAAAAAGCTTACAGATCATGAATTGCTATGTAGTAACACATGTGATATTTAATAATCTAAAAGCATTTATGGTGCAGAACACTAAAATGGCAGTAATATACGTAATAGCATAATGTAAGGCAAACTTGTTGGTAACATATGTGTTACTTGATAATTATCACTAGCGAAATATGTTACTTAATATGTGACATGTAATAATTGTTTGTACTCTGTTATTTACAATTATAGTGATAAATCTTACATTGTATGTATGTTAAGATAAAGTTACTGGTTGCTACCGCATATGATACTACTTTAAAGTATCATATATGTTAGTAAATTTCAATAACTTGTGATACAAATATAAGTAAATAGTGCATGATTGTACATCAGCACAAACATGATCTAATGAGAACCAACTTACGATTTCATAAAATCTGAAAATGTATTAAACCAAAAAGGCACTATATATAACAAAAAATAGTATTTTTCATAAAACATGTGTTAATGGTTGGTAACATATGCGTTACTGGTTGGTAACACATGCGTTACTAATTTGTAACACATGTGTTACTAGTTTGTAACACATGTGTTAATGATTTCTAATACAACTGTTACTAAAAACAATTCTAAATTGAAAAATAATCTGAAATTATAAATAAGCTTGCATTAAAAATAACAAATATAAGTATTTCAAGAAACATCAGCTAAAAGAATGATGCACTTCATTACAAATGATCTAAGAAAACTATTTTCAAAGATTGTTCAACAATCGTTGCAACAAAACTTTATCTTCAAACATCTAAGTTGCATTCGTTGCACACGTCCCTCGATATCCAAACCACAATCTCATTTATCAAGAGGCTGATCGATGTATCGTTCCATTTGCAACATTGCAAACACACCACAATCCTGACCTTTTTCATGCGTCTTCCACTTAAAATCCATCACTGCTGCCCTCTCTATTTTCCTATATTTCTGAAAAGCAAGGTGCCCAAATACAGTGAAATGTTTCACAAACAAAGATTATTACAATAAAAAAAACAAATGTGGTATTGTATTAATTCCTTGTATGTTATCAGACTCATATATTAATTTCAATATAAACAAGTAACCAAATATGAACTATTTCCCAAAGAAAAATATGCTTTGATAAAAACAAACACACAAACACTTCAAAACACAACTAAAAACATAAGTAAAGGGCCTAACCTTCTCTATAAACACATTTCATATATCAATACACTCACATCACTTATATAGACACATTTCATATAAACTCTAGTAGTAACACTTGTGTAACTACTACAATCGACATCAACATCAAACACACAAAAACTAAATTACTACCATCCACATCAACATACACAAATAACGCATGCATAACTTCAAAACAAAAACAAACTCACTACATTTGTATCACTAGACACTAAAATACAAATCAAACGCAGCTAACACTTATGCTACTAAATCGACAAAGTGCAAATGTAAATAACAGTCTAGTAACACACGTGATTCAGTACAATACCACATTTGACAGTAACTTCTATCAATTCTTATCTTCAGCAAAACTCTACAGAATTTGTAATTTTTTATTTCCAGATGCTAAATTTTCATGCTAATCAATCACTATGATGACAAAAGTTGATTCATATTTCATTGAGACATTTCATCGAACACCTTATATGCAAGTTTACTTTAATTATCCCAAAAGCACAAATTCACTTTGATCACACATATATGTAATCATAAACATGATATTAATACTCAATGTAACTATATACATACTCACTACACCTGTATCATCAGATAATAAAATACAAACCAACCGCAGCTAACACATGTGTTACTAAAACCTAAATTCAAACAAAAACACAAAAACACATATACATTACTATCATACAAGATCAAAACTAACTAAAAACGAAAATATCACATATTAAACACTAAAAACTAAGCATAAAACTTCGAAATAACTTACGTATCGGAATTGAATGAAGTGGCATGGCAGGAATCGCCTCTGATGATGTTGTTTCTAGAACACTCTCATCATGAATATCCATTGTATGAATTAAATAAGCGTTAATGATGAATTCTAACTTTTGTTAAGAATTAGGGTTTCACAAAAATGGATTTCAATGAAAATTAAACTGATAGAAAGATGAAGCGAACAGTGTAGATGAAGAAGATGACGATTTTAGCAAGAAACAACAACGATTAGATGATTTGATGAACGATTTGATGAATTTTAGGGTTTCTTCTTTTGAATCGCCATAGAGAGGAACTGGGATAGCTAAAAACCAAATGAAACCCTCTGCTTTTTGTTTTGAAACAAAGTGAAAAAAAATAATTAATTGGTGAAATGACGAAGTTACCCCTCCGCCCAAAATCTAATTTAACTTGATATTTTTAATTTAAAAATAAAGTATTAATATGGACCCTTGATTTGGTAAATCTGATGGCTCACATTGATTCCCCCATTCTCACTTAAAATGGATGTACTCATTTGAACCCTACTCACTTAATTATATGACATGGATGTTTGGTAATAGACTATATTTATATACAGTTATTATAAATAAACACTATTTACTTATTTACTATTTACTATATTTATTATGATACATGATACCTTTTTAGAATTGGAAGATTTAGAGAACAGTAAGTTTATCTTCCTATTGTAGTTTTATAAAGCTAATAAGGTGTTGTTTTATAATATTTTTGATTTCTTGATATGTTCTTTTAACTACATTTGTTATATATGTTATAGTAATATGTAAGTTATTGTTATCTATTGTAGGTATGGCAGATTTAGAACGAGAACAACCAACAATTGAAATTGATGAACCATCATACATAATAGTGGAAGATGAAGTTCAAGCCTCTTGAAAGATCGATGAAGGGGCATGTATCTTTGTAAAAAATGTGGGATCAAAATTCAAGGGTATATTTTTGTGAAGTGGCTAATACTTTTTGGTAAAGAAATTCAACTTAGATAATGATATATAAGTTTGCAAGCTATGGATATGTATCTTTTGTAATTTGATGGCATATTTAACTATAAACATACATCAATGGATGTTGAAATGTATTTGGATATGTGTTAACAAATATATTTTGATGATTTTGTATGTGTAATATTCTTATTTTTAATATGATTAGTAGATAAGAAACGGTTAGTTGGTTAACCGCATAACCGAGCCGTAGAAGTCGGTTAACCGAACTTTTCGGTTTCGGTTTCGGTTCAAGAAATTGGTGAACCTAATTTTCGGTTAATCGGTTCCCGATTAACCGAACCCCCGGTTAACCGTCCACCCTAGTATGTATCCCTTGGAATAAGAGAGTACAGTGGTCATATTAACATGACTTAATGATCTATTAACTATATGGAAAAAGATGAAATATGAAAAAATGACAAACTTATTGGACATCTACTTATGCGTGGGCCAGAAGCATGGAGACTTATTTTCATGTATCCTTATGACTCATTTTAATTTTCTAATAGTCTTCACGTAGTCCACTGTCTAGATGATGTTTGGGGGCTTATTTCCAATGCTTATTTGCTTGTTTTCAAGAAATAAGTTTACCGGCTTATAAGCTTCCCCAAACACTCAAATCTAGCATAAAAGCTTATTGCTTATAAGCTGTGTATAAGCAATCAACACCGATAATAAATTTCTCCCACCCCACCCCACCCCTTAGTGTACATTGTTATGTTTAATTCTTTAGTCTATGAAACATGTATGCAGAATCCCATATTTATGTTTTATCCCTTAAGTTTAGCTTGATATTCTCATACTCTCATCTATAAGTATGGTATTGCATTGTCAAGAAACTATATATATATATATATATATATATATATATATATATATATATATATGAGAAAATTGTTACAAAAGTGTTAGTTAGTCTTATTCTTCGATCTATGTTCTTAAAAGATTGACCATCTCGAATCTTTCTCTTTATCAATGACGCTTTCATTGTATGTAGCTATGCCTCCGACATCTAGCCTACCAATCCTTGAATAATCCATGGCTACCGTGGTAGAAAACATGTCCAAAATTCTCTAATTCAAAGTCGGCCACCATACACTCACAAGTAGACATCATTTGAAACATATCACCATATAAACCGCGATTACCGCCAATCTCGTTACAACAATCAAAAAACCCGATACCAAGGTCACCACCCAAATGCCTCCTCCCTACTAACTCAGTGTTCACAAATCACCAAAACTCCAACTAGAGAATGCCATCATCCACTTCAACCAATTTATGACCCTGTCAAAACCGCTATGGACAAGTTAGCAGTCAAAAAAGTTGGGTTCTCGCCTTCAAACCAACCCTTTGCACTATGGTTACAACTCCTTTCACCCCAAGAGATCAAAACTAACTAATTGCTATAACATGTAGTATGCTAACTAGTTTACACTCTATGTTTAATTCTTTAGTCTAAAAAGCATGTATGTATGATCCCACAATTTTGTTTTATCCCTTAAGTTTAGCTAGATAGTCTCATACTTTCATCTATAAATATTGTATTGCATTGTCAATGAAATATACGAGAAAACTGTTACAAGATTTTTTAGTTAGTCTAATTCTTAGATTTATTAGAGCATCGGGAGTGCCCTTGAACGGCGGAGCCATTCTGTAACACCCGCCAAATTAGGACTAGTAATTAGTGCCTAATCATATGTTAATACATGTAATTAGTTCCTTGTTAGGCTAATTAATGTATCGAATTATATATATTGTTGAATATATACGAATATGCGATTTGGTTAAATCGTACGCAATTTAAATCGAATGTATTTCGATTCAATTTAATACGAACGTTGGTGACCAATCTTATTAAATAACGCTTTTATGTCAAAAATATTATTATAATAATATTTCGTATTCATTTTGTATCGTACAAACTGAACCTACACAATTTAAAAGCTTTAAAACGCGCAAATTAAATAAACAAATTTACAACCTATAACTCAAATATAAATGACTAATAAAATATTTAAATAAAATATCGCGTAATAATTTGTATTTTGAAACGTACTTTTAATATTTAAAATAATTATTTACGATTGAACGACGGAGCAAACGAACACCGCACGGAGCGGGAACGCGGGGCGAAAATGGGAGGATAACCTCCCATTCCCCACCTCTCTTTCTCATTATTTCTCTTTCTTTCTCTCTTTCCTCTCTTTTTCTCTCTCTCACTCCAACCACCACCATCACCCAAAAACTTCACAAAATCGCAAAATAAACGTACTAAACGGCCTTGGATCATACTACTCTTTTGGAAGAAAACGACCACCGCATCACGATCTATCATCCCATCTTTTCGGATTTCTTATCCGACACTTTGTAAGTTTCCGACAAATCCCAAAATCTCTCGTTTTTAAGTGTTTTCACTTTCTAGTAGTTTGTAACAACTTAAAATGTCCATATATGGGTTGGGTAAAAGAATCGGACCAAACTATGGCCGGAAAACTCGTTTTTGGCTCAAAAACCCGTCAACAGCTTTAAGTGTCGCAACGAAGCATGCAGTATAGCGTCACTTCGTGCGTCACTTAAGTGACGCATTGAGTGTCGCTAAAAGCCCAAATTTTGCGTCACTTGCCTAAGTGCCGCATAAAACCCTCTTTTTCCGTCACTACCTAAGTGACGCATTTTCAGTACCCGTCACTAATGACCGACACTTATAGCGTCACTTGCCTAAGTGACGCCTACCATCAAACCTGATTTCACCCGTCACTCACCTTAGTGACTCATGACCTTTATACCGACACTTACAACCGACACTTCCTCAAGTGTCGCACTCTATGCGTCACTTGCACAAGTGACGCTATTATTCAGAATCAGTCATTTCATGCGACACTTCCTAAGTGTCGCCTAAACCCATGAGTGTCGCTTTAAGTGACGCATAAAACAGAATATTTACAACTTAAATTTCACTAAGTTTCGAACTTTTACAACCTCAAATCTTTATACGATACGACTTATAAAACACTTTGGGACACTTTTGTAAGTGCAAAACATCGATAACTTGATAATAATACTTGAAGTTATTATTTCAAACTCGTCACCAACGGGTCGTACACTTTTCAAACACTTAAACATATCAACCAAATAGTGGATATTTGGACATTATAGTTGGACGAACAACTGCAGGGGTGATCTTTTAAGATACCCAATCATATTTATAACCATCGCGTGTCGTGGACACCCTCAGGTTACAAGTCTTTGGACTTCATTTCGGCTAATCAACTTACGTTTGTTTAAACGCATTCAGACTCAGGTGAGTCTCATAGCCCCTCTTTTTACTGTTTTACTCAGGGGTGTGATATACTGCTCAAACTTTTAACATGTGAACGCAAGTACCAACTTTTCATATACTACATGAGTTTTTCGAAACTAATCATTTAAAGTCCTCCGTCAGCATAGTTGTTAATACGTTGTAGCGTGAATATTAGTATATGGTACCATATAGGATTGACCCTCCTCGTCCGGGTTAGCAAGCACTAACCGGGTAAACGGACGTACTAATATTTGGGAAGACGAATGTTGATTAGGCATTCGTGGAGGCACCTCGCCCGGAATTCTCTATAGGGGACCCGGCCCCCGAGTTAAGCTCAACTATGTGCTCATGGCTGTATACACGATGATTATCATTTAATTGCTGGATGCAATTCATTATTTAAATCTTGCGGTTCATACGATATTACTTGATTTCAAACCTGTGAGCTCACCAGCTTTATAGCTGACCTTTTAGCATATATCGCAGGTACCCAGCAGTAGGATGTTTCTACTTCAGGATTTAGCTCGAGTCAGCATACAGACGATTGAGATTTTCTTGCATTAGTATATTTTGTATAAGTACTTATGTACTAAAATCTCATTATATTAAACTCGAGCTATGTAAAGCTTTAAATGTTGTAAACATTTCAATTATCAATGTATTTTGTTAAAACGACGCATATAGAGTCGTTTGCTATTTATCTTTGTGCTTTGTTATTGATTAGTAACACCCAAATCAAGCTTCCGCAAATCATTAAATTTGGGGGTGTTACAGATTGGTATCAGAGCCTAAGGTTATAGTGAGCTAGGTTGCATTAGTGAGCCTAGACTATGACCATTAGGCAGTATTCCTTATTAGGTATGACTGGTTCAGGGATTACAGCATACGAGTTTAATTTAACATAGCCTGATCAACTATGTACAATTAAGCAAAGATGATGTAAGATCTGAAAGTAGTTATGGCTGAACAGGATACAATAGAAGACTCTGACCTCGAGAGAACCGAGACTCAAACATGTTTATGCTAGACACTCAATAGGCTATATTATATAGGAGCTATATGAATATAGGCCTCAATCTTACTAACGCTTTGTCTCAGAAATGGCAAACATCCCATCAAATTCATCTCGTTCTCAATCCGGGTCGCAGAACCCAAGGGTAGCAAGGAGGAACAACAGGTTGCCTCGAGCTGGCCCGTATCCCACTCACATCGCCTTGCCGGCCTTAGCCGCTAGGGTAAACCAACACGAGCAGCGACTTCGCACCATGGATGTCGTGTTGCAAGAAACGAACGAAAACTGGAGACTTACATCCCTTGAACGCATCGAACAGGTCTCCGACGACCTTGAAACCACAAACAACAACATGGATGTTCTTCGCAACCAAATTATAGAAATAAGGGTGGAAAATGCCCTTCTATAACAAAGGATGGAAGAATGTGAGCAACGCTCACATGAAGCAGAAGAGTATGCCCGTGGACTAACACAACGACTAGCACTAGCAGAAGATAACGCCCGACAAGCTAGCAGACTTGCTAACACTGTTGACCGTCTTGTCACGATGATGGAACAAATTAATCTACGTCAAGACTAGTGTAGTCTTTGTCTTGTAATCTATCCTGTAATCTAGTAACTATCTACGCGCTACTCTATAATTCAGTCGGATGTAACAATTCCCGACATCTTTTGTACACCTGTAGGATGTAACCTTTGAACTCGTATTAGATATCAAATATTCCTTGCTGTTTTCGACTCATATTAATTGTCATTTTTCCACGTTGATGTCATGTATTACTGCTTTCTACATGTACATCTATAATAAATACAACTTTCCTACGAAATCTCATGTATCTTCATTTCTTTTATTGAAGAATCATGCCGCCAAAGACACGACCTTACACCGATGCTCAGATTACGTCACTCATAACCCAGGCTGTTACTGAAGCCTTGGCTCGCAATACCCCACCCAACTCCACAAGAAACAGCGATACCGCTGGAACCTCTGCCGTCAAACCTTGTTCTTACAAGGACTTCCAAAGCTGCAAACCCTCGAGCTTCAAGGGTTCTGAAGGAGCCATCGGACTGATCAGATGGTTCGAGAAAATGGAAACTGTTTTCCGTGTTAGTAAATGCGCGGAGAACGACAAAGTAAACTTCGCCACCTGCTCTCTTGAAGATGATGCCCACTCTTGGTGGAATTCATATACCCAATCAGTGGGTGCTGATATCGCTTACCAACTCACTTGGGAGGAATTGAAGGCAAAACTCACTGCCAAATACTGCTCGATCGCCAAACTCCAAAAGCTAGATGAGGAGTTTTGGAATTTGAAGGTTCAGGGTGGTGACATCGATGGTTATACCACCAGGTTTCAACAACTAGCTGCCCTCCGCCCAGCTATGGTAAGCACTGAACCTGATAAAATCAGGAAGTACGCCCTTGGTCTCCCTGATTTTGTTCGGGGACACGTCATCTCTTCCAAACCAACCACCATTGACGGTGCAATCTCATTGGCCCAAGACCTGATGTCTATGAGCCAAGATTCTGAACCACCCACTTCATCCTCCCATAACAACAAACGCAAGTGGTCTGACTACCACAACAACCCCTCCAACCAACAAAACAAGAAACCCGACACCATCAAAGCTTACAACACCACTGACATCGTCCGGGGCTACACTGGGAGTAAACCATATTGTCCCAAGTGCAATCGTCACCATGAGGGTTCCTGTGGTCCCTTTTGCAACAATTGCAAGAGGTACGGCCACCTCACCAAAGACTGCCGCTCTCCCTCCAACAACAATTCCAACAACAACACCAGACCACCCAAAGTATGCTTTGAGTGTGGGAAACCTGGGCATTTCAGATACTCGTGCCCAAAACTGAAGAACAACAACAACAACAACCGCAACAACAACAGCAACAACAACAACAACACTCGCAGCAGAGCTTTCGTCATCAAATCTGGGGACGCCCGCCAAGACCCGAATGTGGTCTCGGGTATGTTCCTCCTCAACAACTTAACTGCTTCTGTTCTATTTGATACTGGTGCTGATAGAAGCTTTATCTCCGATGATTTTTGCCCATTACTTGACATCACTCCTGTTGCCTTAGATGTTAAGTACACTGTAGAGCTAGCAAATGGAAAACTTGTAGAAACCACCAGTGTGATACCTAATTGCACTTTAAACCTAGCTGACGAAACCTTTTCGATCGACCTTATACCCATTGAAATCGGAAGTTTCGACGTCATTATCGGAATGGACTGGTTGTCCAAGCATCGAGCCGAAATCGTTTGTCATGATAAAATCGTCCGTATCCCACTCGCCGTTGGTGGAACCTTGATCATACAGGGGGAGACCGGTGGGACGGGACTCAATATAATCTCCTGCTTAAAAACCCGAAAATTTCTGAGAAAGGGTTACCCCGCAATACTTGCACACATCACAGAGAAGAAGTCGGAGGAGAAGCGACTTGAGGATGTGCCAATTGTTAGAGACTTTCCCGAAGTCTTTCCGGAAGAATTACCTGGTCTACCTCCGCTTAGACAGGTTGAGTTCTCGATTGATCTCGTGCCGGGTGCCGCACCGGTGGCCCGCGCACCATACCGTTTAGCCCCATCTGAACTTCAGGAGTTGTCCTCTCAGTTACAGGAACTTCTGGATCGAGGATTCATTAGACCGAGTTCTTCACCTTGGGGAGCTCCGGTCTTATTTGTCAAAAAGAAGGACGGTTCATTCCGAATGTGCATCGACTACCGAGAATTGAACAAATTGACCGTCAAGAACCGTTATCCACTTCCTCGCATTGATGATCTATTCGACCAACTTCAGGGTTCAAGTTTTTACTCGAAAGTCGACCTGCGATCAGGTTATCATCAGTTACGAGTTCGCGACGCCGATATTCCAAAAACTGCTTTCAGAACTCGTTACGGGCACTACGAATTTCAAGTGATGCCCTTTGGTCTAACCAACGCACCGGCTGTATTCATGGACCTCATGAACCGGGTGTGCAAACCATACCTCGATAAGTTTGTCATTGTCTTTATCGATGACATACTCATTTACTCGCGCAACGAGCAAGAACATGCGCAACACCTTAAGACCATCCTTGAACTACTTAGACACGAGGAGCTTTACGCTAAATTCTCTAAGTGTGAGTTCTGGATTCAAACCGTTCAATTTCTTGGTCACGTGATCGACAGTCAGGGAATTCACGTGGACCCATCAAAGATCGAGGCTATCAAAGACTGGCAAGCACCCACCTCTGCAACTGAAGTACGACAATTCTTGGGTCTTGCTGGGTACTATCGACGATTTATCGAAAATTTCTCTAAAATAGCTCAACCACTCACGGTACTGACTCAGAAGGACAAAAGGTTCGATTGGACCGATAAACAAGAGTCAGCGTTCCAACTTTTGAAACAAAAGCTTTGCAGTGCTCCAATTCTATCCTTACCCGAAGGCACCGATGACTTCGTGGTATACTGCGATGCTTCTCACCAAGGTCTTGGTTGCGTGCTGATGCAACGAGACAAGGTCATTGCCTATGCCTCACGACAGCTAAAAATTCATGAAAAGAACTACACCACTCACGATCTCGAACTTGGAGCTGTCGTTTTTGCTCTCAAAATCTGGAGACATTATCTCTACGGCACTAAGTGCACTATCTTTACCGATCATAAAAGTCTCCAACATATCTTCGATCAGAAGGATCTCAATATGAGGCAACGTCGATGGGTCGAGTTGCTTACCGATTATGATTGCGAGATCAAGTACCATCCAGGGAAGGCTAATGTTGTAGCCGATGCCCTCAGTCGAAAGGAACGATCAAAACCACTTCGAGTCCGAGCCCTCAGTATGACCATTCATAACGATCTTACCATTCGAATTCGTACCGCTCAGATCGAAGCCCTGAAACCGGAAAACATCAAAAATGAAGCCTTGCGGGGCATTGACAAACAATTTGAAATCAAACCTAACGGGATTAGGTATTTCTCAAACCGAACCTGGTTGCCTAGTTTTGGGAACCTAAGAGACTTGGTGATGGACGAGGCTCACAAGTCTAAATATTCTATTCATCCGGGATCCGATAAGATGTACCACGGCATCAAGGAATTTTACTGGTGGCCGAACATGAAAGCCGAAATCGCCACTTATGTCAGCAAGTGTCTTACTTGCTCGAAAGTCAAAACCGAACATCAGAAACCTCCTGGTTTACTCCAACAACCTGAAATCCCTGAATGGAAATGGGATCAAATTGCCATGGATTTCATAACCAAACTACCCAAGTCGTCGAACGGTTGCGATACCATTTGGGTGATCGTTGACCGCCTCACCAAATCTGCTCATTTCCTGGCAATCAAGGAAAGCGATAAAATGGAACGCCTTACACAGATATACATCAAGGAAATCGTTTCTCATCACGGTGTTCCAATCTCGATCATCTCTGACAGAGATGCCCGTTTCACCTCTCACTTTTGGCAATCACTTCAAAAAGCTTTGGGTACCCGTCTCGATATGAGTACCGCGTACCATCCTCAAACCGATGGCCAAAGCGAACGAACCATTCAAACCTTGGAAGATATGCTACGCGCCTGCGTAGTTGATTTCGGTACAAACTGGGAAAAACATCTACCGTTGTGCGAATTCTCGTACAATAACAGCTATCACGCCAGCATTAAGGCTGCACCTTTTGAGGCACTGTACGGTCGTAAATGCCGATCACCGATCTGTTGGACTGAAGTGGGAGATAGTCAACTCACTGGTCCTGAACTCATTCACGCCACCACTGAGAAAATTGTGGAAATCCAAAACAGACTCAAAGCCGCACGTGATCGTCAGAAAAGTTATGCTGACGTGAGACGCAAACCACTCGAGTTCCAAGTTGAGGATCGAGTACTCTTAAAAGTATCGCCTTGAAAAGGCGTCATCCGTTTTGGCAAACGCGGGAAGTTAAATCCCAGGTACATTGGGCCTTTTGAGATCCTCGAACGGATTGGCCCCGTAGCTTATCGATTGCAGCTGCCATCCGAACTCAGCAGCGTGCACCCTACTTTTCATATCTCAAACTTGAAGAAGTGTCTGTCTGATGAGACACTTATTATTCCATTAGATGAAATTCGTGTTGACGATAAACTTCACTTCGTTGAGGAACCCGCTGAAATTATGGACCGTGAGGTCAAACAACTGAAACAAAGTCGTATTCCCATCGTCAAGGTCAGATGGAATTCGCGGCGTGGTCCGGAATTCACCTGGGAACGGGAAGACCAAATGCGACTCAAATATCCTCAACTTTTCACTGATTCTACATCGAACACGACCTCGAGCTAAATTTCGGGACGAAATTCTTCTAACAGGGGGAGAATGTAACACCCGCCAAATTAGGACTAGTAATTAGTGCCTAATCATATGTTAATACATGTAATTAGTTCCTTGTTAGGCTAATTAATGTATCGAATTATATATATTGTTGAATATATACGAATATGCGATTTGGTTAAATCGTACGCAATTTAAATCGAATGTATTTCGATTCAATTTAATACGAACGTTGGTGACCAATCTTATTAAATAACGCTTTTATGTCAAAAATATTATTATCATAATATTTCGTATTCATTTTGTATCGTACAAACTGAACCTACACAATTTAAAAGCTTTAAAACGCGCAAATTAAATAAACAAATTTACAACCTATAACTCAAATATAAATGACTAATAAAATATTTAAATAAAATATCGCGTAATAATTTGTATTTTGAAACGTACTTTTAATATTTAAAATAATTATTTACGATTGAACGACGGAGCAAACGAACACCGCACGGAGCGGGAACGCGGGGCGAAAATGGGAGGATAACCTCCCATTCCCCACCTCTCTTTCTCATTATTTCTCTTTCTTTCTCTCTTTCCTCTCTTTTTCTCTCTCTCACTCGAACCACCACCATCACCCAAAAACTTCACAAAATCGCAAAATAAACGTACTAAACGGCCTTGGATCATACTACTCTTTTGGAAGAAAACGACCACCGCATCACGATCTATCATCCCATCTTTTCGGATTTCTTATCCGACACTTTGTAAGTTTCCGACAAATCCCGAAATCTCTCGTTTTTAAGTGTTTTCACTTTCTAGTAGTTTGTAACAACTTAAAATGTCCATATATGGGTTGGGTAAAAGAATCGGACCAAACTATGGCCGGAAAACTCGTTTTTGGCTCAAAAACCCGTCAACAGCTTTAAGTGTCGCAACGAAGCATGCAGTATAGCGTCACTTCGTGCGTCACTTAAGTGACGCATTGAGTGTCGCTAAAAGCCCAAATTTTGCGTCACTTGCTTAAGTGCTGCATAAAACCCTCTTTTTCCGTCACTACCTAAGTGACGCATTTTCAGTACCCGTCACTAATGATCGACACTTATAGCGTCACTTGCCTAAGTGACGCCTACCATCAAACCTGATTTCACCCGTCACTCACCTTAGTGACTCATGACCTTTATACCGACACTTACAACCGACACTTCCTCAAGTGTCGCACTCTATGCGTCACTTGCACAAGTGACGCTATTATTCAGAATCAGTCATTTCATGCGACACTTCCTAAGTGTCGCCTAAACCCATGAGTGTCGCTTTAAGTGACGCATAAAACAGAATATTTACAACTTAAATTTCACTAAGTTTCGAACTTTTACAACCTCAAATCTTTATACGATACGACTTATAAAACACTTTGGGACACTTTTGTAAGTGCAAAACATCGATAACTTGATAATAATACTTGAAGTTATTATTTCAAACTCGTCACCAACGGGTCGTACACTTTTCAAACACTTAAACATATCAACCAAATAGTGGATATTTGGACATTATAGTTGGACGAACAACTGCAGGGGTGATCTTTTAAGATACCCAATCATATTTATAACCATCGCGTGTCGTGGACACCCTCAGGTTACAAGTCTTTGGACTTCATTTCGGCTAATCAACTTACGTTTGTTTAAACGCATTCAGACTCAGGTGAGTCTCATAGCCCCTCTTTTTACTGTTTTACTCAGGGGTGTGATATACTGCTCAAACTTTTAACATGTGAACGCAAGTACCAACTTTTCATATACTACATGAGTTTTTCGAAACTAATCATTTAAAGTCCTCCGTCAGCATAGTTGTTAATACGTTGTAGCGTGAATATTAGTATATGGTACCATATAGGATTGACCCTCCTCGTCCGGGTTAGCAAGCACTAACCGGGTAAACGGACGTACTAATATTTGGGAAGACGAATGTTGATTAGGCATTCGTGGAGGCACCTCGCCCGGAATTCTCTATAGGGGACCCGGCCCCCGAGTTAAGCTCAACTATGTGCTCATGGCTGTATACACGATGATTATCATTTAATTGCTGGATGCAATTCATTATTTAAATCTTGCGGTTCATACGATATTACTTGATTTCAAACCTGTGAGCTCACCAGCTTTATAGCTGACCTTTTAGCATATATCGCAGGTACCCAGCAGTAGGATGTTTCTACTTCAGGATTTAGCTCGAGTCAGCATACAGACGATTGAGATTTTCTTGCATTAGTATATTTTGTATAAGTACTTATGTACTAAAATCTCATTATATTAAACTCGAGCTATGTAAAGCTTTAAATGTTGTAAACATTTCAATTATCAATGTATTTTGTTAAAACGACGCATATAGAGTCGTTTGCTATTTATCTTTGTGCTTTGTTATTGATTAGTAACACCCAAATCAAGCTTCCGCAAATCATTAAATTTGGGGGTGTTACACATTCTTCTTCTTGAACGCCGGACATCGGCGTTTTCCACTCCATGCCGCCGTTCAACCTCGGCGTTCATCACCGACGTGCACGAAAAAACGGTGATGAACGAGCCGTTCTCCATATATATATATATATATATATATATATATATATATATATATATATATATATATATATATATATATTATTCTAACCGTTATAAAAAAAAGGTTTTTTTGTTTATTTAAAAAAGTAGCCGTTGGCTATAATAAATGATTTTGTAAAAATATATATTTCTTTAAATTCCTTTTTTACTCTATAAATACATACCCATTTCAAACAAATTTTTTCACACCATTATTTTTTTCTTTCCTTTTCTCATTCAAAATACAAAATGAGTGATTTCGAATTTTACAATTCACCTTCAACCGTCGATGACGTTGAAGTTTTAACACTTCTTCGGCAATATCATAACCAAGTTATAGTGCCTCGTGAAGAGGGCGAATCGTCCAACCGAGGTCGTTTCAAACGTCGTTACATTCCTCGTGATCGGTTGACGGCGAATGAATCTTTAATGAACGATTACTTTGTTGACAACGCAAAGTACCCGCCGGAGTATTTCAAGCGTCGTTTTCGTATGAGCAAACGATTATTTATTCGCATAGTAGAAGGTATATCTAATTACTCTCATACCCCAATCCCGGATTATGTTGATTATTTTCGGCAAAAAGTAGATGGACGTGGTAAACTGGGATTTACCACTATTCAAAAAGTTACTTCCGCCTTACGTCAATTGGTATACGGTACGTCACCGGATGCCTTTGACGAATATTTACAAATGGCAGAAAGAACTTCTCGCGAATGTTTGCTTTAATTTTGCAAAGTGCATGATTGATAAATATGCAAATGTGTACATGTGAAAACCAACGGCCGATGACATTCAACACTTGTACGAGAAACATGGTAACAAACATGGTTTTTCAGGCATGCTTGGTAGTATAGATTGTATGCATTGGGCATGGGCGAAATACCCTAACGCGTGGAAAGGGCAATATACACGAGGTGACCACGGCTATCCTACTATCATGCTTGAAGCCATCGCCTCGTATGACATGTGGATTTGGCATGCATACTTTGGTGTTGCAGGGGCTAACAACGACTTAATTTTTCTCCATTGTTTGATGAGTTGCTCGACAGCTCTGCTCCGAAACAAGCCTTTACGGTTAATGGTGTTGAGTACAAAAATGGGTATTATCTTGCTGACGGGATATACCTAACATGGGCATCGTTTGTTAAAGGATTTTCAAGTGAAGTTGATCCGAAGATAGTCAAGTTTACTTGAGCACAAGCGTCTGCACGAAAAGATGTTGAAAGGGCCTTTGGTGTGCTTCAAGGCCGATGGCATATACTACAACAACCGACAAGAGCTTATAAGGTCAACCATATTAAAAGAATCATGTATATATGCATATTGTTGCATAATATGATCCAAGAAGATCAAGGGTTCAATATTGCCGAAAACGAAGATTATTATGTTCCTGTTAGGAATTTGCCGACTTGGATCGAGAGATGTGATACATAAAGGCAGAAAAACAAGGAACTACGCGATAGAGACGTCCACGACAACCTCCGAGCCAATCTTGTGGAACATATATGGGAGCATCGTCCGTAGTTTATGCTTATTTAATCTTGTATTTTATTTCATGTACTTTTATTTATGCATCTTGTTTAATGTACTTTTAAATATTTATGAACTTTTAATTAATGTATTTTAATTTATTTGTTTTCTTTTAATATATATGTTTTACAAAAGTAAATAATAATAATAAGATATTCAACTGAACACTAAACTGAAAACATTGAACCTCAAGATTAACAATTACCTCACTTTTCTGCTTCAGTGTTCTACTGAATACTGAACTGAACAACTGAACACTGAAACTCCATCAGACACTCCATGTGCTCTTATGACTTTCATAAGATTGACCATCTTAAATGTAACTTTTCTCGTTATGAAAGTCTATGGACCAAAATACAAAACGTGACAACCATTGAGATGAAAAACATAATTTACTCAAAAGTTTATATTAAAAATGGTTTATTTAAATTTCAAAATCTTATTCGAATAAAAACTACTGTAGTAGTAGTATTTTTTATTTACCCGTTTCAAAAATAAAATAATTTAATTACCCCAGTCACATATATCAACGTTTGAAAATCACCCATTGACTCCGCTACAAATCATAACCGTCGGATCAACCATTTTAACCTAAACCATCCGATTAGAATATCAAAACTTAATCTCACCGTCCAAATATTTACAAAAATTGAATTTCAAAACCTCAAGAGAGGGAGGAACAACAACACCAGCATACAAAGAAAGCCTCTCCTCTTCTATTTTGCTTCTTTATTTTTCCCCTTTTTCGATTTTTCCATCAATTTTTCAAAAAATCAAAAATTAATTCAATTTTCATAAAAAATCAACAATCACATCCTTCTTATGCTTTTCACCTCGTCGTTCAGATCGACGTTGTGTTTATTTTGAACCTAATTTTACAAATTCCAACTTGTTGAATCTGAGCTGAGTTAGAGTAATTAAACTGATATATTCTATCTGTATCTATGTATCTATATACATACGTATACATATATGTATTCTGATTCAATTAGGTGTTGAATTTGGTGTCAAATTGAGTGAGCGAATTTGAAATTTGGATAGAAATGGAGAAAGGTGAAGGCGGAGGGGATTTAAATTTCCCTCCGAAAATTACGCAAACGGAGGTTGCAGCGGTGACGGTAACCGCGGCGCAACCACAACCTACGACGGCGACGATGACGGATTTTCCGGCGGCAAAGAAGCTCGCGCGCCAGCTGGATTTTAATAGTGTTGGTGGTAGTGCGTCGGTTACGGCGACTAGTGGTGTTTTGCCGGAGCATTCTCAACGGTTGATGATGCCGCAGCCACCGTTACTACCTCCGTCTCCGTCACAGCCACGGCCGCCGTCGCCGCTGGTACAGCCGCCGTTACAGTTACAGTTGGTGCCTATTATGCCGTCGATGCAGATGCAGCAGTCTCATGTTGCAACTACTTTTCAGCAGAGGCCTATGTAAGTATCCTGCATTATGCCTAATTTATACACTTGTTTTGAATTTTATTTTATGGTTGATGTATGATTTGAAATTGATTCAAGTTTCTATTTTGTTACAGTTGGAGTCTTAATTAGAACAAATGTAGCCCTATTTTTAAAAAAAAATTAAATTTATAAAGGCTTTAGCCAGAAATTAAATAATAAGTACTACTCGTACTGTTTAGGTGAATGAATTTGATTGTGATGAGTGTTTAGCATGCTTTACTCAGAAATTAAGTCATAAACTGTAGTCACGCCTGATTTAGTGAATATTGTTACTACATTGAAAAACTGTATTGGAGGAACAAGTAAGCAGACAGAACTTTATGCTTCAGGACTACTTACTACTTTGAGTTTTATAACAAGTTCCGAACTACCAATAATGGTGGTGTGAGGTTTTCAACATAATGTATATCAATTGTGCGTAAAATGGTGCTCTCTTTGTCCAAAATTAATTAAAAACAATAATCAACTTTTCTAGGCATGTAGTTTTATACTTTTATACACTGCTGTCGTTATTTGGGTGAACTGTATATGTGATGTCATCAAATTACAACATTTTCATTCCTTGATTTCAGTAGGATCCATATAGAGATTACAAGTTCGGAAATGTTAAAATGAGGTAATAATGTAAATAAAAGAGCCTTCGTTGACCCACTCATTGACATTTTGCAATGATTGATAGTGAATAAAGTGGGATTACATAGATGTACAGTCAGCCATTCGATTACGTTGTATGTCATTAATGAATTTCGAACTAAGACACATTGTTAGCATAAATGTAAGGTGTTTTGTGGTAAGCCCATGGGTCAGGATTTATTATTTTAATATTATATTTGTGCTGATTCAGAACTTGCTATTCACGTATGCTGCGTCATGAATTAATATGCTATGAGAGGCCAAGGACCGAGCCTAGTGGGTATGGCTTGGTACTCGTATAACACATGACTCATTTTTAAAACTTTTAGCCTTTTAGGCACAATCAACTACTTAAGCATCTAATATGTTAGTAGGAAGACCTAAAGTTTTTATGTGGAGGGGGTTCTTCGCATGGAACCCTAAGGACTAGTTGAGCTAAAAGTGTCGAATACCATGGTCAATTAAAAAACTAGTATGTTTTGAAAGTTGTTACCTTTTAAGCTTGTTCCAACTATCAACTACTGAGCACCTTTTTTAGCTAAATCTGTTCTTTTGCTATTATGTTGGTGGTTTAATGTAAGATTATTAACCTTTTGTATACTTATGATATATTGAGAAATCGTAGCTGAAGCTCTTCATGGAATTTCATATCTCACCTTGCTTACAGTCAATGACTCAATGTGGAAAATTGTTCCCCTTGTAGATGGCAGACTTGATAAAATCTTGCCTTAATCGTATTTTCCCTTTTTACAAGTAGATACAATCATTTTTATGTGTGACTATTGTTTAATTGCTTTACAATGAACTTCTCAAATAATAACAATCTTTCCTCTTTGTATTTTGACTATTTCCCTTTTTAAGGTGCACAGCTTTTTTGCAGTTGCGAATATGATGAAACCCTGACTTAGTCAATTTATTAGGCATTCTTTTGTGAATAACTTAAATGTATATTGTTCATTAAGGTTATTTTCTTTCAATCTCGTCAATACTCACTCCCTGCTGCGCAAAAGTCTCAGCATTGTCTATTAATTGTAGTAAGAATTGCTATTTCTGCCTTTTCAGAAAGATTGAATCCCCCAAAGCACGACCAAGACAAAATGTTGAAATGAAGGATGGTACTCCAAAGAAGCAAAAGCAATGCAACTGCAAACACTCACGATGCTTGAAGCTGTAAGTAATTATTTAGTATTCATATGCTCAGTGAACCATGAATATTGGCAGGTGTGAACTGTGATGAACTGACAATACATGTGGTCTTACTGGAAAAGTGGAAATGAGAAAAAAAAGTTGATGCTTCATGTCTAGGATTCTTTACTAGATTCTAAACCTGAACATAAAGCTTAGCATTTAGATATGGTACTGTGATGTTTCTGGCATGATCTGTTATGATAATTGACAGTTTCTAATTAACTGCTTGATTGGATCAGAACTAAATAAAGTTATGATCTCTGATGAAATTCCTAATTCATATTTTGCTCCTTATATTATGGGAAATTGTGATCAGATACATATCTATCATTTTGTGGCCAGATATTGTGAATGTTTTGCATCTGGAATATACTGTGATGGTTGCAACTGTGTAAACTGTCATAACAATGTTGAAAACGAGCCTGCTAGGAGAGATGCTGTTGAAACTACTTTGGAACGCAATCCAAACGCATTCAGGCCTAAAATTGCTAGCAGTCCACATGCAAACCGTGATAATAGGGTGAGTCTTTCTCAATTTACGAACCTACTTCTTGAATGTCTATGGTTGGACTATGTCATTATAATTTCCATCCTGATTTGGTGCGAAGGCAATATTCGGTAACTGAAGGCTCTAAAAGAAGTGCACTTATGTGATTGTCATTGTTACATTCACATAGGGAATTTCGTGCGATTTCTAAAGTAGAAGAATGTACATTGTGTCCAATACTACTTGCTTTTTGTGACTGAGTAATTCATCTCAAATAATGGAATCATACAATCGATTATATAGTACTCCATATTAAAGATTAGTAGCATTTTCCTTTTTTGGCAAGTTTCGTACTTGCTCATTCTCAACATTCACACTGCGATCTTAAGTTTGCAGAGATAAAAATAAAGGATATTCAGTTTATTTGTGCGCACTTGAATCTCAACGAAGAAAATCAAGTATCATGTATTATTTTTTTGTGATCCCAAGTTAGAGAGAAAGGAAAATAAAACTGGCATTTCTACAAATATACCCTTAGAAGTGTGATAGTATATTTTACTTCAAGCTACGAGTTGTTTGGCAATTATAATAGATATTGGACATTTCTTTCCTTTTTATCCAAACCTTCCCATATTTGAAAGGAAAAATTTGGAGAAAAATTCATCCTAATCTTTTGTAAGAACATGAAATTTTTTTGGTTTCTCTCTCTTACCTTCCAAGTCCTTCCGTTCCTCTCTGAAAAGTAACTTGCAAACAGTGTACAAATCAATGTACTTGAAAGGTATCCAAGACACTTTCTTAGCACCCAGATATTTTTTTTAAAGTTTGTGATCTGTTAATCGTTGCAGTTTCATCATTCATGCTAGCAATATGATAAAATGGTCTCTGTTAGATGATAACTTTGGCATTTTATTTATGTTATGCATTTTACATATGTTATGCATTTTATTCATTTTTAAAATTTTTCTTTATATTTCAGGAAGAAGCTGGGGAAGTTGTTGTATTGGGCAAGCATAACAAAGGATGCCATTGCAAAAAATCGGGATGCCTAAAGAAATATTGTGAATGTTTCCAAGCAAACATTCTCTGCTCAGAGAACTGTAAATGCATGGACTGCAAGAATTTTGAAGGAAGTGAAGAGCGTCAGGCCCTTTTCCATGGAGATTCTGCCAGTAATATAGCATATCTTCAGCAGGCAGCAAATGCTGCCATCACTGGGGCTATTGGATCCTCTGGTTACGGTTCTCCACCAGTCTCCAGGAAGAGAAAGGCCCAGGAACTATTCTTTGGTGGCCCCATGGAAAAAGATTCATCGATTCACAGGCTTGCACCGTTTCAACAGGTAGTGGCACATAGTGATTATTAAATAGGTCACTTTGACTTCTTTTTCTAACTTCACATCCACGACTGCATTTGAAGTCTGACTTAATATTTGGCAGACGAATCACATCAAAACTTCTGCTCCTTCCTCTTCTTTGTCTCCTATTCCTGGCCCACGTGTTGCTAATGTTGCACCAGTAGGCCCTTCAAAATTTACATACAGGTACAGGCAGTAAACGCTATTTGTTTCATATATCAGAGGTGACAAGATGGGTAGGGCTTGGTAACGGCTTAAAGCAGATTCGGGTTGAAATGGATTGGGAATTTAGACCGGGTTGGGTTGATTCACAAACATTTCTCTCCTTTTTTTTGTATTGTTTTGATAAATAAATAATTCGTTAATATTGCTTTCAAAAGTTAATATTATCAACAACAAATCTAATTCTTTGAATACAAATTTTTTTTGAGATTAAATGCATTAAAAGTAGACTCTGGGCCACTCTTAACATTTGACTCACTCTTCGTTCCATTTTAGCTATTTTCTATTTGACCCGTTTGAAAAGTCGACTCATCCCTAAGTCCTTCCCGGTAGATATTGTGACATCTATGATATATCATTGAAGTGCTTGTAATGCTAACTACTCGATGGTGGTGAAGGTCTCTTTTAGCAGATCTTATCCGACCAGAAGATCTGAAGGAGCTCTGTTCTGTTTTGGTGGTGTATGCAAACGAAGCTGCCAGGGTAGTTGCAGGTAAATACAGGATATATTGATAATCTTATATGAATGGAAGCTAATGCTTTTTTCTGTTACTGTATATATATAACCTCATCATTCTCCACATGATTTTTTGCAACCCAATCACAAGTACAAGTGAAGTGAAGAACCTCTTTTTTTTCTTTTCCATCTTTAACTTGGAAGAATTGACGTATATAAAAAAATGTACTAGAGTGATGATCTTTGGGAAACTCGTTGCTTCACACAACCTAACTTCATTGAATTTCTCCAGATCGTTTATATTTAGTATGATCTTTTTGGAGCGAGTTTTATCCATTTGTCAAGGCTAGATATGTGTTTTGTAAAACATACCGAAAGGTTCAAAGCTACACATAGTAGACTTTAAGAATTGGTTAAAATAGTCTTGTAATCTTTTTATTAGGTGGCAGGTGCAACAAGTTACTAAATCCATGGGAAGATTAGGTCTAGATTGACGCTAACAAGTAGCACGGCAAACTGGCAATTACGACCTGTTCACCTAATAATGGATTGATTTGGGTTATAATCTATTTTAAATTGAACAAATGGGTACTTGAAGGAACTTAGTTAAATATAAAAGGAGTCAACGGAATTGTAAGTTAAAAGCTTTCCTAGTGACAGTGTATTCAAATGTACGCTATCATCTAAAATACTTTATCAATAAATAAACAAATCTGTATTATAGTCGTATATCTTTTTTTATATTTGAAATATCTAAAAAGAATATATATATGTACATACATTAAATTCAGAAGGAAATAGACAAAGAAGTTTTGGTCGGTCAAGCCATCCTTACCTGGCATGTATATGGAATTAACTGTTTGAACTGTTACAACATTACCAACCTGCCCATATTGCCACCTCTACTGATGATACTTCTATATTCCTTGAAAATAATCCACAGATTTTCGTGTTTCCTTTCTTCTTTTGACCCGATTTTACAGCTCTTATACACTTATATTTACAAAGTGGTGTTGTAGAATTCATTTGTTGTGCAAAATGAAGTCTCCATTTTCTGGTTTCCATCTGTTTGGTGCGAGGAGACTGGAAAATGTGATTGTGAGGTCCCACATAATCCTTCTGATGACCATAGCATGAACAACAGAAGAAATGGAATAAATAAACATCAAATTTAGGATTCTCGCAAATGGAGAATCTTAAACATATACAATTAGAAATGCCAGGAGTTTTATATGGAAAAACTGCAAAGAGACTAATTAATGATGATTATTGCTAGGAAAATCAAGGGAAAAAATGTTCATGTTTTTTAGTTTTAGCTAAAAATTGGTCGTCGGGTATCACTAGTATTTTCTTTGACTTTGAATTAAGGTTGACCCCGTACCCATGTGGTCAAACTTAAAGCCCTATATGTCAATTGAACAGTGCTCTTCCAAGATGGAATCTAAAGCCAAAATCGATACAGATAGAGTCATTTGAATATTCTTTTTTGTGTATGAATTCATCTCTTATTAATTTATGAAAATAATTATTCAATATTGAAAGCCCACTATGAATGCATATGTTTTTTTTGTAACAATACAGATGATCAGAGAGAAAGCGCTGCTGCATCGGCTCTCAATGACCGAATACAAAGCCAGAAAGAACCTGATACCGACAAACCGGTGGCAGATGAACTTTCAGGTGGAGATCAGGTTGATAAAGACGAGTCTGCTTCAGATGGTGCAGATGTCTCAAAAGGGAGGCCCATGTCTCCTGGAACGCTGGCTTTGATGTGTGATGAAGAAGACACAGTTTTCACCACTTCAGCTTCTAATGGATTGGGACCTGATGGTGCAGGTGTTCCTCCTCAGTTGCCAAATGGTCAAGTAGTGACCGAGACGTATGCTGCACAGGAGAAGATTGTCTTAACAGCGTTTCGAGATTGTCTCAACAAGCTCATCACTTTTGGAGAATTAAAAGGCAAGTCTCTAGTTTTTCTTTTTCTTGTCAATTGTCTAGAATACCCTTTCACACAATAAGGGTTCTTCTGCACCAAGTTGATTCTTTTTATTGATACATGATAAGATAGTTAGTTGGCTAGTTGCAACATAATTTTTTTGTGTGAATAGAAGTGTGTATATGCTCCACCAGTCCACCAGGCTCTGCATTTTAATACAAATAATCTTTGGGCAACTTTGCTTTAGCTTGTCCCGTCCGACCAGTTTCCGTTTAAGCTAATATCTCATTTTACTTGTTCAATCTGTTAGAAGAAGAAAACATAACCTGAATTGACCCGTTTAGACATAAATGACTCAAAATTGGCAACATTATATTCATGACTGTTGTTTCATTTACCATGATGGGAAGTCCTCAGAGATTATAATGGGAGGTTTTTTGATCGTATAATATAAGTGGACAACTTACAAGTCACCCTAACATTGTAGTTCCCAGTCATTCTTCTCTATTCTAAATTGATTTCCTCTCCTACAGAAACACAGTGCTCGTCGTTGGCCAGAAGCGATTCAGGAAGTCAAAGTCAAATGGAAGTCGTTGAGACCAACACTACCACCACACATATAAGTCAAACTACAAGTCAACGTGAACCATTTAGCAACGGCTTCACAAGGTCAGCAGTCCCAGCCCCTCAAGCCAGTAATGCAGCAGTCGGGACATTTGAAAATAATGGCACACATTTGCATGGCATCCCTTTTCGTGCTGAAAATGGAGAATTGAAATTAAAAACCGAAAATGAGGTATAAAGATTCATTACTAGAGTAACCTTAATCAGTTGCAGCCTGCAATTCTGCATCTTATGTACTGTTAAGCCATTCTTTGTTTATGGCTTTTCTTTGGTGCAGCGTTAGAAATTACAGTTTGGCCCATCCCTATTGTTAGAAAACTAACATAAATCATTTTTTTTTCTTTTTTCTTTCTTATTTAACCTAGTTTTGTAATGAAATTTACAGTGTTGAGCTAGGGCTTATCATAGGCACTAGGCAGTAGTGATTAGTGAAGGTGTAATGTAATATGTGCCTGTGATCTTTGTGTATACTGCTACTAGTGATGTTCTATTGTCGCAATAAACAACAATTGTTACTACATTGTTTTAGGTAGTACGGATTGTAAGGGTTTGAAAAAACAACTCCCTCCATCTTGACAATACATGTCCTCCCGAACATTTTTTTTGAAATAAGATAGGTTGAGTAAATGTACTTAGGCCACCCCTATCCGTTTTCAAATCACTTCCAAACTACTTATGTCACCTCAATGTCATGTCAGCTTTCCACTAACTGATTTACAACCGATTACCCATTGTTATCAATGTTTAACTACTTTATTTTTCTGGGTCCTACATTTACCAATATACCACCAATTCTATACACTAAAAAAAACAAAAGAAAAGGTCACGTGGGCCCGCTTATTTCAACCGATTACAAATCGATTTACCGGTTGGAGTCCCAACCGGTTGGGAAGTGATTGAACGGATAGCACGGAAGAAGCAACCGGTTGATAACCGAAGATGCCGATGGGAGTGGCCTTATATTCAATGCAAATTTGACTGAATTTATTTAAGAAATAAATGAGAGAAGTTTAATGATTTGTAATACTTATTATTTTGCAAGTGTTAGCTTATTTTGAGACTAAGGGAGTAGATAATAATAATAATTGGAGTAGTATTTTTAAAAAAATGATATAACAGGACATGCTTGTAATAAAAAGTAGTATTATAGTTAATACTTCTTCATTTGACAAGTTTCTTTTATACTACTCCCTCCGTCCCGTATCTATTGTCCACTATTCCTTTTTTGGATGTCCCAATTTAATTGTCCACTTTCCATAAATGGAAAAGAATAATGAGAAAAAGTTCATTTATGCCCCTAATTTATATATGTAAGACAAAAAGGTATGTAAAAAGTAAGGGTAAAATTGTCTTGTTACCAAAAAGTAAGAGAGATAGTGATGTTTTTCTTAAACTGCGTGTTTTTTGTCTGGGGACAATAAAATTGGGACGGAGGGAGTACATTTTTATAACGGAAAAATGAATATGGCGATGTGTGCGTGAATATGGTGCGGCGTGCGTGAATATAATGAATAGATGTTTTAAGCTTTTATTCAAAGAAGGCTAAGTTTCCCCGCAAAAAGCTCTCCACGCCTAACTCTTTTTCTTTAGTTAGTACCGACCGTAAGACCCTTTATGAGTAAGGGGAATCGAAGGCTGGGGAAAGTTTATTGGCAACAGGGAACCCTTTCTCACCCAGTCCTACCTACCCTATGTATTCGAGGGGGGGCTGGAACCGAAAAAGGCCAGGTTCCACACATATGAGACATGCAGAAGGTATGGGACGACCAGTTCACCATGGAAAGCGAATTCGATCCTATAGTCATCTTCTTTGTTCGAGAAATGCACAGTGGAAAGGGATGCTAGTTGGCTCGGCAAACGTTTGTTTTTGTTTCTCTATGGGTTAAGAAGCAACTCTATAACTTAATCATAGTCAAAATGGGATAACAGGTTTGTTGTTTAAGGGAAATTAAAAAAAATGCCACTTTTTTTTCAAGTTTATATCGTTTTGCCCTCGGGAAAAAAAAGTTGACGATTTGCCCCTCGAAATCGCAAATCGCAAATTTGCTTTTGCGATCCCGTAATTTGCTTTTGCGACCCGTGCACCTGAATGAGCCGTACCCGGACATTGTGTGCCATCGCAAATCGCAAAAAGCGATTTGCGATTTGCGAATGCATATTTGCGAACGGAACTTTTCTCGAAACACTATATTTATTTTATTATTAGTTTTCATATATTATATTTAATATATTATATTTTTTCTATTTAATTAACGCAGTATTTCGTTTTTCTTTAATAAATTTTTCTATATAATGTTTAAAATAATTTCGAATATATATTCATAATCAGCGTAATTTTGTCTACATTTTGACCAAAATTTTATCTTCATATGTTATGTATTCCATTATTGTGTTTTTGGCTAATAGATAATATTACATATGTTATAATATAAATCTAAATATACCACTATCTCCAGTGTATTTTTATCTATATTTTGATATAAAAAAAAGTTGATTTTGAGACAAAAAAATGCTTTTGTTAAATACATAACATATGAAGATAAAATTTAGGTCAAAATGTAGACAAAATTACGCTGGTCATGAATATATATTCGAAATTATTTTAAACATTGTATAGAAAAAGTTATAAAAGAAAAACGAAATACTGCGTTAATTAAATAGGAAAAATATAATATATTAAATATAATATATGAAAACTAATAATAAAATAATTATAGTGTTTCGAGAAAAGTTCCGTTCGCAAATATGCATTCGCAAATCGCAAATCGCTTTTTGCGATTTGCGATGGCACACAATGTCCGGGTACGGCTCATTCGGGTGCACGGGTCGCAAAAGCAAATTACGGGATCGCAAAAGCAAATTTGCGATTTGCGATTTCGAGGGGCAAATCGTCAACTTTTTTTTCCCGAGAGCAAAACGATATAAACTTGAAAAAAAAGTGGCATTTTTTTTAATTTCCCGTTGTTTAAATATCTACTCCTAGATAGATTATCATTTAATCTAGCTTATTTTTCTAACACCAAACAGAGATTAAAATATCATCAAAATGTTTGATTGACTCAGATATCTTTTGTTTATATAGATACTAATACTAATACTAATATACACTGTTACAAAGCATCATATATCCATTTTTGGGCATTCTTTAGGAAACATACTAGTCAATTCATAGGTCGTGCAATGCACAACCCATGTAAAGAATGGTTGATGTAAATTCTTTACGATGTTAAATATATATATATTAGTTTTAAGGTTGGTGTTCCGAAGAAAAATATATAATGAGAAAGTGAATTTCTTTTATAAAGTGAACAATAAGATGTAGACATGTCTATCTTCATAATGGAGTAATTTGAGTAGTTTATAACTAAGAAAATTTTATTTTCTTTGATAATTTAAAGATAAATATTTGATAAAGTGAGAAGCATTAGCTAAAACAAAATAGTAAGGGTAAAACAATATGTGAAGGTATTGATATGACAGATTAATTTTTGAAGGAGGTCATTTAAGTTTGAGTAATGCTAAACATGACTAATTACGTAAGCCTAAAACTAGACCTAATTTTTTTATTGGTTAAATTTTTTTTCTCTCTTAATCTCACCCAATCAAAATTTCACATCAACCAATCAAATTTTTAGGCCTATATTTAGTCTTGCCAGTTTAGTCCTCCCAATCATTTTCCTAAAGTTTTAGTAGGTGAAAAAGAGAAATATTTGTACACACATTTGAAACAAAATGTTTATGAAAACTTTTATAAAATTTATGTTAAGAAATTAATGTATAATTAAGGGTTAGAAGTATTAATAATTCATAAACAATTAAAAAGCATATTTATGCAAGAATGCATATGTATATTTTTTTAGACAATGAAGATGATATTTTATTTTTTCTTCAACAGTTAGGACACAATAATCGATTATTATTTATGTAAGAATGCATATGTGTATTTTTTAAACAATTTATATGAATGATATTATCATATTTTTTTTAAATAGTTTGTTAAGGACACATGGCAAATTAAAAGATGTAATGTATAAGTCTCAATTTTAGAACATTCAAAAAGTAATAAAATTAAGACTAAATAAATACCTGCCCCCATGTGAATTTCCTGCATCTTTGCATACATATTTTGTCTCAACTTTAGTGTTCTACAATATCTTAGTTTTAACATTTCAATTATTCATTAACTATTGATCTCTAACTTGCATTTATAATTAAATCTGTATATAAAGTTAGCATTACATGATTTTGCTCATCTTGTTTACTGGAATACTTTCAATAAGCATACAATTTGTGTGTACTGTTTTATGGTCTAAACAAGCGTTTCGATCTCGATTAAGGCTCAACTTAACTGAACCTTTCGACAAATCGACTCATAAATTTTTATCTACCAAAGTGACAATAACAAACTGAAGTTAACAAAGAGGAGAAATCCTAGGAATGACAGAAAAGATCACGAGAATGAAGTAAAAATAGCAAAAAAGTTTGCAACTTTCTACTAATATAATTATGCCCATTTCCCATGCCTATTCGGTTATGCTGCTGACAACAGAATCTTAAATTTATCAATAACAAACACACATACCCAGGTGCTTTTGTGTGTATGTGTTTGCATGTATGCTATTCATATATGCAATCAAAACAGCAACTTTTAAGAACTAAAAGCTCAAAGATAATGAAGAGCCCAACCCCATTTGAAGATCATAAACTCAACCCACAACCTGAATCAGAAAATGACACCGAGTTCGAAAAATCCCTGCAAGTTAGTTTATTGTAATACTTGTGTATCTTCATCATTTTGAATTATTGATGTGTTTCTTGCTTTATAATTTGATAATGTTTTTTTGTTGTGGCAGGATCTAAAAGCTTTGTGTTCACAGCTACACCATGCAGCAGATTCCTATCAATCTACTTTCTTGAATTCTAACCAGAAGCAGCTGTGAGTAACTAGAGCCCCCTTTTGACTTTCATGGGTCAAACTTGCTTAATTTGAATCTTGAATTAAGTAAAGTATGTATGGTTGTGGAAAGTATTGATGACCTTTTTAAATTGGAAACTTGTTATTTGGTATGAAGGAAAAAGTTAGAGTTCAAAATCTGAAAGTTTCACAGGAATAAGTGAATTTACAGATCAACAAGCGAAAAACAACTGACTGTTACTTGAGGGTACATTTGCTGATGCAATATTTTCAATTCCATTTGCAGAGTTTTAAAGAACATGAAGGAGTACATACGCAGCGCTCTGGTGACCGTTGTGGATCATCTAGGATCAGTTTCAGATAGTCTTGATCACCATATGTCAAAATCTGGTTCAATCTATCAAACAGAAGTCAAACTAAGTATCCTGAATCAAGTTAGTCATGTTTATCATATAATGAAAGTTGAGTGTATTTTTTTGTTCTGTTTATATTTAATGTATTTTGTTATAATCTACACAATAGAAATTGTTGACTTTCCAAGACTATTCTCACAATATTGCTCTAGCCAAAGTTTCTGAGAGGGGAGATAATCCGAAATATAACTCTCGTTATATAAAACCACGTAAGATTTTATATTTCCTGCTATTTTGTTTTTTTTTTTTTTTCCATTTTCATTTGTCTGATATATAACTGAATGTCTGTAACAGCTATCTCAGATGTTTCTAAACTAAATCAAAGCTTTAGAAAATCAAAGAATCAAATTGTCGCTAAAACTGCTGATGGAAATGATGAATTTAAAGTAGACGAAGAAGTCCCACTCTTCTTGTACACTTGTAACCGTTACAAGCCATCATCACTTCTTAAGGATTCAATGTCGCCTTACTCGGCTCAAGGTATATATGACACCTTAAAAAATTCCAATATTAATATATGTCAAAAAAAATTCTTGTTCAATATGTGTCTCATAATAATAGTCTTTTCTTTTCGCTGCAAGTTTTGCCGGTTCGAGATAATTTGTCCCTTCAGCCGAAATCTCAGTCTTTTCAATTAGAGGTGATTTACTCTTCCTTAATACTATAATTTTAGGAGTTACTGAAATATGACACACGAAATGGGAACCACGAAGAAATTGATTATTACCGAACTTTTCCAAACGTTTGCAGGACAAGAGTAAGAGCAGACGGGGTATCTTGTTCATGAAATCACGAACGAATAATGGAAAATTATCAGTAGGTGGAAGTCGTAGAATACGATCCTTAACATAATTTGTTCCAAAGTGTAGATAAATGGTATATTTCTTAGTTTCGTCTCTTCTAGAATGTACTTCAGATTATTAACAGATAATCAGACATTTTCTTGAGACCAGAAGCCAACTCAAATGACGTAAATTTCATAGCAGCAAATGAGGTAATGTGTTTTCGAGCATTAAACAACCATTTATGACCATTAGAATTAAAATGTGTACCTAAACATGATCTGAAAGATCAGGTACCTAACCAAATAAACCAAAAAGGGTTAATACTTAATACTAGTACTTAACATTTTTGGTACAAGGTCGCTATCTTTTCGTCCCAAAATTATCAGTATACTTTTAGTGCCTGTTTAAAACATGTAAACATTTTGGTTAAAGTTAGCATGCCTTTTAGTTCAAGTTTCTCTATAGCTCAAATAGGTATTGCGGTCACAAAGAATCACAGTTAGGAAACACTGCTATTCTATACCGTTAAAGTATGCGCAGGTCCACAGAGCCTCATATCCATGGCTACAGATTGCTTTATCTATTGGAAACAAATCCTTTCTTTCTTCTACGCCTTCTCTGTTGGATCCTCCACAAACTTGCTATAAGCAGAATCCCTGAAAAAAAACATAAATATATTTGAATATCAACCTTTCTCCAACTTCATTAATATACTTGCAAAATAAAGAAAGTTTACTCACCAGAAACACCAACGACACATGGTACAAACCAGTTAGTTGAATACGGCTGCAAGCAGAAATTCATACAGTTTATATCAGATATTTAATTTGATTTGTCTGCTGTTTGAAATTCATTTGAGTGAAGTTTGAGTTTCTTACATCTTCTGTATACAAAAAGTAGAAAATATTGTTGCCTGATGGATTTTTCTTGTTTCGTTTAGAGTTCTTGGAACGCTTTCGAATAAATGTATCATCTGAAGAGTTTAAACCACTACCCAAATCAATAGAATTATGCCCTGGCAATTTATGGTTTCGTCCTCTGATCTGCAAACCATACCCTTTTGTTTCCCATACATCAAACCTGGAATCATTCCCACAAATCAGTTCCTTCCCAATTACTGCAGAATATGCTGATAAATTGAAATCTGTTCTACGAACGGGTAACTGACTGTCATCCAAGGGTCTTTTCAGTTTCACTGAATCTGAGAACAGCACTGGATCTTTGATATTTCTCCCTGTGAAATCTAATAACTTTTTCAAAAGCCAGTAACAGTCGATGACCATATGACTACTGTCCAAACAGTTGGAGTCTCCATACACTGCAATTCGACCCTCTCCCACCTCCACCATGCCAAGAATAGCTGCATCACCCTGCTATAAGTTTCATAAACCAAAAGTTTATAAGCTAAGAGTACTAGAAGTGGGAACTGGGAAGGTCGGGTGGGTTGGGTAACAGGTTAAAACAGATTTTCTACGGGTCGGGTATTTTTTGTACTGGCTGGGTTGACCTGAAATACCTTTTATCGAAACATTTTTTTCACTTTACGAAGTATTAGTGTGTCAGATATGAGATATGATTTAAATATTAAATTATTCAATTACTGTAAATTGCATAAAAACGTTGATCCAATTACTATTTCAGGTAACACACTTTATTTTCACCTGTAAAAGGCTTATACTTGCAAAAAGTCATGAAAAAGGCTCAATCTTTCAAAATATAAATTTAGGATGACCCGTTCGCGTGTTTATCTATTTTTTATTTTACATGCCTGACCTGTTAGAGATACAAAGCATTAACAAAAATCGACCCATTGATAAGTAAATGGGTCGGTATTGATCCCTCTAGACAGAACCGTACTTGAAAGATAAACCAATGTATGTGTATATGCAAACCTGGCCTTCAGGACCGTTCCCTGTGCTATCATGCAAAGGAAAGCGATGTACATATCCACCAGGAAAGTTTACAATATTAGTTCCGGATGCATATCTGCTACGCTCATATTTGATTTTGTAATCCCCAGTCAGAATCCTATTCCCAAAAGCAATCCCGAACGATTCCAAAAGATCATTCAATGCAGGAACATTCGCTCCACCAGTCACCGGAGTCCACCAGCTTCGAGTATTATCATCAAAAAATCTCATTTTCTCCATGGTATTAATATTATACCAATCACCAAATACCACTAAACTTAATCCACTAATTATGACATCATCCATCACCTTTCGTATCTCCTCTTCAAAGTATTCATCTTCAAGATCCACCATCAAAAGTGTCCCATACTGGGACCCATCAAAACATGTCAAAGCTGAACCAAGTATTTCAACAAAGTAACCCGCGTCTCTTAATGTATTAAACAAAATATGAAAATTGGTATGCAGATGGTCTCCATGCCAATCAAGAATGTCATTATGAACACTTAACGAGTCTCGTGGAACATAACCGGGAGGGTACTTGAAAAGGACAGGCATGGCACCTGCATAAAGAGGTTGTTTGCAAAAAGGCCAGGAATAAGGGCAGTCAGTAAAATCAAGAACACTTGGGAAGATGGATGCCCGAGGCTTGTAGCTTTTCAGGATTTTATATGATTTCAACCTGTTACAATATTTAGCAGATTAGAACGTATGGGTAAATTCGGGTTATGTCATATTTTCAACAGGTTAAATGATATCTCTAACAGGTCAAAGGGGTAAAAAAGTAGCCTAAAATGAAACAGATCAAATGGGCAGAAGTTGTATTAGTGTTGAAAGGATATATAAGGTGAGACATAACAATACAATTTCGACCTATTAGAGATAAAAAGAAATGGGTCGATTCAGGTAATGTTTTTTATCCTAAATTTTATTCTCAAAATTGAATTAGTACAACTTTTGTGACCATACTTGACACGTTAAATTTCTATAAAAAAAAAAAAAAAATATGGACAGTATTGGGTCAACTCAACCCATTTCCACCGAATACCATAATTACCTGTTTCAACATAAATCAACATTGACCTGTAACCCAACCTGCTCGACTTTCCCATTTTGACATCTCCACTAATGATATAGAAAAGGGATTACCTAATACATGCATATGCTTTGAAAATATACTATGCAACAGATAATACAATAGAAAAACTCACAGATTAACCCTGCCGGCACCCTGCTCATACATATTAGGACCAGAAAGCTTGACTGCACCCTCAACCAATGCTTGTTTAATACTTGCAGGGTTTAAAATTTGTTTCCGTTGATTTTCAGGGATGACACTAACAAGGAGACAAATCACACCAGCTGCCACAGGACTTGCGACGCTAGTTCCCGATAGAGTTCTACAACCTGTTCCAATCTCGGAACCCCTGATGTCCTTACCGTATGCAACGATATCTGGTTTGACACGTCCATATCTGTAAGGGTGTTTCAGTTATGACTAAAAATGAAACAAAGAGAAATGTAAGTTTTATCAAATGATTATTACCCATGAGGGATCTCCCAAGTACTCATGCCACGTGACGAAAATGAAGCAATGTTAGAAGAGTAATCTATACCACCAACACCAATAACATCACTTTGATCGGCAGGATTGTTTAGAGTTCCATAAAATGGTCCATCGTTTCCGATTGCAGAAACCATTATGATATTGCTTGCTGTCAATTCCCACACCTGAAAACCATTTTGTTTGTATAGTTTTATAGCAACTATAACAACTAACATATTAGAATCATACAGTCTCACCTTTTCTACAAAAGGAAGATCCAAATAATCAGGACCACCAATGCTCAAATTCAGAACATCCATATCAGTTGCAATTGCGTAATTAAATGCATCTAGAAACCACGACGTGTATGAAACCTGCAGTAAGCTGAATAAAAACTAATCACTCTTAACAAAATCATTATACTTGAATGCCAAATCAGAAAGATAAAACACAGTCAGAAAAATAAAACTAAAATGCCAAAATGCATTGAAGAACATGGAAATAACATATTGCTGACAAATGTGTACCCGAAAGTTTGTTGTATACTTGTAAATGCATTACCTGCGCATCTGTAAACACACGAAAAGCATAAATTTCGGTGTCTGGTGCAAAACCAAGACATTCTGCATTTTCACCAGCAATCACTCCTGCAACAAATGTTCCATGTCCAAGATTGTCATTTAGCGAGTCCTCATTAGTCCAATTCGTTCGCTCCTGAAATCATGTAGACTGAAATAAAATCACAAAGGCTAACTAACAAAGGTATTATCACAAACCATACCTTAATATTGCGAAAATGTGGATGATCAGAACGAATTCCAGTATCAAAAATCGCCATCTTTACTTTCGTCCCAGTATACCCTTTTGACCAAAGTTCATCTGCTCCAAATAACGACGTAACTTGAGACTTCTGCAATGCAAGTGCAGATGTAACAGCACATATGCCACGATATCAAATATAATTTAAAATATTTTTTTTTACCTGAGATAAAATTCGTCTCCCCGAATTAATAGTCTGGTTTATTCCAACTGTTGCAGCAACAAAATCTTGACCATCATCATCACTAAACGACATCGTAGTAAAAATCTTTCCAGGCCGTTTCTCACCATCTACAAACGCCCCGACTCGTTGATCATACTTATTCTTATTATTCATGTCACCATTAACAAGCAAGTTTCTTAAATGATAACTCGAATCAACGTGAACATCTTTAACCATCTCCAGTTTCCCAAACATGTCAATAACAGATTCAACCACATTGTAACTGATCGCCACGACTGCAAAATCCGTAGGGAATTTAGAAGCAGGGTTGTTTCTGTTAGGGTAAATGATAAAAATCGGTAACGTACTGCCCAAAAATATTCCAAGTATGCAATCTACTCATTTTATTGTCTAGGTAAGCAATAAACCGGGAGATTTCGTGTTAGGGTTTTTGAAAAGTTAATATTACCGTTTGAAGTTTGTAAATTCTGACTAATAATACATGTCAGCTGCCAAATGTATTGCTTTTGCCATGTTGGGTTTACACCTGGACATCCACGTCATTTAATATTTTTCTAATTCCTTTTCTATTTATATTATTATTTTTAATATTCAATCCTTCATCGTGAACACTGATCATCATCAACACCAACAATCAACAACATCATCCTGATCAAAAGCTAATTGCTAACATATACAGTAATAAATTCATTTTTATTCCATTTTAATCCCTTATTTTTGCTACAATTATTTCAAATTCAAACTTCAATAACCACCACCAATCCTTCAAACACTCCGTCCGATGAACTGTTTTGCCGAAAGCCCAAAACCCAACAGCAAAATCCGGATTTAATTGTTGGTTACACACAAATTTACAACTTTAGATTCATGGTCGGAGTTTCCAGATCCGCCTAGAAGCACAAATCTGACCATATCTACTGACGGTGGTCTGAAACGAGCGTATCCGGCTAATTCGGGTTGAACTCATTTTCGTATTGTGGTTATTTAGGCGGTTTCCGGAGATTAGGTGTTATACGTTATGGTGGTGGCCGGAGATCACAGCGCCGCTGGGGTAAATGATTTGCGGTGGTCGCTGATGATCGAAGCCATCCATCATGAGTCCAATCGTTGCTGTTGGTATTGATTGATGATGGTAGGACACAAAAATTTTCTTATTGTTGTAAAATCCATAATTATGAATTATTATTGCTGATGTTTTTATCAATGATGATATGATATGATATGATATGATATTTTACGACATAATAGTTATATTTCTTTTTATTTTTAATGAAAAATGACACATGGGTATATATATTCCACTTAAGCAAAACAAAACATAAAAAATGCCAAATATTGTATGTTTACCGGTTCAACAGGTTACAGGTTACCATGTTACTGACATCGGTACAAAATTTTCCGGTTTGATGCTTACATAAACAATAAAATAGGTAGATTGCATACTTGGAATATTTTTGGGCAGTTTGTTGCTGATTTTTGTCATTTACCCTTTCTGTTAATCCATTTCCAGTTGTAATTCGATACGTTGATTGTATCCTTTGTGTTTTGTTCAAGGTAAGCCTTGTGTTGTTCGGTTTTCTTGTATTCAACGAATCGAACAATGTAGTTGCTTCGAGTGATCACTCGTTGTTGTTGTGATAGGGAGATTGTGATGCAAATTAAGAAAATGAGTATTGAGAAACTGAATTTTGCTGTAACAAATTTCGTTATGATCATTATGATCTGGCGCGAAAGAATTACCTCATTGATAATGAAGGATCTGATTGATGCATAATTTGGTTTCAAATCTGATCAAAGTAATATGAACTAGATTTTGAGTTATGAATAGTTTTATAAGGATTCTATGCTGTTTCGATCTTTGTCGTATAATTAATTAATTAATTAACAAACAATAATAAAAAATTCCAATAAAAAGTATTTGTTTTAGAAATTATAAAAAAGTGGGTGTTAAAAAGGATTTGTTGAGAGTGGGATTTGAACCCACGCCCTTTCGGACCAGAACCTTAATCTGGCGCCTTAGACCAACTCGGCCATCTCAACTTTATTGGATTATTTTTCCCAAAGAGAAATAAAAATAAGTATTACAACTCACAATTTTATCGTTTTTATTTTTGGAGTAATAAATATTCAGCTATAACGATCTACATACACATTATAAAGTGTTTTGACATTTTACTTTATAACTTAGTATTTTAAAGATGTGAAATGTCCTATTTGCCCTTCGTTGACTCAACTAATATGGTAACTCTAACTAATTGGCAATTAAATATTGAATTAGAAAAAAAAATTATTATAATTTATTGAAAAGATTTCCAATCTTAAATACAAAATCAAACCTGATTAATTCTCTTAACAGTCTAAATTCATTAAAACATATATTAGAGTTTGAATAAATTTTCTTCCTCATTCCTTTAAACTCATGCATGCTAATAGTTTAGTAGTAGTTAAGAGGAGACAATACCAACTTTTTTTTTGTTTGATGATATTGTTTTGCTAATAGTTTGGTATACGACCTACTTACAAACATCGCCTAGATATTAATATTATTTTCCGCTGCATTGCGCGGGTTAGTGCTAGTATATATTAAAATGCCAACAAAGTGTATGCACGAATCCATAGTAACAACAAACTTCATCTTCGGTATAATACTTGGAAACTTTTAACATATTATATTAATGGGGAGTGATCCTTACACCACCAAAAATTATCCATACACCACTAAATATGCTTTATAGTGTTGTACTGTACAACACTGTAAAGCACAGTTAGTGGTGTATGGATAATTTTGGTGGTGTAAGGATCATCACCCATTATATTAATTAATGAAATGAAATATGTGCCGTGTTACCATAGTAATGTCAAGAAAAACGGTGAAAAAGATACAAGTGATGGAGCATTTGTACTTACGATGCGTTTAGTTCATGAATGTTTTTGATGGAATTAGAATTTATCAAATGAATTGGAATTTTAAGTAATGTGAATTCGTTTGAGTTGGTGAAGTTGATGGTTTTGAAATCAATTCATTTGAAAACCAACACATTTATGAAATGTAATTGAGATTAATCCAATCCCATTAAATTTCGCAAATCAAATGCAACCTACGGTACTTTAACGGAACATAAAAAGATAATCATTATTAGTTTTGCATTGAAAAATTACAGAAATACAAATCATGAGTAGAGTTCAAATGGGTACATCAATTTTGAGTGAGAATAGGGGAATCAATCTCAACCACTCATTTTCATCAAATACCCATTCCCCCCACATTTTTGAAACTCAAATATCTCACAAACGGTAAGTCAAAAAATCATGAAAATTGCACCATAAAATTCAGCGTTTTATTCTCTTCGATTTGCCGTCCCTCAAAGCATACTTTTGACAACTTTTTTTTTTTTCATTTATCGGTGGTTTACAAATTAGTAACACATGTGTTAGTGATTGGTTGTACATTTAACTTGTGGTTAGGGTTAGGGTTATGATTTTGGGTTTAGGATTTAGGGTTAGGGTTTAGGTTTGAGTAGGGTTTAGGGTTTAGTATGATTTAGGGTTTAGAGTTTTGTAAAGCGTTTAGGGTTTAGGGTTTGGGGTTTCGTGAAAACCCCAACCCCTAAACCCTAACCCATAACCCTCAAACCCTAAACCCTAAACGTAACACTAACACATGTGTTACTAATTTGTAAACCCACCAAAAAATGGAAATTTTTTTTTGTCAAAAGTATGCCTTGAGGAACGGAAAATCGAAGAGGATAAAACGCTGAATTTTATGTGCAATTTTTATAATTTTTCGACTTACCGTTTGTGAGATATTTAATTTTAAAAAAGATGGTAGAAATGGGTATTTTATGAAAATGAGTGGTTGAAATTGATTCTCTCATTCTCACACAAATTCCTATTCTCATTTGACCCCACCTTACAAATCATAATTGCTTTCTATTGTAACATCCGTCCTAAGGACCCAAGGGTATTCTGGTAAATTTTCTTAGTTTTAAATTGTTATTTAATATGATAGGAAATTTGTGCTCAATTTGAATAATTGTGATTAGTAAATTATTATTTGTTTTAACTTTCTATAGTTAACGGTAAAATAAAATTTTTGAAATCGCAAATGGTTTCTAGGTTCCAGACAATAAGTTGAAAGGGGACTAGTTTTAAGTGGATATGGAGTTGGTTAAAAGTTGGGCCGACCTATTTATAAACTTTCCTAAAAAGGAAAGTTCTTCATTTTTCTAAACTTAAAAGCTTCAAACCCTAAGAAAATTCCTAAGAACCAAAAGTGTGCAACAAGTTTGAGTTGTGATTTGGTTAATTTCAACACCATCACCTTCCCTACCTTATCATAATTAATTTGAAGGTTTGATTCTTGAATTGTTCATAAAATTTTTTTGATTCAATTTGATTGATAAATGAAAGTGGATGATATAGAAATTGATATATGATGTTACAACTTGCTATTGCAATGAATTGCTGTATTTGATCAAGTTAGAATCTGAGTTTGTGGTTTAGATGATGAAATTCTGATCTGGGTTCTGGTATGGTTGCAGGTCGCTGGAACATGGGTAGTACCCGGTGGGTACTATCCTTACCCGGCGGGTAGTGGAACTAACCGGTCACCCGACTGGTAAATGGGTCACCCGGCGGCTCCTACAAGCTTTAAAACTCGATATGGTTCTGTTACCGCGAAAACCTAATTCACCCGGTTGATAATGTGACACCCACACTTTTAGGACTATGATTAGTGCCTAATTACTTGTAAAATATGTGTATTTAGTATTATTTTAATCTAAATATACACACCCTTTTGTGTAATTACATACACACTTGCACGATTATTTAAATCGTACACTACGTACTAGACGAGGTCCAACACTATTTACTAGGGACGTTGGTGACAAATTATTTAATATAATGTGGATTTATCCAAACAAACATTATTTACTTTAATATATTATGAAAATATATTACACGTTATACGTTTTGTTAAAACGTAACCTTACGCGACAAACGCGCAAAACGCGCCCGACACATGAAATAAACTTAAGTTATATTTTTATAACTTCATAATAAGTATTTTGATAAAATACTTCGGTTAGAAATGTCGCGATTTCACGCGTACAATAAAAGTGCTTTAAAACGTTATACGATTAACTAAAACGCAAAACGAACTGGTAAACGGGCATCACACGCAACACAAATTTGGGAACAAGTTTTACACACCCATGGGGGGTGTAGGACCCACGAAATCTGCAGAAAAATGGGGGAGAATGGCACCCCATTGCTTGTTCCTTGTTTGACCATAAGATGATCATCACCATCACATTTCTTTCTCATTTCCACACTCAATCTTTCTCTCTACCTCCTCTCTCTCTCTCTCACGAATTTCATCAGCCAAAAAGGCTCTCCAATCACCACCACACACCACCATAATACTACCATACAACCACCATAGCGCCACCACTTCGGTTTTCAAGAAAACACGGTAAAACGAGTCTACGGCTTCACTTCTTCGTCTCTCCATCATATTCTTTGTAAGGAACTTTAAAACTCTTAAACTTTACTTACATAATGCTTATTTACATGTTATGTTGCTTACTTAACAAAGAAATGTCCAAATCTTTTGTCAAAACTCGTTTTTGAAACACATATGAACATACTACTTTCTGGCCAGAAAAATCGTCTCATGAAAACGTTAATATCTTGAGTTATACAAAGAACTAGACAACGAAACACCCACCGAAATTTTCGTATGGAAGAGCTCTACAAAAAGTTCCTTTAGAACCGTTTCCAGAAATGCCCTCATTTTCGGATATAACTCAATCTTTGAACAGGGGTCTGATTTGGACCAAATCTGACCATACTTCGTATTTATTTTTATTTAAAATAGTAAACGAATTTATAAGATTACCATAAAATGCAGAAATGAACAAGACACCTAGGGGAACATATGTAATTTTTGGTTAGACTTGTATCAGACTAGAAATGAGTCAAATCGAAGGTTGAACCGAGTAAAAATCTAGAACCAAGCCTAGGGGACTGTTTTTGTTATTTCACGAAACTGACACTTCGGGTTGACCATAAAACGTAACAACAATTTTACAAAGCTTAGTTAACATATTTAAGACTTCCCAAAAAGTTTCGAGTCAAACCGAACCCGTTTGACCTAGTTAACGAAAACGAACACTTAAACGAAATCGGAAAAACTTCAGACCTGCGACAATACCATCATCATTGTAGCATGAACAGTGCTCCGTGAATGCTATTGTTGCATGAACAAAACTCCGTGAATCCATTGTCATAGTAACAGTGTCCGTGAATGTCATTGTCGGATTATTGTCTTCATCATTGTCGCATGAACAGTACATGAAACCTTATTGTCGCATAGCTATTGACGGATACATATTGTCGCACGAAACGGAAACTTTAAAATACTTTTTACACTAAGTATTGAATACATACAACAACTATACCTTATACGACAATACACTTACATGATATACATATTCTTTGGGAAGTATATATGAAACTACTTTACTATGAAAAGTATACAACACAACTTATAATTACGGATGAGCTTACACTCACTTTATTATGAGATTACACTCATACATACACGAGATTACACTCGGAACTACATGTGGGATTACACACACACTTAAATGGGCTTACACCCACACTAATACGAGCTTACACTCGAGTCTTTTGATTTAAAAAGGCGAGCTTACACTCACACAAGTTTACACTCGAACGGACTTACATCCGAACAACGGTTACACGTCGCATTACAAATAAACAACTTATGTATATACTTACAAAGTGTACAAATACGATGAATTACATAATAATAACATTTGAATTATTATTATACCTCCGTCACCAACGGGCCACATCTATTTACAAAATGATTACAAACGTACAAACGAATACTTGGACATTTCCTAGTTGAGTGGACAACTAGCATGGGTGATCCTTCGTGACACCAACTTACTTACTTGCTTACGACCTTGGGCGTTTCGGACGCCAAAAGGTTGCAGGGTTCGGAGAACCACACTACGGAATTACATCCGACACATACTTACGGACTTACATCCGCTATACTTGTTTTCTAACACAAACATACTTGCTAGACTCAGGTGAGTCTTACAGCCCCACTTTTACTGTTTTCTACTTTGGGGTGAGATATTTGCTACCGTTTTACGTATGAACACAAGTACTGAACTGTTTACACTGCTTTTACATACATTATGTAACACCCTCAAATTTCGGTTTGCGGAAGCGATCGGGTCGGGTGTTACCAAATTAAATATCACAGCATAAGATACATAATGAACGACTCTAAATGAGATGTTTGAAAATAATTATACATTTATGAAATTTAAGTATTTACAAGTTGCGAGTTCGCATAAAAGTAATATTACATTCTACTAGTACTGAGTAAATGCAATAAATATCCTGAGTATTGAAAACATGCGACTCGAGCTAGAATCCTGTAGTCCAATCCTACTACAGCAGTGTACCTGAGAATGCACACTAAAAGGGTCAGCTGAAAAGCTGGTGAGTTCACAAGTAATTTGTAGAAACAAGTAGTTCGAGTAATAAATGTTTCATTCAGAAATATCAATCAAGTTTAGCAGTTTAAATAACAACAGTTGCCCCTCGAGGCAGTTATAAGTAATTTATGGTAAGCAGGTGAACCTAATCCATAGGTTTCTAGTCAAATAAAGGGGACCAATCCCCATCCTGTGTGTTATCCGGTAAGATATTGCTACCTGGCAATATGTATACAAGAGTAGCGTAAGGTGACTATCTGTCGTGCTACTGGCCGAAAGCAATCAAGCAAGAAAGTCCGTAGGCGATCGGTATTGCTCCCCGGCAATACGGTACGGATAGTTTGTACGGTTTCAAGTATTAGTACTACGGTTACTAATAGGTCACGATGCCACCTGGCATGAAAGGTTGCACCCCGGCAACGTGATCAAGTTATCTGTTTTGTGATTGTGTCATATCGGTACGGTTTGTGATTACAGTCAAGTGAGCAAAAGCTCGTTATTTCCTGAGTCTCCGACTCGTAAGCATCTAGTAATCACCTACAGTGATGGTAATGGGTTCACAATTTCGGTCAAATGAGCAAAAGCTCATAATTTCCTGAGTCTCCGACTCGTAAGCATCTAGTAATCACCTACAGTGATGTAATGATTATCCCCCAAGGGAAGTGTCAAGTTATGTCCCGCAGGACCACGTTTCAGTAGATTAACCAGTTATAGAGCCAACGACCCCGACCGTAATAATTCGTAGGTCCGTTGCTGGAAGTAAGTAAAGCATAAGTCCATATGCTGGAATGAGTAACCGTGTAGTCCCGCAGGACTACGATAGAGCATGAATCCACATGCTGAGCCAACGACCCCGACCGTAGTAATTCGTAGGTCCGTTGCTGAATGTAAGTAAAGCATAAATCCATATGCTGAGTATGAGCATCCAGCTCGTAAGTAGGTTGTACCACCCACCGTGGTATCGTGAGCAATCCAGCTCGCAAATAAGTTGTACCACCCACCGTGGTATCGTGAGCTCGTTTGTAAATCCGTAATACCAATCACATTGGTATCGTGTTTGTACCACCCACCGTGGCATCGTTTTGCTTCACATATAGTGACAGCGTCCGTTATTCTCCCGCAGGAGATGCAAGTATCGTTTTGGCAGTACACGACATGCCGAAAGTAAGTTTAGCCCCAAAGCTAGTAAAATGTTACAGGCACTCAACAGTACCTCAAGTTGTTACGTAATTCACAGTAGTATATCATACTAAGAAATGTAGGAGCGTCACCTAGATGTAAGGGATAATCGTAATCAATAGGTAGGTACGTATCTACGTCACCTAGTTTGCCTGAAGTAATGTGTAACGTCTAAGTCACTTAACTGTAGGGAAGTACTTTCAGTACTTAGTTAAAGTCATCTGTTAGTTCATAAAGATAGTCATCACTGAACTAGCAAGTCGGTGCCTCTAGTTGGTATTCACAAGTCCACTAGTCATTACTAGTAATTAGCAAGTCACTGATGTAGTGAGGCATTTATTTCCTAGATATTATATGTAATATAATTCTAGGTGTTACTAACACAGTCATACTTAATATCCCCAAGTATGGTCAAATGGTTCGTAGCTGTCGCGGTCTAGCACCGTTACCATAAACTATAGTAAAATGTTTGTAACGGTTTGAACAGTTGAAAGTAGTAAAACAGGAGTATGCATTCCCACCCCGAAATCAGTTGGAAAAACAGTGAAAGAGTGGGGTGATGAACTCACCTGAGGAGCTAGCGTCCTAGCGTAACGAGTCGTGCCAAGTGAAATCTCCTAATGTCCTAAACACGAGAGATTTCGTACGTTTGTAAGTGCGGTTCGTTATGGATGGTTCGTAATAATAATTCATATTATTATTAGGTTTGAGTTTTCGTATACTTCATAAAGTATATTTGTTTTGGAGTACAAGTCGTATCGTATTTAAATTGTCTTTTGAAAACGTTTTCCGACACTTAGAAAGATTTGGCTAATTTCTGTTTTCTGCGACATAACATGCGACACAAAAATAGTTCATGCGACACAAGGGTTGTGTCGCATGGTGCGACACAGAAGTTCTGCGACACAGTGGTTGTGTCGCATAATGCGTGTGATGCTAAATCAATAGCGACATAAGGGTTGTGTCGCATGGAGTCTGCGACACAAGGATACGACATAAGGGTTGTGTCGCATGAGTAATTCATGCGACACAGTATGCGACACAAGGATTGTGTCGCACTGAAGAACAGCAGCCCAGAAACCTTCGGGTTAATCGTTTTTTCCGGCCAAAATCGCAAATCTAACGCATTTTCAAGCTGTAAAATCATGTTTTCTTTGTTGTTTAGGTTATAACTAAGTTGTGTAAACATTATTACACCCAAACATTACACCAAAATGATTAAATCTAAATATTTAGGAATTTCTTACAATTGCGGATCTAGGCCAAACGAGGAAGAAAACGAGGGTGTCGTCTTTGTTAATGTTGTTCCTCTCTTGATGGTGATTCCGAAAATGTATGGTGATGGTGGTGGTGGTGATCGGCCGGCGGTGGTGGTGTTTGGTGGTGATTATTTTTAGAGAGAAAAATGAGGTGGAGAAGATGATGAAAATGAGATGAAATGGGAAGAGGGTTGGGTTTTGTCCAACACAGATCCCCAGTGCGCGGACTGTGGTCTCCAACCACAGTACAAAATACCCGTGTTTTATTTGTCCAGTCATAATATAAAATAAAATCTTATTTATATTATTTAAAAATGTTTTCTAATGAAAGTATTTTATAAAAATACTAATTGGGAATAAAAGTTAAATCGTTTATTTGAAGTTTAAATTCAGCGCGAAAATTGACTTTTTGACGAGGTGTTACATTCTCCCCCTGTTAAGAAAATTTCGTCCCGAAATTTAAAAGTGATGTCGTGGTCATGTGAGGTCTGGGGAGCAATGTACGTACATGTTGTTTGTCGAGTAGGTTTTAGACATATCATGTCTTATAACGGGGTTGAAGGGCAGTCAATCCATGACTGTGTCGCGGTTTATCGTTGTAGTCACATCCTGACTATATGGTTTTGTTCAAGTTATCGTTGAGTCGTAGTCACTAAGGGACCGTTTGCATTATAGTCCCTACGGGACTAGATAGTTGTCACCACTTGACTGTTCGAGGAGTAGTCCTATCAGGACTGAGTGTTTTGTATACTTTCAGTCGGTTAGTCTGCTGAAAGCAACTCTAGCTTTTAAGTTTGGCTTAATTCGTGTAGTTGGTATTAATTTATGTAATCGGTATCATTTTGGAATCGGCTTTCCCGCCGATCGAAACGTTGTGTTTGATTTGAAATTTTTGTATTGGATAGGGACATACCCGTGATATTGTCGCGGTTTCGTCCGGTCCTCCCGGAGTTGATCATGAGGATTTTTCGTTTCTGATTTGGGCAATCTTTCTTGAAATGTCCAGGAGTGTTACATTTGAAACACGTTTGTTGTTTGTCGGGGTTGGCAGGAACTCTACAGTCCCGAATTTGGTGTCCAAATCGTTGGCATCTCTCGCAAGGTGGGCCACAAGGGCTAGAGTGATGACGTTTACAGTTGTGACAAAATGGTTTATTCCCCGCATAGGCCAGCTTTACTTTGTATTCAGAAGGGTAAGATTTCAAGGGTTCGGGTTGATTTGTTGGATCATGACTAGTGCTGGAATCGCCATTCCATTTTTGTATATGGTTTTCAGTTGTGGGGGTTCCGCGTTGAACCACCCGTGCCATGAGGTTGTGGGCCATGCGAACGGCATCGCGAATAGTGTTGGGTTTAGAGGAGGTAACCATGTCCGCGACTTGTGCTGGAAGTCCTCCGATGTATTGTTCGATTCGTTTGCTTTCTGGGTTTACTAGAGATGGGCAAAGGAGTGCTAGTCGGTGAAAACGATTGGTATAGGTCATGATGTCGTTGTTTTTCACGGTAAGATACCAGAGTTCATTCTCGAGTCGGTGTAGTTCCTCGCTAGGACAATATTCGTCCCTCATCAGTTGTTTCAGTTCCTCCCACGAAAGTTCATAGGCGGTGTCGACCCCTACGGTGTGGGCGTGAGCATTCCACCAGGTTAGAGCATTATCTCGAAGAGTGTAGGTGGAGTATTTAACTTTGTATCCATCGGGGCAGTTGCAAATGCGGAAAACAGCTTCCATCCTTTCGATCCATTGGATCAGTCCGACAGCCCCTTCGGTACCAACAAAGATTGGCGGGTTACAGTTTATAAATTCTTTATAGGTGCAGAGGCGCGTTAGGTTTTGTGCAGCCAGAGCTTCAGCTACTCTTTGCTCCGCGTATTGGTCGCGTTCTGTTTGAGTGTACGTTTGTCGTCCACGTGGCATGATTCTTAAACAAGAATGAAACAACAGTCGTGAGATTCCTTATTCAGGAATTGTGATTATTACAGTTGTATACGTAAATCGATATTACACCGTTGCCCACGGATATAAAGTGATAATGATCCAGAAACCACTTAAGGTGTCTGTATGAAAGTCCTCGGACTTTGAAATTTTAAATGTGTAGTCGTACTAACGACCTAGTTGTGTATTATATGTAGTTCGACCAGAACTAGGGTATCGTCGTAGTCTATCAGACTATAATGTAGTACTAAAGTACTATAAATGTAATCCCAATAAATTAGAGTGTATTCACCGAATGAGGCATCACATGCCTGAGTAGTCGTGGTTTGGCACTTAGTGCCCACTAAGGAAATTGCGTATGCGTATAAGTGTACAAGTGCCTATAGCGAGGGTTCCTACGCAAAGAAATCGAGTGGGACGCCTCGTGTCCAGTAGAGTAGTCGTATATACATATGTGATGTACACGTAACTATACAAGTATAAGTGCGCAGTAGTAAAGAATCAGGTGTGGCATCTCATGCCCAGTTAAGTAAGTGTATATGTATATATAAGTCGTACATGTAACTATAACAAGTCCACATGCATATTGGATAGTAGCTCATCGAGCCTGGGTGTAGCACAACGTGCCAAAATGTAGTGCCCGAAGCACCGTAATATATTATGATTGTAGTACAAAGTACTATGAAACGCAGCACCACGTGTCGTAATGTAGTGCCCGCGGCACCGTAGTTGCAGTACCCCTGTACTGTGAGTGTAGCACCATCATGCCGAATGCAGTATAAACATACTGTGTAGTTGCAGCACCACGTGCTGGAGTAGTATTGTGCCCAAAGCACGATGCAGCACCACGTGCCACATGTTATCCAAGTATGGCCCTCAGGCCGATAGTAAGTTTGAAAGTAATTCGTGGACTTAGTCATTACGAGCATCTCTCGTAATACCAGTCAGTCGTGACCAACCTGGTCAAAGTTTTGAGATCAAGTCGTAAAGGTTGGGAAGCTGGCGATATGCCACTTCGAAAGTGTGTATCAGTTTGTACAGCGGAATCATGTCAGGTATAATCATACCTACCGGTATATAGATATGCAGGAATAGTATACACGTAAGGCCTATTCATATATACCTACAGTACATATAATAGCCTAAGGTGTCTAGCAAGTAGCAAATAACAATCAGAGTCAACTACTGCATTCCCTTTCAATATAACTCCTTTCAGATCTTACATCATCTTTGCTTAATTGTACATAGTTAGCTACGCTATGTTAAATTAAGTTCGTATAATGTAATCCCTGAACTAGTCATAGCTAATGAGGAATACTGCCTAATGGTCATAGTCTAGGCTCACTAAATGCAACCTAGTTCACTACAACCTTAGGCTCTGATACCAATCTGTAACACCCTCAAATTTCGGTTTGCGGAAGCGATCGGGTCGGGTGTTACCAAATTAAATATCACAGCATAAGATACATAATGAACGACTCTAAATGAGACGTTTGAAAATAATTATACATTTATGAAATTTAAGTATTTACAAGTTGCGAGTTCGCATAAAAGTAATATTACATTCTACTAGTACTGAGTAAATGCAATAAATATCCTGAGTATTGAAAACATGCGACTCGAGCTAGAATCCTGTAGTCCAATCCTACTACAGCAGTGTACCTGAGAATGCACACTAAAAGGGTCAGCTGAAAAGCTGGTGAGTTCACAAGTAATTTGTAGAAACAAGTAGTTCGAGTAATAAATGTTTCATTCAGAAATATCAATCAAGTTTAGCAGTTTAAATAACAACAGTTGCCCCTCGAGGCAGTTATAAGTAATTTATGGTAAGCAGGTGAACCTAATCCATAGGTTTCTAGTCAAATAAAGGGGACCAATCCCCATCCTGTGTGTTATCCGGTAAGATATTGCTACCTGGCAATATGTATACGAGAGTAGCGTAAGGTGACTATCTGTCGTGCTACTGGCCGAAAGCAATCAAGCAAGAAAGTCCTTAGGCGATCGGTATTGCTCCCCGGCAATACGGTACGGATAGTTTGTACGGTTTCAAGTATTAGTACTACGGTTACTAATAGGTCACGATGCCACCTGGCATGAAAGGTCGCACCCCGGCAACGTGATCAAGTTATCTGTTTTGTGATTGTGTCATATCGGTACGGTTTGTGATTACAGTCAAGTGAGCAAAAGCTCGTTATTTCCTGAGTCTCCGACTCGTAAGCATCTAGTAATCACCTACAGTGATGGTAATGGGTTCACAATTTCGGTCAAATGAGCAAAAGCTCATAATTTCCTGAGTCTCCGACTCGTAAGCATCTAGTAATCACCTACAGTGATGTAATGATTATCCCCCAAGGGAAGTGTCAAGTTATGTCCCGCAGGACCACGTTTCAGTAAATTAACCAGTTATAGAGCCAACGACCCCGACCGTAATAATTCGAAGGTCCGTTGCTGGAAGTAAGTAAAGCATAAGTCCATATGCTGGAATGAGTAACCGTGCAGTCCCGCAGGACTACGATAGAGCATGAATCCACATGCTGAGCCAACGACCCCGACCGTAGTAATTCGTAGGTCCGTTGCTGAATGTAAGTAAAGCATAAATCCATATGCTGAGTATGAGCATCCAGCTCGTAAGTAGGTTGTACCACCCACCGTGGTATCGTGAGCAATCCAGCTCGCAAATAAGTTGTACCACCCACCGTGGTATCGTGAGCTCGTTTGTAAATCCGTAATACCAATCACATTGGTATCGTGTTTGTACCACCTACCGTGGCATCGTTTTGCTTCACATATAGTGACAGCGTCCGTTATTCTCCCGCAGGAGATGCAAGTATCGTTTTGGCAGTACACGACATGCCGAAAGTAAGGTTAGCCCCAAAGCTAGTAAAATGTTACAGGCACTCAACAGTACCTCAAGTTGTTACGTAATTCACAGTAGTATATCATACTAAGAAATGTAGGAGCGTCACCTAGATGTAAGGGATAATCGTAATCAATAGGTAGGTACGTATCTACGTCACCTAGTTTGCCTGAAGTAATGTGTAACGTCTAAGTCACTTAACTGTAGGGAAGTACTTTCAGTACTTAGTTAAAGTCATCTGTTAGTTCATAAAGATAGTCATCACTGAACTAGCAAGTCGGTGCCTCTAGTTGGTATTCACAAGTCCACTAGTCATTACTAGTAATTAGCAAGTCACTGATGTAGTGAGGCATTTATTTCCTAGATATTATATGTAATATAATTCTAGGTGTTACTAACACAGTCATACTTAATATCCCCAAGTATGGTCAAATGGTTCGTAGCTGTCGCGGTCTAGTACCGTTACCATAAACTATAGTAAAACGTTTGTAACGGTTTGAACAGTTGAAAGTAGTAAAACAGGAGTATGCATTCCCACCCCGAAATCAGTTGGAAAAACAGTGAAAGAGTGGGGTGATGAACTCACCTGAGGAGCTAGCGTCCTAGCGTAACGAGTCGTGCCAAGTGAAATCTCCTAATGTCCTAAACACAAGAGATTTCGTACGTTTGTAAGTGCGGTTCGTTATGGATGGTTCGTAATAATAATTCATATTATTATTAGGTTTGAGTTTTCGTATACTTCATAAAGTATATTTGTTTTGGAGTACAAGTCGTATCGTATTTAAATTGTCTTTTGAAAACGTTTTCCGACACTTAGAAAGATTTGGCTAATTTCTGTTTTCTGCGACATAACATGCGACACAAAAATAGTTCATGCGACACAAGGGTTGTGTCGCATGGTGCGACACAGAAGTTCTGCGACACAGTGGTTGTGTCGCATAATGCGTGTGATGCTAAATCAATAGCGACATAAGGGTTGTGTCGCATGGAGTCTGCGACACAAGGATACGACATAAGGGTTGTGTCGCATGAGTAATTCATGCGACACAGTATGCGACACAAGGATTGTGTCGCACTGAAGAACAGCAGCCCAGAAACCTTCGGGTTTCGCGTTTTTCCGGCCAAAATCGCAAATCTAACGCATTTTCAAGCTGTAAAATCATGTTTTCTTTGTTGTTTAGGTTATAACTAAGTTGTGTAAACATTATTACACCCAAACATTACACCAAAATGATTAAATCTAAATATTTAGGAATTTCTTACAATTGCTGATCGAGGCCAAACGAGGAAGAAAACGAGGGTGTCGTCTTTGTTAATGTTGTTCCTCTCTTGATGGTGATTCCGAAAATGTATGGTGATGGTGGTGGTGGTGATCGGCCGGCGGTGGTGGTGTTTGGTGGTGATTATTTTTAGAGAGAAAAATGAGGTGGAGAAGATGATGAAAATGAGATGAAATGGGAAGAGGGTTGGGTTTTGTCCAACACAGATCCCCAGTGCGCGGACTGTGGTCTCCAACCACAGTACAAAATACCCGTGTTTTATTTGTCCAGTCATAATATAAAATAAAATCTTATTTATATTATTTAAAAATGTTTTCTAATGAAAGTATTTTATAAAAATACTAATTGGGAATAAAAGTTAAATCGTTTATTTGAAGTTTAAATTCAGCGCGAAAATTGACTTTTTGACGAGGTGTTACACATTACACGAGTTACTTTTTATCCACTGAAATCCTCCTATCATAAGTTGTTAGTTATGGACTTAAGCGCGATTACTAGTAAATGGATCCATTTGGGACTGACAATCCCTGCCTGGGGTAGTAGCGCTACCACGGATTACACCGTAGAAACAGGCATATTAGTATTTGTTACATATGAGTGTCCGGATAGCACTCACGGGGGTACGTGATGCTGTACTTGACTGTACCATTCACACTACACTGTTAAGCTTCAACTTGTGAGCTCATGGTAATTGTGTTGACCTACTGATTTACTGAGTTACTGATTTACTTACTATGCTCGAGGGCATTACTGGTACTTTACTTGTGGTTCATAAATGACTTACTATAATAAACCTGTGAGATTCACCAACCTTTTGGTTGACACTTTTAGCATTTATCTCAGGTCTACAGCAGCAGTAGGACTGCACACCCTCAGGACTGATAGCTCGAGTCGCATGCATACAAACTTGTGGAGATTCTTTTGCATTACTTTTTATATATCAGTTATGTATTAGAATCTCTAGGAAAACTCTTTTCGAACTCGATGCTTGTTATTCTGATTTGACAATGTAATACTTTTGTACTGTTGTACGACGTTGCATATAGATGTCGTTTGCTTTACTTTGGTGCTTGATTATTGATTAGTAACACCCAAAGCTTGCTTCCGCTAAACAGTGAATTTGGGGGTGTTACATATTGGTATCAGAGCCTAAGGTTATAGCGAACTAGGTTGCATTAGTGGGCCTAGATTATGACCGTTAGGCTGTATCTCCTTATTAGGCATGTCTGGTTCAGGGATTACATCATACGACTTTAATTTAACATAGCCTGATCAACTATGTACAATTAAATGAAGATGATGTGAAATCTGAAATGGGTTATGTTGAACAGGAATACTCTAGTTGACTCTGACTACGAGAGAAACGAGACTATTAATTGTTTATGCTAGACACATTAGGCTATTATATGATATATGTATATAATAGGCCTCACTCATTAAAACGTTCTTGCCACAGAAATGGCAGACTCCTCATCCAGACAAACTACACATACTTCATCATCTCTCTCTCGCTCACGTCGTAGTCACCCGGAATCCCTGGTGACTAGACGCATTGGTAGCTCAAGCCGAGCTAGTCCCTATGCCAATCCTGCCACTACTGGTAACACACCTACTTTAGCTCGCCACCGAGCAATCGCTCATCAATGGAGCTGGTTACCTGCGGCTATGGCCACCTGGAGGATTGAAGAACACATTGAGATCCCCGACGATTTCGGAGAATATACAGCTATGGATCTCTCCCCGTACACACAAGAACCTACACACCTTACTGTTCCGGTGTTAGCTGCTCGAGTACACCGTCATGAGAGCAGGCTACACGACATGGAAATCGAACTTCAAGAAACTCGAGAAAACTGGGTGCTAACGGCTCAGGGCCGCATTGCACAAATCTACTTGGATAAGGAAGATCTGTCTGTAACCGTTAACCACACCCACAATCAAATGGAAGACACTACTGAAACAATGGAGATCGTTCATAATCAAGTTATCAATAACCGAAACGAGATCTTCGTCTTACAATCGAGGCTGCGAGAATGGGAGACGCGCCTGCGAGAAACCGAGGATGCTCTCAGGATGGTCACTAGACTTGCTGAATCTGTGGACCACCTAACCTCTCTGCTGCCACGACTGAATCTACCCCGAGATTAGTGTAGTAACTACTATGTAAACCAACTAGTTAACTTTGTAAACTCTTGTAATTCGACCGGATGTAACAATTCCCGGCACCTTTTGTAAACTCTGAAGTTGTAACCCTTCGAACTCGTATTCTGTAATCTTTTGAAACTAGTACCTTGTAATCAGATTTTATTATCTAATGAATTATGATTATCGATTCGCACTGTTGCATATTATCTCATTATAAATATGCATATGTGATATATCATAATTACGTGCAAACATCTGACATGTCTCATTTCTTTATTATTCAGCACTATGCCTCCAAAAAGACACACGTACAGCGATGACGAGATCGCTCAACTCATTGCACAAAGTGTGGCTCAAGCCATGGCTATACGACAACCGAGTTCAGGCAGTGATGATACAGCTGCAAACGGGCCTCAACCCAAGCCCTGTTCTTACAAAGATTTCTTGAACTGCAAACCCTTAAACTTTAAGGGTACTGAAGGGGCCATAGGATTAATTAGATGGGTCGAGAAAATGGAATCAGTCTTCCGGATTTGCAACTGTCCCGAGGACTGCAAGGTTAAGTATGCCACCTGCACTTTCCTTGAAGGTGCTCTGACCTGGTGGAACACTTATGCTAATGCTGTGGGTGTTGACATTGCATATCAAATTCCTTGGGAGGATTTGAAGAAGAAACTCACTGACGAGTACTGTCCAAACGAAGAACTCCAACGACTGGAAGAAGAGTTTTGGAATTTATCTGTTCAAGGTACCGATATCACCAGCTATACTACTAGATTTCAACAACTTGCGCTCCTCTGTCCTTCCATGGTTGATCCTGAGCGCAAGCGCATTCAGAGGTACATACGCGGACTCCCGGAGAACATCCAGGGGAACGTGGCCTCATCCAAACCCGCTGACATTCAGAGTGCCATTCGTATGGCTCATGAACTTATGGCTATGATTGTTAGCCGTGAAACACCCATCCCGTCTTCTGGCAACAAGAGAATGTGGTCTGGGAATTCTAGCAACCAGAACCAACACCCGCAACCATCTAAGAAACTGGAAACCATAAAGGCCTACATCTCTAGTTCTGACGACAAAAAGAACTACAAAGGGGACAAGCCCTACTGTTCCCGGTGTCAACTTCATCATAATGGTTCTTGCCCCTGTAGCAAGTGCAAACGATTCGGGCACCTTGCTAAGGATTGGAGGACTAACACTGCCAACACCAACACACAACCCAACACTCCCAGAACCTGTTATGAATGTGGAGTTGCTGGGCATTTCAGAAATGATTGCCCCAAACTGAAGAACAAGAAATGGAACAACAACAATGCTCTGGGCAGAGCCTTTGTACTCAATGCTGGGGATGCCCGCCAGGACCCGAATGTGGTCACGGGTACGTTCCTTCTCAACAATCTGACTGCTTCTATATTATTTGATACTGGTGCTGATAGGAGCTTCATATCTGATGATTTTTGTTCACTGCTTGATACTACGCCTGTTGCCTTAGATTCTAAGTACACAGTAGAATTGGCAAACGGTAAACTCATAGAAGCCGATAATATGATACCTAGCTGCACGTTAAACTTAGCTGATGAACTATTCTCTATTGACCTTATGCCTGTCGAGATCGGCAACTTTGATGTAATCGTCGGTATGGATTGGTTATCCAAACACCGCGTCGAGATTACCTGTTATGAGAAAATTGTCCGTATTCCTCTCGTCACCGGTGGAACTTTAATCGTACAAGGGGAGACCGGTGGGACGAGACTTAACATTATTTCATGTATGATGACCCGGATTTACTTGAGAAAAGGGTACCAGGCAATCCTCGCACATGTTATGGAGAAACAGTCGGAGGAGAAGCGACTTGAGGATGTGCCTATTGTTCGAGACTTCCCAGAAGTCTTTCCTGAAGACTTGCCTGGCCTACCGCCAACTAGACAAGTCGAATTTTCCATTGATCTTGTGCCCGGCGCAGCACCCGTGGCACGAGCACCGTACCGATTAGCCCCATCTGAACTTCAGGAGTTGTCTACTCAGCTACAAGAGCTCCTGGATAAAGGATTTATTCGACCAAGTTCCTCACCTTGGGGAGCCCCGGTCTTGTTTGTGAAAAAGAAAGATGGTTCTTTCCGTATGTGCATCGATTACCGTGAGCTCAACAAATTAACCGTCAAGAACCGCTACCCACTTCCACGCATTGATGACCTGTTTGACCAATTCCAAGGGTCGAGTTTTTTACTCAAAGATCGATCTACGGTCAGGTTATCACCAACTCCGAGTTCGTGATGAAGACATCCCTAAAACAGCTTTCCGAACTCGTTATGGGCATTACGAATTCCAAGTGATGCCATTCGGCTTAACCAACACACCGGCAGTATTCATGGACCTTATGAATCGGGTGTGTAAGCCTTACCTCGACAAGTTTGTCATTGTCTTCATTGACGACATTCTGATTTACTCGCGCAATGAACAAGAACACGCACAACACCTGAAAACCGTTTTAGAACTACTCAAGCACGAGGAGCTATATGCCAAATTCTCAAAGTGTGAGTTCTGGATGCAAACTGTACAATTTCTTGGACACGTGGTTGACAGTCAAGGAGTTCGTGTTGATCCTTCAAAAATTGAGGCCATCAAATGTTGGCAAGCACCTACTATACCCACCGAAGTACGCCAATTCTTAGGACTCGCCGGATACTACAGGCGATTCATTGAGAATTTTTCGAAAATAGCTCAACCTCTCACTGCACTGACTCAAAAAGAAAGGAAGTTCGATTGGACTGACAAACAAGAGTCAGCTTTCCAGCTGCTCAAACAGAAACTCTGCAGTGCACCTATCTTATCTTTACCCGAAGGCAACGATGACTTCGTGGTATACTGTGACGCTTCACACCAAGGTCTCGGTTGCGTGCTGATGCAACGAGACAAAGTCATTGCTTACGCCTCTCGACAACTCAAGGTCCACGAAAAGAATTACACAACTCATGACCTAGAGTTGGGGGCAGTTGTATTCGCTCTAAAAATCTGGAGACACTACTTATACGGTACCAAGTGTACAATCTTCACCGACCATAAAAGTCTCCAACACATCTTCGACCAAAAAGACCTAAACATGAGACAACGTCGTTGGGTCGAACTACTTACTGATTACGACTGTGAAATTCGATACCATCCAGGCAAGGCAAACGTTGTTGCCGATGCCTTAAGTCGTAAGGAAAGAGTGAGACCCCTTCGAGTCCGAGCACTTACCATGACGGTACACAACGATCTCATTATACAAATCATTACCGCTCAACTCGAAGCACTCAAAGCTGAAAATGTGAAACACGAGGCCTTACGAGGCATGGACAAACAGTTTGAAACCAAACCAAACGGGGCCAAATACTTCTCGAACTGAATCTGGTTACCAAGCTATGGAAACCTGCGTGACTTAGTGATGGACGAGGCACACAAGTCTAAGTACTCTATACACCCCGGTGCCGACAAAATGTACCATGGCATCAAAGAGTTGTATTGGTGGCCTAACATGAAAGCTGACATTGCAACTTATGTGAGCAAGTGTCTTACTTGCTCAAAGGTTAAAGCCGAATACCAGAAACCTTCCGGTTTGCTACACCAATCAGAAATCCCTGAATGGAAATGGGAGCAGATCACGATGGACTTCATTACTATATTTCCAAAAACACCTAGCGGTTGCGATACCATTTGGGTGATCGTGGACCGACTCACTAAATCTGCTCATTTCCTAGCCATCGATGAAACTGACAAGATGGAACGTTTGACGCGGATCTACCTGAAAGAGATCGTGTCAAGACACGGCGTGCCCATCTCAATTATCTCTGATAGAGATGCTCGATTTACTTCTCACTTTTGGCGATCTTTGCAAAAATCTCTTGGTACTCGTTTGGACATGAGTACTGCTTACCATCCTCAAACTGACGGCCAAAGTGAACGAACCATACAAACACTGGAGGATATGCTACGAGCTTGCGTAGTTGACTTCGGTAAAAACTGGGAAAATCATTTACCTTTGTGTGAGTTTTCATACAACAACAGTTACCACACCAGCATTAAAGCTGCACCCTTCGAGGCACTGTACGGTCGTAAGTGCCGGTCACCTATTTGTTGGACTGAGGTGGGGGATACACAACTCACCGGTCCGGAAATCATACATGAAACAACCGAAAAGATCGTCGGCATACAAAACTGACAGAAAGCCGCGCGTGATCGTCAGAAAAGCTATGCTGACGTGAGACGCAAACATCTCGAGTTCCAGGTTGGGGATCGAGTACTTCTGAAAGTCTCGCCTTGGAAAGGCGTTATTCGTTTTGGCAAACGTGGAAACTGAATCCCAGGTACATTGGAATGTTCGAAATCCTTAAAAGGATTGGTCCAGTGGCGTACAGACTGCAGCTACCTCCTGAACTCAGTAGCGTGCACCCTACTTTCCACATTTCTAACTTGAAGAAATGTCTGTCTGATGAGACACTGATTATACCTCTCGATGAGATACACATTGACGACAAACTACACTTTGTCGAGGAACCCGTGGAAATTATGGACCGTGAGGTCAAACGCTTAAAACAGAGTCGTATTCCCATCGTTAAGGTCAGGTGGAATTCGAGGCGTGGTCCTGAATTCACTTGGGAACGGGAAGACCAAATGCTACTGAAATACCCACACTTGTTCACAGACTCTACTCATACCGCGACTACGAGCTAATTTCGGGACGAAATTCTCCTAATAAGAGGAGAATGTGACACCCACACTTTTAGGACTATGATTAGTGCCTAATTACTTGTAAAATATGTGTATTTAGTATTATTTTAATCTAAATATACACACCCTTTTGTGTAATTACATACGCACTTGCACGATTATTTAAATCGTACACTACGTACTGGACGAGGTCCAACACTCTCTACCTCCTCTCTCTCTCTCTCTCTCTCTCTCACGAATTTCATCAGCCAAAAAGGCTCTCCAATCACCACCACACACCACCATAATACTACCATACAACCACCATAGCACCACCACTTCGGTTTTCAAGAAAACACGGTAAAATGAGTCTACGGCTTCACTTCTTCGTCTCTCCATCATATTCTTTGTAAGGAACTTTAAAACTCTTAAACTTTACTTACATAATGCTTATTTACATGTTATGTTGCTTACTTAACAAAGAAATGTCCAAATCTTTTGTCAAAACTCGTTTTTGAAACACATATGTACATACTACTTTCTGGCCAGAAAAATCGTCTCACGAAAACGTTAATATCTTGAGTTATACAAAGAATTAGACAACGAAACACCCACCGAAATTTTCGTATGGAAGAGCTCTACAAAAAGTTCCTGTATAACCGTTTCCAGAAATGCCCTCATTTTCGGATATAACTCAATCTTTGAACAGGGGTCTGATTTGGACCAAATGTGACCATACTTCGTATTTATTTTTATTTAAAATAGTAAACGAATTTATAAAATTACCATAAAATGCAGAAATGAACAAGACACCTAGGGGAACATATTTAATTTTTGGTTAGACTTGTATCGGAGTAGAAATGAGTCAAATCGAAGGTTGAACCGAGTAAAAATCTGGAACCAAGCCTAGAGGACTGTTTTTGTTATTTCACGAAACCGACACTTCGGGTCGACCATTGTCGTCCCTCGATCAGTCACGGTCGTCAACGCAACGGAAAGAGGACACGGCAGTGGAGTTTTAAATTTATAAGAGCTGGGGACCTAAGTTTTACTACGGCTGTATAGCAGCAGTATGACCTAGGGTCGTTCTTCAAGCTAATCGTATTGTGAAACGGGAGTATCAAGACAAGTCGTTTATTTTAGTGATGAGATTTTTAAAACAGAGTTTGAGTGGGTTTTTGTTACTTAGGTCCGTATTTTAAAGCAATTAAATAAAAAGTAAATAAATGGAAAATAGAAATAGGGATGAAATCAGTATTGAGGATATGTGTCTGTTATGACTTCGTTAGCTTATGCGGGGGTGATGCTAGGGTTTTGATATGAAAACGTCTTTTAAAGGTTTGTGTCTTATCTAAGCTTAATTGTTCGTAGTGTAAACACTAGTACCCTACTGATTGGGGAAACCAATTAGTATGTCACTGAATACTAGGCCAAGTTGAGTCTGATCGGAGGAGGATGCTCAACTCTTCAACGTTATCCAGTGATGGAGTAACGACCCTTCTTGGAATGTTAGTTCCTGGGTGCATGAGATAGAGTAACATACCCACTAAGGTTCCGACCTTTCTTAACACTACGGGGATAACAAAGTTAGACAAGGCATTTAAGATTAAGACTTGGTTTTGGTGACTATTAACTTTGTATTAATGGTTATATTTTAGTCTAGAGCTTTCATCACGGTGTACAGTGCGACTATGCATTTCCACAGTTTTCCAGACCCAAGATGTACTAACGGTGTACAGTGCATCTGAGCATTTCCACAGTGTTCCTGATCTTTAGGTGTACTAACGGTGTACAGTGCGATCAAACATTTCCACAGCTTTGAAGTCAAACCAGGATGTGACATAGTCTTCAACCACCGACATTTCCTTAGCTCTACGTATTTGTACTTCACCAAAGGTGTTTCCAACGTTACACGAAGTATAGTGCCGTTTATCGTGGTCTTTCCGGGGTCACATACTTTATGGTCACTCTAGACTAGTTTAAACTACGTTTGTATTAAAGTCCAACCATCTATGATATAAACCAGCCCTCACTATTTCCCAATAAATCCCTGATTGATTCACGGTGTACTATACGAAAGGTTTTAAACAGTATTTCCACAGTTACGCAATTCAGACCATGTTTACAGTTTCAGAAAACATAGATAGGTAGTGACCGTTTGATCAAGGTTCGCGACTCCTTGTCATAAAGGTTCTAACCACGTTTAATTGGAGGAAAGGCGATTTGGTTTAGAAATTCATAAATACAAGATTAATGGATCACCGGTTTTCATTTATATAATATAACTGGAAACATTATTTCCACAACGGATTGTGCCCACGACTTTCATAGCTTCCACGTTCCGTACTACACACATAAGTGATGATTCCGGCGCTATACAAATGAAAGCCGTATAACGTTACCTCCGTTATTTCATAATGTTATCCAATTATATGTTTAAAGCAGCATCACCCCACACGTATATAAACTAACTACATCATAACAAACACACAAGGAAATTACTCACTACGCATAATAACAGATCCTAAATCTAGCATAATAACAATAGCAATTATCATTATAACAGATAAGGAAAGAAGTAACCGTTAATAAAGCGTAGATTGAATAAGCGTTGAGAGAGAGAGAGTACAAGCAGAACTTCCGCAATATCCTTGATAATATTACAATAAAAGCCCCTGGACTATTCCCTATGCTATTACAAAAGTAGCCCCTCCGTTAGTTTCAGTTAAATATTAACTGAGAACTAACTGGATCTAACCCTAATTTCTAGACAGAGAAAGAAAGAAAGAGAGTTTAGAGAGAGAGAGAGAGTGTGTGAGAGAGAAAGTGGAAATGGAGAAATGAATGGAATGGTGAAGTGTGTAGAATGATGGAGGAGTGGCCTCCTATTTATAGGCAAAGCTTGAAATCAGCCGAACAACTCGCGAATCACGCACGTACAAGCAAACGAAGCACAAACGAGCAGCATATGGGGGACATAGGGCCATATACGGCCTTCATAGGGCCCTATACGGTGTATAAAGGGCCGTATACGGTCTATGAAGGGCCGTATACGGTGGCCAAGGCCGTATACGGCTTCCGTCTGATTTCGTTCGTTGCTTAAAACGTCCGTATCTCCTTCGTTATGCGTCCGTTTGACCTGATTCTTTCGCCTGTGTCTTCGTAATTCCGTTACGCTTCTAATGGTGCCAATATCACTGAAATTGGATGTGTACAACTTTAGCATAGCCGAAATCACTTTATAGGAGTTTGTAATCGTCCAGTCTTTTCCGTCCTTTGTCCGATTTGCATGATTCTTGATTTTCTCGTCTCGATTTTACCTATTACATCATATCATAAGGTTAGAATATGTTTATCATAGGATAAATGAGGGTGCGAGAGTTGGTTGCTGTTTATTTGCTCCGTTTTGTTCGTTATTCGGATGTTTTTACTGATTTTTGTAGCAACGTCTATTTTCTGAGCACTTTAGTGAATTTTGGTAAATAATGATTGTTTTGGAATGTTTTCACTAAAGATGTGCCCAAAAAGTGTGGAATAATGGCTTTGAAAACATGACTTTTTGCGTCACATCAAGTTATCCCACACTTAGACGTTGCTTGTCCTCAAGCAACACTCAGTTTCTGAAAACATTTTAAAACAATTTTTAGAGCGAGCTTCAACATTTTTAAGAGTTACCACTGTCAAATGCAAATAAGATAGTTTCAGGAATATAGGGAAAGATAAGATGATCCTTCCTTAAACAAGAAAAGGTTCTCTTAGGCATACATCCAAATCTCATGATCTTGGAGTACACATGACTAGGCGATCTCACTAAAGGTGGTCACTCAATTCACTCAAAGTGTATCGGGTTTCCTATCAGTCTAGAACAAAAGAAATCGCTCAAATAGCCAGTCATGCAGCACTCATCGTCATAGGCTTGGTCGAGAATCGGATCTCCACCACTTAGGTGAGGACGGTGCTAATTATCTCAAGACATTCATGAGGGTTGTAGTGAGGGGTAAAGGGTATGGATAGTGGTATTTTTTGGGTTGTAAGGGTTGCTTATCTTAAAACGACTGAGATTATGAACAACTTTATTTTAGAACGGAGAGAGAGGCAGCTTTTGGTCTTCTATCAGAATCTTGATGATACTTCAAAGGACTTTAAGCTTTATTCTTGCGGAACTATTTTTCTTTCTTTTCTTCTTTTTCTTCTTTTCATTTTCTTTTTCTGCTTTTGTATTTTTCTATTTTTCTTTTCGTCTTCAGAATTTCTTTGCCAGAGAATTTCCAAGGATATTTTTCTTCTTTGATTCTTTCAGAAATCCCTTATCTTGAACGTTTCGAGTCTTTTCGCGGTGTCAATTTTTCACACCAAGGATTCTTCAATCTTTTTGAGAGCACGAAAGGGGTAGGATAAGACATTCTAAAAGATGTTCTTCATAACCTCAGAAATTCTAAGATAAGTTTGGGAGTATTTTGGGAAGTAGGGTTTATTGGGGGTTTTTATGAAACGAAAGGTTTAGGCTCAACAGGGTTTACTAGGCGGATCATCGATACTAAAAATGAGTATCGGAAGGGTTTTGGGCTTGAAGAGATATGTGAAAAGGGGTTTAAATCCTAGGGAATGTCAAGGTCATTTAATTGCACCTATACCGCGTACGGTACACACCAATGTGGTCTTGAAGCGTATGTCAAGAGCAAGTTCTAATTCAGGGATGCATGCATCGGCACACACAAGAAATGATTAGTGAAGCATTAAAGATGAATGCTATTAGGCTCAAGATACCTCACTGCAAATAGGGTTGTATGTGCTTCGTCATGCTTCCATCAGATTATTATTTCTTGTTTAAGCAATTTCTACCTTATTTTCCCTAGACTCCGAAATATATTACTCACATCTGAAAATAGCTCCTTTCAAAAGATATTTCGGCTCAAAATTAGCAGAGTAAATCAATAGATTTAGCTCATACTTTTAATTTTCTTGAAAAATTTTTGAAAAATTTGAGGAACATTTTCTGAGTTTAGTTTACTATTTCGGACATTAAAAATCAAAGAAAACCAAGGTATTCTATACCTGCTATCCCACACTTAGAGGAACATTGTCCCTAATGTTCTCTTTAGTTGAGATTTACTGGAAGTAAAATCCCACACTTAGAGTTTGAACATGTAAGAAAATGTTTCTCAAGTGTTTGTTTTGGGCTGGAATCCCACACTTAGTGATAAGCTTAGGATAGAGTATAGACTATTTTCACAAATTATCAAAGCAAATAATATACAGAATCATAAACAAAAGAGAGTAAAGGTTAAGACACTCCCCAGATAGCGATCAACGAAGAAGCTGAGAATCTGAATTTGCTGAAAAGAGATGTTGCCAAGATCTTTTTCTGCATTTCTGAAGAGCGGCACAGCTTCAAGTGTCTTGCTATTTGGTTTCTTTTCCATCCATTATTCCCTTTGTGAATCAATCTCGTAAGTGTGAACACGTTGGTCGTACCAGTTTACAAACTCATGGTATTTGCAAATGAAAAGATAAATCATCGTCTCAGAACTCTGAAAAGATATTTTCTACTACAAATCATTTTTATAAAATATGTGTTTTTAAACGAGTTCGAGCATAATGCATAAAAGTAGTATGCAAGTACCTCAAATGCTCGAAACACATGAATTATCATTTTTCAAATTGATTTCCTTATTTCTGAGACGAGTGGTTTATTTGCAAATGAGTTGTAATATCAGAAAAGTATTTTGGTGACGACCAAGTGTGAAGGATAGTCAGAGATATATCTTCACTTATTGACACTGTTCTCTCTACACGTCTTTATTGCACGGGTTGCCTCCCGAGAAGCGCTGCTTTTAGAGTCGAGAGCTCGACTTTGCTTTCCTTCAGATTTAGTTGGTGCTGGAACCACCAGGACCGGAAGTGCGCAGTAGTGGAATCCTGGGGTTACGTGGGTATATCCTCAGAAAATGGCGAGCGATGATGTCGACGATGTTTGGAATCTCAGATGAAAATATGGGAAAACTCTGCAGATGCTGCTCTGTAATCTTTTTTATGTGCAGCAGGTCCCAAGTAATCTCCTTTACTGTGCTGGAGATAATTCCGCGGGAATTTACAAAAGAGAATCCATCAGCTTCAATCATCTCTCGTTCAGGATGGTATTGTCTGAGTGAGTCCATAAATCCAAAGAACTGCAGGTGTAAGGTCTCGTGATCTGCAATACTGGAGTTTACTCCAAGTTCTCGGATAGATTCATGAATACCCTGGATGAGACTGGTCTGGTAGTGGGAAAACATGAGGTCGGAGTTCTTAAAGGTATTGTTCATCATGTCGTAAACCTCACGTAATCCGTAGTTGAATATTTGACTATGTTCTTCATCAGGTACTTCAGCGAAGATTTCCTTGATTCGATCAGTGAGGAAGTTCGCGATGTTAACCATTGAACCTTCTGGAATAGAAGAAGGGATGACACGCGTCCTCTCGTCAGAACTCTCGTACTCGAGATCTTCGGCAATCTTGTGAGCGTGGTACTCGATGGTGCAGTCAATGTAGAACCTATGAGGAGAGGTCTCGTCGATATGATCATTCCTAGCCATAGAATCTAGGAGTCCCCTAAGATCATTCATCAACCAGATGTCTATGTCTGCGTCAGGATTCCCAGTAGCATTGTACATATTGCTGCGATAAGAATTTAAGAACTCGTGTTGCTCAGCAGAATATGGAAATGCGGATCTGAATAGTGTATCATAGATCTTCCTGTACATGCGTCTTTGGTCTTCAAAGAACTCAAGCTCCTCAGGTGTTGGTCCAGCAGCGTGGTGCTCTCGTAGCAACTGAGCAGCGAGGTCTTCGGCAAAGGCATTTAGGCGGTTGTGGAAGAATCTGTAATCTTGGGAATTCTCGGCTTGGTTGACCTCAGATTCGGCTATGATTTCCTCAATCAGGTTCCTTTGGTGTGGGGTGTAATCATTGGTGGAGTTAATGATAATGCTTGTCATTATAGGTATGTCGTTTTCGAATTCTTCAATAACATTTATCATTTCCTCATGGTTGGAGATAGTCGGAATTTGAGGAGAAGCGGGAACAGTCGAAGATGCAAGAAGTTGGACAGACCGAATATCTATTGGAACATCAGTATAGATGATGTCATCGTCATCACTCTCCTCAGCTGGAGTATCCCTAGCCTGGAAATCAGGGAACTCAACACTATCGGATGGTGGAAGGGAGTCATCAGTAATCTGAGATATCGGCTGAGAGGAATCCATCTCGATGTCTTTTTCCCCCTGAGAATCAGAATCACGGCTAGATCCGGATGTACTTCCCTTCTCGAACTGACTTCGAGGTGCAGATGCGTCAAAGGTTTGAATCCTTTGGGGAAGTCGGGATGCTTTATATGCTGCAATCTTTCTCAAGAGTTTGTCTCGAAGCTCCGGGTGCTGTGCGGATAAAGCTATAGTCTTCTCAATATTCACCAGACCGTCAAGTCGAGGAGACACGAGAGGTTTGGTGGGATCAATAGCTGATGCAATTAGTTTCTCCATGGTGAGACCAAATTCTGCATCGTGAGAGTAATCAGTCGGTGGATCTTCATCTGATTCATCTTGTGACAGAGGGATGAAGTTCTCGAGGTTCTCGATCTGCATAATTTCTGCTGTCGGTAAATATGAGTCAGGAAGGTATTGATGAGGTGGTGTGGACTGATATACTTCCTCGGGCTCTGATTCTTCTTGTTCTTCCTCGGATTCTTCCATTTCTTCTGGTTCCGTTTCTTCCATCTCTTCTTCTTCATCCTGCTCTGAATCTTCCTCCTCCTTTATTTCTTCTTCTGGTTCTGATTCTTCCATTTCCTCATCTTCTGATTCTGACTCTTCAGTAGCTGAAATAAGACAAGTATGCTTGTATGGCCTGTAGGGTTCTGGCTCTGAATCAGAAGTGTCATCATCCGAAGTGACTCTGCCAATGGATATTGCGTATATCTCTGCATGCTCCATTATTGAACAGTCGTTCTGATCAATCTTGTATGATATTGTTTGTCCATGTGCTCGTAGACTGATAACCTGAGAATATACGTCAATAACAGCACGTGCAGTATTCATGAATGGCCTACCTAGGATAATGGGTATGTTAATGTCTTCCTGTATATCCATCACTACAAAGTCAGTGGGGAAATAAAACCTGTCAACTTTTACCATGACGTTCTCAGCAATGCCTTTCGGGTATCGGACTGATTGATCGGCAAGCTGGACGCTCATTTTAGTGGGCTGGAGAGGTCCTAATTCTAATCTGGAGTAGAGCGAGTAAGGCATCAGATTGATACTGGCTCCAAGATCGGCCAAGGAGCGTATTGTGCCTGAGTGATAGATGGAACAGGGTAAGGTGAATCGTCCCGTGTCTCCTAGCTTTTCCGGTAAGGCATTCTGGATGACGGCTGAACACTCGGCGTTCAGGGAGACTTTAGGAGTGGAAGGAATCTTGTCCTTAGTTGCCAGCATTCGTCGGATGTACTTCGTACTAGAAGGGATTCTAGACACGGTGTCTAAGAATTTTCCATCAAGTTTGAATGACTTGGTATTGTATTTCTTGTGCAGGCGGTTAGGGAAGGGAATTTCAACCTCACGATTCGGCGTGGGCATTGATTTGGTCTCAACTGTCGGCGGGACAGGAGAATGTTCCCTTGGAGAAGCAGTCATAGAAGGAGTTGGTTTATCAGAGTTTAAGGTCTTGGCTTCCTCGACGTGGGGGTTCTGAATAGTATTGCTTGGTAAGGTCCCTTGCGGTCGGGTATCGAGACGTTGGGCTAACTGACCGATCTGGTTCTCAAGGCTTTTCAGGACCGAGAGTTGATTTCGAAGAAATAGATCAGTTTGGTCTTGTCGTGCCGTAGTCTTTTGGTTGAAAGCGGTCTGACCTTGGATGAATTTGTTGAGGTTGTCATTAGTACTCATGACTGGAATGATGGTCTTTGCAGGTTCAGCAGGCTGGGTATCCTCAGTAGCGGTTAATGGAAGTGGTTGATTGTATGGAAGTTGTGGTTGTTGGGGGTACGTCGGATATCATGGCTGAAACCTGGGCTGGAAAGGGGGTTGGTTGTTCCGTGGAGGATATTGGTTTCCTCGAGTTCGTGGTGGTGAAGTTCTAGCGAAACCGGGCGGATTTTGAGGTCTGACAGGAAACTGGGCATAGTAGACTGAACCGTCGGTAGGATCTTCGTACTCAACCTCGTATTCTTCAGCGGGATGGTTGGTACAGTTCTGGCAATCCTGAACTTGGTGGATTTGCTGTGGTTGTTTCTTCAGATCTGCTATTTGTTTTGTCAGAGTCTCAATTTGATCGCTCAGAGACTTAATGGCTTCAGTTTGGCGGGTGTTGTTTGCGGAAAGGGGTAATGATGAGGATTGCTCATCAGACTTCCAATCGTGGTGATGCATCGTCATATCCTCAATCAAGCTCCATGCTTCATCATCAGTAAGTTTCATGAAGTTTCCTTAAGCTGCTGCGTCAAGATTGATGCGATGGTTAGGATCAAGACCTCGGTAGAAGGTGCACACCTTGTCAGTCTTCGTCATTTGGTGGTTTGGACATTTTCTCAGTAAACTCTTGAATCGCTCCCATGCTGAGTAGATAGATTCATCGTGGGCTTGTTGGAAGTTTGCGATGTCATTCTTTGCCTGAGTTTGTTTGGACGGGGGAAAGTATCTAGCGAGAAACTTATTACCCATGTCGGTCCATGAGGTGATTGAGCCGGTCTCAAGTCCCTCAAACCAGGTAGAAGCATGTAAAGCGAGAGAATAGGGGAACAAGTATAAGCGGATGATATCCTGCTCAACCCCATTCTGCTTATAGGAGTTTGAAACCTGAATGAATTTGTCGATATGAGCGTTGGGATCATCACTGGGTAGACCGTGGAATTGGCAGTTATCTTTTATGAGTTGTACGATGTGGTGTTTAAGCTCAAAAGAAGCTCCGTCAATCACTGGATAGCTAATCGGTCCTCCTCGTCCTTCGATGGATGGTTTGGTGTTATCGGCGAGAGTAACACGAGCGGCCATTTGTGGAAAACGGGAACGTCTTTCTTTGCGGATGGTACGGATAATCGACTCAGGATCGGGTACGAAAATGAGAGATTCAGATCCGGATGATCTGGTCGAATATCGTTGTGGGATATGGGAAGATATTGTCGGTTGGAACAAAGAAAAGAAAATAAGAATGGGAAAGAAGTATCACTAAATAGAAAACTCGTCTGGATCCTTCAGAGTCTTACGATTAACTCCCCGGCAGCGGCGCCAAAAACTTGTCGTCCCTCGATCAGTCACGGTCGTCAACGCAACGGAAAGAGGACACGGCAGTGGAGTTTTAAATTTATAAGAGCTGGGGACCTAAGTTTTACTACGGCTGTATAGCAGCAGTATGACCTAGGGTCATTCTTCAAGCTAATCGTATTGTGAAACGGGAGTATCAAGACAAGTCGTTTATTTTAGTGATGGGATTTTTAAAACAGAGTTTGAGTGGGTTTTTGTTACTTAGGTCCGTATTTTAAAGCAATTAAATAAAAAGTAAATAAATGGAAAATAGAAATAGGGATGAAATCAGTATGGAGGATACGTGTCTGTTATGACTTCGTTAGCTTATGCGGGGGTGATGCTAGGGTTTTGATATGAAAACGTCTTTTAAAGGTTTGTGTCTTATCTAAGCTTAATTGTTCGTAGTGTAAACACTAGTACCCTACTGATTGGGGAAACCAATTAGTATGTCACTGAATACTAGGCCAAGTTGAGTCTGATCGGAGGAGGATGCTCAACTCTTCAACGTTATCCAGTGATGGAGTAACGACCCTTCTTGGAATGTTAGTTCCTGGGTGCATGAGATAGAGTAACATACCCACTAAGGTTCCGACCTTTCTTAACACTACGGGGATAACAAAGTTAGACAAGGCATTTAAGATTAAGACTTGGTTTTGGTGACTATTAACTTTGTATTAATGGTTATATTTTAGTCTAGAGCTTTCATCACGGTGTACAGTGCGACTATGCATTTCCACAGTTTTCCAGACCCAAGATGTACTAACGGTGTACAGTGCATCTGAGCATTTCCACAGTGTTCCTGATCTTTAGGTATACTAACGGTGTACAGTGTGATCAAACATTTCCACAGCTTTGAAGTCAAACCAGGATGTGACACAGTCTTCAACCACCGACATTTCCTTAGCTCTACGTATTTGTACTTCACCAAAGGTGTTTCCAACGTTACACGAAGTACAGTGCCGTTTATCGTGGTCTTTCCGGGGTCACATACTTTATGGTCACTCTAGACTAGTTTAAACTACGTTTGTATTAAAGTCCAACCATCTATGATATAAACCAGCCCTCACTATTTCCCAATAAATCCCTGATTGATTCACGGTGTACTATACGAAAGGTTTTAAACAGTATTTCCACAGTTACGCAATTCAGACCATGTTTACAGTTTCAGAAAACATAGATAGGTAGTGACCGTTTGATCAAGGTTCGCGACTCCTTGTCATAAAGGTTCTAACCACGTTTAATTGGAGGAAAGGCGATTTGGTTTAGAAATTCATAAATACAAGATTAATGGATCACCGGTTTTCATTTATATAATATAACTGGAAACATTATTTCCACAACGGATTGTGCCCACGACTTTCATAGCTTCCACGTTCCGTACTACACACATAAGTGATGATTCCGGCGCTATACAAATGAAAGCCGTATAACGTTACCTCCGTTATCTCATAATGTTATCCAATTATATGTTTAAAGCAGCATCACCCCACACATATATAAACTAACTACATCATAACAAACACACAAGGAAACTACTCACTACGCATAATAACAGATCCTAAATCTAGCATAATAACAATAGCAATTATCATTATAACAGATAAGGAAAGAAGTAACCGTTAATAAAGCGTAGATTGAATAAGCGTTTAGAGAGAGAGTACAAGCAGAACTTCCGCAATATCCTTGATAATATTACAATAAAAGCCCCTGGACTATTCCCTATGCTATTACAAAAGTAGCCCATCCGTTAGTTTCAGTTAAATATTAACTGAGAACTAACTGGATCTAACCCTAATTTCTAGAGAGAGAAAGAAAGAAAGAGAGTTTAGAGAGAGAGAGAGAGCGTGTGAGAGAGAAAGTGGAAATGGAGAAATGAATGGAATGGTGAAGTGTGTAGAATGATGGAGGAGTGGCCTCCTATTTATAGGCAAAGCTTGAAATCAGCCGAACAACTCGCGAAGCACGCACGTACAAGCAAACGAAGCACAAACGAGCAGCATATGGGGGACATAGGGCCGTATACGGCCTTCATAGGGCCGTATACGGTGTATAAAGGGCCATATATGGTCTATGAAGGGCCGTATACGGTGGCCAAGGCCGTATACGGCTTCCGTCTGATTTCGTTCGTTGCTTAAAACGCCCGTATCTCCTTCGTTATGCGTCCGTTTGACCTGATTCTTTCGCCTGTGTCTTCGTAATTACGTTACGCTTCTAATGGTGCCAATCTCACTGAAATTGGATGTGTACAACTTTAGCATAGCCGAAATCACTTTATAGGAGTTTGTAATCGTCCAGTCTTTTCCGTCCTTTGTCCGATTTGCATGATTCTTGATTTTCTCGTCTCGATTTTACCTATTACATCATATCATAAGGTTAGAATATGTTTATAATAGGATAAATGAGGGTGCGAGAGTTGGTTGCTGTTTATTTGCTCCGTTTTGTTCGTTATTCGGATGTTTTTACTGATTTTTGTAGCAACGTCTATTTTCTGAGCACTTTAGTGAATTTTGGTAAATAATGATTGTTTTGGAATGTTTTCACTAAAGATGTGCCCAAAAAGTGTGGAATAATGGCTTTGAAAACATGACTTTTTGCGTCACATCAACCATAAAACGTAACAACAATTTTACAAAGCTTAGTTAACATATTTAAGACTTCCCTAAAAGTTTCGAGTCAAACCGAACCCGTTTGACCTAGTTAACGAAAACAAAACACTTAAACGAAATCGGAAAAACTTCAGACCCGCGACAATACCATCATCATTGTCGCATGAACAGTGCTCCGTGAATGCTATTGTCGCATGAACAAAACTCCGTGAATCCATTGTCGTAGTAACAGTGTCCGTGAATGTCATTGTCGGATTATTGTTGAAATGCCCCAAATTCAGCATATTTTTTTTTTTAGTAAACTCATTCATAATTTTGGTCCCATTTAAATTCTACATTCTATTCCATTTGAAATCCACGTTTGATTTTACATATTCAAATGAATACAACAATGACACATTAAATTAAAATCATATCAGTTTGGGCGATTTATACAATGGTAATTCAAAACGACAATTCAATAGAATGAGAAACTTGTCTAATAACGTTACAAGTTTCAATCCACGCTACCTTCTTGAATCATTTCATCCAATTGGTTCAACCGTACAAAATACCTACAACATAAATTCACTGATACGAGTAAGCATAAAGCTTAGTGAGTATACAAGAATCAAATAAATAATTCACCAAAAAGATACAATTATCAAAGAACCACTTATTTCTTTTTAACAATTAGTATTGCACAACAGTAAAGATTCCACCATATTCCGTACGGATCCATGATCCAATAGATACAAGTAAGCATGGCACCAATCACATATGGATACCAAGCTTAATAGATATCAAGTAGTGCCAAGCACTTATTTCGTGATACTCATTTATTTCGTAATAAGTAATCTCTACAATACTAAATCCATATATTCCACATAATTCACATAATCCTCCTAATTCACATAATCCACATACTTCACATAGTCCACATAATGCTATACTATTTTCAAATAACTCAACAACTAACAACAATTCATAACAATAATCCACAACAATATTACTTAAGATACATAATCTGATATCATATAGATACAATCATAAAACAATTATAAGAAACAAATAATATTCCAAATGATTGTATGAACCTCTTGCTCGTAAGCAATCCGGAGCATACAATCATTATTCATTTAATCCTCGTATCACTCACCTTTACCTTTTTAAGGAATCACATGATATCACTCTAGAATAGCCAATCCATCATTCTTGACCACCTAGTATATAATACATAGATACAATAACACATTTAACAACTAGTTATCATAATAATCAATACATAACTTGATTACTTGTATTTCATTTTGATCATCATTAATGATTACCATAATCATTTCAATTCACTTAATCATAATCATTCTTATAATCATTATTCACTTCATTTGCTTAATCTTTTGATTCGACACATCAATATCCTTTAATCATATATCAATAACCTTTTTAAACACCAATTAAGGTGTATTAACACCGATTCATCATCATCTACACAAAACCCACTTTAATCACTATATACCCAATTCACTTTATCAAATTATAGAGTGGGTTAATGTTAACAACCATAATTATTTCACTCCTATATCATAATTCAATCAATATCATACCCTAATTCGGATTAAAATCAGTAATCCATCAAAACCCACCAAACCCTCAAGAACACCATCCATGATTCTTCAATTTCAATCCATTTTAATGATACTACAATCACAAGTAAACTTATCTACCATCAATTCAATGTATTTCATACTTTATTTCGTATTAGAATCGTTAATTTCAAAAACCCCTATGAAAATCTATAGAAATTAAGATTCTAGGTTAAGAAATTCAAGAATAGAGATTACCTCAAGGCATGAAACAGTTAGTTGATGAAGAATTCCAAGTTTCTAGCTTCAATTTCGTAATTTGATTCGATTTAAGATTAGGGTTTAAGGTTTATACAGTTTTCTTTCTTGATCGTGAAGCTCCTGGAGCTTGTTTTTGAATTAATAAAAATGATACGTACATATCCATATTAATAATAAGAATAAGTCTTATTTCGTGCCCCGTACTTATCATTGTCTGGAACTTTAAAACCGACTTACAATCATTACTATTTTATTTCACCTAAAGTAAAAATAACTTAAAACATTTACTATTACTTTATTCACAATATTACTTTTGGATTTTGGGATGTTACAATTGTCTTCATCATTGTCGCATGAACAGTACATGAAACCTTATTGTCGCATAGCTATTGACGGATACATATTGTCGCACGAAATGGAAACTTTAAAATACTTTTTACACTAAGTATTGAATACATACAACAACTATACCTTATACGACAATACACTTACATGATATACATATTCTTTGGGAAGTATATATGAAACTACTTTACTATGGAAAGTATACAACACAACTTATAATTACGGATGAGCTTACACTCACTTTATTATGAGATTACACTCATACATACACGAGATTACACTCGGAACTACATGTGGGATTACACTCACACTTAAATGGGCTTACACCCACACAACTACGAGCTTACACTCGAGTCTTTTGATTTAAATAGGCGAGCTTACACTCGCACAAGTTTACACTCGAACGGACTTACATCCGAACAACGGTTACACGTCGCATTACAAATAAACAACTTATGTATATACTTACAAAGTGTACAAATACGATGAATTACATAATAGTAACATTTGAATTATTATTATACCTCCGTCACCAACGGGCCACATCTATTTACAAAATGATTACAAACGTACAAACGAATACTTGGACATTTCCTAGTTGAGTGGACAACTAGCATGGGTGATCCTTCGTGACACCAACTTACTTACGACCTTGGGCGTTTCGGACGCCAAAAGGTTGCAGGGTTCGGAGAACCACACTACGGAATTACATCCGACACATACTTACGGACTTACATCCGCTATACTTGTTTTCTTACACAAACATACTTGCTAGACTCAGGTGAGTCTTACAGCCCCACTTTTACTGTTTTCTACTTTGGGGTGAGATATTTGCTACCGTTTACGTATGAACACAAGTACTGAACTGTTTACACTGCTTTTACATACATTACATGAGTTAATTTTTATCCACTGAAATCCTCCTATCGTAAGTTGTTAGTTATGGACTTAAGCACGATTACTAGTAAATGGATCCATTTGGGACTGACAATCCCTGCCTGGGGTAGTAGCGCTACCACGGATTACACCGTAGAAACAGGCATATTAGTATTTGTTACATATGAGTGTCCGGATAGCACTCACGGGGGTACGTGATGCTGTACTTGACTGTACCATTCACACTACACTGTTAAGCTTCAACTTGTGAGCTCATGGTAATTGTGTTGACCTACTGATTTACTAAGTTACTGATTTACTTACTATGCTCGAGGGCATTACTGGTACTTTACTTGTGGTTCATAAATGACTTACTATAATAAACCTGTGAGATTCACCAACCTTTTGGTTGACACTTTTAGCATTTATGTGACACCCCCAAATTTAATGCTTTGCGGAAGCGAGTTTTGGGTGCCACTAATCAAATATCAAACACCAAGATTAATAGCAAACGACTCTAAATGAGACGTTTTGGAAAATACATTATAGTACTGTACATTACGTAAGTTTTCAAAAGTGAACATAGCTTGGAGTTCGGCTAATAGTATCTAGAGATTTTAAAACATGACATCCAGTACAAAAGTAATGCAATGAATCTCCAAGTATGTATGCATGCGACTCAAGCTATCAAGCAGTCCTGCGGGCCATCACTACTGTTGACGCGTACCTGAGAATGCATCACTAAAAGCGTCAACCAAAAGGTTGGTGAATCTCACAGGTTTGTAGTAAGAAGTAATTGAAAGTTTTGGTACAACAACAGTAAGTAAATAGCATTAACAAACAAGTAATTCAGTGAGTAAGAATCAATTACACAATGTAATTCGGTAAATAAGTATCAATTACTTTCAAGTAATTAAGTAAGTAAGGTCGGTCTATCTTGCCATGAGTCATCATAGTCGAAGCTTAACCGTAAATTTTCCCCTCGTGAGTGCAACCCAAAATCACTCATATGTAACGAGTAGAAAACACATGTTTATACGAGTAACGGTTCGTGGTGGCGCTACCACCCCAGGTGGGGATTGTCAATCCCATATGGATCCATATACTAAAACTCGCGCTTATCCGATAATTAACAACTATGACTTTAGAGGCCTTCATTGGATTAACGTAAACTCATACAATTTGATATACCAGTAAGTAGTGTTCAGCATCGTAGTAAATCAGCAAGTTTGTAAGTTCGTACATTGGTAAGGTAGTAAATCAGTGACATAGTAATACAGTAACTCACTTCATTTGTAAAGTAGTAAAGTATCAGTATCATATTAAAATAGTGAGTCACTAAGTTTGTACAATAGTAAAGTAATTCATCAGTAAAGTAGTAAGATCATAGAGTAGCAACTCCGTAAAGTAGTAAACCCCGAAGGTCGTAAGTAGTAAGTTCATGGAGTAGTAACTCCGTAAAGTAATAAACCCCGAAGGTCGTAAAGCAGTAATCAGTGATTTTGTAATTCAGTAAAGCATTTTGTTTGTAAGTTTGTAACACAGTAAGTACAAGTAAGTAACCAATACATTTATACATGTATCCAAGTAAAACAAGCAATTTCAGTAAACAAGTAATGCATCTCCCCCAAAATAGTAAAATAGTAAAAAAGGGGGCTGTGAGACTCACCTGTAGAGCAAGCAATCCTAATGTGTGCGCGTGTACCAAATGTAACTTCCTAGTATCCTATACACGCGAGATTACATTATTGTAAGTGTACGCCTAGTAATTTATTCGTGTAATTGTTTGTTTGGTTAATTACATCCAATGTATTCGGCTCGTATTAGGTTTGAAGTGAAATGTACTATTCGTTGGTGACGGATTGAAATTATATTTCCAAAAATATAATTATGTTCGTTTCGTATAAAATAGTTGTAAAATCTTGTATCGTATCGTTTACAATTTATCCGTAAGTGTATAAGATCAATACTTGAAAAATTGTAGTTCTGAAGTCTGATTTTAGGTGGATCCGCAGGATCATGCCCATGACAGGTTTTAAGAAGGATCCGCCGGATCATGCCCATGATCCGCCGGATCATGCCCGGATCATGGCCATTACAGGTCTGTTCGAAATTTTTAAACAGCAAACAAATTTTTGGCTTTGATTTTGGACATAATCAACTTAATAGAACAACATAATATGATCATATAAACGTTTTAAGCATGAATTTAAAGTGTAGATTAAAGTTTCCTTACAAATTTTGAAATGACGAAATCGATGGTGATGATGATGAACTTGATGATGATGATCCAAGAAGATGATTATGATGATAGTGCAGAAGATGATGAAGAAGATGATTATGTTGGTGATGTTGTTGTTGATTTGAGATGGAACGAGAGAGAGCAGAGGAAGAGATCAAGAGATAGAGACTGAGTTCTTGTGTGCGTGTGTGTGTATTCAAATAATTGAGGTCGGTGTATACCGGCCTCCAATAATTGAGTTTTAGTGTACCCGTGTTCGCGTACCCGATCGTTATGTAGTATAATCCTTTGAAATGATAATTTTCTAAAGATAGATTCGTATAAGTTTTTAATAGAAATATTTTATAAAAGTGTTTTTACGGGGATTTAAAATTGTAACTTTGTTTTACTTAAAATGTACGGATAGTTTTCTGTATCTAAAATGTATTTAAATAATTTTCGGAGTAAACTATTATTATCCTCAATAATAATACTTTGTTTAAAAATGTTTTCCACCCATTTCCATTTTGGGTTTCTGTGTTCTACCAGATTTGTGTATATATGATTTTTAAATAATTGTTTTGGGTTATGTATATCTATATATATAATACTTGTATACTTGAGTATTGACACGTATATGATAAGTGATTTAAAAGTATAAATTTGGACGTAAATTTGGGTCATTTTTGACCGGGTGTCACATTCTCCCATTGTTAGGAGAATTTCGTCCCGAAATTCGTTTGTAGTATTTGTCGATGTATTTTAGTTATAGCCTGCGTGTCATCTACGAGAGTCGGACAATACCTATCTAGCATTGTCTTCCTCCCCTTGTTGGACTATTGCTCTACTGGCGGCTAAAGAAATTCGAAAAGAAAGTTTTGGGATTTGTTGACCATTATGTCTGCATGACAAAGCCAACCACTAGAAGGCAGCTACAATGTGTACTAGTAGCTTAAAGTATAGTAGTAACTTCCACTGTGTTCACAAAGTTTGTTACGAATAGTAGTATCGTAGCGTAAACTAGACTCTATCAGTCTCCTATAGAAACTAAATGTTTAGCCTACATTAGCTTTATATGGAATGTGACCCATTGTATATAATAAAATATTAACCGGTATGTTTTCCGGTATAAAACAATGTAGGATTTGTTATCCCAATACTTATGCAAGCTAAACCTCGTCTCATATATAAACTATAGAATCTAAATTGTTGTTTTCCAAATCCTATCTCACTCATAGGATCTAAGGTACGGAATGGAGTATCAAGTAGTAGGTACATGTCGGTCGGATTTTAGAGTAGACTAAACTCTATCAGTATATTGTAGAAACTAAGTCATCATTTTCCTAATTCTATCAAGTAAATGGAATCTAGGAAAAACATAGAAGCTATCAAACAGCAAATAATATCTACTGAGGTAAATAGTATACAGGTAGTCGGGTCATCTGTAAGTAATCATACCCGGTTCCTTATTCGGGTCCTAGTACTAGGTAGGCTTTTCTTATAGAAGTAAGGGTGTCATTGTATACTGTGAAATTTTTGCGGACCATTCAGAATTTGAAATTTGTTTGAAATTGTGCACTATAAGTAAGTTTACACAGTTATAAATTTTTTGAAAATATTATAAAACATTTCGTGAGAAATTTTCGTAGAATTTTATTAGAAATTCATTTGTTAGAAACTATGATGGTGAAAGTGTGTTGAAACTTGAAATTCGTTGAAAAATTGAGTCGATAAGTAATTCAGTTGAAACCATCGTCAGCAACCAGGCTTTGAAAATTTTGTTTATCAAAATATGTTGATAAACAGGAGTTATGTAATTTTCAGGGTAAAGGCATGTTGAAAGTTTGTTGAAACGGTTTTCCTAGGGAACGCCTAACGGTACAATGGAGTGAGTTTTCAAAATGTTTTAGACGTAAAATAAAGTAGGTAGTAGTAAACAAATACAAAGTTCTGATCTTCATATCTGAGGACGCTAGAGTAGCTATATTTGTCGTTTTCAATAGTGTAGGTAGTAACAAAATATCATCGGGTAAGGCCTATTCCTATACATTCAGTACATAATAGCCTATGGAGTAGTACGCAATCGAGGCCTATATATGTATACATATCTATATCACATAATAGCCTAATCATATGTGTATATACCATTTAGAAACTAGATTGTTGTCCTTCAAATCCTATCTTACTCATAGGATCTAAGCTACGGGATTAAGTATCAAGTATTAGGCACATGTTAAAGTTTCGTATTAGAATGTAATCATCATAGTTGTATATATAACGGTAATATACCACAACACAAGTGACAATCAATAGTGTAGAATAACAGTGGTTGTAATCATCTAACTTGCGAGTTCAAATGATTACGAGGATTAAGGTTTACAAAAGTGAAAGGGATATTACATCCGGACAAGTGTTGATTGTTATACAAACGTGGTAGAAAAGCGAGAAAAGATTTTTGTCTTTAGGTGCATGTCGATCCCTATTGTTAATCGGTTCGTATCGAATAGAATGTCGGGGTTCTTAACTCTACCAGGGTAAGCCTATTTCGAAGAGATGACCCTCGAAGCCAGGGCACATCTCGGTACTATTTTCCTGACTCGATCAACTTACCGTTGGCGAGTTCTAAGATGTATATGAACAATAAGTTCGTTACCAAATATCCGAGGATATTACTAGGCCTAATCATATATGTATAACCCATGTATACATACATATTATCCACCTAGTTGTATCTAGCGCAAAAAAAATACAAGTCACGGTTCTCTCGTGGTCAGAGTCGACTAGTGCATTCCTGTTCAACATAACCCCTTTCAGATCTTACATCATCTTCATTTAATTGTACATAGTTGATCAGGCTATGTTAAATTAAACTCGTATGATGAAATCCCTGAACCAGTTATATCTAATGAGGAATACTGCCTAACGGTCATAGTCTAGGCCCACTAAATGCAAGCTAGTTCGCTATAACCTTAGGCTCTGATACCAATCTGTGACACCCCCAAATTTAATGCTTTGCGGAAGCGAGTTTTGGGTGCCACTAATCAAATATCAAACACCAAGATTAATAGCAAACGACTCTAAATGAGACGTTTTGGAAAATACATTACAGTACTGTACATTACGTAAGTTTTCAAAAGTGAACATAGCTTGGAGTTTGGCTAATAGTATCTAGAAATTTTTAAAACATGACATCCAGTACAAAAGTAATGCAATGAAATCTCCAAGTATGTATGCATGCGACTCAAGCTATCAAGCAGTCCTGCGGGCCATCACTACTGTTGACGCGTACCTGAGAATGCATCACTAAAAGCGTCAACCAAAAGGTTGGTGAATCTCACAGGTTTGTAGTAAGAAGTAATTGAAAGTTTTGGTACAACAACAGTAAGTAAATAACATTTACAAACAAGTAATTCAGTGAGTAAGAATCAATTACACAATGTAATTCGGTAAATAAGTATCAATTACTTTCAAGTAATTAAGTAAGTAAGGTCGGTCTATCTTGCCATGAGCCATCATAGTCGAAGCTTAACCGTAAATTTGCCCCTTGTGAGTGCAACCCAAAATCACTCATATGTAACGAGTAGAAAACACCTGTTTATACGAGTAACGGTTCGTGGTGGCGCTACCACCCCAGGTGGGGATTGTCAATCCCATATGGATCCATATACTAAAACTCGCGCTTATCCGATAATTAACAACTATGACTTCAGAGGCCTTCATTGGATTAACGTAAACTCATGCAATTTGATATACCAGTAAGTAGTGTTCAGCATCGTAGTAAATCAGCAAGTTTGTAAGTTCGTACATTGGTAAGGTAGTAAATCAGTGACATAGTAATACAGTAACTCACTTCATTTGTAAAGTAGTAAAGTATCAGTATCATATTAAAACAGTGAGTCACAAATTTGTACAATAGTAAAGTAATTCATCAGTAAAGTAGTAAGATCATAGAGTAGCAACTCCGTAAAGTAGTAAACCCCGAAGGTCGTAAGTAGTAAGTTCATGGAGTAGCAACTCCGTAAAGTAATAAACCCCGAAGGTCGTAAAGCAGTAATCAGTGATTTTGTAATTCAGTAAAGCATTTTGTTTGTAAGTTTGTAACACAGTAAGTACAAGTAAGTAACCAATACATTTATACATGTATCCAAGTAAAACAAGCAATTTCAGTAAACAAGTAATGCATCTCCCCCAAAACAGTAAAATAGTAAAAAAGGGGGCTGTGAGACTCACCTGTAGAGCAAGCAATCCTAATGTGTGCGCGTGTACCAAATGTAACTTCCTATTATCCTATACACGCGAGATTACATAATTGTAAGTGTACGCCTAGTAATTTATTCGTGTAATTGTTTGTTTGGTTAATTACATCCAATGTATTCGGCTCGTATTAGGTTTGAAGTGAAATGTACTATTCGTTGGTGACGGATTGAAATTATATTTCCAAAAATATAATTATGTTCGTTTCGTATAAAATAGTTGTAAAATCTTGTATCGTATCGTTTACAATTTATCCGTAAGTGTATAAGATCAATACTTGAAAAATTGTAGTTCTGAAGTCTGATTTTAGGTGGATCCGCCGGATCATGCCCATGATCATCCGGATCATGGCCGGATCATGCCCATGACAGGTTTTAAGAAGGATCAGCCGGATCATGCCCGGATCATGGCCATTACAGGTCTGTTCGAAATTTTTAAACAGCAAACAAATTTTTGGCTTTGATTTTGGACATAATCAACTTAATAGAACAACATAATATGATCATATAAACGTTTTAAGCATGAATTTAAAGTGTAGATTAAAGTTTCCTTACAAATTTTGAAATGACGAAATCGATGGTGATGATGATGAACTTGATGATGATGATCCAAGATGATGATTATGATGATAGTGCAGAAGATGATGAAGAAGATGATTATGTTGGTGATGTTGTTGTTGATTTGAGATGGAACGAGAGAGAGCAGAGGAAGAGATCAAGAGATAGAGACTGAGTTCTTGTGTGCGTGTGTGTGTATTCAAATAATTGAGGTCGGTGTATACCGGCCTCCAATAATTGAGTTTTAGTGTACCCGTGTTCGCGTACCCGATCGTTATGTAGAATAATCCTTTGAAATGATAATTTTCTAAAGATAGATTCGTATAAGTTTTTAATAGAAATATTTTATAAAAGTGTTTTTACGGGGATTTAAAATTGTAACTTTGTTTTACTTAAAATGTACGGATAGTTTTCTGTATCTAAAATGTATTTAAATAATTTTCGGAGTAAACTATTATTATCCTCAATAATAATACTTTGTTTAAAAATGTTTTCCACCCATTTCCATTTTGGGTTTCTGTGTTCTACCAGATTTGTGTATATATGATTTTTAAATAATTGTTTTGGGTTATGTATATCTATATATATAATACTTGTATACTTAAGTATTGACACGTATATGATAAGTGATTTAAAAGTTTAAATTTGGACGTAAATTTGGGTCATTTTTGACCGGGTGTCACAATTTATCTCAGGTCTACAGCAGCAGTAGGACTGCACACCCTCAGGACTGATAGCTCGAGTCGCATGCATACAAACTTGTGGATATTCTTTTGCATTACTTTTTGTATATCAGTTATGTATTAGAATCTCTAGGAAAACTCTTTTCGAACTCGATGCTTGTTATTCTGATTTAACAATGTAATACTTTTGTACTGTTGTACGACGTTGCATATAGATGTCGTTTGCTTTACTTTGGTACTTGATTATTGATTAGTAACACTCAAAGCTTGCTTCCGCTAAACAATGAATTTGGGGGTGTTACAGATAACCCGGGAACCCGGCGGGTGGAGTAGATTCCCCTGCGGGTAGTGGGAGAACCCGGCGGGTACTTCCCCTGTTTTCTGAATTTTTAGTATTTTGACGTCTGATGATTCTTGTTAGCTATAATACTTATAGTATAAATGTATTGTGCATGATTAAATGATGTAGTACTAAATTGTGTTCAACATTTAGTATATTTACTATTATTGAATCAATATGACATTTTAAATAAAATGTACGAATATAGAATGAATTACTAATTGTGATTATGTTATGTTTTCAGATCAACCAAAAACTCAGTAACATAAGACCTCTGAGTTTGGATCTTGAGATACTCAGGTGAGTGGACTTGTGGCTCTCAGTGTAAATTGGTGTAACATATTTGGTTACTACGAGTAAACCTGGTTATGACGTTATAGACTGTTAGTCTGATTTGACACGTGTGACTATGTGATACTTGGCCTTTGAGGCATTATATTATGTGGGAGGTCAACTATGGTTGGACTTGATTGCTATAGGTTAGTCAACATAGGAATTGTGAACATTTGTTGTGAATGGATTCTATGTTGATTGAAGATAGCAATGAGTTATCGGTAAAACCACTGCGTGGCCTGTAGTTGGTTATAAGTGTTACTTGGAGGACCACTACGACAATGAGGGTTCCTCAAGGACCACCGATCCTCTGAGATGATTATGTGTTTACCTTTCATTGTTGTAAACAGATTTGTTAAGCTGAGTTAGACTGTTAATTGCTTGTCTATTCACTTAGCTTTGTGCTAATCCCACCACTATACTCTTGCAGGTTATGTTTGATATGTTTTGGGCAAGAAGATTCGATAGGAAGGAATGTTTGGCGACGATGTACTCTGATAATGTTTTAAAACTTATGTTGTGTTATGTTTTGAAAAGTTCTATAACACCCAGTTTCTGTATAATGTTTAGTACAATCTAACTTATGTTATGTATGAGTTATATCATGTAAATAATAGTATGAGGACTTGTGCTTCCGATATAAAAAAAAAAATTTGTCTTCGAACTAGGGGTGTTATATCTATTGTTTATCTACACTTTGCCCTCGAACCAAAATATCCTCTAGACATCCAAATTTAATAATTACAACATTAATTAGGCTTTGAGTTCAATGGGGAATTCTATTCCTACCTCCTTTTTTACTCCCCATACCCCCGGGTCCAGTCTGGGCACAGTTCAGTTGTTTTTCAGTCGGGTCTTTTCTAATATCGGTCCCCGTCCAGTTCAGAACCAGTTCAGTTTTACACTAATAAGGGGGTATGAATTAGAAAAATAAGGGGGTAGTGGATAGAAAGTGAAAAAGAAAAAAGTATGACATGATTGATTTGATGGGTGGAAGGGGTATGAAATAGAAAAATGGGGAAATGGGGGTATGTATAGTAGGCCCCGAGTTCAATTTGTCAAATTGCATAGATGTGCTATCACATCTCTAGGATTGTGTTTGGGTAAACTTATTTGAAGAGCTTATAGTAGAAAAACAAATTTATTTCTTTTAAATGTTTGGATAGAGTTTTTTCAAAGTTTTTCTTAAAGTAAATTTAGGGAGTTGATAAATACAACATGAAAATTGTTTCATGCAACACACAGTACAACAGTTTTAGCTTACTGTATAAGTATGCAAAAGCATACTTTTGGTGTATGAAACAATTTACATGTTGTATTTATCAGCTCCTTAAATTTACGTTTGTTCTACGTAAACTTTGAAGATATGTGCTAAAAATAAGCTCGTGGAACACTTGATTTTAAGCACTCCCTACATCATCTATAATTAGTGAGTTAGATGATATGGTTGACGGTTTTACTAGTTGACGATTTTCAATTGAAGTTAATGATTATTTTCAGGAATATATTGTTATTCGCATAGCAAAATTATTACACAAAAACCAAACACACCGTAGTGTTCAAAGTCTGACCAATAAGAGAAGCTCTCGAATGCCCATGATTCAATGAACCTACTTTGGCCCACGGCATGAATACACTGACAGCCACGCTTCCACATTTCTTGTCCTCTCTTTGACACTTGCGATTTCCTAATTATTTCTGAAAATAAAAAAATAATATATAAAAATACCATATTTTTGTGATCAATTATTGTAGAATTTTCATGACTAGTCAGATACTTCAAACTAGAGGTGGCAAAATGAATTAGTCGGGTCGGATCACGGGTCTAGATGGGTTTGGATTTAAATGTGTCCGGGTCTAGATGGGTCATTTAGAAGAATGAGTCTAAACGGGTCCGGGTCAAATGGATCTCGGGTCGGGTCATCGGGTTCACCAATTTTTTTTTTATTTGAGTGAAAAATGAAAAAAATGAAATGAGGTGAAAAAAAAAAAAAATTACCCGCTAGACCCGTCTAAACCCGTTGGTTAATTGTTACATAATTAGAGGTTATATTGAAAAACCCATTTAGACCCATCCAAAAAATGGGGAGGAGACCCAACAAACCCACCCCCTCCTAAAAATTAACCAAATTGACCCAAAATTAACCAATGAGTCTAAAATTGCCACCTCTACTTCAAACTAGTTTTGTGAATGTGTGTTTATATGAGACATGTTAAGTTGTATTTTATGAACCTGTAATTTTCGTAAATAGTTGAATTTCAATTCATCATACAAATAAGAAAGATATATATTATTAATGACTAGCACATAAATGTAAATAATGATATTTAAGAAAATTTTGTCTTCAATTTTGTCTTCAATAAATACAGAGTAACGTTTGTCACGGAATCGCACGTTATAAAACCTTTTAAAACAAAAAAAAAAAAAAAAAAAAAAAACGTACACAAATTGTCACAATTTTTTTTTTTAAAAAAGGAAACAATAACTTTTGTTTTATTCAATGATATTTTAAATATTTTATTCAATAGAAATGCAAGCACAAACTCCCTCCCTTTTTAGGACAGTCACAGTAATGGAAAAAAAGAGTAAGCTCCATTGATATCAGCTTAATAACAATGGCGTTGGCCTCTAACGACGTAATCGCGCCATTTGTTATGAAAACTTACCAAATGGTGAACGATCCGTCATCCGATAACTTAATTCGGTGGGGAAATACTAACAACAGCTTCATTGTCGTTGATTCATTGCATTTCTCCCAAAGCCTATTACCTTCATTCTTCAAACACAGCAATTTCTCCAGCTTCATTCGCCAATTAAATACTTACGTAAGTATTCACACTTCATATCATTAACTTATTAATATCCTATACGAATTACTCGAACTAAGCTTTCGAAAGAGTAATTCATAGTTTTCATGATTTTTAAGTACTTGAATACTGATCTAATTTAGTATAACTTTTTTCATGATTACTTACGTAATCGTAATTGTGTAATGTTAAAACTAATTATCGTACAGTATATATATGATTAATTTTTTTTACGTAAATTTGTGTTATGAGATGAATTTATGCGGGTTATATGATTTGTGGATGATTGCTAGGGTTTCAGAAAGATAGATCTGGACAAATGTGAATTCGCAAACGAGTGGTTTTTAAGAGGACAAATACATTTACTGAAAAACATAAAAAAAAGGAGACAGAATAATCTAAAAAGAAATTTTACGTCGAGTTTGCAATACGAAGACGACGAAGAAGATATGATCGAAATGTCGATAGAGATAAATAGATTGAAACAAGAACAAAAGAAATTGGAGAATGAGATGTTAATTATGAACAAACGGCTTGAAGCCACGGAACGACGACCGAAACAAATAAGGGAGTTGTTGTGTTTAGTCGCGGAAGATCCACAGATTCTTCCGCGAATGATGATCGAAACGGAACAGAAGCGGTTAGTGGAGAAGAAGAGGCAACGGACAGTGAGTTCAGTGTCGCGGACGGAGGAGAGTGGTGGTGTTGAGTTTGGAAGCTCATCGGAGGATTTGGATGTAGAACCACGGTTACCTTATCCTTTTTCACTGTTGGGTGGCGGTTTTTAGAATTTTGTTTTGTATATCTAAAATAAATTATTATTTTTTTGCAATGAAATGAAGAAAGTTTCAAAATTTTGAGGTTGAATTATGGATAAATTACCCTAAAAAACTGGACGTTTATTTAATTTTTTTTTTACATTACTAGAATCGTCCATGTTGTTGCCAAAAAAGACACTATCCGTCCTTAATGTTTTTTTTGGGACTCAGCCCATTTTTATGGTTGCATTTTTTTTTTTAGCATCAGACATCCTTATGGCCGACGACGTTAATATTGAGATGTTAAGTCGAAGAACGTGCATGAGAGTTGAGGAGAGACAACGGAAAAGGTATGAGTTTTAAAAGTATATGGAAAGGGAATTAACTGAAAGGGTAAAAGTGTTCTTTCAGGGCATGCACGTGCTTCGACTTAACGACTCAATATTAACATCATTGGCCATAAGGATGTCTCGTGTCAACAAATGCAACCATATGGAGGGTTTGAGTCTGAAAAAAAACATTAAGAACGGATCTTTTTTTGACAACACATTGACAATCCGAGTAATTTTCTCATTATTTAATGTATCAATCAATGAAATGGTTTTTTACGTAGGTTTAACTGATATATTCGTCAAATGAAATGATTTAAGAAAATATTAAACGTAAGTAGCCAAGTAGGGCTTTTAAATTTCAATGAGATGGTAGCGAGTTTCATACAAATTATCAGAAAAAAATAATAATAAAGACATAATTAAAATTATCCACTAAGCCTTTGATAAGTACTTAAGTCCATATCGACCCAACATTAACGTTTGTGACCCACAATATGCATGGCTTCTAAAAGAAACAAGCCCAAATTTAGTACTCCACTCCATAATATATGAACTTATTACTTCATGCTATTTATGGACTGAAAAATTGGGCTTTATTGAGCCCATTAGATATAGAAAAACAGGGTCTTTACATAATTAAATACTTTGATGTTCCACTTTCATCAACTATTGAAATATTAGAAATATTAGCAGCACCAAACTTATTTTATCTGTTTATTAATCGCACTTGAAAATTAAATATAAATGTTATTTTCTATCAATGAGCATGAATCATGTACTTGTTGAGCATTAACTTTGTGAAGGAAAATTAAGACAAAATTGGAAAAAAATAAATTAGGCATGGTTTTATTGGCTCACAAAAGCTAAACATATGGAACACCCTTGTCTAATTAATCATGATTAAAGTTGTTAACCGACTCTCCTACCTGGTTGGAATATTTTTTTAAAGCTTAAACTTTTGAAGATATGAATATTAATAATCCATCATTATATAATAATTATTAAGAGATCTATCAACTTGAGGAATAATAAATAAAATAAAATAAATATTGAAGACATGAAAGTAAATAGGCTCTATCATATCCTTAATCATCCATGATCGGATCTCATAATGAAGAAACAACATGATTTTGTCTTTCATTATTATCCAAACCCGTTTGTAAGGATAGTGGAGCTTTAAAGCTCACTCCAACACATCGATCTTCTACATTTTTAATCATGTTACACCCCTAAAATTTGTATAGTTTGTTTTATAAAATAAATAACAAATAATATTTTTCTTTGTAGGTCTATGAATTCTCCTTAAAAAAAAGTTCAACAAAAAGAAATTTATTCCCTAGAAGGTTATAAACTAGCAGGTTTCTTAAAATAAAAGGCACATCAAGTATAATGTTGACCAATTAACATTGCTAGAAATGTGCAAATTATACATTTTACATTAACCTTTAGTAAATGTACATAAACAATCTCTAGACTAAAACGAACAACACTAATAAAAAAAGGAAAATGCAGAGAGATAAAGTTGTAGAAGTGCTTCTAGATCTTATGAAATAAGGCAGAATTTAGAACAAAACTAATTTGTGCATAACAACACATATCATATTTCCATAATAATAATAATAAAAAAAACATAAAAGTAATTTGTATTTTTAGAAGCATCTTCACTTGAACGTTGTTTCAAATATATATATATATATATATGGGGTTGATAAGTATTAGCTATTCACTAATATATTTAAAATATTTAATTAAAATAATACTGGTATTTAGTAATGAATAACTAGGATTATCCATTTGATTACTTTGCTTGATGGTAAATTGGAGTCCTCCAATTAGGTTATGTTGGTAATTTTAGTGTAATGGAGATTTACATAAAATCGAATAATGGATTACATATGAAGTTGTAATCACTAATCACCATATTTCCAACCGGTTCCCTAGACTAGAATCTTTTTTCAAACAAAACTAATATATTAGTTCAAATTTGCTAAATAAACGATAATTTTTACACACAAAGGGATCAGAGGAGATGCACCCCTTAGAGGAGCAGCAAAAGCAGGTTTGATCTCCACCATCCATCTGATTACAATGACCAAGATCACCTCAAAGCAAAAAGGACGCACGTGCAATTAACTTTGGTCAAAGGGTCAATTGTGTAAAAAAAATTTTACACCTTCAGTATTAGTTGGTCAGTCGGGTCAGACATCTTCATTTCCTTGCTTGCCCATTTTACTTTCTCTCTCTACTGAAACATGAAAACTGTTGGAATAGTGTCCAATATCATAACTAATTGGTGAGACTATCATTAATGGTAAAGTCCTTTTTGGGTTGCCCTCAATAAACAGTCAAGAGAAAGATGAATGAATAATATTAATTAGTATTATTGTTATATTTAATTAGTTGATTTATTAATTTATGGTTAAATTAATTAGAAAAATCAAAAGTAATTAAATTTGGCGGAAGATTCTAGAAACTGACTCAACCGCCGGTTGGAAGGTCCAACCGTCGGTTGGAGATTAGGGTTTCTAAGGCGGTGGAAGTCGCAGACTTGGAGTCCAAGTGTAACAGCTTCAATCGCCGGTTGGAAGGTCCAACCGCCGGTTGGGAGTCGAATCTGGGGTTCTTCCACAACTATAAATAGGGGCATCCTATACCTTCATAACATACGTTTTCAAGTACGAATTTTTGAGGGTTTCGAAAATTCGACTTTCTCTTGGGTTTTTGGGTGTGAAGCATTAGAGGTATTCTACTTTGGGTACTTGCCTCCAAGTAACGAAACTCTGCTCGTTGGTCTGCGCGCGAGAAATAGGTTTTCTCTAAAGGTTAGTGTTTTCCTTATTTTCTTTATTCAATTTGTTTATTGTACTACGTTGTTAAAGTTAAAGATCCCTTATGATTTTAGTTTCCTAATTGCCTTAGATTATTTAAAGTTTTGTTATTCCGCTGCGTGTATAATAATCTAGTTAGGGAATAGAAAACCCAACAGTGGTATCAGAGACATATATAGCTTAACAAATAGTAGCATTTAATTATCTGCAATAGTATGTAGGTAAAGACAAATTGGAAAGAGAATTATCTAAATAGGTAATATACATTTACAATTTAGATATTGATAATTTTAAATTGTTTAAAATAGACCATGATATCGCTCATTTTGTACATGTCTATCTTTAGCGATATCATTGTTTTTTGCAATTGTTTTTAGTAAATATTTTGAACTTTTGGTACTTATTTAGTTTGAAATTCATTTATTGCGCGTAGGTTCATTTAATGATGAGATTGTGGCAAATGAATGCTGTCTGCTGGAAAATGGAAAGAACCCGCCGGGTAAAGATCACCAGCCGCCGGGTCAAGTGGTAAAACGCCGGGTTGTTTGTGTAAGCCGGCGGGTGATTTAAGGAATCCAACATCTTTTGGTAACAGAGGTATTCGGCTTTATGAAGTGTTGGTGCATTTTGTGTGTCAGTCAGTTGGTCAAACTATTGTAATTGTCAAAGTCAATTAGTCTACGAATGTATAGTGTTTAGTGTGTATATTCGAGTCTGTAATTATGGAATATACATAGAATGGTGACATTGTAATTGGGCCTACGACGTTGGGTCAGACGTCGCAAGGGTCTGGGCCTGCGACGTTGGGCTTAACGTCGCAGGGTCCAGTGGGTCGAGTATAAATAGCGAGTTAGAATTTCATTTGAGGGTTGATCAAACCCTAGAGAGAGAGTGAGCCGTTTTGTGTGAGAGAGGAGAGGAGAAAATCGATTTTGTGGTTTGTGTTTGTAAAGCTTCATACGATTCAATTGTGAATATATACAAAAGCTTATAGAAAACGTTTGTTATTGATTGTTTGATTTCCGCGCTTACAATTAGTTAAACGATCCGATCAGATCCCACGTGTACGGGACTATCATGAAGCCTGTAGAAGCCGGCGGGTTGCCTTATTGAGCCGCCGGGTTGATTAGTTCAGTTGAACCGCCGTGTTGGTTAAACAAGCTGCCGGGTCCCCCAAAATTCAAAGGACCCGCCGGGTAGTATTGCGAAGCCGCCGGGTAGTTTGGGTGGCAGATGCCCTTTTGTACTAAAAAGCACTTTTTGCTTTAGATCTCACCAACTTTTCTTATCATCTTCCACACACGAAACCAGCTCCATTTTTGGCGATTTTTCTAGGGTTTAGGTGGTTCTTCATCATTTTAAAGATCTTCCATCTTGCTAGAACACTCGGTTACAAACAATCATCATCCTGACATTGTAATCACTTGGTTTGCACTTTTCATTCTAATATAATCATGTTTTCTTTGATTTCTTTGATGATATGTGTTTGTGATGATGTTAGTATGATTGTTGGCTAGAGTTTGTTATACTTGCTTGGATGAACTAGTTAGTGACTAGGGGTGTTATATTTTGGTGTGAGTTTATGCTTCGAGTTTAAGATTCATCCACAAATTTGTATGTAACTAGTTTGATTTTGTTAAACTTGTCGGTATTTTGGCTAAACAACTATAGCGAATGTTTGTTGTTTAATAAAAATACTTGTTATTTGTATGAAATATATGAATGAACCATTTCCGCGAATGTGGATGATGTTACTAGTTAAACGAGTTAGCTAGCATGATATGAGTTAGCGATAATGGTGAATGCTTTTCGTGTGGATGAATCATAAACTCGTTTAGTTTGAACTTATGTTTAATCTCCAACTTGTGTGTTTGAGCTTGATGTCAATGAATTAACTTGTTTGGTGATTTGCTAATAGATATAGCGAACGTTTTCTGTCTAGTAAGTTATCATCAACTATTTGTCTATAAACGGTTGAACTTAATTGCGGATGTAGTTTTGGAATAGGTTAAACAAATTAAGCTCAGATATGCAAGTAGGTAGCTATGGCGAATGTCCGTTACTTGATTAAATCACGGGTTTGTACATTCAAGTTGAATCATTAGGTGATGGCGAATGTTAAGCCTAGGTTTAAGGGAAATTTTCTTGCATAGAATTAACCGGTTTTAAGTTCACACCCCGAAATCACTAGCGACATAGTCCAAGCAAGTATTGTTTTTAATATTTGAAAGTTCTAAACAACTAATTTGACTCTTCCTGAGTCCACCGTTCTCATTGAAAGATAAATTGTAGTTTTAAGCATCGTGACAATTCGGTCACACAAACCAACCACATTTTATTTTCTCTCTTTAAATTGCTCACACTTATCTTGATTGTATAAACCAAGTTCCCTGTATTCGAACCCGAACTTACCAAACTATACTACCACTCGACAGGGTTCACTGCCCGGTTGTGTTTTGGTCTAGCTCGGTACTTTTTGGTTTACTTATCAAAGATAAATTTTATAACTGGATTCAACACATCAGACCACTCAATTTTAAAAGTTAAAATAGAACCCTAAAATTCAAGAGATATGATATGTATAATATGATTTATATATATGTATAATTAAAGTCTAAATACATCGTCAGTCAATTGATAAATTGGCTCACCCATGGTGAACAAACTATAAGAGAGGTATAAGGCGGGTCGCTTTGCTTCCCAAAAGAAGTCAGGTTTTTAATAGGCTTCGCGCTGACCTGCTTCTCCGCTTCTTTGTGCGTTCGATGGAGCTACCGAGGAATTTTGATAGGATGATGTCAAGATTATAAGTAGACTTAAAATAGTAAAACAAAATCCCGTTTTAGCTATAGGAAATGATGAATAATATGTTAACCCATGAAATCCGCACATCTCTCGTATGCACTGTTAATGGAGCGTGTGTGGTTTACCGGCACATTAATATGAGGACATAATGAGAGGTGATTGAGACTCGCGATTCTCGAGCGTACTCGATCCGGGGATCACGCGGGGTTTGTATGGTTAATTCACCATCTTGTTTATGATCCTCGGCATACCAGTCATGAATATAGATGTGTATAACCGAGATCAACATGCCATTGATAGAAATCAATGAATCTCAAAGATCTAGGAGTTTCATAGATATGAAATAGATAAAAGTATTTTAGTTATATGATTACGGCGACCCTTTTCATAAAACTGAAAATATAGATCCTAGCCTTAATCTAGAAAAATTGGGTAATTAATTAAGGAATATTCAAACTAACTAAAACTGTTTTATATCATAGATGACTAATTTAAATGGTGCAAATCCTCCCGTCCCTAATACCGCAAATAACTCAAACTTCTCACTACTCTCAGTTCTTGGGAGGGAAAGACTAACTGGTCCAAATTATATGGACTAGATGCGTAGCCTAAGGTTTACCTTGAGGTACGAGAACAAAGAGTATGTTCTCGATGAGCAGATTCCCATAATTGATGAAGAATCAACCCAAGAGGAGATTGAGGCACACCATAAACATTATGATGATGCGAATAAAGTGTCTTGTATCATGGCATCCTCCATGAGCCCTGAACTGCAAAAGACTTTTGAAAACACTTGGGCTTATGAAATGAACCAACAGCTGAAAGAAATGTTTCAGGCAAAGGCAAGCAAAGAACGCCTTGATGTGGTAAAATCCCTCATGGCTTGCAAACCCAAAGCTGGAGTTTCTATCTGTGCTTTCGTCTTAGAGATGAAAGGGTACTTTGATAGGTTGGAATCATTGAACGTGGTATTTGACACAGAGTTTTCTATCGCCATAATACTATCCAGTTTGTCAGCTGTCTACAATCAGTTTTTAATATCATATCAGATGAATATGAATGAGAGGGAAGGCTCAATAATGGAACTCCACAATTTACTGCAAACTGCTGAACAAGGAATCAAGAAAGATGATGTTCCTCTGGCTCAGTAGCTGCTGTGTTGACTGTTAGTTAAAGTGCAAAGAAAAGGAAAATGTCAAATTCAAATTGGAAAAGGAAGACTGCTGATGGAAAGTCCATTCGTAGGTCTAAGAAAGGGACCGATTATGAGATTGCACCTGTAAGTGATCCAAAGGAAGCAGTGTGCTTCTACTGCAACACAAAGGGGCATTGAAAGCGTAACTGCCCAAAGTACCTGAAGGACCTTGAAGATGGAAAGGTCGAAAAGAGTATTCACTCAGGTATGTTTATGATCGAACTCCATAATACCACAACTTCTAATTTGTGGGTTCTGGATACAGGGTGTGGTAATCACATTTGCACTGTATTGCAGGGCTAAAGGAAAGTAGAAATGTGAAGTATGGAGAGCTCAACTTGATTATGGGAAACAAAGGAATTGTACCTGTGACAAAGATTGAAAGATTTGAGCTCATGCTGAATTCTGGAGTTAGGATAGATTTAAATAATTGCTATTATTCATCAGGAATTACAAGAAACATTATTTCATTTTATGCTTTGTTTAAAGATGGTTATCATTTTACTTTTGATAATGGAAATGGAGATATTTTGGTTTATTTAAATAATTGTTTTATTTTTAAAGCTTCTCCTTACAAAGGCATATATGAAAATGTTGAATGTGTTAGCAATGTTATTTTAAATGTTGATTCGTCTAATGAGATTGATAAATTCAAGTTTTGACATTGTCGTCTTGGGCACATAAACAAGAAACGCATCGCCCAACTCCAAAAGGATGGAGTGTTGGAATCATTCGACCTCAAATCGGATGATGTATGCGAATCTTGTTTATTAGGCAAGATGACTAAATCACCATTCAATTGGATCGTGTGAAAGAGGTGAAGGACTATTGGATTTGGTACATACGGATGTATGTGGACCATTCCGATATGCCACAAAAGATGGAAATCGATACTATGTTACATTTACTGATGACTTCAGTAGATTTGGACATGTTTATCTGATCAAACATAAGTCGGATACTTTTGAGGTATTCAAAAGATATCAAAACGAAGTAGAGAATCAACTGGGCAGAAAGATAAAGGTTCTCCGATCCGATAGGAGGGGAGAATACCTTAGTATCGAATTTCTCGATCATCTTAAACATTGTGGAATAGTTTCACAATTGACTCCTCCTAGAACACCACAACTTAATGGTGTTGCTGAGAGGAGAAACATAACTTTGTTAGACATGGTTCGATCTATGATGAGTCGAGCAACACTTCCGATAAGTTTCTGGGGTTATGCATTAGAAACAGCCGCCCATATCTTAAATCAAATACCCACTAAGAAAGTTTAAAGACACCTTATGAGATGTGGAAGGGAAAAAGACCTTCTCTTGGTCACATCAAAATCTGGGGTTGTGAAGTTTACGTTAGACGGGAAACTCAGGACAAACTAGACTCCTGATATGAAAAGTGTCTTTTCGTCGGTTATCTACAAGAGTCGTTTGGATATTTGTTCTACAGGCCCAAGGAAAGTGTGGTCTTTGTAGCTCGAAGAGGAGTGTTCTTTGAGAGAGAAATGATATCTAAAGAGGACAGTGGGAGTAAAATTGATCTTGAAGAAATTCAAGAATCTACCGATGAGGAACCTATAATAAACACTGACGTTCAACAGGAGGTGGATACGCCTGTTGAACCTGAAGACATATCCTTACCCGTTCGCAGATCTAGTAAAGTTAGCAATCCTCCTGAGTTCTATTATGGTTACCAAATAGAAGAAGATGATAAGATAAGTGATAGTACACTAGCTGAATTAGATGAGTCTGCTAACTACAAGGAAGCGATGGCAGGCCCTGAGGCTGTTAAGTGGAAGGAAACTATGAAAAGTGAAATTCAGTCCATGTATGACAACCAAGTTTGGAATTTGGTTGACATTACACCCGGTCTTAAGACGGTGGGTTGTAAGTGGATCTTCAAGAAGAAGACAGACATGGATGTGAAAGTACACACTTATAAAGCTAGGTTAGTAGCGAAGGGCTATACTCAAACCTATGGGATTGATTATGAGGAATCCTTCTCACCAGTAGCTAAGATTAAGTCAATTAGGATTTTGCTGGCCATAGCTACATTTCATGATTATGAAATTTGGCAGATGGATGTCAAAACCGCTTTCCTTAACGGGAAACTGACAGAGGATGTGTTCATGACACAACCGGAAGGTTTTGAAAATGCAAAGTATCCTAATAGAGTGTGCAAGCTTGAAAAGGCCATTTATGGACTTAAACAAGCCTCTCGTAGCTGGAATCTCTACTTCCATGAGAAAGTCACAGAGTTTGAATTTTCTAGAAGTGAAGATGAATCCTGTATATATGTCAAGTTCAGTGGGAGTATTGTTGTATTCTTAGTATTATATGTGGATGATATACTGCTCATAGGAAATGATATCCCAACTTTACAAGGTGTAAAAGAATGGTTGGGAAAGTGTTTCGCTATGAAAGATATTGGAGATGCAGCATATATCCTAGGTATAAAGATTTATAGAGATAGGTCAAGATGTCTCATAGGACTCAGCCAGGATACGTACATAGATAAAATATTGAAAAGATTCAATATGGAAAATTCAAAGAAAGGGAACTTACCCTTGAATCATGGCATTAAGATCAGTAAGGATCTGTGTCCAAAGTCTGAGCAAGAATTGGACAGAATGAGTCGAATCCATAGCTTCGGCTATATGATCATGTATGCCATGACGTGTACAAGGCCTGATGTCTCATTTGCTTTGAGATTAGTGAGTCGACATCAGTAGAATCCTGGTGAAGGTCATTGGACAGCTGTAAAGAACATTCTCAAGTATTTGAGAAATACTAAAGACAGGTTCTTGGTTTATGGTGGAGAAGAGGAACTTAGAATAACGGGGTATAGTGACGCTAGTTTCCAAACAGACAGAGATGATTGTCGTTCACAGTCTGGTTGGGAATTCCTAGTGAATGGGGGAGCGGTGATATGGAAAAGTTTTAAGCAAGATACAGTGGCAGACTCCACATGCGAGTCTGAGTACATTGCGGCTAGTGAAGCGGCAAAGGAAGCTATCTGGATGAGGAATTTCATTGAAGATCTTGGAGTTGTTTCAACAGTCTAAGATCCTATTGCTATATTCAGTGATAATGAAAGTGCAGTCGCCTTGAGTAGAGAACCCAAGGATCACGGAAAGTCAAAGCACATTGAAAGGAAATACCTTTTTGTTCGAAGGAAAGTCGAAGAAGGACACGTAATTGTGAAGAATATAAAATCAGAAGAAAATCCAGCTGATCCGTTCACAAAGCCACTAGGAAAGTCCAAACACGATGAACATGCTAGGAGCATAGGTTTAAGAGATAATGTAAAGTTTTAGTTGTTAGTTTGAATTTGAAACGTTATAAACAATGATGGAAACTGTAATAGACTTGGTGATTAAATAATGGAGATTTTTTAATTGGAAGGAGTTCTACCATTTACTATTATTTGTCATTGTGTTTCAGTTTTGCATGTTTAGACACCACTTCCAGAGTAATAAGTTCTTACTCAAACCTCCTCAGTCGATCACACTATAGGAAGTATGTGGTGAATTAAGACTGTCATGGAGTGTTAGTAGATGTCTATGGAGATTAGACATGGCATGGAGATTGCTGCAACACTCATGGGTACTTTCAGTTTTTATCCGAAAGTATATATTTATCCGAAAGTACATTCTCGGATTACTGTTTGTCCGAAAGTAGTAAGAATCGGATTACTGTTTATCCGAAGTTATCAAAGTTCGGATAAGAAAAGTCAAACATTCAAAGGTCAAACTTGGTCAACATTCGGAACACTGTTCATCCGAAAGTCTGAATATTCGGACAAAGCCCTAATCGGCGATTGTGAACAGTGCTTTCTGATCATTTTTCAACGATTAAACCCTAAATATTAAGAGTTAGAGGTTGAAAAATATACCAAAATGATCAGAAGAAGAAGGCGCACAGTTCTGTCAGTGAGATTTCTTGAAAAAGAACTTCAAATGTCGAAATCACTGTTGCAAATAAGTTCGGATACGAGAGTACTTTTGGAGTAAATGATAAGCATCAAATAGATAGTATATTTTAAAGTAATTTATCCCTATATTTATATACATTTTATTGCATTTATATGATTTTATATACTTATTTTGTTAATAATTGCAGAAATGTATTTTAATTGAAGAATGAAGAAAAAGGAACAAGAACGAGACCAGAACTGAAGAATTAAAGCACTAAAAGAAATAAAGATTAAAGACCTTGAAGAAATGAAGACTAAAAGAGTTAAAATGAAGAATTGGGCCAAGAAAACAAAGAAGTCTGGTTATGAAGATTAAAAGTCCAAAAATTAAGCCCAAGCCCGAAAATAGAATATTCTGGAATTTACATTCAACCGGCGGTTGGATTAACCAACCGGCGGTTGAGCATTAGGGTTTAAGGCGGTGCAGACACGTGGAGTTGGACTCGGATTCAAATAACTCCAATCGGCGGTTGGAGAACCCAACCGGCAGTTGGAAGGTCGGCCAGTAAAACTATAAATAGAGGCTCAAATTAACTTAAACCATTTACGATTCAAGAATACTAAAACCGAAAGTTAGGGTTTTAGGACGACTTTAGGTACGATTTTGGAGGCCAAGGAGCTAGGGTTTGAAGGTTTTTAACCCTAGGGAAAGCTGGTTTGCTAATTGGTTCGGTTTCTTTATCCTTGTAACTTTATTAATCTTTTGGATTATTTTGGATATTGTTTATTTGAATTAATTGCTTATTAGGTTTTCATTATAAATGTTTAAATGTATGTTTATTATATTTATTATATGAATTATATATTTACGTTGGAACTATATTATTGAATGCTTATTATACAAGAATTGTCTGTGTTATATTAATATTGATTAAAGTTAATTAACTTATATAGATAGCTTTACTAATCTTGTGAGTTTTATAAATTAATTAATGATTGTCAATTATTAATGTTAAGTAACATTGTAATTCAACCTAATCTTGGAATTGTATTAATAAACTGCTGATAGATCTTAATAAATAGTAATACTTTACTTAATCTTTGGGAGTGTTGCTATATGAAAATTATCTTAATCTTTGTGATTTTCTACATTAGTAATTCACCAATAATAAGAGCCAACAAAGCAAATAGACATAAGTTGATATAATACGTTTAATAAATAATTGTTTAAATAGTTATAATCTTCTATCCAATTGAGTATTCTTAAGTTGTTCTTAAAACTTATCTATTAGAATCTGTATCAAAAATATAAATATAAATATGTTCGTTTGGAACTAAAACGTCCCCCTTATCTTGTAGATTATTGTAAATTGGATCCTTGTATTTAATTGTATTATAATTGTAAATATCTGTAATTAGAATAAATAGATAATTTGTTATAAATAAGAATAACGTTTTCTTGTGTTCCTTGTGTTCGAATTTGGACTTACTTATTAAGCTATATTACATGAACGGGTCAATCTTGCCTGAATTGTGTGATAGTATTATTTATTATTTTCTTAATTTAAACTTGTTATTATAATTGACTATACTTTCACCACATCAGTAAATATTTTGAAAAAGTGAAGTGTTTAATCCGAATTTGACACTTATATATGATACTCTGAAATTACTTTTTGAATCCGAAATTTATTTGTATTATCCATTAGTTAAATGAAATTTTTTTAATTTTGATGATTTTTAAGTAAACTTTGGATAATTAAAAATAACAAAATTGTAAAATCTTTTTGTATTTTTCATTTTAAACTATGTACAAAACAAAAGAAATTTTTTTTATCTAAAAACATTAAAGAAAATAAAGAAAATCTTTTTGTGGGGAATAAATTTTATGTGATGGGATCATATTGAGATAAAAATGTATTATGATTTATTATTTAGAAATGTAAGTCTATTTTAATTGTTAGTATTTTTATCCTCTTTAAATTTACTTAGCAATTTTTTAAAAAATTTTATTTTCTAAAAATCATTTTATTATGATTATTGGTATTGTTGTCCACTTAAACACTTATGTATTTATAATATATATATTGGTATTATTATGAGTATACATATTACTTTATATAATTCACATATTTAATATACTTTTGAACTTAAAACATGTTTATTATATCTATACAGAGAGTGAGAATATGATGGTATCTTTAGAAGTACATACATATGTTGGAATGACAATTTTGTACTTTTTGTACATCATGATCACATATGTCATACCTCTGATTGGACTATAAATCAAGATACAGGTCTGTACTTAGTACAACAAAGTATCTTGATTTATGTATTTTAATAAATGATTATAAATTTGGGAATTTTGATAAGTCCGTTTATAAAAATATAGCAACTAAGGTCTGTACTTAGTACAACAAATAGTTGATACATCTCCCTAGATACCATAATATTAAGACCCTAAATTATAGTTTTTTAACATGTTCTTTATTCAAAATTTAAGACTTTTATTTGTCATGTTGATTCTAGAAAACTAGATTCATGTTGACTTTGGTCATTTCATTAGTCTATTAAAGACTAATTCTTCAAAAGCAACATAACCTCCATTTTTGGATTTAACATCCGTCAACAAAGATATGTTACCAGTCAAATGTCTTGAACAACCACTATCAACATACCAGATATTGTTGATAGTTTGGGAGGATGACTGTTAAGACATAAAGAAGAAAAATGTTAGTTTACAATGGACACCCAAGCCTTTAAGGCTTTGGGTTGTCCGGTGATCTCATCAAAAATAATGACATCAATCTGTTTTAAGTTTTTCTTAAAATCTTTTGAAAACCTGATTGAGTCATTACTTTTGTGATCAAAAGAAGTCTTCCTAGAAGAAACAAATGATTGCTTTTGTTGTGGTGGAATAGGTTTAAAAACCTTTTCTTTGAATGTTGTTTTACATTCTTATCATGAACATGTTTTGAAAAAGTTGCTTGTTTTTGATTTCTCAAATTTTTCTTTGTAAGTTTTTTACAATCTCTCAAAATATGTCCACGAAAACCACAGTAAAAGCAATTTCGTGTATCATATCTTCTTTGGATATGAGAATGAGAATGTGATCTCTTAGAAGATTCACATTTGAATGATTCATGTTTTGAAGATTCAGAATGATTGTGATCACAAGTCTTAGAAGAAGAAGACTTTGATGATGATTTCAAAGAAGATTTGGAAGATGATTGTGATTCTTTTGAAGGATTATTTCTTTTCAAAATCTTTGGAACTTGTGTTGATGCTTCACAAGTATTAGATTTCTTTTGCTTATCTTTTTGCTTATCTTGTTTTAAATCCTTTTTCTCATCACATTTGAATTTGCTTTTCTGGGAGATCAGGCTCACAAGTTTGTGAACTTGAAGCTTGATTATAACACCCCTCATTTATAATCATTTAAATATAGTAATTCGGAAGCGTAAGTCCAAATAGCTAGTAATAATTTACCTCATTTTTTCAAAATATAAAATTCAACCTTTTCAAAACATAATTTCACAACAGAGGTGTTATATAAAACGTGATAAAACATTATTTTAAACAAATCCACTATCAGAGTAACGCTTCACGGTCAAACATTCCTTCTAGTCCAACTTCTTGCCCACCCAAATATATCAATAACCTGCAAGAAGTGTTAAGTGGGGGATTAGCATAAAGCTAAGTGAGTAGATAACTAATCAACAGGCTAACTTAGCTCAACAACTTTGCATACAACAATTAACACATAACCAACAAAGTAGACAATACCACCATTTAGCAAAGCAACAGGGCAACTGTTCAACTGGTCAACTTATCATCAAAGCAACTATTCAACAAGCAACGGACTTCATAATGAGGCATCGGTGGCTCTGGGGATAACCATAATACCCGGGAGGCTCCCCAAGAACACTTACCCAACCATATCCGTATGGCCATAACGGACGAGACCGATAGCTAGTGGTTATTCTCAACTAACACAGGAGGTGTGTTAAACCTTGAATAACCGACTAGCCCAACCAACAATTCAACAACTCGTTGACCTCATTAACAACTGATGCCCGAAGGCCAACAACAAGTCCAGTGATCACATAATCAACAAATCACATATTCATCAGGTCAACGTTATTATATCAACCATATTATTACTAACTATAATAATCATCATGGCAACTACAATAGTAATAATATGTTACTTGTTGTAACCAAACTCGTTACAACCAAGTTATACTGAGGATTAGAGATCCACTCATCGACCACCTCAGGCATCCACTCAGTAGTCTAATATCACTGAGCCTTCTGCACATCTGACAATATAATTAAGCAAAATGAGTTAGTAACTCATTCATAATAATTAACTCATGTTAAAGTCATACAACATGATTCATAATCTCTATTTCATTGAGTTATTACTCATTTCGTTAATCACTTAAATTGTATCATTTCAATTCACAATCACTTAATAAACTATGATCATCTTTCAACATCAAATCAAGTAAGTTTCCAAGATTATGAATAGCCATTATAAACATCAATATTCATAATCAATTACCAAATTATGATCATTAGTATCACATTCTCACCTTTATCCATCTTAATCATTGTTAACTAATTTAATTAACCCTTTAACAAGATTAATAACATCTAACATCAACAATTAATCAAACCCCTCATAATCATCTTCATGAATCAATCATAAACACCATGAACACCTAATCAACTTTACACAATTTAGTTTGAATACAACTAATCATCATCATGTATCAACTCTAACATGATCACTAACAACAATTATTAAACATACACTAATTACACAAGCTTATAAGCTTTGATCATCATAATCAACTAAACCCTTTAACATTATTAATGATCATATATCAAATTCACCATTTCTAAACTAGGTTTAGATTATAATCCACATATACTCATCAACTAACAACTATATGATCATTACAAACTTCAATTTCATATTAATCAAACAACTTTTATCTTAATCATCATCAATATCAAGAACACTCAAACAATTCATAAACCCTAGCTTCATTGATGTTAATCATCATCATTAATAAGCTCAAGTAGCATCATTTTAGCAACCTCAACCCTTGATTTTGAATTTAATGTCACTAATTTGCTAAAACCCCAAAACATCATTTCTAGGTTTATAAAATTAGAGAAATAAAACTTACCAAGCAATTAGAAAGGTTGAAGGATTATTAATCTATGTGTTTGAAGTTTGGATTGGAGCTTGAGAGCTTTGATTTGAAGAGAGGAGGTGAATCCATCTAGGGTTTCATATGTATGTATGAACGTACGTATGTATGTATTGTGTGGGAATAAAACCGATTTATTCCATAGATTATAGCATATAAGTGTGTAATTTTCATTCCCCGTGTTTATTATTGTCTGGAACTTAAAAATCATTTGCGGGGAAATACCATTTTATTTTACCGTCAACTAAATTAATTTAAATCGGTTAATAATTTATTAGTCACAATAAATTATTAGGCTCTTTTACCCATTTATTTTCAAATAAACTACCGAACCTGTTTTCTGACACATTAAATAATACCTCACAGTCTGAAAATATTAACATACTAACAGACCCAGAAACAGGGTGTTACAAATCTCCCCTCCTTAAGAGATTTCGTCCTCGAAATCTGATCATCCCTAATTGATCTAGGAAACTCAATCACATACTAACTCTCACTTCTCATGAGAGCTTCATCTTATATTATATCTTCAATTTAATAAGACTATACCCCTTTTTCAATTCCAACTACATGTATGTTCATCAATTTAACACCCATTATACACTTCTTTGACTTTACCAAGTCAAACAACTTTACTTCCACCATCAGTGTCACATTATAACCTCGAAACACCAAATTCACATAATAGCACTATTACAACTTATTCAATAATGTGTATACTCAATTCAACAATATACTACACCTTTTTATGATGTTAAACCTCTCATTTAGTATCTCCTCATCAGATTTACAAGCAACTATTATCAAGGATTCATCACTGAGAAATCATAGCAGTTTGATCCAATTTACTCTACTAATAATCATATCATGGCAAATCAAACAATTCAAGCTTATTAAATACACCAAGCTTATTAGAAAATACCTGATATATCTAGGCCCACAAGTATTGAGGAATCATTGAGAATACCCTTCGGTTTCTCACATTCCTCCGTCTCTGCAACAAAACAACACTTTTGCAACATGTTATAGGTTAGTACTTTTTCAACAACTAATTTCTCATGCAACTATTAATCCCGCACTCCCAGGAATGTTTGACTTGACACTACCATAGATTTGGGATTGAACACTTTGCAATGTCCAATTCGCCCAAACCTATGCTCTGATACCAACTTATAACACCCCTCATTTATAATCATTCAAATATAGTAATTCGGAAGCGTAAGTCCAAATAGCTAGTAATAATTTACCTCATTTTTTCAAAATATAAAATTCAACCTTTTCAAAACATAATTTCACAACAGAGGTGTTATATAAAACGTGATAAAACATTATTTTAAACAAATCCACTATCAGAGTAACGCTTCACGGTCAAACATTCCTTCTAGTCCAACTTCTTGCCCACCCAAATATATCAATAACCTGCAAGAAGTGTTAAGTGGGGGATTAGCATAAAGCTAAGTGAGTAGATAACTAATCAACAGGCTAACTTAGCTCAACAACTTTGCATACAACAATTAACACATAACCAACAAAGTAGACAATACCACCATTTAGCAAAGCAACAGGGCAACTGTTCAACTGGTCAACTTATCATCAAAGCAACTATTCAACAAGCAACAGACTTCATAATGAGGCATCGGTGGCTCTGGGGATAACCATAATACCCGGGAGGCTCCCCAAGAACACTTACCCAACCATATCCGTATGGCCATAACGGACGAGACCGATAGCTAGTGGTTATTCTCAACTAACACAGGAGGTGTGTTAAACCTTGAATAACCGACTAGCCCAACCAACAATTCAACAACTCGTTGACCTCATTAACAACTGATGCCCGAAGGCCAACAACAAGTCCAGTGATCACATAATCAACAAATCACATATTCATCAGGTCAACGTTATTATATCAACCATATTATTACTAACTATAATAATCATCATGGCAACTACAATAGTAATAATATGTTACTTGTTGTAACCAAACTCGTTACAACCAAGTTATACTGAGGATTAGAGATCCACTCACCGACCACCTCAGGCATCCACTCAGTAGTCTAATATCACTGAGCCTTCTGCACATCTGACAATATAATTAAGCAAAATGAGTTAGTAACTCATTCATAATAATTAACTCATGTTAAAGTCATACAACATGATTCATAATCTCTATTTCATTGAGTTATTACTCATTTCGTTAATCACTTAAATTGTATCATTTCAATTCACAATCACTTAATAAACTATGATCATCTTTCAACATCAAATCAAGTAAGTTTCCAAGATTATGAATAGCCATTATAAACATCAATATTCATAATCAATTACCAAATTATGATCATTAGTATCACATTCTCACCTTTATCCATCTTAATCATTGTTAACTAATTTAATTAACCCTTTAACAAGATTAATAACATCTAACATCAACAATTAATCAAACCCCTCATAATCATCTTCATGAATCAATCATAAACACCATGAACACCTAATCAACTTTACACAATTTAGTTTGAATACAACTAATCATCATCATGTATCAACTCTAACATGATCACTAACAACAATTATCAAACATACACTAATTACACAAGCTTATAAGCTTTGATCATCATAATCAACTAAACCCTTTAACATTATTAATGATCATATATCAAATTCACCATTTCTAAACTAGGTTTAGATTATAATCCACATATACTCATCAACTAACAACTATATGATCATTACAAACTTCAATTTCATATTAATCAAACAACTTTTATCTTAATCATCATCAATATCAAGAACACTCAAACAATTCATAAACCCTAGCTTCATTGATGTTAATCATCATCATTAATAAGCTCAAGTAGCATCATTTTAGCAACCTCAACCCTTGATTTCGAATTTAATGTCACTAATTTGCTAAAACCCCAAAACATCATTTCTAGGTTTATAAAATTAGAGAAATAAAACTTACCAAGCAATTAGAAAGGTTGAAGGATGATTAATCTATGTGTTTGAAGCTTGGATTGGAGCTTGAGAGCTTTGATTTGAAGAGAGGAGGTGAATCCATCTAGGGTTTCATATGTATGTATGAACGTACGTATGTATGTATTGTGTGGGAATAAAACCGATTTATTCCATAGATTATAGCATATAAGTGTGTAATTTTCATTCCCCGTGTTTATTATTGTCTGGAACTTAAAAATCATTTGCGGGGAAATACCATTTTATTTTACCGTCAACTAAATTAATTTAAATCGGTTAATAATTTATTAGTCACAATAAATTATTAGGCTCTTTTACCCATTTATTTTCAAATAAACTACCGAACCTGTTTTCTGACACATTAAATAATACCTCACAGTCTGAAAATATTAACATACTAACAGACCCAGAAACAGGGTGTTACATTGATCATCCTTTTGATGAGAATCACAATCATTCTTTTCAGAACTTGTTTGAGAGGAATCATTTTGATTCTTTGCATCTTGATGTTTTGAAACCTCAACCTTCCCAATCCCATAAACAAACTCACAATCATCCTCTTGTTTGACAGGCAAATGGAAATAAGATTTTGGTAACCCAATCCAGCTTTTGATGACTTTAATGAATTAGATGAAGAATCACTTTGATATCCAATACCAGCTTTAGATTTAGCATCTAAACGTTGGTTATGAATAATTTCATCAAAGACCATAGCAGATGTGGAGACATTTAAAAGTTTTCTTTCGAGTTCCAAAATCTTAGACTCAGCATCTGATTTTTCTTGTTTAAGTAAATTCATCTCAATTATATAACTGTCGACGATATTTTGTTGATTTAAAATTTTAACCTTTAAATCATGAATTTCCATATCTGTTGACTCAAAACGTTTTGTAAAAAGTTTATCATTTTCCACCAAAACCTTATTTTGATTTTTAAACGTTTCGATGTCAACGCGAAGTTGTTGATTCTTAGTTTGATAAAGATTAAGTTGATTACTCAACTCAGTGCATTTTGTACAAGTTTGTTCAAAAGATGCAGAATCGACCTCAGAGACATGAGCCATGAAGGCTTGATACACCATAGCTTGACTATGAAAGTATTCTTCAGCTTCAGCAGACCAGTTAAGAGTTCCATTAGTAGTAACAACCAATGCTGAAGAAGTAGAGGAAGTCGCTGGTTCTTTTCCCTTGGTTTGATATTGTGAAGGTGCATGAGCTGTAGGAGCACTAGACGTAGAAGTAGTCGGCCTTGTAAAACCAGAAAAAGATTGTTTTTCCTTTTCACATTCTCTAGCGAAGTGTCCGTAATTCTGACAATTGAAACATCGCACCTTTGATTTATCAAAACCTGATTTACCACCCAACTTGGTTTTTCTTGTTCGTTGCAGAAACTTTTTGACTTTTCTTGTCAACATTGCCATATTCCATTGCAAATCCATTTCCTCTAAATCATCTGGGTGAAGTTGATCATAATCTTCTTCTGTTAAATCAATATTTCCAACTTTCCCAGAGATAAATGCTTCATAAGATGAAAGGAATGCGGTAACTATAGCAACATGCTCCTCAGTAAGCTTGGAGACATTTTGAGTAGGAATCTCTTCAGACTTGAAAGCATAAGCATTTCCAGATCCAACATAACTTGTGTAACCTCCTGCAGTTCCAGTGTATTGCCCAGATCTTCCCATAAAAGTCTCAGGACTAGAGAATAAAGCTGTTGTAGTTTCTGAAGTTGCCTTAGAACCATACTGAGCATATTGTTGCAACTTTCCTGTTTCCTTCTTTGTTAGTGCTACATCATAAACTTGAAGCTTATTGATTAAGTCTTCAAGTTCATACTCCCCCAGAGATTCATCTTCCAATATAATATCAGCTTTAATCTCCCATCGAGAAGGTAAAGCTTCAATCAACTTTTCGTTTACCTCTAGACGCTCCAAAATCATTCCTTGTCTCTTTAAATCACTCAGCAACTTGAGAGTATCTAATGATTAATTCGTTGAATGATTCATTAGGCATGCAAGTAAAAACATCCCATTGCTTTTTCAACAACTATTTCTTACTTTTCTTCAACTTATCATTACCCGCAAAACATTTTTCTATAGCCTTATATAGTTCAAAAGCTATTGCCAAATCTTTCCAACCGGCTAAAACATCAATGGGAAGACTCATGGAAAATCACAGACTTAGCCTTTTTATCCCTGTCATATTCTTTTCTTTCTTCAACTGTCATCATTTTCATTGACTTAGGTGGAGGATCACAACGATAAGTCCCTTCAGCATGTGGATGAATATACTGTTCCATAATGGGAATCATTAAGTCTGGATCATATAGTTGAATAAAAGACTCAAATCTGTAACGTCAATGATAGTCCCGAACACGTATAGATCTGATCGGATCGCTTAATCAATGAATAACAAACGATAATGAATTCACGAACACACAAATCTCTATAACGTTTTCGTATATATTAACACTTGATTATAAACGTTACAATCACAAACACACTCTCGTTCTCTCCTCTCTTCCTCAGAAAACGGCTCACACACTCTCACTAATGTCCAACTCTAAATCTGAATTTAATGCTTCTATTTATATCACCATACCGGGCCCTGCGACGTTAGGCCCAACGTCGCAGGCCAGGCCCAATGCGACATAACCAATGTCGTAGGCCCAAATATATGTATATTACATTTCGTTTACATACTAGAATATACACACTAAACACGTCACACACTAAGACTATTGACTTTGATAAGTACAAACGTTTGACCAACTGACTGACACACAAAATGCACCAACAAACTCCCCCTTGTCAGCAGCTTGGTCAAATAAGTCTTCAATTAGTCTTCATCAACAAACTCTTCACATCTTCAACAATCGGAATCTCCCCCTTTGAGATAGCATGGTCTTCCAAGAAATCTTGATGTCCAAATTCATGTGACTGACACAAATTTATCATACAATAAGATCTTCAAACTATGTGACCATCTCTCAATCATCAGCAGATTCTTCGATAGAATTATCTTCACAAACTTTGGAGAATAGCTGACATCCTTTGCATCTTCAATATTTGACTTTAACAAGATATGTGATATGGAAGAAAATAACATAGAAATAAAATCTTTTTGTATTTTTCTTTATAAATGAAAAACAAAGAACGAAGATTAAAATAACATTGGGGATAGGATTGTTTTAAGTCTGCTTAGGGATCATATCAGGCCAACATGCAATTATTAGGGAATAGTAAGTGTTATTTCGATCATTAGTATATTTGTCCACTTTAAATTTACTTGACATATTTAAAGCACCTTTTATAAAAATTAGTTCAAGACGATCATCGGTATTGTTTGTCCACTTAAACATATTACATCCGTATTTGTGAGCTAATTATTATTGTTAGTTTGACGATTAATTTTGAGAAACCTATTATATGATATACTGATAAACTTCAGTAAAACAAACACTGCATATTCACACAAGGTAGAGATTACAAGACCAAGTTTATCTCGGTTTTCTCGTAACATACACTTGATATTTATATTTAGGCATACATCAAACCGACTATGAAGATACTAGTGGCCCCAGATCTGTACAAAGTACAACAGAGGGTCCATTAGTATGAACATAACAAGTTTGAGACTATTTGCATAACTAATGGATTCAGGTCTGTACGTGAGTACAACAATAGTCACCATTAGTTAGGCGAATAATCATATTATCACTATATGCCCATTTTACATTTACATAATTATGACAGTGTATGATAGTACTTCCATTTATCAATTAAGACTTATGTCATACATCATATAACATTTTTCACAAAGTAATAGACAAGTTTTATTATTACTTCTTACTCACTCACAAACCGGTGTGTACCATGCCTACCAATACATCATATGATGAAGCTAATGTTTATAAAAGATGTGTTAAATATACCAGATAAACCTACTGACACATCAAACATAAACCTTAAAATTTCCATTTTTATGCATGTCACCCGATGTACTATCATATCCCAAGTTGTTTACAGACACAACCCATCGTCTTTTCAAGACTTAAGAATCTTGCTGTTCACATTTCTGAATTAAATAATCAGAATTTTTAATATTCAGAATTACTCCCCCTGAACAGCAAATTCTTATATCCAATCCAAAAATACTCCCCTTAAACATTAAACATATTTTTGTATTTTTTAATTGAATAAATTTCGCAACATTGCATTTCTTTAATACTAAAAAGTATAAAGAATGACTGTTGCACCAAACAAAATTTAAAGAAAAGTATCAAAATCACATATCAAGTCAAGTCAAATGCCTTTAGCACTTTTACCACCTCATAACATCGAAATTCTCATCCAATCACAAATCATCATCGCATCCATGCAGTCACTAAAAATGTTAGCTTTCAATAACCTGACTGCACCACCACAAACAATTAAACATTAGTACTTATGGGACACCCAAGCCTTGATAGACTTGGGTTGTCCATGATCATCCATAACCATCACATCAATGAGTTTATGATATTTTAAAAACTCAGAGGATTTCATTGATGTGTTGTTTGTGGATTTGGGTTTCCAAACCTTTGTAGGTTCAGATGAGTTGTTTTCAACAATGTTGTGCTGTTGAACTTGAGGTTTACTAGGCACAACTTTGTTTACTCTAGCCACGGGTTTTGGAGAAGAGGATGCATATCTTGATATAGGAGAATACGAAGCATGCCTAGAAAACGATTTTGAATAAGAATTCCTAAAGGAGGAAGTTCTTGGCATCCCTCTACCAAACCTATCTAGGGATAATAACCGACAATCCCTAATTATATGTCCTTGTTGTCCACAATGGAAACAAGAACGTCGTTCAATGTACGACCTATTCCAATGATTACCCATGAAAGGTTGAGGTGGAGAATGAACTGTTGGAAGCTTAGAAGATGAGGCATTTACAGGACGTGAACACTTATGTGTACACGTTGATGTAGAAGCCTCAGAAGTTGAACAAGTTGATGTTGAAGGTTGTTCACTTTTAGATTTTACATTTGAATCCTTCATTTGATGTTGAACCCTTTTGGATTCATTTTCAACCTTGTTTTTACCCTTTGTATTTGAAACCGTTACAGTTTCATTGGTAAGTATATGATTTTCTGGCTTTACATTAACTTTTTCAACTTTGATTTCAGCCTCTTCCGGTAGATCCTCTATCTCAACACCCTCCTCTACACTAACTGGAGGTGTACTATCAGACTTAACAAAAGTAGGTAAGGGATACTCTGTCCGTTTAGTTTTCTCCTTTGCCTGCCTTTTGGGATTGGATGTAGCTTCTTTAGACTTTGTAGCTGGCCATGATGAGTAGTCAGCCACAAGTTCTTCGGTGCCTTCCTTAACAGGCCGAGGATAGTGATTAGTAGGAGGTGGAACTGAGTTATACCCTATTCCAGCCTTACTACTTGTATTTGTCCTCTGCTTGTCAACAATTTCATCGAAGATTTTATGAGAGTTTGAGAAACTTGTGATTCCTTTTTTAAAAGAGTCAGACTCAGATTTTAGCTCAGAAAGTTCTTTATTTAACAACTCAATTTCTGTTAAATAGCTCTTAATGGCATCTTGTTGACTGAAAACTTTAGCTTTATATTTCTCAGTGTCAAACTTATGAGCCTCAACTTCCTTTTCATAAAGTATTTCATTAGCTTTTAGAAACTTATTTGACTCAGTGAGTTTCTCGACCTTTTCTCTCAAGTCTACATAGTCTATTTGAAAACATTTTAAAGAAGCTTCCAATTTAATACAGGAGATACATGTAAAAGGTTCTTCAGATTTTGTTTCTACCTCATGTATCTTTGCCAAAAGCGCACTGTGTAGAACCTTTTCTTGAGTCGCACTTGAATCAAACATTCCCTGAGAATACACTGTCATCGCCTGTGATGTTGTGTTATTCTCTGGAGTCTTGGGAGATGAAGGTGTGGTGAATCCAGATGATGGATATTTATTCTCCACACATTCCTTAGCAAAGTGTCCATGAATCTGACAGATTTTGCATTTCACCTTGCTTTTATTAAAACCAAGACCTGTATCACCATCATCATCCAGGTCTTTTCTACCCGTTCTTTGAAGAAACTTCTTGGTTCTTTGGGTTATCATGGCCATACTCCATTTGATGTCCATCTGCTCGAGATCATCAGAATCGATCTGTTCAAAGTCTTCTTCAGTAAGCTGTAGAGTACTAGCCTTCTTTGAAAGGAAAGTCTCATAAGAGTTGAGGAAAGCTGCAAAGATTGTAGCATGATCCTCAGTAGCCTTTGAAGGAGCTGTATGAGCTGTATGAGAAGTATAGGAAGCATATGAAGTGCTAGTAGAAGTAGATGCTGCTGAGTTGGAAGTAGATCTGGAACTATCATTTAGACTAGGAATTTGAATATTATCCTCTGACTTCTTTTCCTTTTGATCGTAAGCCGCAATAAGAGCATCCCATAAACCTATAGAAGTTGCTTGATCTTTAAATTTATTAATCACAACTTCTGGCAAGCACTTGGTAATCATCTCATACGCTCTATTGTCTTTATCAAACTCTGCTCGTTCCTTGACTGACATTTGTGCTCTTGACTTAAGCACTCCATCGAGTCTTGGTTGCTCATATCGATCAATGGTGTTAAACCAATTCCACAGATTTGGATCTTTGTATTCAATGAAATTGCATAACTTAATCTTCCAACTTGCAAAATCACTATAGAACAAAGATGTAGAAGGAGGCATTTTCGCACCAAAAGCCATATCCGAATTTTCCTTCCAAAATTGAATTCGAAAATTTCGAAAACCGACAGAGTGTAGCGAAACTTTTCCGACACTAAAATTAAGCTATTTTAAGCTTAAAAACAAAATTTGAAATTACAAAATTTTTCGCGTTTTTCCCGCCAAAATTTCGTCCGAAAACGTCAAAAACTGGCCGGGTAAAATGAAACTTTTTCCAGGATAAAATTGAACACTTTTAAGCCTATGAAAAAATTTTGAAAACGCAAAAAATTTACGGAGTTTCCCGCCAAATTTTTTTTTTTTGTTTTTTTTCGATTCTAATGCGACGCTGAGGGTAATGTCGCACAATAGATTTCAACGTCGCAGAGGTACGTCGCAGAAGGCAAGAGATTCAATTAAGAATCGAAAATGCGACGTAGTGTATAACGTCGCAACTTAATGTCGCAGAAATTAGCGACGTCGCCCGCAACGTCGCACACAACGTCGCAACTAACGTCGCTAGTAACGTCGCAGAACTTAGCGACGTCGCAGCTAACGTCGCAAAAACGCGACTGAGCAGCTCCAAAACCCTAAAATCGAAAATTTTCTAAACCCTAACGAATTTCGAAAACCGAACGACGAACAAACCCAGAAAAACCCTTCCAGAAACGATTTCTTCAACCAACAAATCCCTAAAACGCAATTAATATACCAAAAACACCAAACTCTAAACCGAAAACGTTCAAAAACACGATCCAAAACCAACGAATCCTTGATTCTATGGCTCTGATACCAGTTGATAGTCCCGAACACGTATAGATCTGATCGGATCGCTTAATCAATGAATAACAAACGATAATGAATTCACGAACACACAAATCTCTATAACGTTTTCGTATATATTAACACTTGATTATAAACGTTACAATCACAAACACACTCTCGTTCTCTCCTCTCTTCCTCAGAAAATGGCTCACACACTCTCACTAATGTCCAACTCTAAATCTGAATTTAACGCTTCTATTTATATCACCATACCGGGCCCTGCGACGTTAGGCCCAACGTCGCAGGCCAGGCCCAATGCGACATAACCAATGTCGTAGGCCCAAATCTATGTATATTACATTTCGTTTACATACTAGAATATACACACTAAACACGTCACACACTAAGACTATTGACTTTGATAAGTACAAACGTTTGACCAACTGACTGACACACAAAATGCACCAACAGTCAATCATCGTAATCATTTTAACATAAGAACTTCGGAGGCTTTGTTGTAGTCCCCGTTTCTTGATCACTCTTCATCATAGGTAGCAAATTGAAAGCCATGTTTCCAACACTTAGACAAAAAATTTATTATTTGTTCCGAAAGTTACTGAAGTTAAACCAAATCCAAAAACTGTCAAACACTCCGAAAGTCTGCAAATGCACTTACAATCCGAAATTAACAAATCCGAAAGTCTGAATAATGCACTATGAAATTACTACTCCGAAAGTAATAACTCCGAATATTCCAACTCCGAATGTATAACTCAGTATTCACAACCACTGTTACTCGGAAAGTCAACTAAAGTCAAACTACTGTTTATCCGAAAGTAGAAGTTTCGGACAACTCAAAATTTGCCGCCTTTGAACTTTCGGACAAAAACGGTTATTTTCACGAGTTTTGGACTACTGTAGCACTCGAGAATCAGAAATCGTAACTTTCAGATTACAACTCCAAACAAGCTGTAAAAAGTATCAATTTGCTCGGAATTCAATTTCCAAGCAATTCAGGCAAACAATTTGATAAAATGATATCAAATTGAGCAATCCGTACACAAAAAACTTAATCCGTAAGTATTTTGGATGAAGAACCGAAATTAATCCACCAAGGAAATGAATTAAGTGAAGATAATCACTTACGAAGACTCGTAAATGATTAATAACTCGTAATAATCTCTGTCGTACACAAAAACACCACAGAATTTGTTGGAACATAGAGTGTGACAACAGATCTAGCTTGAAATAGGACTGGTGTAATTATTATTACGTTTGTATATTGGTTTAGATTTGTAAATAAATATTTGTTTTGTTAGTAATATTCGTTAAACATATTATTATGCTAAGTTAGACGAATGTTTAAATACGAAATAAATAATAGACTTTTCATGCGAGACGAGTCGAGATCTCAAGTCGCAGCGAGTTGAGCTGTGAGGTGAGATCTGAACTCGCGAAGCTTGAGTCTGGCGAGCCGAGTCCTTTACTGGGCTTGGGCTGTGAGTTGGACCGAACTCGCAGGCCAATGCGAGCCGAAACAAGCTGATCGTATATAATGTTTTTTTATTTGTTAAAAACATAACTTTTGCCATTCGGTTTTTCTGATCTGCGAATTCACTAAACCCAGAGAAAACTTAAACCTAACGGCTAGGATTTGACGTATTATTCGTTTAAAGTTAAGCTTTATAAATGCAATTACGAACGTATTCGTTGTTAGTAAGACAACACCGTATTGAGGGATCCCGCACCTTAATACTACAGATAACGAAGTTATCGATCCTAAAACTAGGGGACTTACATCTGGTATCAGAGCTTTCGGGCTAAATACGAGTGTGTTCATAAGTTTTAGTGTGATTGCGTTTTTGATTCGGGTCGTTTTTACGTGCTTTCTTGCAATAATAACGATCAAAATCATTCTCTGGACGTTTTAGGGTTTGTTTACGGTCGAAATTTTCAGTTTCAGTCGTAAAAATACCTTAAAAATTTGTTTTCGGGTTTAACAGCCGTTTCGCGAGTCGAGATTAGGGTTCCAGTTTCGCCTGCGAACCGAGTTGAACTAGCGAGTCGAACTGAGGCTTACGATTCGAACCGAGATCCCTCGCGAATCGACATCACTTGCGAATCGAAATCTTTAGCAATCCGAACTGAGGCTTGCGAATCGACGTATTCTGCGAGTCGAGCTGAGATTGCGAGTTGAGCTGAGTCTTGCGAGTTGAGTTTTCTGAATTCGCGAATGTTCCACCTAAGTTGTTAAGGATCGAGGATTACTACAATTGGAAGGACAGATTTGAATCTTACTGTAGATTCCATGACCTGTCAATCTGGATGTGTATCAAGAGTGGATACACCGCACCTACTCAAACTGTTCAAAATGCCACTGTGGTTCTTACCTATCAGAACATGAGTGATCAAGAGAAGGAAGCTTAGAGAAATGAAAATAAAGCACATTCATACATAAAGATGTGTCTTCCTAAAGAGATTGCTCATCAACTGAAGTCTTTTCATACTGCTAGAACGCTCTGGGAAGCTCTAGAGAAAAGAGGTGAGGGAAGTCCACATGTGAGAGCTGGCAAGAGAAGTCTTCTCAAAAAGCAGTTTACTATGTTTAAAGCTTTAAAAGGAGAAGATCTTGATGCCTATGTCACGCGTTTCTACTATCTGTTAAGTGAACTGGAATACCATGAGATTGTTGAAGAAGAAGTAGCTAAAACCGACAAGTTTCTTGAGGGTTTGCCTTCTAAATGGGAAATGTATGGCGTTATGATTAAGGATAACGAAACCAGGTATTCTACTATGACCTTAGAGCAAGTCATTGACAAGCTGAAAGGTTATGATTTCTCCAGAAAGTCAAGAGATAGTGATTCTGATCAGGTTCAGAACCCTGGGTTGTATCATGGAAAGTCAAATCTTTCGACTGCGTCCTCTAGTTCGACAACTGCACTGTTAGTTGGTGATACTAGTGAAAATGGAGAAATGATTACTGAAGATCTATGCTTTATTTCCTCCTCTAGTGATGAGACAAAGGGAAAGAATTCTGAGAAGTCACCTCAAGAGCATCAGAAGATGCCTATGAGTGTGAAATCTGCTGAACAAAAACCGTCTGTTCTTGCTTCCTTTGTGGCATCATATGAAAATTATATAGAGGGAAAGATCAATGATCCTGTTCTATTTGACGAGGATTATGAGCAAATAGATCCGGATTATGTTGAGGAATTGGAACTTCAAGAGATGTTAGCATTAGTTTCAAGAAAAGTTAAAAATTTCCTCAAGAGAACTGGTAGAAAGGTGTTGGGCAATAGATCAGGGTTTGATAAAACCAAGGTCAGATGCTTTAACTGTCAGGGTATTGGTCATTTTGCAAGAGAATGCCAAATACCTAAAGTAGAAGCACAAGGAAAACAAGGTTCGGGAAGTACTCTTGCTTCCAAAGCCTTAGTGGTGAAGCAGTTGGATGGTTCTTATGATTGGCAAGCTCATTCTGAGGAAGCCTTGATGGCCGAGATCGAAGAGACAACTGCTGGATCAGTGTCCTACATGCCCACTGATATGGAACAGAGAGTAGAGGTGCCTGAGTCTGAAGTGAAGGCAAGTGATGATGACGTGCTATATATGGATTCAATTCCAGATATGAGTCCTGAAGAATTCGTGGCACGCATGGCTGAAGTACAAACTGACAAGAAGAAGGTATGTTTAGATATTCTTAATCTTGCTGATGTTTGTTACTTAGTTACTGATTTACAATCTCAGAATAGTGTCTTAACTGTGTCAAATAGCAATCTGTCATCACAATTGAATATGGATAAGGAATCCTATAAGACTGTTAGATCTGAACTTGATCAAGCCATTATGGATATTCGTAGATTAAGTGATGATAAACAGGCCTTAAAAGATAAAATGTCTGATGCTTCGGATAGAACAAAACTTAGAGATACCATAAGTGAAAAATCTGTTGTCATAGATGGTCTCTATATGAATATCAAAGACTTAAATGAGACAATTGCTAGTAAGGATCAGGAAATAGTAAATCTTAACTTAAGGTTAATTGAGCAAAACCGTAAACTTGAGAACTATAGGACATCTCAAATGGATAAAATGTTAGATGCTCAACGTAGTGTAAAGGACAAGACTGGGTTAGGTTACAATGATGTATCCCCTCCTTTTAATGCCAATTACACTCCTATTCCTGAAGATTCTGAAATGACAAATGCTAATCCTGAAATTTCAGTAACTAATGATCAGGAAAAGTTAGAGGCATAGAAGGATGTTATTAAGAACCCTTCATCAGATAATAGTAAGGCTTCTCATTTCACCAAAATACAATTTGTATCGGGTGGAGTGATTAACGATGCTAAGACTGATGATAAGGTTAATAAGGAACAAATATCTGAACCTTTAGTGCCTAAGACTCCGAGTGGTAATGCAAAAGTTCCTAAATCACGCAAGCAGATGTCATGTTTCAAGTGTCATCAAAAGGGACACGTGGCTTCGTGTTGTCCTAACAAAAAGCCTGAAACACCACATAAGCTTGTGATGGATGAAAAGACACAGACCGACTCTAGAATGACTGTAGATGGCTTAGATACCAAACCTAAGTTAGGTAATAAACCTGTTAACATTCTTAAAAGAGACGGTAAACATAGTGTCTCCCCACCTAAACCTAAACGGCCATATACTCAAATTGATAATTCTGTCCATAAGTCTAGGGATGTGACACCGTCGAGGTTTAGAACTACAAGTAGAGGCCATAGTCATTATGAGAGTGGTACTACTTCGCGATCACATGAGTTTAATTATAATAATCATAATAGAGCTCATAATTATGTGCCTAAGAGGTTCTCCTCAAATTCACCTCTTAAGGCTGATCGTCCACAAACTAAAGCTAATTCGAAAGTAACCAAAGCTCCTGATGGGAAGGATGGTTATTTTAAAGAGCTTAAGTTTGTTGATGATAAGGGACAAACCAAGACCGTAATGGCTTGGGTCCCTCTTGATAACTGATCGTATTTTGTGTTATGTGCAGGAGTATGCTGTGAACAAGGACAGCTGGTGGTATGTAGACAGTGGATGCTCGAGGCACATGACCGCAGAAAGAAGTCTACTGAAGGACTTCAAGGAGAGTCTCAAGCAAAAAGTAAATTTTGCAGGAGATAAAGGAGGAGTAATTTCGGGAAAAGGAAAAGTTTCAAATGGAACTTTGACTCTTGAGGATGTGAACTATGTTGAAGAACTAACTCACAACCTAGTGAGTGTTTCCCAAGTCTGTGATAAAGGTCATCCAGTTTATTTCAATGAAAAGGAGGCCTTAGTCCTGAAGCCAGGTTTCAAAATTCCTAATAAATGGATATTGATGAGGGCGCCAAGGAAGAAGGACATCTATGCTATCAACATGGGTGTTCCTAACTCTTCAATGGTGTCTACATGTTTATTATCCAAGGCTTCGGAAACAGACGCATTATTATGGCATAGGAGAATGGCACACCTGAACTGGAGAAAGATGAATTATATAACCAAAAATGGTTTGGTTCTAGGTGTACCACAAAAACGTTTCGAGTCTGAGGATAAGTGTGTTCCTTGCATGAAAGGAAAGCAGCACAAGAAACCACACAGACCTAAGACTGAAAACTCTATCTCCTCGCCATTTGAATTGTTACATATGGATCTCTTTGGCCCTATAAGCAAGAGAAGTCTAGGTGGCAAATGGTACTGTTTGGTTGTCACAGATGATTATTCTAGATTCTCGTGGGTATTCTTTTTGGGATCAAAGGATGAAACTCCAGGAATTCTAATTGAGTTCTTTGATCTAGTAGAGAATGTCTATAAAAAAGAGAGTTAAGCGTATTCGTAGTGACAATGGAACAGAATTTAAGAATTCAACGTTGAATATCTATTGCTTAAGCAAAGGGATATTACATCAATTCAGTGCACCTTATGAACCTCAACAGAATGGTGTTGCTGAAAGGAAAAATAGGACGTTGATTGAAGCTGCTAGAACAATGCTTGCTGATTCAAAGCTTCCGGTCATCTTTTGGGCAGAAGCAGTGAATACAGCATGTTGTGTTCTTAATAGAGTTCTTACGGTTAAGAGACATAACAAGACTTGTTATGAGCTTTTGAACAATAAGAAACCTAACTTAAAAGGGTTTGAACCCTTTGGAGTTTCATGCACCATATTAAAGACTGGACATCAAGCAAAATTTGGTGAGAAGGCTGACGAAGGATTTTTCCTAGGTTATATGCCCAATTCGCCAAACAAGAGAGTCTTTAATAAAGTCACAGGACGTTTGGAGGTGGTTTATAATATTGAGGTTACGAGCTATTCACCTAATGTTCATAAGGGCTTAGATTGGCAATTTGATTATTCTGATCTTTTTGCATCATTTAAAGTTCCTATTAGTGACTATGTCAGTGATTCAGAGATAGCTGAACATTTATTGTTTGAAGATGAGAATATTGGTCCCGCTTCAACATCAAGTGTTAAGCAGTCTGGAATTAAGACTAATGTTGACTCAGATAAAGCTTCCACAAGTGAGTCACAACAACCTTCAGAGGATAAGTCTCAAGAAACAGAAGATCTTGATGATCTTCCTACAAAGTTTGATGATATACTTACTCCTTTGAAACACTTAAGGATATCTTCTGCTCGTACGGAAGATGTACCTGAATTGGATGAGATTGGTACTAATTTGGAAGATGAGATACCGGTTGAACCAGTTACTACAACTAGAACGAGTAAGAATCATCCCGTTGAAAACATCATCGGTGATATTAATACTCCGGTTCAAACTAGGCATCAATCCAGAGCTAGTACGTCTGAGAATTTAGAATACCAAAGCTTGTATACTGCAATGAAAGAGACAGGGATTCCTAATCAATGTCTATATTCATGCTTTATCTCACAAGTCGAGCCTAAAAATGTTCAAATGGCTTTAAAAGAAAGCTCGTGGGTAGAAGCAATGCAAGAGGAACTATCACAGTTCTCTAAATTACAAGTATGGGAGTTGGTTGACCTACCAAAGGGAGAATATCCAATTGGAACTAGATGGGTATTTAAGTGCAAGAGAGATGATAAAGGAATCGTTACTCGCAATAAAGCTCGTCTGGTGGTTCAAGGTTTTAATCAACAAGAAGGTATTGACTACAACGAAGTGTTTGCACCAGTTGCTAGGCTAGAAGCAATTAGAGTATTCTTAGCATTCGCATCATATTTTGGTATAAAAGTGTATCAGTTGGATGTTAAGAGTGCCTTTTTGTATGACAAAGTGGAAGAATTGGTGTATGTTTCACAACCGCCAGGGTTTGCTGATCCTGAGTATCCAGATAGAGTATATCGTTTGAATAAGGCTCTATATGGATTACATCAAGCACCTAGGGCATGGTATGGAACACTATCAACGTATCTACTTGAGAATGGATTTACAAGAGGATCGATTGATAGTACACTGTTTGTGAAGTGGAAAAAGAAAGACTTTCTTCTCGTGCAAGTTTATGTTGATGACATTATCTTTGGATCGTCTGATGAAAAGATGTGTCAAGAATTCGAACAAGTTATGAGAAAAAGGTTTGAAATGTCTGCAATGGGAGAGTTGAATTTCTTCTTGGGATTACAAGTTGATCAAAAGAAGGATGGATTCTTTATTCATCAATCTAAATATACATATGAGCTATTAGAACGCTTCAAGATGGATGAAAGTAAGATCTACAATACTCCAATTCCAGTCAATCATGGACTAGGTCCTGATACATCGAGTGATAGCGATGTGGATCTAACTCTTTATAGAGCCATGATCGGATCACTAATGTATCTTACAGCCTCTAGGCCTGACATAATGTTTGCTGTCTGTTTATGCGCAAGATATCAGGCTAATCCGAAAGAGTCACACATGCAAGCTGTTAAACGAATCTTTCGTTACCTCAAAGGGAAACCTAAGCTGGGTCTTTGGTATCCGATTGATGGAGACTTAGATCTCGTAGCTTATACTGATTCGGATTACGGAGGATGCAATCAGAATAGGAAATCTACGACCGGAGGATGTCAATTCCTAGGAGGTAGATTAGTATCCTGGCAGTGCAAGAAGCAAACTTCGGTAGCCATTTCTACATGTGAAGCTGAGTATGTTGCAGCTGGTAGCTGTTGCTCGCAAGTACTTTGGATTCAACAGCAACTGCGAGATTACGGGTTAAATATAACCAATACTCCTATGATGATTGATAACGAATCTACTATGTCGATCACCAATAATCCGGTAAAGCACAGTAAAATTAAGCATATTGATATTCGACATCATTTTATTAGAGATTGTGCTGAGAAAAAGTTGATAAAGTTAGTTAAGGTTCCATCATTGGATAACTTAGCAGACTTATACACAAAGGCGTTCGACAGAGCAAGATTTGAGACGTTGGTTCAACTAAACGGAATGAGAAATCCAGAGTGATTAGTCTTCCAAGGGTATTTTTGTAATAATTAGTATTTCTATGTTCATTTAAAAAAAAAAGGGCGTATAGCATTCATTTGTTTGTTACCTAAGAGGAATCGCCTTCATTAAAGAATATAACCAAAATATTCTTTGAAATTCATTTAAGTTTTATTTGCAAAAACTAAGGGATATGATAGTACATTAGGAGAATAAGCTTCACAATAATAAGCTTAAGTCCTAAGTATGATATGGTAGTATTGTAACAACTGACAAAAATGACCAAAATTCGGGTCCAATTTAAACTTTCTATTCACCATATCCGATACAAATGATTTCAAGTACTCAAGTATTATATAAGGTATTATATAACCATAACCCGAAACGATTAATTATTTATTGTGTACAAGTAAATCATTCGCTACAAAACTAACAAATAATGTATCATTGAAAATGATAATAACTATTTACGTGGGTTAAAATAAAACACATTTCGTTTTATTTCATTTTACTTGAACGCAAGGAAATCAATCGAACTATATCCGTCCATCAAACTCAAAACTAAGTTATATTTTTATAACTCAATTAAAGTATTTTTATAAAATACTTCGCATAAAAACATAAACGATTTCGTATCAACAAAATTATAAAATTTTAAAATATTATTTATTTTACAATCGGGTACCAAAACACGGGTCAAAATACCACGAAACGGAACAAATCGGAGCCAACCACCTCCAATTATTGAAGATGGCCGACCCATCTCTTTCTCATTTCTTTCTCTATCTCTCGGCCTCAAACTCTCTCTCTCGATCTCTAACAAAAATCAATAACAACAACAATTTAACAAAAACAACAAGATCAACAATCATCACAGCAACATCAACATCATCCTTATCACTTTGGATCATCATCATCATCCGTTCATCACCACCATTTTCGTCTAAAAATCATTGTAAGGAATCGTTTACGTTTTTGTTAATTTTACATGTTTAAATTGCATATATTAGTATGCTAGAGTGTTCCATGAACTAATTATGTCCCCAAATCGACCTCAAATTGTTGAATTTGAACTGCTGTTCATCACAGACCTGCACACCCAGACAAACCACGCGATCGCGTTATTTGTTCAGCCGATCGCGTCATTTTTAAACCCACGCGATCGCGTGATCTTCCAACCGATCGCGTCATTCTTTAAACCCAACCGATCGCGTGATATTCCAACCGATCGCGTCACAGCCCTGTTTCACCCGATCGCGTGATCTGGTCCCTGGATCGCGTGAATTTTCATAAAAGTTGTGTGCAAATTTCAAAAGTGCATAAGTGTTTAGTAGCCCTTTTTGCCACGGAAAATTTAGCTAATTTTCAACTAACTTGGATTAAGCTGAAATTTACATGTTCACTCGAAAACAGCCAAATGGTCAAGGCTAAGTATCTTAGCCTAGCCAGTTTTAGACCATCCGGGGTCGTCTAGGGGCCGAAAATGGCATTTTACTGTTTTCGGACTCGTACCAAACTTCGTAATTTATGAAATATAATTTCAAACCAACACCCACGGGCCATAATCATTTTACAAACATCAAACGTAAACACATAACAAACACTTTGAGTACAAACAAACCGAATAAACAACAAACTTGGATAGTTTATGTAAATGTCCATTCACTTATTCGAAATCTCGCGTGTCTAGGATACTAGGAGATTACCATCAAGTACAACTCATCACCTTAGGATCGCTCGCTCCTCAGGTGAGTTTCCATAGCCCCTCCTTTCAAACTGTTATACTGTTTTGGGGTGGAATGCATACTCATCGATTATTATTCAAAATCTATTTATTAAATCAATCATTGTAAATGATTTATTACAACTCGTATTAGACTAGGGCACTAGTCACCAATGAAAAACTTATATGAGATAGGTTTCAGGAAACACGAACATTTGTGGATAATATGGATTATCCTTACACATCACTCAGGTTTCAAGAACATTAATAGCTGTAGGCTAATACTGTACGACATCGGAACAATTGAAATCATTGTACTCTAGGCTAGAGTACATCAAACTTAGAATTCAAGAATCCAAGGATCGAGAAACTAGAATACTAAGAAACTAGATAACAAGACTTTAAGGTCAAGAATACAAGAAAACACTAGAATCAAGAACAAGAACCCAAGGTCTAGAATACAAGAATTTATAAGATCAAGAACAAGAATTCAAGGACTAGAACACTAAAATCAAGAACAAGAATTCAAGGTCAAGAATACAAGAACATACAAGAATCAAGAAACTAGAAAACAAGATTAGATCAAGGATTATGTGCTAGGTCAAGAACTTATTTGCAAGATCAAGAACCTAGTTACAAGATCAAGAACTATGTGCAAGGTCAAGAATTCAAGGTTTTCAAGATCAATAAAACAAGGTTTTCAAGATCAAGATTTTCAAGGACAAGATCAGTAAACAAGATTTTCAAGAACATACTTGCGCTTTACTTTTCTTATGTGATATGTGCTATTTAATTGAATTAATTGATACGTGTTAATTGCTACTCTGTGATATTATTACTTGTGTTATTATTGTGTGAACTGCTTAGATCAAGGAACTAGTTCAAGAATCACTTCAATTGAGTTCATCACTCAATCTAAGAAACTCAGGAATTCAACACTGTACACAGGGGTGTACTTCAACCATAGGATTATAATCTTATACTTTAATCCTTGTCAACTAAACCTATGGACTCACCAGCTTATCGCTGACGTATTTTAGTATGCATTTCAGGTACAGCTTTAGTAGGATCGGCCCGTCAGGATCCTAGCTCGAGTCGCATGCTTTCAACAAATGGATTTCTTGCATAACTTTTGTATTACAATTATGTAATGAAATTATTTTTGCGAACTCGCAACATGTATACATTTTATTTTGGGAAATGTATAACTATTTTCAAACGTCTCATTTAGAGTCGTTCATTATGTACCTTTGTGCTTGTGATATTTGATTGGTAACACCCGACCCGACCGCTTCCGCAAATCCGAAATTCGAGGGTGTTACAAGTATGTTCAAATAAAGTTGCTTTAGAACTACAGTGGTTCTATCAGGTATGTGTTTATATTTATTTGATTATACACCTATATCCACAAGTTATAATTTGTCTATTTTTAGTGAAAACTTTAGATGGCTTCATCATATGATGTACTGGTAGGCAAATTATATGAAATTTTCTAAGTCTTAAGAAGTTAATTAATTACTTGTTTATTATTTTGTGTTACTATTCTATGATGTATGACATTAAGTCTTAATTGTTGAATGATGGTATTGCCATACACTGTTATCATGCATTTTTAATTGACAAATAGTAGAAATATGGGTATTAACTTAATTACTGGTAACTTTGTTGTACTAAGTACATATCTGAAACCTTTAATTAAATTAATATTCTCAAATGTATTTTGAATTATGCTAGAAGGGATTCTCTGTTGTACTATGTACAGACTTGGATAACATAGCATATTCAAAGTATGTATGATATTTGTCTAACCTTAAAAATTCAAGTGTGTGTTATATGTTTCGAAAAAATACATCATTTAGTAACCGCTACCTTGAAATTTAATGATGCAGTGTTATGAGTTTTACTTGAAATTCTTCTGTATGTCATATAATAGGAAGCACTTGATAATATTCATACTAACAATAAAGTGTTTGCTTAGAAAATTGAGTATAATTTGCTTATGTGGATCATAATACCGGTAATCGTCTTGGACTATCTATAAAAAAATATTCACTTTATGTGAGTAATGTATTTATTAATTATGCTATGTGGATAAAGGTACCTAAGATATAATTTTATAAATATAAGTGTATAAATGATAAATTTAGTTGTAATTTTATAGTAATTTACTTGAATTTCATGAGGTATGTATACTACCAATCTGCTTAGACTTTTTAATATATAATTGATTGCTTATTCTTACTAATATGATCCCTAAGCAGATAAAATCTTATTTACTTTGTATATTTACTTTGTTTCGAGTGATTAATAAAATGGTACTTGATACCAAAGTTTATATAATTGTGTTTTTATCTTAAGTTTATTTGTTTTTAATTTAAGTTTTTGTGTTTATTAGGTTTTACCCTTCGGAATTAAATTATACTGAATATTTTTGAGTTGAACGAACATAACAATTTGCAAGTGAAAATTAATTATAATTTAGACTTGTAAAATATCGGGTTTTATTTATACTTAGAATTAAATTCGCATTTTAATATAGTCCTGCGAGTTGACATCGACTTGCGGATCCGCTTGAAATCTCGCGAATCGGATACAAAGTATAAAGGGGGTCAAACGAGTCAAGCCAACCCACCGAACCCACAAACTTCGCGAGTTCACTATAACTTTGCGAATCCGTTTTACAGGCGAAACGAGGTGATTTTGAGTTTTCGTTTGATTTCGATTTTTAGAGTACGGGAACGAGTTTTTCAATCCGTAGACTTTATACATCTTTACTTTGCGCACATTTTGAGGTATATATCAACGGATTTCACCGTTTAAATTGCACGAAATCGAAGGTTTTTTTAAACTTAGGGTTTCGGTTTGAAGTTTAAACGATTCACATAGATTTACGATGTTATTGGACATGGATCTTTAGGGTTTATGTTAAACGAACATTAATGAACGTAAATCAATCGATAGATCATGTTAAAATCAACGGATTAATCGATTTTGAAAACAAACTCGCGACGGCAGTTCATCGAACGAGTTGACATTTTGATTCAACTCGCAGCGAGTTGACTAGCGAATCGATGGGATTAGCGAGTTCACTTTAAAAGCGAGTTGCTAAGTTTAGCGAGTTGATCAGTGAAGCGAGTTGATAAGCGAAACGAGTTGATCTCGATTCGCAAGGCCAGTTTATGCGAGTCCAGTACTTAGATAAATTTTATTTTTAAGTAGTTATATAAATGTTAAGATTTTTTTTAAAATAATAACTTTTATATAATGGATTTAAATTAGACTTAAGACTTTTTAGTTATAAGTTAAATTTTTATATACGACTTGAGACTATTTTTGTAACAAGTTATATATAATTTCAATTTTAAACTAAGATGTTTGATGAATCTTGATTCATAATACGTTATAGTTTAAAGATTTTTAATCGTGCATTAAAATTATATCTGTTGTTTGTGTTTATTTTACAGATATGGCTAGAGCATTTGACAAGGGCCACAATATTTTGGTGGATCTGAACCTTGAAGCCAAGCGGGCTGACAGGGTTTCTGATATTCTTCGTTTTCTTGCTCGTTCACGGATTCGATACGCCATTACGGCCAATCCTCCTATCTCTCAGGCTATACTGAACGATTTCTGGACGGATATTGTATATGACGAATCTGTCAATCCGCCAGAGATTCGAGCTACGGTTAGTGGCCAACCTGTTACATTTTCGGCTGGTAATCTCCGTGAGATTTTGCAGCTAGGTACAGTAGAACAGGAGAATGGGGATATTGAGTATCCTATGGATTTTATAGAGGGAGCTATAGGCCGTATGGGTTATACAGGAGATAGACGCGGACGTCAGTTCCAGAAACCTCTGGTTATTGGTCAGTGGAGGTTTCTCTGGCACGTGATGAATATCGTTTTTGCAGCAAAGAAGGGTTTATTTGATGAGTTGAGCCCTGCGATTTTATCGGCTGCACTGTCACTGGTTTATAATAAACCATACAGTTTTTGTGATTATCTTTTTGGTGAGATTGTGAAACAGATATCGGGGTCTGTTAGATCAAGATTTTTGGTTTACCCGCGATTTTGCATGTTGATTATCCGTGCGCGTCTACCGGATTTGGCTATACCCGAACCACATCTAGTGGTTAATACGATTGACCATCGTGGGTATAACGCCATGTTTATGCAGACGGTTAGGAAGGAGGGAGTGGTGAAACCTGAGGTTAGACCACTATTTGGGTATATTATTGACCCGAACTACGTCTCCAAATCATGGGTGGTTAGACGTTGCTCCTGTTGCTGCTGCTGCTCCTGCTGCTGCTGATGTTGTACCGGAACCTGCAGCTGAGGAGGCTCAACCTGAAGATCCACAAGGGCTCCTTGAGGATGTTCTTATTCAGGTTGGTCAGGTTGATCAGCAAGTGAATCAAGAGGTTTGCACAAGTTGTGCAAGAGGTTTTGGAGCAGAATGATGATGCAACGAATCCTTTGCTTCAGGATATTGATAGTTATTTTGCACCATCTGAGGTAATATTTTGCTTATATAATAATATAGATGCTTAGTTGATAGATTGTTTTTATTAATCATAGATGCATAATATTATTATATAATGATTATGATATAGATATTTAGTTAATTGGATATTATTTCTGATTTTAAAATATAAATATCATTAAACGAACAGGAAGCTGAAGCTGAGGCTGCAAACCCAGAAGTTGTAATACTTGAGGGGGAGCAGATACAGCTTGATAGATCAGTTGTTGTACCGACTGAGGTATTATATCTGATTAATCTTAAATATATAGAACTTGTATGATAGAGCTTACGCTAATCATAAATGTTTAATATATTCAAAATTTAGGATCTTGTTAGATCATCTGGAGGTCGTGATGGTGAGACGGCTTCTGATGATGATTCTGAGAATACATCTTCTCCTCCTCCATCTGCTTCTGAAAAGAAGAGGAAGGGTAAGAGTGTTATGGAGGAAGATATTGAGGAGATTGATGCTCAATTGATGAAGCGTCCGAGAACGCTAACTATTAGAGAAGGTTAGTATTGATTATAAAAGTTAAATAATCTTAACTTGTTGTTTATCGGGAGTTAAACTGAGACAGTTGATGTGACTCAAAAAGTCATGTTTTTAAGGGCAATATTCCGCACTTTTTGGACGTATCTTTAGTGAAAACATTCCAAAATGATCATTATTTACTAAAATTCACTAAAGTAGTCTAAATATAGGCGTTGCTGCAAAAATCACCTAAAACGTCCAAATAACAAGCAAATCAGGACAAATAAACGTGCACAAAATCATCCGCCCTCATTTACCTTATATAGATCACATTCTAACTTCATCATATGATAAAACAGGTAAAATCGAGACGGGAAAATCAAGAATCATGAAAATCGGATAAAGAACGGAGAAGACTGAGCAGTATCAGACCCTATAAAGTCATTTCGGCTATGCTTGAGCTATACACATCCAATTTTAGTGAAGTTGGCATCATTAGAAGCGTAACGGAATTACGAAACCACAGGCGAAAGAATCAGGTCAAACGGACGCATAACGAAGGAGATACGCGCGTTTTAAGCAATGAACGAAATCAGACAGACACCGTATACGGCCTACCTAACACCGTATATGGCCCTACCAAGGCTGTATACGGCCCCCTGTACCCCGTATCGTGCATCGTTTGCTTGTACGTGCTGTTTCGCGAGTTGTACGGCTGATTTTTGAGTTTTGCCTATAAATAGGGGATCACTCCTCCTCATTTTAGACACCTCAACACATTCACACTCTTTCACATTTCTCTCATTTTTATTTCTCTCATTTTCTCTCACTTTCTCTCTCTAACTTTCTCTCTCTAGCACTACTCTTAGGAGTTAGAGGAGAAAGGTTAGGGTTGAGCTTACGGTTCGAGTCTAGAGGAAGTTTTAGCTTGGTAATCTTGTTGTAACGAGTTTTTCAAGTTCAGACTATTTGTAATCCTCAGTATTACGCTGCTGTATTCCCGGTGATATCTAAACTTTACTTACTGTTATAATGCTTGTGCTTTATGTTATTTCAGTTTGTATTCTGCATATTGCCATGTTTATAGAGTAGTTTAATATTGTGATTGTTGAAATGTAGATATTAGGAGTAGGGATGATGTTAAATTAATGTTTCATTTATACGATTGGAAATTGTTATGCTGTGTATCTGGTTAAGCTTATCCTGAATATAGATCTAGTCTCTCATCACCCTTTCCAGACTTTCACGTGACTGTTGCCCTAGGATAGGATCTGATCAACCCTAATACTATGAATATACAGTTATCTCCAGTTACAGTATGAAACTATGAACTTTCCTTTAAAAGGCACGGTACTTCGTATAGCGTTGGAAACACCTCGTGTGGAGTACAAATACGTGGAAGCTAAGGAAATGCCATGGATTGTTTCATCGTGAATTACCTAGAAGTGATCCTTCTAGAACTGTGGTCTAGGAATCAAAGCTGTGGAAATGCTTGTTGCACTATACACCGTTAGTACACCTAAAAGATCTGGAACACTGTGGAAATGCTTAAATGCCCAGTACACCGTCAGTACATCTAGGGTTTGGAACACTGTGGAAATGCCTAATTGCCCTGTACACCGTGATTATTCCTAGGGATGAACGCCTGACTGTAAAGGAGGGTCTATATTTATGATGGTTGAGTATGTGCTTCAATAGAAACAATACAGGGTAGTGTCAATCATAGACCTAGACATGCAGAACCCTAAACACACCAATAGTTTAACGTACACAGGATACAATCAGTATTTGCTATAATAAAAGTAAATAGACGATTAGGTGTTAAGAAAGGTCAGTAAATACAATTGCAGTCTGTTGCCTTATGCCTGATCCCTAGAACATTTAGGGTGACTTTGTCTCAGTTAAACAAAGGCTCAGGAGGGTTTGAAAACAGCCTGATCTGATCAGAATCATGATAACCTAGGATTCCAGTGACATATGTTTCTAGGGTTTCACCTGAACGTAGGGTCCTAGTGTTTACACCGAAAGTATGTCTACTCTTTATCTGGTAAATCTCCAATCAACTTTATAATGAACAACATCCCGAAACCCTAGTATCCAAGTTTCAGCAATCACATCTCTACCTGTCTGCTTAAACCCTAATTTCATTTCTCGTTATTTACTTTTCTGCATTTAGGATAATTAGAAAACCAAATCAATTCAAAGTCTATCTACCTACCCCCATCCTAATTGCGACCATAATCTTTGGTGACCCGCTTTATTTCAATTCGCTCCGATTTAAGAACGACCTCGAGTTATACTTACTGCTTGCTCCCAAGGTAGGTAGTACTTATAGTTTGAGCCCCAGCTCATATAAATTTAAAACTCACTGTCCGCCGTTTCTATTGCTGTTGAAACAACGATCGGAGTCAAATCCGACCGACCGATAGAGGCCGCGACAAAGTTTTTGGCACCGCTGCCGGGGATCGTAGAGCGTTACGATTTGAAGCCGCCTTAGATATTCTAGCTTTTAGGAGATCCTTTCCAATTAGGTTTTCTCAAAACTTAGTTGGTAGTTATCTGCTTTCTTTAGAATAATTTAGATAGTTTAATCAAAAATGAAAAATACAAAAACATCTTTCTATGATTCAATTCCGTCTAGCCCCATTTCTCCACTCGCCCTCAAGACGTCCGAAGAAATGATGGCCATGGATGACGCTGAGTTCTTCGCCTGCTTAGAACAAGAGTTGGAATCTGACGTCTACTCTTCATCTTTATCCTCTTACGAAGTTATCTCCGCTAATTCAGACGATGAATCTAGAACTTTAGGGAAATTCTTAGATCTTAACTTAGGAACCCATGATTCTCATCAGAAGATCTCAACTTCTGCGTCTAGCATTCTAAGCTATCAGGTTATACCTGCTCCTGAGATTTCATATTCCTTAGAAAACTTCTTTCAATTCCCTACCTCATCTGGTTTTGTCGAGAGTAACTCTGAACATCTTCAACCCTTTCGTTTTCCACCCATTGAAGAACATCTTCCACCATGGGACGAAGAAGTTTACGAATACCCTCCAAAATCACCTATCTTTTTGAACCTTGTACCCGAACCTGAGTACACCATCTATCGTGTTGTTGATAGGACTTTACCAATCAAACCTGAAGAAAATATCCGCTACGTAGGTAACTCTTTTGATCCTGATAGGAGATTGGATGTTTGTCGGGCATTTGTCAGACAACTCAAAACGTCTGACTTTCCTTTTTCAGTTGAACAAAGAGAAGTCACTCGTAGGATAAAGAAACAGGTCAGTATTCTCCACCATCTTCCAAATCAAAAGGAGGAAGGTATCTTCACACATTATCGAGAGCAAGAACTAAAGCTTAAATCAGAAATAGACCTACTAATGGACCTATTCGCCTGCACCGATTATCAACCGGTTTCCCAAACCCTAATTAATCGTTATGTTGCGGCTATGATTTATGAGCTTGAGTTCTGGATCAGCAAAGATCCCGCTATATCTCTCGTCATTTCTGATAAAATTCCATTTTTCGTTGACCCCGCTACTTACATGATCAACAAGTTGTTAGAGATATTCCCTGGAGCCACTGACGATAACATGGAAGCTACTTTTTTTGCTGGAAGGAAGGATATTAACGTCTCACTCACTTTGTTATTTGTTCAGTCAAAATTTCCTTTCACTGTTTCACAAACATCTTTAATCGAAGAAATCACGGAGTCAGTTCACACTACCACCGGAGATCCTGACTCGAGAGAAGAATGGAAATTTCAACAAACCCTAGGAATGCTTCTTCATGACTTAAACCATATAGATGACGGATCACGAAACGGAATTTCAAACCCTAAGAAAGTTAGAAAGGAATTTAACAAGTTTATTGACAATCTTCTAGATTTAGGCAAAAAAGAACGTATGTTTCTCACTGAACACGAACGATTCTCGTTACATCCCGTAGACCTAGTTGATTCTGTCATTAAGATTCTCACTTGTGACTTTATTCCTCGCTACACTTTCCCTTAACCAAGAGCACCAAATTCACTTAAACAATTGCTCTTGGGCAATATTCAATAAATTTGTCCAAAAGTCGAGCTACCGACTTTAACCAAGCGCTTTTTGGGAGGCAACCCAAACTTTAGTTAATTTAGTTTTATTTTAAGTAATATTAGTGGTTTATTTTTAAATTTAAAAGCTTGCATTTAAAAACACAAGAAAACGTTCTTTTAAAAAAAAAAAAATTCAAATTCGCGCGACACAGTAACGAATTTCAGACATTTTCAGAAAGTTCGAAAAAGTTTATTTTTAAATTTTGAAAAATTAATTTTGAATTTGTCTTGGATTTTAAAGAACACAAAAAGATTGTCTTGTTTTAAATAAAAACGTATACGATTTCGCATACGATTCGCAAATATCTTTTCAGACTGCGCGTAAAGGTTCAGAAAATTACAAACATACTTTTTAAAATTATTTTATTAAATATTTTTAAACTTTGAAATTTTACTTGTATGTTTCGTATCTTTCGCAAATTTTAAATCGCGTACGTTTAAAAGGGTATAAAAAGGATTTTAGCCACACACATAAGACAAAATCATTAAAAACTTCATCTTCTTCCTCCTCCCCACCCCCAAACCGTCGGCCTACACCCCATCACCACCAAATCTCCATTACTCAACCATTTTGCATGATTCCAAGCTCAAAATTCATCATTTTATGATCTTTCTTGCATCCACAACATCATTACATCAAGTTTAAGGTAATTCTTGACCTACTTTTGTGATTTTCATGAAACTTTAAAAATTAGGGCTTGTAACTCATTTTCATAGATTTCATGGTTAAAAGTTGCAATCTTTAGTGTTATTTCATGCTTATCTTGATGCTTAACATGATTACAAGCTTAATCTAGTAATTTGTTGGCTTAATTGCAAGTTTGGAGATTAAAGTGTTGACTTTTTGATGAACTATGGCTAGTTTGACTTTTTGGTTGATTAATTGCTTATGTTGACTTTTGTTGATTGAGTTATGCTTAAATATGATAGATTAACATGTTTTGATTGATCATTTGTGATTAGAAAATGGTTAAGCTAGTTTTTGGTAATTAAAGTAAGCTCATTTTTAATAAAATCATCATAAACATTATTTTTACTTAAAAATGTTATTTTTAAACCATGTTTATGACTTTTCTAAAACTTAAAAAGCTTACAAGATTATCAAAACAAGCTTCGGTTCATTTAATCATTTTTAAAGTTGATCACTTTAATTAATAAAGTGTATGACTTTGAAATAAAACCAACAAAAACGCCATTTTCTAAAAACTACCATTTTGTCAAATAAGTTTACTTCATTGCTTGAAATCATGTGAATAAAGCTTTATGTCTTTTGGAAATTGCGGACTATTGGATTGCATATTTAATTGGTAATATGCCTTTTTATGATTAATTGATTTACTTGAGGTAATTATATGACCTTGGACTTAATCTCATTTAGATCGATTAACCATAAACATGAAGTATTTAAGTTTCTAGTGCTTGGGATAATTAAGTTAGGTACCTTGTTGACTTGCTTTGATTATGCTAGGAACTTGAAGCTTTGTGCCACTTACCCTTATTTAGACATAAGTTGATAAAAGTTTTTTGGATTTGTGATTGGTTGCGGTTAGGTTTAGCAATTTTTGGATATGCCCATTTTTAAAGCCTACATTTCCAATTTTTTCTGAAAATTTGGAAGTACTTTAGCATATCCATTAATATGTCACTATTATGGCCTAATCTTTTCTTGTCTTTTATCACAGATGGAAAATTGCCCACCTTCACTCAGCTACTTGGCCAAATCTTCAAAGAATAGGTCACTCATTCGCCAGTGGTTACAGCGACCGATAGGCAGTAATCGGTATGTGGTATGGAAAGATATGATTAAGCTAGGAATCAGTGATGAGTTGAAGAGTTTGTTGATGTGTGAGACCGATGGTCAAGTGAACAATGCCTTTCTCCGTCTCTTCGATATAGATGAGTATGCGTACCGAGAAGTAGTGACAGAGTTCATGATGACTTACCAGCTGAATCCAAAGATGAGCGTATCCGACAAAAGAAAGATTTCATTTAGGTTTCAGGAACAGATTCATCATATCTCAGTTGCCGACTTGGGAGTGTATCTTGGTTTATATACAGAGTCTCAAGTCAACTCTGCATGGTTCAGAAACAGTGTTCAAGACATCTCCAGCCTACCAAACAGGAACCATAAGGATATTTGGATGGATTTAGCAGGATCAAACTTTAGGAGCTGTGTTAAGTCATCCACTTTCATCAAGCCGGTTCATCACATCCTTCACAAGTTGCTAGCATGTTCTATATTTGGAAAGAAGGAGGGTGGTGCTGTGAGTGCCGAAGAGTTGAAGTTCATGGAAGCAATCATAGGAGGAAAGAATCTGAATGTTGCTTTCTTGATCGCTGAGAGACTTGGGGCTGAGACAGACATGGATAGGCACATGTTCATGGGGTCGATTATTACTAGATTGCTATATAGTATGGGATTGTTGACTGAGGCCCACACTGAGGAGTTTACTGTTTGTTCTCGTTCTTTGCCATTCAACTTGGACTACTGCAAGTTGATTCATCTTGTTGAGGTAGATGAGCAGAGACAGTGCCTATCGAAGAACACCAAACAGATCATTCCAGGATGTCGTCTCCCTGGGAAGCGTGTTAGAGGATCTTCACCTGTTGCAGACACTGAGGATGGCCCATCTGATAGAGCCCGAGCACCTACTACTCATGCTAGTGTCCCGCATGGAGGAGCTGAGACAGCCGAGCCACCAGCTCAGGCTACTGTTCACTACACAGATCCAGTGACCTCGCTGACACAGTATTATCTTTTGCATGCTCTTCAGGTTAGCCGTTCCCATCAGCTGTTGATTTCCAGGAAACTTGGTATTCCTGACCCAGAGCCTTACATGTACCGATGCGGTCCACCACCACCAGCCATAGCACCACCACATACATCCATCCCATCACATACCACCCATACACCATCACCCGCTATCCGGACCACACCAGTACCAGAGCAGGTCCAGTTAGTTGAGACCGAGATACCGGTAGTCCAGCCAGTGATTTCTGCGCCTGCGATCTCTCATCCTGCCCAACCAATCGCCAGTGGATCCTACCGTGCTGACACAGTCTACTTGTAACATCCTCCCCAGTGGCCTGGTATTTTTCTATTTAAATTTTGTAATTAATTGTTTTAGAAATTTAATTGTTATAAATTGCTTTATTGTGGAACTTGGTGAAATAGATTTTTAGGACTTATTGTGGTTAATAAAATGTTGCCTGGATTAATTTATTAAAGTTGACGGTGCAATAAAATAAATTTCTCGCAAAATGGTTCTAGGTTCCAGACAACAGATTTAGGGCGGGTATAAAATACCCATACAATGGGGCTGGTTAAATAAAGGGTCGATCCCTTTTGGGATCACTTTACCAATTCCCTTTCCATTTTCACTTTCAAGTAAAAACACCTAAACCCTAACCTAAATCTTTCAAACTCAATCAAAGATCATAAACAAGAATTATGGACTGAAATGGTGATTCTTGCAAACATCTATATCTTCTTCTTGTTATAATCATCTTGTTCCTCAAGCATGTAAGTAAGTTGATTATGAATTTGATTATATTGAAATTAGATTAGAAATTGATCATGGTAACCAATCAATGTTTGGAATGTTGTTATATGATGATATGTGGTATTATTGGAGATGTTTGTAGCATTAGAATCGAGTTTGTTGAGCTTGAATGATAAAAATGGAGTTAAGGTTCGTGCAGGTCTGTTCTTGAGCTGAAGAACAGCTAAACGCGATCCCAGCTATGACTATGGATCGCGTTCCCTTGTTATAAATGTCTTAGTCGAGTTTTTGGCCTTAGAAACGCGATCCAGGCCTATTCTCCGGATCGCGTTTGCTAGTGTTTTTCGGTGACAGGATTATTTCCCAAGGATAAACGCGATCCAGCCCATCTAGTCAGGATCGCGTTTGCATGGTTAATTTTGATGGATTTTGCAAATTTCAAAAATGCATAAGTGTTTAGAAGGTGGTGTTTATAGTGGCACTTTTTATTTCATATACCTATAGTGGCACTTAAGGGGTACTTTAGTGGCACTTTTTGACTGAAAAATATGTTATAACGTGAACATTTTAAATGAGTTACGGGACGTAACAAAGATGTTTTGAGTCAAGTGAGTATTGTATATGAAATGCCTGTAGTGGCACTTATTGGATGCTATAGTGGCATTTTATAAAAATGCTCATTTTGATATTTACAAATTATGAGGCAAAGTACTAACTTATGTTGATTATTGATTCTCAGATCCTCCGAAAGATAAGTGATCTCTGGAATCAGAGATTTTGAAGGCAAAGGTATCGGTGAGTGGATTCGGAACTCATCATTTGATTTAGTTGTAATCATTTGATTACAACGGATAAACGTTGATATGATTGTTGACTTATTTAATTTCATTGTTGATTATATATATATCTATAACGCCCCTCATTTAATATCACAATATAATATTAAGTTTAGCGGAAGCGACTATTTAAAATACATATTCTATTAAAATCTGCTAGAAATTTTCGCAAACCTCTATACAATATGTTTAACAACTAAACAAACATAGTTAATATGTTTATAACCCGGGGCATTATATGCTACAGAACATTATATATTACAAACTGGATCAGAGTTGCACGTTTCAAACATTCCCAGCGTCAAAACCTCCTTCCTGACTACCCACATATTATACATTACCTGCAGGAAGTAAATTGAGGGATTAGCACGAAGCTAAGTGAATGAATTATCAACTACAATTCAATTAAGTTAGTAATCTGTCACAATCAATAATGCAACAATTATCGTCAAGAGGAACGGTGGTTCCTATGGACCCTGTGCCGGGTGGTCCCATCAGAACACTTAAACCCAACTGTCGGCCAAAACAGCGAGTAACCGCTAACTCAATGCTAATCTCCATCAACACATGTACGCAACCCTGTGTTGACCAACATTAGCAATCAAGTCCAACCAACAAACAAGTTGACCTCTGAATCATACATTCCACAACAATGTACATCGAACAACCAATCAAATGGTATATCAGGTCAAGTTCACAGTCTATCAATAGTAATCCTATAATTACTGATTGAAATCAAACTGACACAACCAAATCAAACTGTGAGTTTCAAATCCACTCACCTGATCGTTTCGTTTCACTTACTCAGCTGTCTTATCTCGCTGAGCTCTATGTTTATCTGAGAATTACAATCAAACATAAGTTAGTAACGATGTTCTCAAACCCATAACTTATATTCGAATATCATACATGTAAATACATCTTATAACATGAAAACCAAATCAATATATACACATTTGATAAGTACATTAACAAACCTATCAAATAATATTAACACATTCAAGATTAAAAGAAGTTCATTCAAAATTCACATTTCCTGAAAAAGTGTTGAATCCGCCGGATTCATCTGAATCCGTCCGGATTCATTTGAATCCGCCGGATTCCCAACCGGATTCAACACCTTTTCGTTTCCAATTTTGATCAGGTCCTTTTAAAACGAATACGTTCTTGAATACGGTCATGAATACGCCGTATTCAGCAAAATTCTGGTTTGCGTTTTTCGGGGGAATCCGCCGGATTCAGGGGAATCCGACCGGATTCCCATGTTTCTCAGCAAACCTTCAGCTCGTACAGAGCATAACCCAGCAGCTATAATTCTCAAACAAATAACCACAACAACGATTTTAGCAACAGTTTTTTGCTCACATATCATCCTATATGCATACCATAACATGTCTAAAGCATCAAGATCATCAATCAACATCAATTAAAGCAACTAGGTATTAAGCAAAGTCAAAAACTCACCAATTTAGAAGTTTCAACTAGATGGTGATGATGATTATGTTATCGAAAGATCACAGCTCCAAATTCAATAGTTATTGTTTATGATTTGCAAGGGTTTTGAAGGTTTTAGAGATTTTAGGTTAAGTTTCTAAAAATGGAAAGTATAAAACTTTCCTGAAAGGGAAAGTTACATATATGTCGGCCTAAAATATTTACACCGACCCGTATTCACTTAAAACTAGTCTCCTTTCAATCTATTGTCTGGAACCTAAAAACCATTTGCAAGAAACTTATTTTATTGCACCGTCAACTATAGTAAATTAAAACAATCAATAATTTACTAAGCACAATAAGTCCTGAGGCTTATTTAACTAAGTTTCGCAATTAACCACATATTATCAAATAATTTCTAATATAATTAAATATATCACTTTAAAATTAGAAATTACCGGACCAGAAGAGAGGATGTTACAACTCTCCCCCCCTTAAGAAGATTTCGCCCCCGAAATCTCATCACGATCAAACAATCCAGGATATCTGGATCTCATACTATCCTCAGTTTCCCACGTTAGGTTTTCACCTAAGCTATGTTTCCATTTCACTAATGCCATGGGAATCTGTTTCTTCCTAAGTTTGGTCACTTTTCTGTCAAGAAGTTCAACGGGTTCTTCAACTAACTTCTGACTTTGATCAACTTTCACATCTTTCAAAGGAAGAATCTGAGACTGGTCTTCAACGTTACATTTCCTCAAATAACAAATGTTAAACGTGTCATGAATACCAGCAAGTTCTGGAGGAAGATCCAATGTAACAGACTGATCGTTAACAATCTGACGAATTCTAAACGGTCCAATATACCGAGGAGCCAATTTTCCATGTTTCCCAAACCGAATTACCCCTTTCCAAGGCGAAACTTTCAAGTAAACAAGTTCACCTTCCACAAAAGCAACTGGTCGATGTTTAGGATCAACATATTGTTTCTGTCTATCACGTGCGGCTTTCAACTTTTCTCGAGCCACTGCCACTTTATCAGCTGTCATTTGAACAATATCGGGACCTGCAAACTGTTTCTCCCCAGCCTCTAGCCAACAAGTTGGAGTTCTACAACGGCGTCCATAAAGCATTTCATATGGAGGCATGCCAATACTAGAATGATAAGAGTTATTGTAAGCAAACTCAACCAATGGCAAATGAGAATCCCAAGAACCACCATACTCCAAAATACAAGCTCTTAACATATCCTCCAATGTCTGAATCGTACGTTCTGACTGGCCATCTGTTTGAGGATGATAAGCTGTACTAAGATTCACTCTGGTGCCCAACTCATGCTGTAAACTTTGCCAAAAATGAGATACAAACCTCGGATCTCTATCAGATTCAATAGATAATGGAATACCATGCCGAGTAACAATCTCATTCATATACAACTGTGCAAGCTTACTCAGAGATACAGTTTCACTGGTAGCTAGAAAATGAGCACTTTTGGTCAATCGATCAACAATGACCCAAACCATATCATTTCCTCGGACAGTTCTAGGCAACTTAGTAATAAAATCTATAGTCAGATGTTCCCACTTCCATTCAGGAATCTCAAGCTGTTTCAACGATCCATATGGCTTCTGGTGTTCAGCTTTAACTTGAGAACAAATATGACAAGAACTAACAAACCTTGCTACATCCATCTTCATTGTAGGCCACCAATACAAAGGTTTCAAGTCATTATACATTTTTGTACTTCCAGGATGTACAGACAATCTAGATTTATGGGCTTCATTCAGAATATCATCCCGAAGACCACCAAACACAGGAATCCAAACACGAGACTGAAAGGTTTTTAATCCTCTCGAATCATCCAATAACAAATCCTTTCGATTCAACATAATTTCAGATTTCAAATTATGATCTAACAAGGCCTCTAACTGTGCAGCTTTTATCTGAGCCACCAAATCAGAAAAAACTTCTAAACGCATAACATAAACTCGATCAGAAGTTGCCTTGCGGCTTAAAGCATCAGCAACGACATTGGCTTTCCCTGGATGGTATTTAATTTCACAATCATAATCCTTGATTAATTCTAACCATCGTCTCTGCCGCATATTCAACTCTTGCTGTGAAAATATATATTGAAGACTCTTGTGATCTGTACAAATAACACATTTGGTACCATACAAGTAATGCCTCCAGATTTTCAAAGCAAACACAACAGCTGCAAGTTCTAAATCATGGGTAAGATAATTTCTTTCATGAGGTTTGAGCTGACGAGAAGCATAAGCAATCACACGATCTCGCTGCATTAAAACACAACCCAAACCAGCAATCGATGCATCACAATAAATAACAAAATCATCGGACCCATCTGGCAATGCTAACACAGGAGCCTGACATAACAACTGTTTCAGAGTCTGAAAAGCAGCTTCCTGTTGTTCAGTCCATACAAACTTTTCATCCTTACGGGTTAGTTTAGTTAATGAACCGGCAATTTTAGAAAAATCTTTAATAAACTTCCGGTAATAACCCGCCAAACCAAGAAAACTCTTTATTTCAGAAGCAGACTTTGGAGCTTTCCAATTCATTACAGCTTCAATCTTTGAAGGATCAACTTTAACACCCTCATTACAAATGATATGACCCAAAAACTGTACTTCCCGAATCCAAAATTCGCATTTCGAAAACTTTGCATACAAATGTTCTCTCTTTAAGGTTTCCAATACTAACCTCAAATGCATTTCATGTTCTGATTCGGATTTAGAATATACTAATATATCATCGATAAACACAATCACGAATTTATCAAGAAAAGGTCGACATACACGGTTCATCAAATCCATAAAAATTGCTGGAGCATTCGTCAAACCAAAAGGCATAACCAGGAATTCAAAATGACCATACCTGGTTCGAAATGCAGTTTTAGGAATATCACAATCACGAACACGAACTTGATGATAACCTGACCTCAAATCAATCTTTGAATAATACGAAGATCCCTGCAACTGATCAAACAAATCATCTATGCGAGGCAGAGGATATTTATTCTTTACTGTCCGTTTATTCAATTCCCTATAATCAATGCACATTCTAAAAGACCCATCTTTCTTTTTTACAAACAGAACTGGTGCACCCCAGGGAGAAGAACTAGGCCGAATAAACCCTTTATCCAACAACTCCTGTATCTGATTCATCATTTCACGTATCTCAGATGGAGCTAATCTATAAGGGGCTTTAGCTATAGGTGAAGAGCCAGGAACAAGATCAATCTGATATTCAACCTCCCTAACCGGTGGTAAACCAGGTAATTCATTAGGGAATACTTCCGGATACTCAGAAACAACCGGTACGTCAGAAAGGGACTTCTTTTCTAACTTAGCATTAATCACATAAGCTAGATACGATTCACAGCCCTTGGACAAAGATTTCCTAGCTTTCATCATACTAATCAAAGGTATACAGACATTATCCCGTTCTCCTCGAGCCACGACATATAACTCTTCAGAGATTGGAATTCTAATCAGCTTATTGTGGCAATCTATGCTTGCTTTATACTGACTTAACCAATCCATGCCAATAATCACATCAAAACTAGCAATTGGCATCAACAGAAAGGAAATTGGGAAAGTCTGGCCATCTATCATAATACTAGCTCCAATTACCGAAGTGGTAACAGGAACTGACTTGCCACTAGCTATTTCTACTTCAACTGGGTTTGTAATCACAGTAGGCATCATTTTCAACTTATCACAGAAGTACATAGATACAAATGAACAATTTGCACCAGAATCAAATAAAACACGAGCTGGTACATAATTTACAAGGAAAGTACCCGTGATCACGTCATCTGTATGAACAGCCTCATCCACTGTCATTTGAAAAGCCCTACTAACTGCAGATGGCGGAGTCTTCCGCTTCTGACCGGAAGAAGCTGATGAACCAACAACCGTCCCAGAACTCTGTCTCTTGGCCTCAGAACACTGATTTGCGCGGTGACCTTCTTTGTGACAGTTCCAGCACACGAAATTGGGATAAACACAATCCTTAAATTCATGCCCAATCACACCACACTTCATACATCTAGTGGTTTGTACAGTACACGGCCCAAAATGTCATGTTCTACATTTAAAACACCAATTAGGACGATCAGAAGTACCACCACTACTTTCTTGTTTCTTACCTTGTTGATTTCCTTGCCACCGTTGTTTACCTTTACCAGAAGGTTCACTTTTAGGTTTCTGAGAAGTCACCTCTTTTCTTGGCATCTCTTGAGGTCTCAAATCACTATCAACAGATCGAGCTAACATGAAAGCATGGGGAAGAGAACTAGCTAACCTCACTGTAGTTCGATAATGATTTGGTAAAGTACCCACAAACTGGTCTATTTGAGTTCTCTCATCGGGAACCCACTGCTGGACAAACCTAAGTTTTTCTGTGAACTGATTTATCAAATCATCCATTGACATGTTATCAATTAACTGCAAATCCATAAACTCTTTTCTAATCCGAGCCATATCGAAGTTGGAACAATACTGTTTACAAACTTCATTGCGAAAATCAGACCATCGGATATATGCTTTCTGAAAAGGCGATAAAACAGAAGTAATCGAATCCCACCAATTCATAGCTGCTCCTTTCAAAAGTTGAGAGGCATAAGGAACTTTCAATTCCTCTTCACATTGACAAACTTCAAATTTCTTTTCAACATCTCTTAGCCAATCCATAGTCACAGAAGGATTTGTACTACCCGAATACACAGACGGATTACTGCTCATAAAGGTTTTAAAGGAACACACCTTTTGCTTTGGCGGTAAAATCGTACCAAACACAGGATGAGAAGATTCAGCCTCTTTTTGTTGTTTATACATTCTGAGGGCTTGGTTTTCCTCTTCCAGTTGAAGTAAATACTGATCTCTTTCAACCTCTTCTCTAGCCTGAAAAGAAGTACCAGCATTACCAGCCTGATCATCGTGCACCCCAACAGTAACTTCCGGCCTCGAGACATTATTAGGGTTAACAGGTGTTTGTTCATTATCCGCCATATCTGTAAACACCACAACAGCTTACAAAGTGTTAATCGTTAGCACCTATCCCACTAACAATTTCACATTCAGTACATAATCCCATTCCCAAGAATGTTTGACACAACACAATCAAAGTTTGGGATTGAACATTTAATCATATTCAATTACCCCAAACTATAGCTCTGATACCAACTTATAACGCCCCTCATTTAATATCACAATATAATATTAAGTTTAGCGGAAGCGACTATTTAAAATACATATTCTATTAAAATCTGCTAGAAATTTTCGCAAACCTCTATACAATATGTTTAACAACTAAACAAACATAGTTAATATGTTTATAACCCGGGGCATTATATGCTACAGAACATTATATATTACAAACTGGATCAGAATTGCACGTTTCAAACATTCCCAGCGTCAAAACCTCCTTCCTGACTACCCACATATTATACATTACCTGCAGGAAGTAAATTGAGGGATTAGCACGAAGCTAAGTGAATGAATTATCAACTACAATTCAATTAAGTTAGTAATCTGTCACAATCAATAATGCAACAATTATCGTCAAGAGGAACGGTGGTTCCTATGGACCCTGTGCCGGGTGGTCCCATCAGAACACTTAAACCCAACTGTCGGCCAAAACAGCGAGTAACCGCTAACTCAATGCTAATCTCCATCAACACATGTACGCAACCCTGTGTTGACCAACATTAGCAATCAAGTCCAACCAACAAACAAGTTGACCTCTGAATCATACATTCCACAACAATGTACATCGAACAACCAATCAAATGGTATATCAGGTCAAGTTCACAGTCTATCAATAGTAATCATATAATTACTGATTGAAATCAAACTGACACAACCAAATCAAACTGTGAGTTTCAAATCCACTCACCTGATCGTTTCGTTTCACTTACTCAGCTGTCTTATCTCGCTGAGCTCTATGTTTATCTGAGAATTACAATCAAACATAAGTTAGTAACGATGTTCTCAAACCCATAACTTATATTCGAATATCATACATGTAAATACATCTTATAACATGAAAACCAAATCAATATATACACATTTGATAAGTACATTAACAAACCTATCAAATAATATTAACACATTCAAGATTAAAAGAAGTTCATTCAAAATTCACATTTCCTGAAAAAGTGTTGAATCCGCCGGATTCATCTGAATCCGTCCGGATTCATTTGAATCCGCCGGATTCCCAACCGGATTCAACACCTTTTCGTTTCCAATTTTGATCAGGTCCTTTTAAAACGAATACGTTCTTGAATACGGTCATGAATACGCCGTATTCAGCAAAATTCTGGTTTGCGTTTTTCGGGGGAATCCGCCGGATTCAGGGGAATCCGACCGGATTCCCATGTTTCTCAGCAAACCTTCAGCTCGTACAGAGCATAACCCAGCAGCTATAATTCTCAAACAAATAACCACAACAACGATTTCAGCAACAGTTTTTTGCTCACATATCATCCTATATGCATACCATAACATGTCTAAAGCATCAAGATCATCAATCAACATCAATTAAAGCAACTAGGTATTAACCAAAGTCAAAAACTCACCAATTTAGAAGTTTCAACTAGATGGTGATGATGATTATGTTATCGAAAGATCACAGCTCCAAATTCAATAGTTATTGTTTATGATTTGCAAGGGTTTTGAAGGTTTTAGAGATTTTAGGTTAAGTTTCTAAAAATGGAAAGTATAAAACTTTCCTGAAAGGGAAAGTTACATATATGTCGGCCTAAAATATTTACACCGACCCGTATTCACTTAAAACTAGTCCCCTTTCAATCTATTGTCTGGAACCTAAAAACCATTTGCAAGAAACTTATTTTATTGCACCGTCAACTATAGTAAATTAAAACAATCAATAATTTACTAAGCACAATAAGTCCTGAGGCTTATTTAACTAAGTTTCGCAATTAACCACATATTATCAAATAATTTCTAATATAATTAAATATATCACTTTAAAATTAGAAATTACCGGACCAGAAGAGAGGATGTTACAATATCTATGTGCTTTGTGTGGCCTTCGGGCATTGTTGTTAATGAGGTCAACTAGTTGATGAACTGTTGGTTGGGCTAGTGGGTTGTTGTGTGAGTGGTACAGGGATGTACTTCATGTGTTGTGTGTGCTGAACTGTACCCAAGTATGATAACCACTAGCTATCGGTCTCGTCCGTTATGGCCATACGGATATGGTTGGATAAGTGATCTTGGGGAGCCGCCCGGGTACTAAGGTTATCCCCGGATCCGCCGATCCTCATTAAGTTGTTGTTGACTGTTGTGTTTGCGAATATTTGTTGTAGTTAATTGGTTTAGCTAAGTTGAATGTTGGGTGTTGGATTTACTCACTTAGCTATGTGCTAATCCCTCGTTGTTACTTCCTGCAGACTTTTGTGTTGTGCATGCGGGTGGGTAGCAGGAAGGTCAAACCTTGGAAGCATGGAATGTTTGATATTCAAGCTACTCTGATTATTTTGTAACAACTCGGTTTAGTTTATATAATACCCCGACATGCTAGTCTTTTGAACAAGTTTTAAATTTGAAGTGACTTAAACATCTAAACTGTATTTTGGTACTTTATAAAAATATGTAATCAAGTATTGCGTTTTAATTACTTGCGCTTCCGTATTATCTTTGATATTATTACTATGGAATGAGGGGTGTTATACTACTTGGGCACGGATGCTGTATCTTTTGACACTTCTGGGATGCTATTAAACTTAGGACCGATCTCTTCCTCAGCTGTACCGACAGAGAGCATGCTACGTCAGGCTTACATGACCTTACTAGAGCAAGCAGGGGTTACTTCAGCTATTTTGCTAGAGTGAGGCTACACTGATCCGATGAGACTGCCAGCAGCTACCCTCAGAGACATATTGATTCAGCTCAAACTGATCAATGCTGAAGAACAGGGACAGAGAGTATCTAGTGGCCAGCAGTCAGTCGTAGGACCATCTACAGCACCAGCTCCTACTCAGCATACTGATGCACCTGACCAGGGATCCCCAGCCTCATAGTTCTACCCCATATGCATCATTTGACTTTGGTTTCAGACATTATCATTATTATTATCTTGTGTTTGTTTGGCTACTATTAAACCTTACTTTTGGAACTTATTTGTATCAGCCACTAGTTGGTTGATCACTCTATCCGTATCTATATTATGCTTTTACTTATTATGTTTTATTTTCTTTCTGTTTAATAAGTAGAAATGTTGTGATGTATGAACGTGGAAAAAGGCGAGATGACGCACTTTCAAGAAGAAAATCCGTGAAGTCAAAAGGCAACCCGAACTAGCTTTCAATATTTGCAGACTACGGAACATTCAACATCTCATGGAGGGGCCTCATTCTTCTCAAAACTTCATTGTATCCAAGCACTTCAAAGAACTAAGTGTGGGATCACTCCCCACACCACAAACACTTATCAAAATCACTCCAACTTCTCCAAAACCTAAAGTATGGGATTCTACACCATAAGGATCCCCACTTAAAAAAATTGAAGTTGATTTCTGATAACGTTGGATACATTACACCGGATAACCCCGTACGAAGCTTGCTGTCCTTCAAGAAGAATGCAGAAGAAAGCTCGCTTCGACTCTCTCTCTCCGGCAAAATTTCACATGCTTCAAAACGATTATCTGGGGAGTTTCTTAACCTTCTACCCATTTCATGATCACATATATTCTGTCTTGTTAGCTTGTTATATTCTATACCCTATCCTTAGCTTATCACTAAGTGTGGGATTCAAACCCAAATTTAACACTTAAGAAACATTTTCTTACATGTTCAAACTCTAAGTGTGGGATTTTACCTCCAGTAAAAAACTCAACTCAAGAGAACATTAGGGACAATGTTCCTCTAAGTGTGGGATAGCAAGGTATAGAATACCTTGGATAATTTTTAGGCGATTTTTATGTCCAAAATAGCATTACTCGGAAAATGTTTTCCCAAATAACGAACTTTTCAAACAAATTTTTTTCAAAAATTTAAAATTATGAGTTAAATTATGAAACTAAACTCTAAGTTTTTGAGTTAAATACTTTCGAAAAGAATCATTCTCAAAATATGAGTAAGGTATTTTGGAATATAGGGAAAATAAGGTAGAAATTTCTCGAGAAAGAAACAATAATCTGAAAGGAGCATGGCTAGGCACATTCAACCCTATTTTTTAGTGAGGTATCTTGAGCCTAAAAGCATTCATCTTTAATGCTTCACTTTCATTTCTTGTGTGTGTCGATGCTTGCATCTCTGAATTAGAACTTGTTCCAGACATACGTTTCAAGACCACATTGGTGTGTACCGTACGCGGTATAGGTGCAACTAGATGACCTTGACACTCCTTAGGATTTAAACCCAATTCTTACATATCTCTTCAAGCCCAAAACCCTTCCGATGCTTATTTTCAGTATCGATGATCCGCCTAGTAAACCCTGTTGAGCCTAAAACTTTCATTTCGTAAAACCCTCGTACTAAACCCCCACTCAACCAAAATTTCCCAAAACCTTATCTTAGAATTTCTAAGGTCGTGAAAAACATCTTTTGGAACATCCTCTTCAATTATGCTCTAAAGTCTTCCTCTTCTGTGTACTCTAAAAAATCAAAAGTGCGAAAAATTGGCACGATAAAAGAAATTGAAGTTCAAGATCAAAGATCATAGTTCCGAAAAGGATTTCTGAAGGAATCAACATAAAATATCCTTAGAAATTCTCTGGCAAAGAAGTTCTGAAGAAAAAAAGAAAAATAAAAAGTAGAAAAATCAAGAAAAGAAAAAGAAATAGTTCCATCAAATAAAGCTGAGTGCTTCAAGAAAAATTCGATAGAAGACGAGCAGCTACAAAATCCTCCGTTCCGTTCTGAAATAAAGTTTTTCACTATCTTTGAGTTTTAAGATAAGTCAAAACCTTGCAACCAAACATATACCACTATCCCTACCCCTAAACCTCACCACCCGTTGAATGTCTTGGGATAGTTAGCACCGTCCTCACCTAAGTGGTGGAGATCCGATTCTCGACCAAGCTTATGACGATGAGTGCTGCATGACTGGCTTATTTGAGCGATTTCATTTGTTTTAGATTGTTAGGGAACCCGATACACTTTGAGTGAATTGAGTGACCACCTTTAGTGAGATCACCTAGTCATGTGTACTCCAAGATCACGAGGATTGGTAGTATGCTTGATGATAATCGCTTCTTGCTTCTGAAAGGATCATCTTATCATTTCCCTTATTCTTAAACAGTCTTAATCATATTAGAAGTGGTATCATTTTGAAATTATTTTGACTCGCCCCTTAAAAACCAAATTTTAAATGTTTTTTCTAACTGAGTGTTGCTTGAGGACAAGCAACGCCTAAGTGTGGGATAACTTGATGTGACTCAAAAAGTCATGTTTTTAAGGGCAATATTCCGCACTTTTTGGACGTATCTTTAGTGAAAACATTCCAAAATGATCATTATTTACTAAAATTCACTAAAGTAGTCTAAATATAGGCGTTGCTGCAAAAATCACCTAAAACGTCCAAATAACAAGCAAATCAGGACAAATAAACGTGCACAAAATCATCCGCCCTCATTTACCTTATATAGATCACATTCTAACTTCATCATATGATAAAACAGGTAAAATCGAGACGGGAAAATCAAGAATCATGAAAATCGGATAAAGAACGGAGAAGACTGAGCAGTATCAGACCCTATAAAGTCATTTCGGCTATGCTTGAGCTATACACATCCAATTTCAGTGAAGTTGGCATCATTAGAAGCGTAACGGAATTACGAAACCACAGGCGAAAGAATCAGGTCAAACGGACGCATAACGAAGGAGATACGCGCGTTTTAAACAACGAACGAAATTAGACAGACACCGTATACGGCCTTGGCAACCGTATACGGCCTACCTAAGACCGTATACGGCCTACCTAACACCGTATACGGCCCTACCAAGGCCGTATACGGCCCCCTGTACCCCGTATCGTGCATCGTTTGCTTGTACGTGCTGTTTCGCGAGTTGTACGGCTGATTTTTGAGCTTTGCCTATAAATAGGGGATCACTCCTCCTCATTTTAGACACCTCAACACATTCACACACTTTCACATTTCTCTCATTTTCATTTCTCTCATTTTCTCTCACTTTCTCTCTCTAACTTTCTCTCTCTAGCACTACTCTTAGGAGTTAGAGGAGAAAGGTTAGGGTTGAGCTTACGGTTCGAGTCTAGAGGAAGTTTTAGCTTGGTAATCTTGTTGTAACGGGTTTTTCAAGTTCAGACTATTTGTAATCCTCAGTATTACGCTGCTGTATTCCCGGTGATATCTAAACTTTACTTACTGTTATAATGCTTGTGCTTTATGTTATTTCAGTTTGTATTCTGCATATTGCCATGTTTATAGAGTAGTTTAATATTGTGATTGTTGAAATGTAGATATTAGGAGTAGGGATGATGTTAAATTAATGTTTCATTTATACGATTGGAAATTGTTATGCTGTGTATCTGGTTAAGCTTATCCTGAATATAGATCTAGTCTCTCATCACCCTTTCCAGACTTTCACGTGACTGTTGCCCTAGGATAGGATCTGATCAACCCTAATACTATGAATATACAGTTATCTCCAGTTACAGTATGAAACTATGAACTTTCCTTTAAAAGGCACGGTACTTCGTATAGCGTTGGAAACACCTCGTGTGGAGTACAAATACGTGGAAGCTAAGGAAATGCCATGGATTGTTTCATCGTGAATTACCTAGAAGTGATCCTTCTAGAACTGTGGTCTAGGAATCAAAGCTGTGGAAATGCTTGTTGCACTGTACACCGTTAGTACACCTAAAAGATCTGGAACACTGTGGAAATGCTTAAATGCCCAGTACACCGTCAGTACATCTAGGGTTTAGAACACTGTGGAAATGCCTAATTGCCCTGTACACCGTGATTATTCCTAGGGATGAACGCCTGACTGTAAATGAGGGTCTATATTTATGATGGTTGAGTATGTGCTTCAATAGAAACAATACAGGGTAGTGTCAATCATAGACCTGGACATGCAGAACCCTAAACACACCAATAGTTTAACGTACACAGGATACAATCAGTATTTGCTATAATAAAAGTAAATAGACGATTATGTGTTAAGAAAGGTCAGTAAATACAATTGCGGTCTGTTGCCTTATGCCTGATCCCTAGAACATTTAGGGTGACTTTGTCTTAGTTAAACAAAGGCTCAGGAGGGTTTGAAAACAGCCTGATTTGATCAGAATCATGATAACCTAGGATTCCAGTGACATATGTTTCTAGGGTTTCACCTGAATGTAGGGTCCTAGTGTTTATACCGAAAGTATGTCTACTCTTTATCTGGTAAATCTCCAATCAACTTTATAATGAACAACATCCCGAAACCCTAGTATCCAAGTTTCAGCAATCACATCTCTACCTGTCTGCTTAAACCCTAATTTCATTTCTCGTTATTTACTTTTCTGCATTTAGGATAATTAGAAAACCAAATCAATTCAAAATCTATCTACCTACCCCCATCCTAATTGCGACCATAATCTTTGGTGACCCGCTTTATTTCAATTCGCTCCGATTTAAGAACGACCTCGAGTTATACTTACTGCTTGCTCCCAAGGTAGGTAGTACTCATAGTTTGAGCCCCAGCTCATATAAATTTAAAACTCACTGTCCGCCGTTTCTATTGCTGTTGGAACAACGACCGGAGTCAAATCCAACCGACCGATAGAGGCCGCGACAACAGTTAATTCTGTATACAGTTGCTCAGGATACACCACAGGTGGAGAAGGATACACCGGTGGTTTCTGAACAGATGTCTGTACCGCTTCAGGTATGAGATATAAGTTCTATAACTATGAGTGTTATGCGATTAATTAGAGTTTGAGACAGAGTAATCTGTAACAATAACTGATTTTAATTGTGTTTAACTTTACAGCATGAGGTTGCTGATCTAGTTCGTGCGGCGAAATTTCTAACAAATAAAGCAGCTAGATTTGCGACGAACTTGCTTACGCAAGCTTTGTCTCAACCTCATACACCGCTGACCAGAGACTGGCATATTGAGTCTCTTACACCGCCTGGACCAAGAACGATACCTGTTACTCTGACGACTGATGCTGAAAGGATTATGTCCTTAGAGTCGAGGGAAAAGGATTTAGAGAAGCTTACTTCTCAGATTCCAGAGCTGGTGTCGAACAATCTTCTTCTTGCTCAGCAGATACTCAAGCAGAGTGAATCGTACAATCTGTTGATGAAGACTCATGAGACTTTGCTTGCGGACTTCAATGTGCAGAGACTGAAGTTATCTTCTTTGGAGAGTCTGGTCTTGAGATCGCATTCAGGACAGTCTGCTCAGGGGGAGATATTGGTATATCTGGAGTCTTGCAGAGAAAATGAGTTGAAGAGGAAGAGAGATTCAGACAAGGACGATGATCCCAATGCACCGAGTGGTGAGCAGACTGGTCCTTCAAAGACTGGTGAGCAAGCTACGATTCAGGGGGAGTCTGGTGCTGGTGCTAGTGGTTCTGGAGCGAGTACAAGTGCAGATAAGACTGTACCGGGTGATACTGAAGCTGGTAAGATAGCTTAGTATTATCATAGTACTGCAATATTTGTAATAGTTTGTAGTGAACAAATGTAAACTTAATTTATTGTGTAAATATATTTGGCTTAGGGTTATTATTATTTTAAGTAAAATATGTTTGGTAATTTAAGTTTATATAATTATGTTAAGATAAAATAGTGATCGAAAGACTTCCGACTCATTGAGTAGTCGAGCGGCGTGTTCCGATTAATATCGGCGGTCAAAATTTTATAATAACATATGCATTTTAGATTTGATTATGGACTTAAGACCGTAAGGTATATAAGTAATTAACAAGTTAAAAATGTATTTGTATTAACTAGACAAATGATATATAATTTAAAGGTTAAATTGATAATGAATGAGATCAATTAACACTTGAAAATTATATAAGGTAATTAATAGTAAATTTAAATGTTTGGTGATTATTCACAATGCATTAGAATTTAAAATTAATTAATATTTGTTAAGTAGACTTAAGAGATTTTGGATTGATTCAGGGTAATCAATTAAAGATTTTATAAGTTATTTGTAAATTGCGTTAAAATATACAAAAGAATTAATAAAGAAATTCTTAGGTTGATTCAGGGAAATCGATAAGAGAGTTTTAATTATTAATATTGATTTGTATTTGTGGTTTTCTCTTAGGATTGGAAATGCTTGATCTATCTGATTAGGAAGATGATATTTTTGATGAGATAGATGAAGACATTGATTTTGATCTTGAGGATGGAGAATTTCTACCATCTACAGATTGGACTGCTGTACCTGAGATTGTGCAAGACATTGGTGTAGATCCAGATGCGAATATAGATGAACACCATGTGAGCCCATCTAGGACATAAGTTATTATTGAAAATGAACAAGGTCCAATGATTGTCGATGTAGATGAAGAAATCGATGACTCAACCGATTCTGAAAAAGATGAAACTTTGATTCCTACCAAGAATCCTGCTGTTTTTCTTAGGAAACTTCCAAAGCTGAAGAAGAAGATTGGAGTTTCAGAAGTTGATATTACGGTAAAACGTGTTCCTCGTAAAGGGATTGTTGGATGGTACTTTGACTCTGAGCTAAAGCTTTTTGCAATCAAAAGATATGACGGGGTTCAATATTTAGAAAGAAAGCTTGCAGTTTTTAGTTCTCTACCACGTTATGAAATAAGTGATTTGGCTAGATTAGAGATAAACAACCCAAGTCGTGATGATTATGCTGATCGTGTTGAAAGAATCATTGGACATGAGGTTGGTACAAATAAGTTTGTTCAGATTAAGCCAAGAAAGGGAAAAACTGTGAAACTACAGGAGATAAGTCAAAGAACTGGAAGAAGAAGAAGGAAAAAGATTTATCCAGCTGTAAGATGCATACAGCAGATTCCACTGAAGACAATGCCACAAGATATTCTGGGAAATATGAAGAGTTGGCACGTGGATTCAGGAACTGGAGAAGCTGTTATGGTTGAAGCTGATGATGAGGTTGAAGGTGGTGAAAGAGAAATCTTTAGAGTTTATGATCATCGACACCTGATGAATATGTCGAGAAAAGATCTGTTAAAGTTAAATGAAAACAGAATTTTGACGACTATTGAATGGGCTGATTTAGCAAGAGATTATCAGTTGATGGTTAAAACTTGTTTCAAGATGAAGATTTACGCAGGCAGTAAGATTTACAAATGAAGATCAAAGACATCGTGAAGATAAAGACGCTAGAGCTATTGTCAAGGGGGAGTCTGTTGGAACATAGAGTGTGACAACAGATCTAGCTTGAAATAGTACTGGTGTAATTATTATTACGTTTGTATATTGGTTTAGATTTGTAAATAAATATTTGTTTTGTTAGTAATATTCGTTAAACATATTATTATGCTAAGTTAGACGAATGTTTAAATACGAAATAAATAATAGACGTTTCATGCGAGACGAGTCGAGATCTCAAGTCGCAGCGAGTTGAGCTGTGAGGTGAGATCTGAACTCGCGAAGCTTGAGTTTGGCGAGCCGAGTCCTTTACTGGGCTTGGGCTGTGAGTTGGACCGAACTCGCAGGCCCATGCGAGCCGAAACAAGCTGATCGTATATAATGTTTTTTTATTCGTTAAAAACATAACTTTTGCCATTCGGTTTTTCTGATCTGCGAATTCACTAAACCCAGAGAAAACTTAAACCTAACGGCTAGGATTTGACGTATTATTCGTTTAAAGTTAAGCTTTATAAACGCAATTACGAACGTATTCGTTGTTAGTAAGATAACACCGTATTGAGGGATTCCGCACCTTAATACTACAGATAACGAAGTTATCGATCCTAAAACTAGGGGACTTACAGAATTGATGTAATCACAACTCGTACTTTGCCGAATAAGTTTTGAAGCTCAAAACTTAATTGAATCTTGCTTAAACTCGTTCAATTTGATGTGTTTAGCTCTGATACCACACTGTGGAGCACCAGTCCACACAAATACCAATCCACAACGCAATCGAACACTTGTATGTTTAAGCGGAATCAATCTATACAAGTATTAAACAAGATTATACAAAGACAGAAGTGTTTAATCCGAAAACAGATTGTTTTATTGCTTGAGAACTCAGAGTACAGAAGTACAGAACACAAAGTGTAAACTCAAGACTTAATTACAAAATGACCAAGTGTTGCTATTTATAGACAACACAGTCTTCCGAATCTGACCTAGTCCGAAAGTCCTAATCCCAATCTTCCAGTCCGAAAGTCAATACTTTCGGACTAGCTATACAAATTCGGATAACACTAAGATTCGGACTAACCTTACACTCGGATAGAACTAAACTTCGGACACTTGAGTATCTTCGGACATCCTAACACTTGTATAAATATGAAAGATAAAACTTTTACATTTTAAACCAAACTCAAACACTTGTCCTAACATAAATATAATATCACATTTCGTTGTTGAGTATTAACAAGTATCAAAATTTACAAATTATTAATAGCAGTATTATTCTCTTTATCCAAAATATTCATTGAAAAGGTTCCGCCGCAATGTGCGGGTAAAAACGTACTCGTTATTATCATATCGGGTTTAATTTTAAACCAATTATTGATAATAAAAAAAAAGTACGTATAATCAATATTTTTATATTAATGATGTGAAATTGGGTTTGCATTGAGCATAGCTTGCCACCTTAAGTAGTTGCAATTATGCAGGAGATCTACAAATTCTTGAAATTTAATGTTTAACAACGACAACTTAATCGTCAACCTTATCTAAAACATATATATTGTGCGCACAATCTATACTTGTAAAAAAATCGAGTTGTATAATAATATTTGTGACATGTACAAGTTTTCAGTTATGAAACATTCTTTTTGACATAATAATTATCCAGATTTTGGTACATGTAGCATCACTTTCTTGAGACAAAAATGACAATAGATTCGAAAGATGTATGTATGTGAATAAATTGCTATTGCTATTGCTAATATATATGACAAATTCATATTGGTAGTGACAAGAAATGTGTCACATTCCATTAAATATGATGCAGAAGATGGTCCAAAAACCATAATTAATGAGTACCGGCCATAATAGGATATGAAAATGTATTTGATCATTTTAGCAGAAATAAATAGATAAATGAATAAATAAATAATAATAATAATAATAATAATAATAATAATAATAATAATAATAATAATAATAATAATAATAATAATAATAATAATAATAATAATAATAATAATAATAATAATAAAAAATTAAATTAAATTAATGAAAGTTCCAAAGAGAAAGATATTAATTTTGTAGTACGTTAAGTTGGTAGTGATATGATAGATATTTGTATTATCTCAACAAGAACGTGAAAAACATAAACGTTTCCAAAGAAGCGACTGGACTAATAATTAAAGATATTTTTCCAAAATTAGATTTATATTAATTAATGGGGTGTACGTTATTTTCACTTGTCCCTTTATTTAAAAGGACAAATTAGACCGTGACAAGGTTTTCTTTGACCCTTGGTTCTTAGATTATGCTTATATTAGTTACTAGAAAAAACGTAATGAATTTGCATTTATTACAAACTAATCTAAGTCTAAATCTAGATTCAAGTTCAAAATTTTCGAGCAACAACACAATATATACATTTGCCAAGTGATCCACTACCATAACCATGATTATTACATGAACAACCCATATTAACTAGCGACTCGACTCATAGGGTACTGGTTCTTGTCGGGTCCTAGTCATCTCATCCCAACTTCAGAACAAACCTGCACCATTAGATTTGGACTACGTACCGCTATTCGTACTCCAACAAGATATATTAACAAATTTTAACCATGACGGAGATTGCCTTATATACTAGCTGCTATCGTCGTGTGCTGTTATCAAAGTGCCACCTTGTGTGGGTACATCACTATATATGTACGATGGTTTTCAATAATAAAATTAGTATAGTACGTAGTTTAGTCATGTTTGTGAAAAGAAAAATGATTGATACAATGACATTACTAATTAATCAGGGTTAGACCTTTTACAACAATGAAACTTTAGATTGTGTTAATAAAGTATGTGTTAAGTTAATAAGTTTAGTACTATTATATATATATATATATATATATATATATATATATATATATATATATATATATATATATATATATATATTACTTTCTAAAACTCATGTGCATATATGTGATTCGGTTCATGTACAACACTAAACATAGTGACCTCGTATCTTTGGCATGTGGTACCATCTAACCGAGGAATTAAATATAATGAAACTAAACGGAATGACAGTACAGAAGTTAGAAACAATGAGCCAATGAACATTCATAAGGATGAACGGTGATATATTAAATTCGTTGATGGACGAAATATGCAAATTGGTAAACTACATGGATGAAAAATGTAATTAATGTTCTTATATTTTAGGGTTAAGCGAGGGTTAAATAAGTACACCAAAATGTAGTCCCTCCGTCCCAATTTTATTTAATTACATACTATAGAAGTTGGCCTATATAATTTAAATATATATTGATTCATTAAACCTATATTGATTAATTAGGATCAAAATTCTCTTATTTCGAAACCAACATTAGATCCCTCCGAAAGAAAAACAATACTGGGATTTATACCCTAAAGTAAAATTAAATTAATTTTGTATTGTAAGGGAACATGAGAGGATTTCAATTCGTTAATTTATGTTTACTAAAATTCTATAATAATTGGTCTCTACTATATTTTCTTTCTTTCTTTATTTTTTTACTAGTTTATTTCTTATATAGTTTATCCCTTCACTATGTACGTATTATATTAATATTATTTATTTGATTAATTATTTATATGTATATATGTATATATGTATGTATTTGTTTCTATATGTATGTGAGTGTAAGTGACAGATCGAGTTTGTGAGAGTCACACACATACACTTCAGTTCCATATATATAACCCACAATTTCAACTCCCTCCATTGGAAAAGTCACAATAATATATGTTGATTTTATTTTATTATTTTCAATAAAATCCTCAAATATATTTGAAACAAATAAGTTCTCTTCACCTCGTATTTATCCATATCCCCTCCTAAAATCTCTCCTGAATCATTCGATCTTAATAATATTCATATCATACTCCAAATTAATTATAACATGTTCGTTTTTCACCTCAATCTTTATCCTAATCCAAATTATTATCCTAATCCTAATTCTATAACAAGAATTTTGGAATAAATTCAAGTTTTTCACATATCAAACGCTCACCCTTGTGCATTCTCTAAGCATAAGGTTCATATATATATCCCGTTAGTATATAATGGAAGAAGTTGAATTCAAGAAAGTTCATGATCCAACAAACATAGACACCTCACAGCTCCGTATTTGGGTTCCTGGACCGGTCATTGTCGGAGCCGGCCCTTCCGGGCTAGCGGCTGCCGCTTGTCTCAAGAACCACGGTGTCCCCGCCGTAATTCTTGAGCAATCAGATTGCATAGCTTCTTTATGGAAATCGAAAACTTATGACCGCCTTCGTCTTCATCTTCCAAAACAGTTTTGTCAACTTCCACTTATGACTTTTCCTCTAGATTTTCCAACTTACCCTACCAAACAGCAATTCTTAACCTACCTTGAATCCTACGCAAAGAACTTCGATTTGAAGCCAGTTTTCAATGCAACAGTCGTGAGTGCAGAATTTGATAGTGAGTGTGGGCTTTGGAAAGTGAAAACGAAGGTTCACGAATATGTTAGTCAATGGCTAATTGTTGCAACCGGTGAGAATGCTATAGAAGTTATGCCTAGATTTGAAGGAATGAATGAGTTTAATGGACCAATTGTGCATACTAGTTGTTACAAAAGTGGTGAGGGTTTTGAGAATAAAAGTGTTTTGGTTGTGGGGTGTGGGAATTCTGGTATGGAAGTTTGCTTGGATCTTTGCAATTTTGATGCTTTTCCTTCACTTGTGGTTAGAGATTCAGTATGTTTTTTCATCCTCTCCTTTTCCCTTTTTAATTGCACGGAGACTTGTATTTTTAAGTCTTGTAAACCTTAACCAATCTGTATGTCTTTGTATTATAATTTCTCTTATAAAATTAATCAAATCTCATTAGTTTTATTTTGATTACATTGGAGGGTTGTTTACATATTTGATTAAAAATATATAAATTTTTGTGTTTTTATTAAATACCTAAATTACAAAAGAATTAGGGTTTTATGACTTTTATCTTCCTATTATTTCTTTGTGGGTTTAACGGTATTACGGGTAAAGGGGATTACCCCAGCAAACTTGGTTAAACGGTATTTCTTTCCAAATAATCATATTTTCAAAGTATAGTATGACAATGGTACTCTTTCATTGAGCATTAAATTTGTTGGTTGTTTTTAGAGTGATATGATTGATGTACTTCTGTTGTACTTGAAAATGAAATTAAAGCACAAATTTTTATAAGAACTACAGATTTTTTGCATTTCCGTTTCCACGATGTTTCCAAAATTGTTTTTCCTTTTTTTAAACAATGATAAATAAAATTAATATTGAATACATTTAACAATTGTAAGATTAATCTATGTTAAAAGCTGGTTAAATGGGACAACTTAAAGATGCAACTGCTTGAGCTTTTTAGCGTTTAAACTTTCTTGAAATTCGTTTGCATGCGCCTCTTTTAATTTCAAGCAATCTGAAAACTTACTGCTAAAAAAGAAAGATTCTAAAGGGTATTCAAAGCACCTTGATTTTTCACTTGCTTTTGGAAAACCCTATTTTTTGATTTTCTTTATATATGCGGGCAACTTTTTCAGTTGCATGTGTTGCCACAAGAGATGTTTGGGATATCAACTTTTGGACTATCAATGTGGTTGCTCAAGTGGTTACCTGTGCGAATAGTTGATCGACTCTTGCTTTTCGCATCACGTTTTATGATTGGTGACACGAGTCATCTTGGCCTTCACAGACCAACAATTGGTCCACTCGAGCTAAAGGGCTTATCTGGCAAAACTCCTGTGTTGGACGTAGGCACGCTTGCTAAGATTAAAACTGGGGATATAAAGGTACTTAATTAGCTATATGTATGTATACCAACTACATTATGACATATAGCAATGTACGTGTATCCTGAAATGTTACCATACGCGAAAGTACATTGAATTGCACGATTTTCGGATGTTACAAATAATTTACATTGAATGCTTTCGAAATTAGATGTGTGACACAAATCATGACTATTGAATATATATGGTCAATGTGTAGGTTTACCCAGGAATAAAGAGGCTAGCTTGTAACATTGTGGAGTTTGTTGATGGAAGAAAAGAGCAATTTGATGCCATAATTCTAGCCACAGGTTATAGAAGTAATGTTCCCACTTGGTTAAAGGTATGCTTTCATTTCAAACTTAAGATCATTTAATATTGATATCCAAAAATAACATCATGCTTCTGTTAGTAGGATACAGATTTTTTCTCGGAGAAAGATGGATTTCCAAAGAAAACGTTCCCTGAAGGATGGAAAGGGAAACATGGTTTATACGCAGTAGGGTTTACAAAACGAGGTTTGTTGGGTACGTCTATAGACGCTTCAAGAATTGCTGGAGACATTGCAGGTCAATGGAACTCTGGTGCAAGATGTGAATTTCTGCAAGGGCAAAAAACAATATAGATTCATAAACAAATTATTTCACTTTCATGCATCAACTTTAAATTTTGTTAGTAGTAGATATGTCTTAAATATAATTTGCTAAATGTACATAAGATGTACTTTGTACATAGTTCTAGTTTAGCTTGTTAATTAAGTAGTCTTTGATTAGCTAATAACTAGCTTAATAAAATTAAATATATGCTAATTATTGCTTTTTTCTTTTTCATGTTTCAATTAGGAAATTTTGAAAATATAATAAGCTCCTTGATGCTAGAATCTTAAAGAGTTTCATTGTGGATGGTATTATATTTATATGTAAATCCTTTGATCCTTAACTATATATGTTAGGCATCTACCAATTATATAACTTCTAAAGTACTTAGATGGGTTAATACACAGATTGGTTACTGTACTTTATCAAAATGTTCAATTTTATTACTAAACTTTCATTTTGTTCTATTAAATTACTGAACATTTAAATAATTGATTAAACTGTTACTTAAGTTTCTAATCATTCGTCCATGTTATGCCACGTAATATGTAAATACACATATTAGTTACCGTAGTTTACGAAAATGTTCAATTTCGTTACTGAACTTTCATTTTTGTAGAATAATATCCTATTTTATTTATTCCATCATCTAAATTATCTTCTCTTGAGCATTCCTCAAATACAAATAGATATATTACATTATTTTTTGATACCATCGATTTGGTAATTCAGCCTCGATTTAGTTATAACAAGGATATCACACTTGTAACCCGGTTTCGTAAGTTGAGTAATTAAATTGAACAAAATAAAAGTTTGGTTATGAAATTGAACATTTTAGTAAAGTACAGTAACTAATTTGTTTATTAACCCTACTTAGATTTAGATATAATAGATATATAGAAAGCAATATTATCTGTTTGACCTATAGACTTTCTAATTCTGATTTGCCAATATCCAGAAAATAATTGATCAAAGATGGGAAATGTGTGATATAGATGGGGACCAATATGATGTTCTTGTTGATTTCAACTCTTTTATGGACTTGATTACAAGAGATCTCAATACTACAGATACTGAAAAATAATTTTATCTTGATGTAGTAATTCCTAAAGCAAGATCAATTGTGTTGAAGTGTGTATATGTTTACTAGCTATATGGTTATAACCCTGATTTGTACTTACAAGATCATGGGCAAACTAACTAATTTTCTCTTTTGATCTCTAGTAGTATTACGTATAACTACCATTAGAGACACGACTAAACATTATAATTCTTTTTTGCAATGGGGACGGCGTCACTTAGGGGACTAAATTTCAACACAAAAACTCTAACAGAATTATCAACTTTGATGTGACTGCAAAGATCCTTATCGACGGAATGACAGGCCCCATGGCAAGAGGACCACACCCACAGGCCATAGCCCTATGGCATGGGGTGGGAATGTGGGAGAGGAGGGTTAGGACCTCTAAACAAAGTGAACCACAAGTCTAACAGTCTAAACTAAAATGTATCTATTTCAATGATTGGATTTGGGCCTACCTCAATTTAAGACCACTGCTGATCATTAATTTGGTGACAAATGGATGGATGGATGAGATCAATGGATGTACAGCATTTGCAGCTTGATGTACAACTCATGAAACATGGAAGAACCCTGTCCATTGATAGTTTAGTGTCTGAACAGTGATACTTGTATTGTATCAGTTAAGGCGTGGCTGGCATGTTCACTATCTTATAATTAACTGATACTTGTATTGTATTAGTTAAAGCGTGGCATGTTCACTATCCTAATACGATCCAAATCTATGCCAAGGGAAATGAAAGTTCTATTAAGTCGTCGGATGGCCGGGTAGCACCGGCTAGTGGGGATCTAATATAAAAGCTTGATTCAGAGTGTTTACAAAAGGTTAAAAGAGTATCGTTGTTTTGATGTTCAAGGTTTCGTCTGAATGGCATTCAAAGGCTAATTTCAGTTGAGTATGTGCTTGTTGCACTTTCTTCCAAATAATCAATCATGGTCTCATTTTACTAGTTGAAATTGACTAGGGGCCTAGGGACTACATACCTTAATGATGAGTAGGTAGAAATTTCCCTACAAATCATTGGGAGGACCCATAAAATCCCTCCTTCAAAGTTATAGCTCTACATTGAGTTAACTTTTCTGATGATTTGCTACTTGGAGAGAAATGATTAATTTTGGAATAATACAAGTTCTTCTAGCAGCATTTATAGCTTACATATGCTAAGTGATAACTTGAGTAAACTATAATTTAGTACATAATAACTATTATGATCCTTAACTTTTTGCAGCTTTACCTTATTTGAGTTTGTGTAACTTAGTAAAGGCGTATACTTGAACTTCGTGGAGTAGTCGGCCAGAAGTTGAACACCACGATTACCGAATTGAATGTATATAAGGTTAATGTGACCTCGTCGAGTATGACTCATATTCAATTTAATTGTGAATTGACCAATTGAAATGGTCCGATACGCACCTGACATCCACAAGGTCGTATTTTCATTATAATAATTATTATTGTTAGGACCGATACTTTAGCCCAACAACATGTTCAACATATAAGTCCACTGAGGTTCCACTCTAAAACCAATTGGTAATAGAGGGAGTAGCCCATAGCTTTACCTTATTTGAGTTTGTGTAACTTAGTAAAGGCGTATTTCGTGGAGTAGTCAGCCAGAAGTTGAACACCACGATTACTGAATTGAATGTATATAAGGTTAATGTGACCTCGTCGAGTCTGACTCATATTCAATTTAATTGTGAATTGACCAATTGAAATTGTAACATCCTCAAATTGGGCCTAGGAGTAATAGGTATTTCTTGTAAATTTAAATGCGATTTAAATTTGTTATATGTGTTTGATTGTAAATTTAATAGGTCAATAAGCCTCAGGAAATATTGTGGTTAGTGAAATATTGTTTGTTTTAAATTTATTTAGTTGACGGTAAAATAAAATTGTATTTCCCCGCAAATGGTTTTTAAGTTCCAGACAATAATAAATACGGGGAATAAAAATTACACACTTATATGCTATACTCTATGGAATAAATTGGTTTTATTCCCACACATATACATACATACGTACGTATGAACACACACACACACACATATAACCCTAAATCAAAAACATGAAGAAATCATCAAATTTGGAGCTTCATAATTCGGATTCAAACTTCTAACATGTAGATTATCATCTTCTAATCCTTCTATTCAACTTGTAAGCCTCTAATCTTTGAACTATGAACCCTAGAAATTGGGGGTTTTAGTGTTCTTGATTTTAATCCGAAATTAGGGTTTCAAAAGTGTAAATTGTTATGAGTTATGCTTGAATAATATGGATTAATCATTCCTTTGTCTTTATAAACATGTTGTAGGTGTAAATTCTTAAGTTTCATGTTAACCTAGAAATGGAGTTTTGAATATTTGATTTTATTGGCATGATTAATCTTGTATCTAAGTTTGTAATGATCATATTATTGTTAATTGATAGGTAATTCTTGATTGTAAGTGAAACCCTAACTTAGAAATGATGGACATTATATATGATCATTAATAGAGTTCATGTGTTTAGTTGATAATTCAAGAATTGGAGCTTCTATGCTTAGAATAATGATGTATGATTTATAAGTGTTGATTAAAGATGATGAATTACATTGATTATGCTAAGAGTTGTGAATTGATTAAGTGTTCATGAGAAGTATGATGATCATGATGAATTTGATGAATTAGTGATGTTTATGGTTATTGGCTTTGTTAATGGTTTAACTATATTGAATAGTAATAATTAGAATGAATAAAAAGGATGTTATGATTATAATTGGTTAGGTGAATATGAATTTTTGATGCTAATAAGATTATTCATAATCTTGAAATGATGAATTTTGGATTAATACAAGTTAAGGATAAATTGTTTGATGTAATTACAATTGTATGATATTATATCAATATTGAGGCAAGTGCCAAATGACTAACTTGTGTTGTGTTATTGTATTCTCAGATGTGGAGAAGACTCAGTGACATTAGACTACTGAGTGGACGACTATGATTGTCGGTGAGTGGATCTTGGACTCTCAGTCTAAGTTGGTTGTAACAACATGGTTACAACGGGTAAACTTGGTTTATTGCAATGATTGCATTAATATTATATTGGCATGATGGCTAAACCTTGATTGATTATTGGCGTCCGTATACTATGATAGTTGTGGACTATTTGATTTGGTGGGGGTCAACTAATGTGTTGGGTTTGGATACTATTACTAGGACTTCGCAAGTGCCTTGTACATGTGTTGGACACTGAAATTGCGTCGTGTGTAGTAATAGTACTAAAGTATCGGTTTAACCTCTGATTTGGCCGTCAGTTGGTTGTAAGTGTTACTTGGGGAACCATCCGCGGCATGAGGGTACCTCAAGGACCACCGATCCTTCTATGTTGCTTGTGCATTGCTTGGTTATAGGCATGTGTTAAGCTGAGTTAGATTGATAGCTTGGGATCTATTCACTTAGCTTGGTGCTAACCCCTCATTACTTCTTGCAGGTTTACTTTTGTATGTGGGTGGGCAAGAAGTACATTTGGAATGGAATGTTTGACAAGCTCACTCTGAAATGGATAATACATTAATGATTTAACAACATATTTGGATTTCTATAACACCTAAACTTAATGTGTGTAATGATTAGAATAATCTAGTTTTAAAGGTTTGTATGTAAGTGGATTGCTATTTGAAATGTATGTATGCAATCTACTGATTTCTATTAATCATGCGCTTCCGATATGTTTAAAAAAAAATGTCCTTGTATTTCGAGACGAGTGTTATAGAAATGGTCCGATACGCACCTGACATCCACAAGGTCGTATTTTCATTATAATAATTATTATTGTTAGGATCGATACTTTAGCCCAACAACATGTCCAACATATAAGCCCACTGAGGTTCCACTCTAAAACTAATTGGTGATAGAGGGAGTAGCCCATAGCTTTACCTTATTTGAGTTTGTGTAACTTAGTAAAGGACGAAGTCGGTCAGAAGTTGAATACCACGATTACTGAATTGAATGTATATAAGGTTAATGTGACCTCGTGAAGTCTGCTCATATTCAATGAAATTGTGAATTGACCAATTGAAATGGTCTGATACGCACCTGACATCCACAAGGTCGTATTTTCATTATAATTATTAATATTGTTAGGACCGATAATTTAACCCAACAACATGTCCAACATATAAGCCCACTGAGGTTCTACTCTAAAATCAATTGGTGATAGAGAGAGTAGCCCATAACTTTACCTTATTTGAGTTTGTGTAACTTAGTAAAGGACGAAGTCGGCCAGAAGTTTAACACCACGATTACTGAATTGAATGTATATAAGGTTAATGTGACCTCGTCGATGTAACATCCTCCCCCTGAGCCCACTGGGCCTGAGGAGCAATGTCAGGTCTGCATCCCAATACACACCAACCCATCTGGTAGCCTATGACATCACCTAGGTTGTTGAGAGACTTGAACTCAAGACCTCCCCTTTAATACCAATTCCTTAGGAATGGTATCACCAATAATGTCAAGTGTGCAGCCCAATACACACCAACCCATCTGGTAGCCTATGGCATCACCTAGGTTGTTGAGAGACTTGAACTCAAGACCTCCCCTTTAATACCAATTCCTTAGGAATGGTATCACCAATTGAGCTGCTCAATTGGTGATACCATTCCTAAGGAATTGGTATTAAAGGGGAGGTCTTGAGTTCAAGTCTCTCAACAACCTAGGTGATGCCATAGGCTACCAGATGGGTTGGTGTGTATTGGGCTGCAGACCTGACATTGCTCCTCAGGCCTAGTGGGCTCAGGGGGGAGGATGTTACAAAAAAGTGCAACTTAAAACACCCTTCTTTTTCAAGATCATTTTTTTTTACAAAACCGGAAGCGCCTAATTAATTAATTACATCTTAGATTGCATATAATACAAACCAAAAGATGCAATCCATATATACATGATCTTTAAATCTAAGTCACCATAATAATTACAACACTAAGTTTAGGTGTTATATAAATTCAAAACATAATGTTTAAACCATTGACATGTTATAAAATGCAGAGTGAGAGCCGTCAAACATTTCATAAACCCAACTTCTTGCAACCCACAATCAAAAGCTTAACATGCAAGAAGTAATGAGGGGGATTAGCACAAAGCTAAGTGAATAGATCATAACTATCAACCTAATTTAGATTAACAATTATTTACAGCTAAGAATCATAAACAACTAGCTTCAAAGAGGATCGGTGGTCCTTGAGGAACCCTACTGCCGCGGTGGCCCCCAAGTAACATTTACAACCAGCTGAAGGCCAATTCAGTGGTTTAACTGATAGTTTGGTACTATTACTACCTACAACACAATTTCAATAGACAACACATGTGTAAAGCACTTATGTTGTCCAAGTAATAGTACCCAAACCCAATCCATATTGACCTTTGAACAATTCACATAATCCACAATTCTCATGGCAATATGTAAACATAACAGTATAAGCAGTAAAAACCAAGTTACCCGTTGTAACCAGATTGTTACAATGAATTTAGACTGAGAGTCATTGATCCACTCACCCTTGTCGACCACAGTCTCCACTCAGGAATCTAATTTTACCGAGTCTTCGGTTTATCTGAGAACACAATCAAAACCCGAGTTAGAATTCTCATGTTATGATTCGTAGTATTATACTCAAGTATTTATGTCAAATAAGTGCACATAATATACATTTAATACTGCTTAAATATCACAAGTATACAAGTCACAAGTTATCAAATTGGTCATTTTAAAACATACAAACGCGATCCGGGCTTGAGGGGGCTGGATCGGGTTCAACAGTTCAAAATCACACTATTACGGATTTACACTGTGAAACGCGATCCGGGAATGAGGTCTGGATCGCGTTCCCAAGACCAATCATGACTGAACTCAATTTTAACACAGACTAACGTGATCCGAGCACAAGGAAGCTGGATCGCTTTTCACTGACCAAAACCATTCTTTTACCAGTTTGCACTATGAAACGCGATCCGAAGAAAGGGCTGGATCGCGTTCATACGACCAAACTCGACTGTAACCAATTTTCACTATGGAACGCGATCCAGGCAAGGGAGTCGGATCGCGTTCACATGTTTTAAACCAGATTCTCAGACCTGCAACTTTTCTGCACGAATTCAAACTCGAATTTTACCAACACAAACTCAATAAACTCAGTTTTACTAAAAGTTAACACATCAATTGAGTTCTATATTCATCATACAACTTCAAACATCATCTAATACATTCACTTACTTCAATTTATACACATTTCATCATACATGCAATTTTTATCCAAAATCACATTTGGGTTCAAGAACACTTAACATCCAATTTCAAGAACAAGTAATTTGATGATGATGATTCAAGTAATATCAGTAACAAACACTCATTCAAGCATAATCTTATACTCATGCATCACTTATCCACCTACTTTCAATCAATTAAGTAAATAGAGATAATGCAAGCAACTTACAACAAAAAGGAGAAAATGAATGAACTAGATGAAGAAGATGAAGATAAATTCAGATGTTAACCCCAAAATCACAGCCTTGATGATGATAGAATCTGATTTTTGTTAAATTCTTTGAGAGTGTGTGTGTTTCTTGAGAGAAAGGAAAATCTGAGAAAACAAGGAAGTTAGGTCGGCCTAACTACCCGACCCCAATATAAGTTATGTAATTTTATTCTCCTTCTAAGCCTATTGTCTGGAATCTAAAAATCATTTGCGAGAGAAAATCTTTTATTTAACCGACATCTACAGTATTTTAAAAGAAATAATATTTTACTATTCACAATAAGTCATTCAACCAATTGACCTATTAATTTCTATTATTCAAATAATACAAATAATATCCAAAACACAATTAAATAATAATATAAAATAAAGGAATTACCAATTTTCTCCTAGGCCCATAAAGAGGATGTTACAGTCGAGTCTGACTCATATTCAATTTAATTATGAATTGACCAATTGAAATGGTCCGATACGGACCAATTCACTGAAGTTTCACTCTAAAATCAATTAGTGATAGAGGGAGTAGCCCATGAGCTTATAAGCAGACATAATTACCTTTCACTTTACGATGTGGAATTGGGTTTGCACCCAACAATCCTCCCCTCAAACCCAAGTCCATTGGGCCTCCCCTCCAACGATAGTCCCGATCCAACCTTATTCATTACCGCCGCAAACTCGGCACTCGACCTGACTGGGTCAACATCAGGGAGACTTTCGGTACAAGGCTCCAGAATCGACTCATCGTTCGCTGAGGTCAACCGAGGGGGAATGCGCCACTGCGTGCCTCGCATCACACTGCACCATCCACATCCGGGCTACAACCGTAGCTCTGATACCACTTGTTAAGACCGATACTTTAGCCCAACAACATGTCCAACATATAAACCCATTGTGGTTCCACTCTAAAATCAATTGGTGTTAGAGGGAGTAGCCCATGAGCTTATATGTAGACATAATTATCTTTCACTTTACGATGTGGGATTCAGTTTGCACCCAACAGTTATTATAATAAATATATGAATCAAACTGTATATATCGATCGTACATATATATGGGCCGTGATGGTAAATGGTCCATGGTTGCATGTGATTGGAATTAGGGCTAGATGTGAAGACCTTTGCAGGACCAGGGCCCGGTCCGGGTAGCATGCACCTTTGTGGTAGCATGCACATGCTAACCCTTTAGTGATTTTGGTCCCTAGTAATATAATTCACCTATCTCTCGCTTAATTCTTCGCTTTTATTGTTTCCGTGGTCCATCTTAATTTCGTAGAAGAATAGGATACCGTACTTCCTAAATATTATTCTTCTTATAGCCCCACAAGAGTTCAATGATAACCAATTCTATTAGGTGATCCACTTATTTTGACTTTCTTCATTACATATAGGGGTGTGCAAGAAACACTAGGAACCGTGAGAACCGACAAACCGTACCAGAACCGAACCAGCCCGGATCAAGTATCCTGTGGCAGTTCGGTTCTCGATTCTTGGTTTTAGAGAAGTTCAAGTAAAACAACGCACCCAATGAAAAAAACTAGAACATAAACAAACATGTAAATGAAGAGCTTATATTGACGTATAGTCTTAGAACTATTTTTGTTGCTCTACTTTGTTGAATCATGTTCTGGTACTTAATGACACATTGACACTCATTGACACATTCAATGATAATTAGCAAGTTGAACATGTCTACATTAAAAGGAATTTCATTAGCTTGTATTTGTAAGAAGAAATGGCCCAAATGGGTCAAAATGCCCACATTTGTCCATTTTCTATAATACTTCATTATAAATAATTGTTCACCTTTAATTTCAACCAATCAAAAAATTATTTAAATTAACAAATATTTAGGTAAGTAAACTGTAAATATATGGTCGAACAATGAAATAATTACATAATTCCTGACCATTGTATGGTAAACATTTAAATCGAGACGTAAAGCTAGTAATGCTAGTAATGAATAAAAATTGAGTGATGAATTTTATGTATGTATGTCTTTATAAAAGGTTGGTTAGGTAAGCGTGGAGATATGAAAAGGGCAAGACAAGCAGGCGCAAGAAGGAAATACAAAGAATTGAGTGATCCAGGGGTTATCCCTGTTTATGCTTCTGCAAATGCATTCTTTTTGCAGAGATATAATTGGGGACCGCCATTATATACATACCACTCATCTTCATCATCATACTTCACAGCCGTTCTTTAGAGCTATACTATTTTTTTTTTATTTTTTTATATGTCATTGTATTCAGAAAAGTGCAAAATTCACTTTATAGACATATAGTGTGAAGAACATCCAGGGAATTGAAGATCGATTACATGTTATAATCTCTAACTTTCAGCTAAGCATTAGCAAAAACGACGCCCTATCAGCCATCAATTTAAAAGTTGTGTTACGTTAACTCCTAAAAAGTAGGGGGCTTCGGTTTGGAGGTCGGAAATCCAAACCCTACGTAAATCAATGTTATTTCTTTGATGAATGAAATTTGCTGGATTTATGTAGAGGCTACAACTAACACTTTGCATGTACATGTGAAATATAGTGTTATAAAGAGAAGTAAAGAAAAGATTGTACGTGTTCATATAATTTAACTGTTGAGACTTGCCTTTTATTTACCAAAAACGTGCTCCCAAAAGTATGGAAAACACATGCACAGCTCACAGTGAGAAGTGACATACAGGAAATTGTGTTGGTGAGATAAGATATGTCTTGTCCATCCTCATTTAGAATACTCTTAATATATAATCTTCTCTCTTTTTTTACTTTTTTCTTTTTCACTTAAGACGTACCTTTGATTTACATTTAATTAAGTCAAGTAGGATTCTTGCTATATGTAATACGGCCGGAGTAGATTTTTTTCCTCACACGATACCAGGGCCGGAGTTAGGAAATCTAAATAGAGGGGGCAAAAAAAAAATTATATGGTTGATTCTCTATAGTTTTAACGGGGCAAAATTTTAAAATTGTCAATAATACCTTACAAAAAATTGTTTTTTACATAATTTTGAAATTATTGAGGGGCCGCTGCCTCCATTCCAACTCCGCCCCTGCACGATACGAAGACAGTGGCGCTATAAGTTGATGGATATGGAATCCAAGTTTAGCTCGTATGTAAAATGTTTTATGGCTTCTAGCAACTTGCTAAGAGTGCTATTTTAAATTTTGTTGTTAAAAAAAAACTCTGATTTAAATTTTACGAGATGTTTATATATAAAACGTGGGACTGGTTGGGGATGCTGCTACTCCATCCCTTTTGGAAGTAGCATTTGCTTTGCCAGGTTTTTCCGCATGGTATTGAGAAGTAGACGTTGATTTAATTATTATCGTAAAAGCAATCGACTCAAATAAAACGCGTAATTTGCAGGTTGGTAGATTACGACATCCGTGTCACTATCGTTGAATTAATACGTAAGAGCTTTACCTTCATATTCTACCTCATTGCCCAAATGGTACCGTTAACGTAAATGTCTAGACTTTACATATGTGACCTACATGTCAGGGTTTGAATCTGTGTCTTAATTAATATATGTGGGTGATTTGTGGACAAATGATTTGCACGGCGCTGATGCTCTTTATGGGTGGAACGGACGCGTACCATTAAATACGGTTTGGAAGTTATGAGTACTCTTCAAATTACCTTCTTCTTGTAAGTAGGCCCGGAGATGAGGGTGTGCCCAATGGGCGACCGCACAACGCCCCCATTTATAAGGGGCCTCCAAATTTTACACATAGTCCATGTATTTAGGTTCATTTTTAAGTCCATTTTTCATCAACTTTGCGTCCACGAATGCTTCGAAAATTGCACGATTCAAATAGTAAATTTTGATGCATTTTGATATGAGAACATTTTTTGAATTATTTTGTTACACTTGTTTTGATTTTTATGATTATACAAACTCTTAGTAGTGGTGAACTTTTATATATATATATGAGTAAATTCCATAAATGGTCCCTGTGGTTTACATTGATTTACGAAAACAGTCCATGTACTTTTTTTTAACGTTTTCGGTCCAATAACTTTGGATTTGCTCGTAAATGGTCCCTTAACTTTGGATTTTTGCTCGCAAATGGTCCCTCCGTCTAACTTTTGATTTGCTCGCAAATGGTCCCTTAGCAAATCTAAATTATTGGACCAAAAACGTTGAAAAAAAAGTACAGGGACTGTTTTCGTAAATCAATGTAAACTACAGGGACCATTTATGGAATTTACTCTATATATATATATGAAAAAATATTTTTTTGGGGGCTTTTATTTCGTCGTGGCACCTGGCCACCCAATTTCGAGCTCCGGGCGTGTAGTAAGATCTGCCATACTAATTTGATGTAAAAATCTTAGTGGGCTTAAGGTACTAGGCCCATTAGTAACCCAAGAAGGTACTAAATTTGAGCCTTGAAAAGAAAGCATTTTAACCAGGCTCACATATATAATTTGGATTAAAAGAGGACTTATGACTTATGAGCTGCAGAGCTGGGCACCGTACTCACTACTTAACCGGGTTTTCTGGGATCGGCTACCCACCAGACCCGAAATTTCGGATAACAACATGAACATCATGTTTACACTCTTTTTGTAGATAGTTTAATGGAAAGATTAAGATTTTTGTGTATCAAATTTTCAAATAATTAGATAATTATATTTTTTTAATGGTAAACACAGGAAAAATCATAATATAAAAATATTATTCATTCCAAGGTATCCAACAAATTACACGTTGAAAGTTCAAACTTATTCCAAATGAAAACAATATATTTTTCTAAATTTTCATGGTGGCTATGTTAAAGTTAAGGGTTTTGTTTTTTTTGGGTAAAGGGGATACCCCGGTGAAATATATTAAAACCAAACAGATTAAGTAACGGAAGCCCTAATGGCTTTCATTAAACTGTTTGGACATGCATAAAATAGTTAAACTTTAACTAAAATTCAGGGATGACAAACTAAAATTCAGGGGGACATAGATTTTTTTTTTCAAAGTACAAATTTTTATGCACGTCTTAACGACAGCCCTTAGGGCTCTCATTATCAATTTTCTAAAAGTTAAATATAGCGTTCCTTGAAACATGGAGGATATTAAGATTTTCATAATTCCAAAAGGAATTGATAAAAGAAGCACTAAGGGTTTTGGTTAAGGGATTTAAAAAAAAAAAAACATTAATTCAATTATTTAGACAAGAATCATCCATAAACCAATATTTGAATTATTTTGAAAAAAAATGGGAAGTTATATTTTACCAAAACAAAGTCGTTGGAAGAGAGAAACGTGGGTGCATGGATGATATTGTCCAAATATTTGATTTTTTTAATTTTTAATTTTTTAAATTTTCTTATCTAAAGCCCTTAGGGCTTCTTTTATCAATTTTTATTTCAAAATTAAATTCTAATTATATTGCACAAATGTTCAGTACTCATTATTCACTGCTCAGTCATTACGCCTCTTGTAAGAATAAGTAGTGAGGGATATCGACAATGACAGTATATAAACGTATATAGTTGCAAAAAATTTAGTGTCTCTAATTGTTTAAGAACACATATTGCAAGTATGGAGTATAATTTTTAAGTTGAAAATACTATCATCACATAAATCAAGTATTCAAAAAGTATGATTCAAAATATTGTTATACTAGATACTAGAGAGCTTTAAATTATCATAAAGCTTTAATCAACAAATTATTTAAAAAATGTTCAAGAAATGACTATTTAAATCAGGGGCGGAGCTAGAGGGGAACATGGGGGCAGTCGCCCCCCTAAAAATCAAGAATTGTGGAAGAAAAAATTTTTGTTAAGGTTATTAGTGACAGTTTTGGAGTTTTACCCTCCCAAAATGATAGAAAAAAAAAAAAAATTTGTCCACTATACAAAATATCCTAGCTCCGTCCCTGATTTAAATGTAGAATACAATTCGATACGTAAGAAATTACATCATAATACTTTTATATTTAAAACATTTTGAATTTTTTTTTATGGAATTGTTAATGTTTATGATAAGATCTAGTGTATGGTATCGCATAAGGCCTCTCAAATTCATTAGCCGGATCTAAATAAGAATAAGATATACAAAATTCAAATAGACAAATAAATAAAAAATAAAAAGTAAGGTAGTAGATTTTATTAAAACTATTACGGGTATATGTTTTCACAATGTATGCTAATTTGCATCAGATTTTCACAAGTAAAAGTTTTTAGTACAATATCTTGTCGGATTTTTTGCATGAAACAAATAGTTAATCACTCATAATTACATAACTTAAACCAATAAACAAAAGTTAATTTTATTAATCTAAATAAACTACTTATTTCAACTAAAATACCAACTACTAATTAACTCATAAATCTAAAAAAGAAAAAGATAAAAGCAGCACAAAACAGAGGATTGTGCTTAATTAAACCAAATCCGAAAACAGAGCATCCCAAATCTCAACAAAAACATCAAAAATCACCCTATGATGTTCTTCTGAATTCAACGAAATAAAACATTCCAACAAATTCTCAAGTTCTTGAGCTCCATACATCTCTTGTTCAACAATCATTTCCACCATTGACACCCTGAAATCTTGATGCGGATTACTCGATTTCTTTACGACTGCGAAACTATCCTTCACAAGCTTCCCACTTTCCTCCAATCTTGTTTCCTTTTCATACTTACAATTATCAACTGGTTTCTTTGATTTCTTTTGTGATTTCCGAAATGCTCTGTTTTTTCGAAAAGAATTCGACGAGTCCGAAGAAAACGAGCGCGACGAAAACAGAGTGGTTTCGTCGTCGCTTTGGGATTCTTCGTCACTACTACGCCAATCGTAGTAGTAATTATCCGTTTCTGATTTGAAAGATTTCAAACTTTTGGTTTTTCTGTGATGGGGTTTCTTTTTGGTTGTTTTTTCAGGTTTCCGGCAGACGTAGACCGCCGGAAACGTGGTGGTTTTTTCGAAAGCTTTTGGGCGGGAATTGATTGGTTTTGGTTCGGTTTTAATATGGCATTTGGGTTTAGAAAATGTGTGAGGTTTTGGAGAGAAAAGATCGATGAGTTGGCGATGATGGTGGTTTTCAGGGAAGAAAAACGGTTGATGGGATACATCGGATACGTTTTTCGGCCTGCATGATTCAAAGATTTTGGTGAATTTAAGTTTCAAGCGAGTCTCCATTTGTAAAAGGAGAGATAGAAAAACAGAGTGAAGATGAATGGGAGTGAAGTAGAAATATTTAAAATATGAAGTTAATATATAACAAGAAAAGAAGTCACATATGCTTTGACTTTAGGTAGCTAACGATCAATTGAGGGATAAAAACCATTATACTTTTGTCATTTTATAAGAAAACTTTTATACATATTAAAGTTTTTGAAGTTTAAACGTGGATAACTTGTACATTCACCACGTTCTTGGGTCATAGATGTATGATTGGGTGTGTTTGGTACACCACTAAATTTTCTCTTTACACTATTAAACATGTTTTAAACTGTTGTACTGAATAATATTTTAAAACATATTGAATGGTATATGACGAAGAAAAACATGTGATGTACGAATCATCACCTATATGATTAGTCTCAAAAATACGATATATGATTTACACGTTAAAATATGTTACTAAACATTTAATTGGTGAAGATGGAGTGATTAGTAGAAATAAGAAAAAAGACGAGAACAAATAGAATTCATGTTTCATGCATGGAGTATATATGTATATATAAATTTATATGATCATATTTTAGACACATTTAACATGACTTGAACATATGTATATATAAATTTATGATCATATTTTAGACACATTTAACATGACTTGAACAATCAATCACATAAAAACGGACACTAAATGTGTACTCGTACATTTTCTTGTGATCGTCACCATAACAAGATATCATGCAACAATATCACAAGAATAGACGTTTTTTTTCAACTTTTAATTACACTCACACATCTCTCAATAGTAGATTACAATAACACAAACGCCCTACACATTACTGAATAACTGAGAACTCAGCGCACATAGATGGAGCGAGACTTACAATGTGACTCTCATCGAACATTGCCACTCTTTCAATTAGCGAATCTTCTCACAATATATCCCAACATAAGTTTTACATCATATTACTCCATATATTTTAGTTATTTTTAGAAAGATAAGTACTCGAATACTCACTATCACGAATATATTAATCCACGAATATACACATTATCATATCCTAGGACTATTGGTGGTTGATAAATTACTTCACGTACATTTGTTATCCAATATAACTCGATTTAAAATAACACATGTATCATCAAAGGTTGAAATACGTATCAAATCATAGTTGTACAAAAAAAAACGTCTATATAAATATAGAACATGGTATTGTCGTATACTATTATATCATTCTTGTGATCTTGTCTCTTGTTGATGAAAAGAATTAGTCATTGCATTTCTCATTTCTAACAAGAGTTTAAACGTTACATGATGTCTCAAGAGCCATTGCAAGGGTTATAAAACTTTTAATAGATGATCATCATGGGTAAATGTGCAACTTTTTATGTGAGGTACTTGAATATAGAATAAATATATAAAATAAAAATTAAGATGGTGGAAGACAAAGATCAATTGTCATCTTTTCCATGTTTTATTCTAGTGGAATTAATATTTTATTACTTTTATACTATTAAACTATATTTAATATTCAAATTTTCAAATCCAAGTAATCAATATACAATACACTATACCAATGCTTGTGATATAATTTCAACCCCGTGATCCTTAAAATATAAGTAAAACTTTAAAAAAGAGAACAATCTTTTTACATCAAATGCTCAATACACAAGTCAAATGAGAATTTTACTATATACTTATTTTCACAAACCACATGGCATAAATGATACTAATTAGAACCAATTACCTAAAAAGTGATCATTCCTTATTATTTTATCTCACTCACAAAAGAAAGAAACAGAGTCATCATATATGTCAACTTCAATAAACTTTATAATTTTCATGTTGATCGTGAAACTGATCAGTGAGAGACCGTCAACGGGTCGGTTTTACCCTTATAATTCTATAATATCATCATATCAAACTAGCAACATATATATAGCACAATATTGAATGACACTTGAAGAGTTTATATATATATATGTAAGTAGTGTTTCCACTTGATTTGCATGACACGTGAATTCAGTTTTCATATGTCAACTAATTTATCATCATACAATCTCTAGGTGTCATTATCTCAAAGTTGTCTTTTTAAATGATGAACAATAAAGCATCTTTTGAAGTTTTAGAAGGTTCCAACAACATAAAAACATACCAAAAACCCTACCAAATGGCTACATGACAATTTGGTTGAAAATGGGTTGTCTTTCCAATTTCAAATGACCTCAAATCCAAACACATAACAACACAAACCATACCCATTTGACATTGATTTCTTAACAACACACCCTATCCCATACTTTTTTTTTTTAATTTTTGGGATGATTTTTGAGTTTTTGGTTTTTTAAATCGATGTACGTATATATTTTACATAGTACATATATACAAAGAAGAAGGTATATATCATGCATTCTTCTCATATTTAGAAATTTATTATCAGTCTCATGTACACAAATAATGGTTATATTTTAATTTTTTTTTTTTAAAGTAATACTTAAGAAAGAAAAATATGATAGTGTAAGATTCAAAGAGACAGTTGCATTTTGAGGGGAAGAAAGTACGTGATCTCAATCATTAATTTATGTAATTAACAGCACATATTCGTTGCATCTTAACGATACTTCATTCTATTTTATATGTGTAATAAGGTTATCAATTGTATTTATTTAATTTGTGTAACCGATATAATAGTGTACGTACGTACACCGTATTTTTTGGGACCTAGGCTTTTTGCACTAGAAAACAACCACGTTCTCTGGGCCAAGGACTTTTCATGACAATTATCAAACCACCTTTTTTAGTTCCCTTTTCCTATGCAAATCTAAAGATGGGGAGTACCGGACAATTTCTATTTTTATTTACAATGTTTTTTTTAGTACATAGTTACATACAATAAACAGATCGATTTTTTTTATTTTTGTATATTTTGTTTTGTAACTCAAACTGAGATTTAATTAGAGAATTTAAAGATTTATAATTGTAGTTCTAGTAAGTTATAATGAATTCAACTCGGTTAACGTTTTATATTCGATATTAGTTGTTATCATTCAAATTTCGCGTGATTTATATTTACAAAATAAAGATACTCGGTACATTTTTATGTCAAAAGTTTGTTTTTTTTTTCTTCTTAAAACGAATGAAAACAAAATATTAAGTGAGCAATGTAAGGATTATGTTTTCATTTCAAACCATCAATGACCACGTATTTGTTATGTAGCATGAAAAAAATGAACAAATTAAATTAAATTAGGGTAGTATAAGCAACATAGTGAAGAAAGAAGGACTGAAATTGTATTAGGGTAAAAATGTAGGGACCAGTTGTTGTCCTAGTTACTTACTAATTCTGGGCTCCTTCACATGTTAAATTTTTATATACTGCAAATACAAGGACACACAATATCTCTGTAAAGTATATCTTCACGGTCTGTTATGTGTAAGTTTTTCACATTATCATTGACTTCACGGTCTGTTATGTTGTACCATTACTTAAACTCATTAAGTTACAAATAGTAATGGATGTTAAACTCCCTTATAACTTAAGTTTAGATGTATGTACTTTCGAAATCAAACATTCAAGTTTGCCGTACTGAAGATATTCGTAAAAATAGTTCGACGTACCCTGATGTTTGATTTGGAAAAAATTTGTATGATTTTCTAACTCGGTTGTGTTGGTGAATGACTTGTAAGAGTCAGTGTCATTTAAGAGTCATGATCTGAAGCACCTTGTATGTGGGATAATCTAACTCGACTCGTAGGAGTGTGGCATGTAATTCTATCTATATCACATGTAATGAGTACTTTAAAGTTCACACGTATTAGATTATGTGAAGTTACATTTTTACATTTTGTAGCGAAACAGATATAACGTTGATGAAAAGTGCAACAAACTTGAAGTGTTGTAGTCGTTTAGAAAGTTGGAAAGAGGTTTAACTTAAGGACAATCTTTGATCGCATTTTGAATAATGGAAACAACATAAAATGTCAAATGGTACTATTTTTATTCATGCATCTTATGTGATTCATATTAGTAGCATCAATTGTACCTAATGCATCAATGGTAGTACGTTCAAGTACGAACCAAAAATGTGTACTAATCAATAATCATGCATGTAGGGAAGATAAGGAAAGATCTTGAATCCATCAAGTCTCGTTTGACGCTTTCCATCCATTCTTGAAATAAATCCAATTGATTTTATTTTTACATGTATGAGAATCAGAATAATAATAAATATATTACATTTTAAAACATACTCTATATCTTTTAAGTCATACTAGACGAGTAGACGAGTGTAAATTATTACTTCGTCCGACTCAAAATAAGTGTCTACCTTTTCATTTAATTTGCTCAAAAATAAGTGTGCACTTCCAAAATTAACTTTAACATATATATTACCTCAATATACTTTTTTAAAAAAACCGATACACGAGTCTCTGCAAAAAAATCATCTTTGCTATCAAACAATGTAATTTTTTAAACTTTGTGAAAAGTGATTATGCACACTTATTATGAGACGTGAAGAGTATGACATAACTGTTATATATGCTACGGAGTACGGACTATTCACACACCCTATGATTCTACGGTCTTCTTAGACCTCCTGATTTTGGTTTGGTTGCTACTCTTCATACCTCATATATTTACATTCTGTACTTTTTCTGTACTTTATTCCACTATTTTTTCTTACATTCTGTACTTATTCTGTACTTTTTTGTATTTTATTCTACCACTTTTAAAAAAAAAAAATCAAAAGGGGGTATGATGAGTATATTAGGTGGTATGGATAGAAAAAGTCTTTGGTTTTTACTCTCAACCTTTCACCATGATTTAAAGATATTCTGCTTTTGAAATCAATAAAATAAATAACCAACAGTACGTCAGTTACCGTCTTTGGGATAATTTCATATATGCCGTTGATAACTTGAAAAATATCATATTTTGCCCAACTAATTCTTAAACTATCAAATATGCCATTGCTAAACTTGGAAAATATCATATATACCCAAATTAGCTAAATTAACATTTAAAAAATCTTCAAAATTGTAAGGCCCGGTCCTTACGCAAGCCAAAACATATCTTTTTAATATTATAAAACAAGTGGAAGCGCGTCCCCAAAATATACTATCCGTTAATTACATCAAAATCGCCAATTGAACACGTCAAAGGCCTTTTTCTAAAGTTATAATGTTGCCAAGTTTAACGACGACCAAAATATGACAACATTAGTTAAGTATTTACAGACATATTAGTTACAACCCATATTAATACAAAGCGGTCCTTATATAAAATGTTTCCAAAAGACATCTACAAAAGATCAGAGTTGCGCCAAGCTTTAGTCAAACTTCCAGTCATCATCTACAACCCGAACATCTACATCAACTAACCACAGTCTGCAAAACATTAAACAACGAGGGATTAGCCAATGCTAAGTGAATGGAACCGTAACCAACGGTTCAACCCACTCATAACAAGTCTTACAACTAAGCAACAACAACAAATAAAACACATAAGCACATAACGTCAAGAGGACCGGCGGTTCCTGGTATCCACCCAACCCAGAAACCACGACTACTGGGCGCTACGCCATTCCCAGTAATCAACCGATAGCTTGAGTACTACCTTCACTGACTAGGCTTGTTCTCAACTATGTGTCTCAAAGAAACCTCGACAACTACACAGTAGTACCCAAACCCAACCAACAACAGTTGACCTCTGAAAACAACCTTATTACATTCACAATGCAAAAGCACACAACAACAAGCAACAGTTCACAACTGTTATCACTTAAACAACAATTCAACAATGATCACATCACAACTCATATATTCAGCAATATAAACAAACAGACAAGACTGGTACCAGTACGACTAATAACAACAACCTACTGAAATAAACTATCCTGGTTTACCCGTTGTAACCGAACCCGTTACAACTGGGTGGAACCGAGGACCACAATTCCACTCACCAATTATCGTTCGATCTTCAACTCAGTGGTCTTATATTACTGAGTTGCCGCCCGCTTATCTGAATAAACAAATAATAACCAAGTCAGTATCTCGCCTCATCAATGTATATCTTATACCAATACAAATTCATATATTTCAAAACATATATTTCTAAGCATAAAGTGTCACTAAAATGTCACGGAAGTGCCACTAAAGCAATATCATATACAATACCCAATTGACTTTAAACTCTTTCATTAAGCCCCGAAACCCCTTAAAATCGTTCACATTATTATGTATTTCTTTTAATAAAAAGTGCCACTAAATTACTGTTTAAGTGCCACAAAAGGAATGTCAACCATAAGTGCCACTAAAAACACCATCTTCTAAACACTTATGCATTTTCAAAATTTACAAAATCCGTCAAAATTATTCATGCGAACGCGATCCGGATCAAGGTGGCTGGATCGCGTTCACCTTTAGAAAAAGTTCTGTCACCGAAATACACTTGGCAACGCGATCCGGAACAAAGGGCTGGATCGCGTTCGTATGACCAAAACTCGACTATATTAAATTATAACTAAGGAACGCGATCCTGGTTCAATGCTGGGATCGCGTTTGACACTTTTTCAGCAACAAAACTCAGGCATATAACACTTTTCAGCTCGAGCCAAACCCCCAAAATTCACCAAATCAGTTTATAAACACGAATTTACCCAAAAAATGACCATAACTTCGACCCTAAACATGTAATAACAACAACAAACACTTTCTAACAACAATCTAACTCATGCATCACTATCAAACCAATCAAAATCTTCAAACCCTAACCTATGAACTAAATGAAGAACACTAACCATTTCTAGCATTCAATCATCATATGATCATGTAAAATCGTTACCTAATCATGTTGTAACTAACATCTAGCATCAATTTCACATAATCACATATGTTCATCATTTTCCCAATTCCTACAAAATGAACTCAAGAACACTAGAATTACTTACAATCAATGGGGAAGATGATATGGATGATGATGAAACTCAGATTCCCTTTAGCTAGATTCAATCTCAAGATTTTGTGTTCTTGGTTTTTCTTTGAATTAGAGAGTTTAGAAGATTTAGGTGAAATGAAGAACAAATGATGAAATGGTAGATAAGAAACGATCCAGAGAATTCCACCGCCCCATCTTTTATTAAGTATAAATTATACCCGTTCTTAACCTATTGTCTGGAACCCGAAAATACCCGTAAGTCAAAGTACTTTTATTTTACCATCAACTTTAACTTTTTAAAACAAACAATATTTTACTTGTCACAATTAAAACTGAGGCTCTTTTACTTGTTTATTCTTAAATAAACCAACCACACTTATTAAAATACAATTTATTTCCAGGTCCAGAAACAGGGTGTTACAAAAATACTAAATAATTATACACTAAATTGGGAATGACTATTGTACCCTTTCTTCTTCTTCATCTTAACCCTAATTATTCTTGTTGATATAGTTTATATCACTGAGTTTTAGATTTCATTGCAAAATAATTTATTAGACTTGAGCTTAAAGTTGAAGCAATGGAGCAACAAATATCCAATAGTAATCGTGAAACCATCGGTGTTTTTCTAATTCCTATCCATGGAGGTTTAAATGAGTAAGCACAAATTAAATCGTTTATGAACAAAAAATTGGCGAGGTGGTAAATGAATCCGCAAAGGTGTTCCTTGGCCCCCGTCAAATGTTAATCGGATTACAAAAACATGAAGTACATTTTAATATCTTTTGGCCCGCTCATGTAATCAAATACATATACCTTTTGGAGTCGTAAGTAGATGATTAATTGTGTGTATCTTCATATATGACGGTAACAAAAAATATTAAGGTTAAGACGAAGAAGAAAGGTATAATAGTCATTTCCAATTTGATTTGTAATTATTCGGTAGTTTAGAGATTTTTTAAATGTTAATTCAGCTAATTTGGGTATATTTGATAATTTTCATGTTTAACAATGACATATTTGATATTTTAAAATTAGTTGGATCAATATAATATTTTCTAAGTTATCAATGGCATAAATGAAATTATACCTATATAACTTTTTGGTAATATTAGAGGTCCACATGTACCGATCATATGTAGGGGATGGATTTGACAACCAGCCCGTGAACCCGAAACCCGACACGAACCCAACCCGAATATTATAAGGTTAGGGTCGGGATTTTTGAGGCACCAACCCGTCAACCCGAAACCCGCCAACTCGATATTTTTTTGGGTCGGGCCTGGGTCAACAAATGTATTTTTTGGTTGGACCCGACAATCCGAAATTCAGTTAATATCATTATAAATTTATTTTAATTTAAATATGACACATAATTTAGACCTTTTCAGTTACTGATTTATAACATTTTCTTTGATATCTTTACGTTTTAATATAAGTTAGTGAATTAATGATGTTTTGATGATCAATTCAAATTGATATAATATTTATTTTTATTAATTTTGAAATTTTATAATTATTTATGCTTATAAATGATTAGCTATTTTTTTCAAAAGATTGATCAATGTGACTTAACTGACCCGAAACCGATTTGAAAACTCGAAAATAACGTGAAAATTTGTTGAATTATTAGCAATTCGGGTTGGATCGGGTTAGGTTCGGGTTGTCGGGTTTTGGGTTGGGTTGAAATACCCAACCCGATTTTAAAATCAGGTTGGGTTCGGGTTGACCATTTCTGACCCGCCAACCCGACCCAACCCGAATTGCCACCCCTAGATTTGACGATTTGTACATTCACTTTTTGGATGTACGGACTACAAAATTATATTATCAATGCACAAAGTATAACACTTTTGATGCGTGTACAAATAAAAAAAAGTGTATAAATCACTAACCATATGTAAAATTAACCTCTCATAGAATGTAGGAAACTCAACTAACAATTATGATGAATTGATTTTAGTTCTCTGAATTATTACCTATTTAAAGGAAAACTCTTAGCATTATATTTTTATATTTTTAAATTTTAAAGTATGGGGAAATATTCCGTGCCTAATCAATTGTGCAGTTGCTTTAACTCGGAAACTGGATATGTATATTTGAGAAAGTTAAGAGGTTAAAAAGTAAAGTATAAATATTTTCTTTATTTCTATTGATCAACAACAGCACCAATTATTAGCCGAGTATGTATACCTGAAAACACAATTTTGTCGAACAATATAGCTAGAGAAATTTGTTTACCTTATTGGAACATAAAAGAGTGTTTATACTTTATACAATTTTGATACACAAGTTTAGTGAATATAGTATTGGAACTAGAAACTAGATGCCCAATGTGTCTACCATTACTATTATAGCAATTTTAGATCTCCCAGAGTTTAGATAATGAAGAGAGAACACTTCAATTAAGGCATTACATATATATAATCTGAAAGCGATAAACAGATTGAAGAGTAGCATTTTATCATGATGAATGATGATTTAGCTAAAATAAATGGAAAAATAAACCAGTGCTTCTAGATGGGATGATAAACACATATTTAATAATTCAATAAGTCCAACAATGCTGGACATTGAGAGTAGTTGTAAGGGAGAAATTCTAACAATATAATATAAGTTCCTACAAAATGGGGAGCTTAGCGTGTGACAAAATCGTATAGCACTACTACACCTGTACACCGTCTCTCTTGTTCTATAGCCTAGACTTATATGGTGCCCAAATAAGTCAAACGATGATGGATATATGGTGAAAGGTAGTTTGTATGTACATGGGATTATGGGAAGTTTTGACAATATTAGTCGAGTTAGAGAAGGAGTCGCGCGTTAATATACCCGTCTCTCTTGTCGTATAGCATGGAATAATATTATAAGGGTAGCATGCTGCACTGATACTATTAAGTCACCAGCTGATCCTATTTGTCTATATAAAGAGATGGAGATATCAGTTTCTTTTATCAATAAATTTCATTAATTAAGTACTCTTTTCTTATTCAAAATGGTTACAAATGCAAAGATGATTTGTGCAGTTTTCATCATCACGTTGTTCCTTGTATAGCAACATCAGTAATGGGGCGTGATATCCCATGTTGCAATCTTGTAGTCCATACTTGCTGTCATGTAGGTGCCAATGTTGCAGCTACTTCTGGCAATAGTACCATGGTTCCCCCTGTTGATCTTATTCCTTGATTAACTGAAGGGTTTTTATTAGAGTTGTACGTTACAAAAATTTAATCTTTATTAACTATTAATACAATTAATATGCGGAAGCTTATAAAAATAATTTAATCATATTAAATAAAACCCTTAGCCAAGATCTATAATTTTCAATAATAAAACATGTACAATATTTAATTACATATAATTAAATAGATAGAAAGAAAACGTTCTTACATTGAGTGCTCGGCAAGAACTTCAATCTTCAACTCGTTGCCAAAATACGAGTTAACTTATCTTGAACTCTCTTTTGCTTCTTCTTGAAATCGGCCAAGCTAAAGGATACGTTGGGTATCCACCTATGATTCACAATGAACGGACGGTAGTATCCTAAATGTGTACTAAATACCCAAACACGAACACGATCAAATCGCGAGCTCACAAACCCTAAAAAGGGTTGGCCGACTTTCGGCTTTGGGTCCTTTGGGGCCGGTCGGAAAAACAAGAGGGAGAGGGAGAAGAGATTAGGGTTATTATCACCAAACAAATGAACCCCTAGCTCTCTATTTATAGGTTTAGTAAACTTGTCCAACAAGTTGCTTTTTACACCTATAGTCCTTCTAGTTTAATCACTTATTAAACTAATCCCAAACTTATTAATTTACAATTAGAACCTCGTAGTTTAACAATATTTAAACTAGATAATTTATTTACAAAATCATTTATAAATAAATCCTTTTATAAATAATTACATTAATTATTTACTTTAACAAATGTCTCAATTGTATTCGACCAACTAATTCATTTCAACTAAATGAACGATATCAAATATCTAATTATAGTATCACACTACTTGTTCGGTTGTGCTCATCGGTGTGACCCCGCGGTGTTCATGTGAAGCTGGATTAGATATTAATTTACGATAATATTAAGCACATAATCTTTCAGACTCCCACTTGTGCGAAATATTAGCATCAGTAAATATCATGTACCTAAGGCGGTCCCTACCAGGACACTTAGGTTTAACCAGATCAATGAAACAATCACTCCTCATAGCTATACAGTCTAGCTGAAATAAAATTCAAACGGTGAGAGTGTGGCTATTATCCTTTTGCATTTTCTTAAGATATTTTAGAGTATAAGGCATGGACCGTATCAACCTTCTAATACTCAATTCCTATTTTCGATTACCGATTTGTACCGACTAAGCAAGTGACTTATCACTCGAGTATGGCCATACATTTCTTCAGTCCAAATCATCGACGGCCTAGGAGATATATCTCTTGCTTTTATACAAGAGTTGCAAAGTCCCATCTTGCGAGTTAAACTAGAAATCACAACATGTATTCTTCGTCAGCCAACGAATAACCGTTATGGATGCTCATTTACGAACACCGTTAGGTCTCATTAGAAACCAACTAGGTTCACATGCGAAAATCTAGCCTGCTCAGGTCAGAGGATAGTGCGCCACGATTGAGAATACCCATGACAATGGTCCACGAAGTATTCACTCAATGTGTGGGTCAATCCAACATTTAATCGCATTAAGTGCTAGTGATCAGGCATCACGAATTAACAGTGACTGTACCTTATCTACAAGACAAGTTGCTACTTAAAGCTGTAACATACCATCTTTCACTATAACCGATCACCCTATTGTAGTTCCCACGACAATAAGCGATTATGGATATGTATCTCATACACTTTAGAATAAACTTGCATTTATTCATGGATACTAAAATATACTAAATATGAAAAACATGAAGATCTCGTCATATCTCAATGAGTCAACCAACCTTAACATGCTACAGTTCATGGTTTCGGAATCAGATTGTCGTATATGAATATAAATAGAACTATTTCCAATTAATTCACATCAACTATATTTATTAAGATATATTTCTACAAATATAACTTATTAAATATCTACCCACTAATCAAAATCTTAAAGACTTTAAATTTTATTTGTTGTAGCTATAATTCAAATCTTTGTTAATGTTATCAAATGATCATTTAATATGTACACCGAAGTAAAACATATTGGATCATGATATCATTTATACAAAGCATTTACTATGACTAACCATTATTTTTACTTAATGAAATTGACTTCACAGTGAATTTGATGTTTCCAAATACTTGAATTTTAAAATTTCTTTTAAACAATCATCAAACATTTCAAGTCAACTTAACAATAAATTTTAATTCTTCAACAACAATATTAACGAATTAATGCTCTTGCAAAATATTAAAATTTCCATTTAACGCTCCCACTAAATCCAACAATACTCATGAATCCAATATCTACAAAATAAAATCTCATGATTTATTTTAGAAATGATTCATTTTATGCATTAATCAAATAAACTAAGTCTTTGGTTTCACATTATCAATTTATTTCTCATAGACAAGAATAAATCAAACCACAACAAGTTTATTATCTTAATCCATCATGATTAATTGACAATTCATTTAATTGTATCTAATAAGTTCAACCAACTTATTCATAATAGATTCAATAATCTATAAGATTCAACAATCTTGAAATATTATTATTTAGTGCTAAGTTCTATATAAATCAAATATTCATATTATATGGCAACTTACGTATTCAATAATTCACAATTATATAGATATCAATAAATAACATGTATTACTCATGAACTTATATCTTTATAAAGATAAGTTCTAAATGAGTCATACAATAAGATTGTTATATGTGGATCTCATTTTGGGATTCAAACACAAGTTTTAGATAAAGAACATTTCAAAAATTTTAAACACATTTCAAACATTATTTCACAAACCAAACTTTAATATTAAATAATCAGAAATATTTAAATATTCAAAAACAAATATTCAAGCTCAAAACGAGCAAACAATAATGTGAAAACCAATGTATGAAATAATATCCCAAAATATTAAAAAATGAACTAATGTGCGTAAAGCACTTATTCTTCCACATCTAAGCTTCTCGAATCAACAACGCCATCTCTATAGCTCTACTTCAAGTGCTCCATCACTTCTTGACCCCTACAATAAAAATTGTACACATTAGATCAACCATCTAATTTAGTCATATGAAGTAAATAAACAATCCTTTATAGGATATCAATACTAACCAGAACTCTCAACACCATTCCTCTTATCAGCAAGATAATCGGGACAGTTCCTCCTCCAATGTCCACGCTTACCACAATGAAAGCAGTCATGCTCAGCTTTGGACACTTTGGTTTTAGGTGCTGGCTTTGAAGTTGAATCGCCATTCTTCTTCTTTCCTTTGTTGCCACGAAACTTACGCTTCTACTTTATGCCCCCATCACGAATCATAAGCACATCTTTAGTCTTGACGGGTTCCATATCCCGTTGAGCATTTTTCAACATTTGATGCAACTCATGGATCGTCCTTGTAACACCCAGTTCTTGGGTCTAGTTGTATATTAATATTTTTCTGACTGTAAATTATTATTAATGCGTCAGAAAATAAGATCGTTGTTTTATTTGAAAATAAATGAGTAAAAGAGTCAAATAATTTATTGTGACTAATAAATTATTATGTGTTTTAATTTAATTTAGATGACGGTAAAATAAAATAATATTTCCCCGTAAATGATTTTTAAGTTCCAGACAACGATAAATACGGGGAATGAAATTTGACTAGTGATATCATAGACTCAAATAATTGAGTCGGTCTTTATTTCCATTCATACATACATACGATCGTATATACATATATACAAGAAACATCAAACCTAAATTTTTGAAGAATCACCAAATTGGAGCCATGAAAAACGAATTTAGCTTCAATAACATGGATTAATCATCTTCTCATCATCACAAACATCTTGGTAAGTCTTGATTCTTCATGTTCATAAATCTAAAAATTTGGGGTTTTGAGGGTTATTGATTATAATCCGAAATTGAGGCTTGAAGTTGCTAAATTGATGTTTATTAAACTCATAAATGATGATATGTAACATGATTTAAGGGTTATCTTGTAGATTTGAATTAGGGTTTGTGAGATTGATTAGTGTTCTTGTGATATATGATGAGTTTGATGAAATTGTGGTTATAATTCGAAATTAAAGATTGATATTAGTTAAAGTGGTGTTACTAAGTGTAAATAAGATGATTAGTAACCTTAAACTACTTTAAAAGTGAATTAATTAAGTTGTAGAGTTTATGACTTAGATGGGTTTTGATTATATGATGATGTTTTGGTGTTAACACACTATAATTGGTAATTATAAAGGTTGTTGGAATATTATTAGGAAGAATTGAAGTATAATCATATAAATAGTGATGGGTTAGTTGAATAATTATGAATTATAGCTTGTAATCTTGTTATATTGGTTAGTTGATGATTGAACCACGGTTATGAGCTAAGCTATAAATTAGAATTGATGAATTTGATATATGTTCATAAAGAAGGTCATGAACTTAATATGTAATTTAAGATTTAAAGCTATAAGCTTGTTAAGTGATGTATACTTGATAAGTGTTGTTAATATGGTTTTAAGTATTGAACGTAGTACTTGTGTAATGTGGGTGGATTAAATTCAGTAATTAATATCATTTTAAGACAAGTTACTAACTTGTGTTGTTCTATTGTATTCTCAGATGCGCAGAAGGCTCAGTGATATTAGACTACTGAGTGGATGTCTGAGGTGGTCGGTGAGTGGATCTCTAATCCTCAGCATAACTTGGTTGTAACAAGTTTGGTTACAACAAGTAACGTATTATTACTTTATTAGTTGCATTGATGATTATGTTGATAGTAATAATACTGTTGATATGTGACTTGTTGATTACGTGATCACCTGATTTATTTCGCCTTCGGGCATCAGTTGTTAATGAGGCAATGAGTTGTTGAACTGTTGGTTGGGCTAGTTGGTTATCCAAAGTTTAACACACCTCCTGTGTTAGTTGAAGATAATCACTAGCTATCGGTCTCATCCGTATGGCCATACGGATAGGTTGGATAAGTGTTCTTGGGGAGCCACCCGGGTTTATGGTTATCCCCAGAGCCGCCGATCCTCATTATGGTGTTGTTGATTAGTTGATGAGTTGTATTGTGTACTTGCTTGTTTAGTGTTAAGTGTTGTACACAAAGTTGTTGAGCTAAGTTAGGATGTTGATTAGTTATCTACTCACTTAGCGTTATGCTAATCCCCCACATTAACACTTCTTGCAGGGTTTTGCTATTATATTGGTTGGGCAAGAAGCTGGATTAGAAGGAATGTTTGACCACGAGGCATTACTCTGATAGCGGATTTGTATAAAATAATGTTTTAACATGTTTTATATAACACCTCTGTTGAGAAATTATGTTTTGAAAAGGTTGAATTTTATATGTTGTTACAATGAAGTAAATTATGACTATCTATTTGGACTTACGCTTCCGATTTACTATATTTAAATGATTATAAATGAGGGGTGTTATAAGTTGGTATCAGAGCATAAGTTTGGGTGAATTGTACATTATAAGATGTTCAATCCCAAACTTAGATATGTGTCAAGTCAAACATTCCAGGGGTGGGGATTAGTGGTTGCATGAGAAAGTTGCTATTCGATGTGGGCTAACCTATAACAAGATGCTTGAGTGTTGTTTTGATTGCAGAGACGGAGGAACATGAGGAACCGTCTGGTATTCTTAATGATTCCTCAATACTCGTGGGCTTAGATATGCCAGGTAATTTTCGATAAGCTTGGTGAATTTTAATAAGCTTTGACTATTTACTTTACTATGATATGATTGTTAGTAAAGTAAATTGAATTATTAGTAATAATTACTTGTTAATGTAATGATAGAGATATAATGAGTAATTAAGAAGGAAAAATTGAAATTTTAGAAGAGTGTTGAAATTGTGTAGATACATGGTTGACAAAGGTGTAATAGTTATGTTATGTGAAATTAAATGTATCTACAATATGAAAATAAAATATGTGTGATTATAAGTTGATAAATGCAAGGTGTAATTATAGATCATTTCTAGGGAATTATTTGACATATGATAAATTGAATTAATAAGTTTGGAGTTGTGTGGTTGTCTAAAGTAGAAAGTGCCTATTGAATGAAAGGTGTACATTTGACTTGGAAAGGTCAAATTGTAGGTGGTTGTGTCATACTTGATGATAGTTGTGTTATAAAGTGATGAATGTGATTAGATGTTTATGTGTTTAGCATTGATCATAATTGGGTTGAATTATGATCTTTGTATTGAAAGTGTTAAGATAGAAAGTCAAAGTGGTCAACGAGTCCAAATATGTATTGACAAGTTGTGAAAAGTCAAAGTGATAATGAAATTGGAAAACTTGTTGAAATTGATATAAAAATGATGATTTTAGTGTGGATTGATTGTTTGAATAGTGGTTATATGGGTTGAAACCCAAATGGGTTGTTAAAGTGCCCAAATGGGTCACTTATGGGTCAAATGGTCAAAATGCATGTTGGTTCAAAAATAATGAATGTTAAAAAGACTTTGAATCATAAGTATAGTAACAAAGGGCGTTGAAAGTGATTTGTGTAGTCAATGTGGTTGTTTAGTTGAAAATGCCCAATTGGACCCCTAAACGGGTCAATGAGTTAAAACATGATATAAGGTGTATATATAGGTGATGAATGTGCCCACAAGTCTTAAATATATGTAGAAACATGTTAACAAAGAGTGGGAGTCTGAAACCATGCCATTTGGAAGTTGGTGTGTCAACCAAAACGGCTAAAACGGCCTAAAATGAGTCACACGTCCGTTTTCTCGTAAAACGAGTAAATTTAAAAAGTGTAAAAAGAGAAAGTTTTGTTTTGGCATAGTGGAGGTGCCTGCAAAATTTCATGACTTAATTCTTCACGGTTTAAGAGATATGCACGTTTGAATTTCGGAAAATTGCACTAAAGCTGCAGGTCTGAAAATAGCTTAGGGAACGCGATCCTAGCATGAGGATCTGGATCGCGTTAGTATGTTGAAATTGGTTGCAGTCGAATTTGTGCTGGGGAACGCGATCCCAGCAAGTTTTCCGGATCGCGTTCGTATGTGTAAATTGATCACAGAAAGTTTTCTAAATGTGAACGCGATCCAGCCACCTTAGTCCGGATCGCGTTTGCAAGAGTAAAGTTGACAAAATTTTTTTGCAAATTTCAAAAGTGCATAAGTGTTTAGTAGCGTTTTTACCCACGGAAAAATTGACACATTTTCTTTAAACTCCGATTGGGGTGAAATTTACACGGTCACTCGGAAACGTTCCAATGATCAAAGCTAAGTACCTTAGCCTAGGTGGTTTTTGGCCATCCGGGGTCGTCTGGGGACCGAAAATGGCATTTTACTATTTTTCGGACCTTATTTTGGACTTTTAGTTTACGTTTTGAATTGGGCTTTTGTTTCTTTATGCCCAGAGGCCATTCCTGTGACTATATGTAATATTAAAAGTTATTTTATGAGGTCCACCTAAGTTATAATGTATGAGTTACTCTCAGGTGAGCTATTCAAGTATGAAATATACCAGTAAATGATATTGTTGATTGTGTGACATCCGTCACCAAAAATGTAATTCGAAAATCTCAGTTCAAAATTATTTCTTATTTGTATTCAAGTTCGTTAATGATAACTTATATATTCGCTTTGGGCATGGAAACATTTCCTTAATAATTTATGGAAGTTATACGATTAGATAAATATACGCGAATACGAACATAATTAAATTGTGAGTATTAAATCTTAAAACATCACGGGCTAACTTAGTTCATGATTTATCAATTTTGGGCCCAAAGAAAATGATCCAACTCCCAAAAGCCAAACCCAACTAAACCCAACACCTCTTGAACCCTAGACCTATAAATATACCCTTAAACCTAACCCTAAAACTTTTCTATCACAAAAACATACAAAATCCCGTCCCAAAAATTCCAGTCACGAACATAGGTCGATTTGACCCATTTACGTTCGTTTTCAGCCTTCGGTCAAAACTACAAAGTTGTAGATCTCGAAGTTTTACCTTAAAATCGCGAGTTTCGGCCTCTGAAACACTCTAGATTATTTTAAAAAAATTATTTCATAAACTGCTGCTGTTGGTGACGAATTTTCAGAAACTTTGGTAAGTTTTCGATCCTATAATTCTCGTATACGTTTGATCGATCCACGAAAATGAATTCTAAGGGTTATGCTCTCAATATTTACAGATTCTAAGGGTTATCATCGTGCGTTTTTCTCGTTGGTTGGTATAATTCTCTATCCAAATCTTCCATATAAACGTATGTGATTATTTCGTATTGTCGTTTATTTTTGGTTCGATTCCATTGTATTCCGGATACATGAAATCATTAGGATAATATTAAAATCAGTGTATAAGTGGTAGAATCGAGAAATATGATTGTGTTTGCGGTTTGGATTGTTTATACGAATGATTAGGGTTGATTATCTATAAACCCTAATCTGATCAGATTTTTATTTCGGTTTGAGAAGCTTGTAACTTGTTCATTTCATGGTAATTTTTGTTGAAAAATGAGTCTAAACTTAAGTACTTTGAGTCTACTTTCAAATGGCGTCAGTTTCATGGATAAATGTGGAGAATAAGTTGGTCAAAATGATTTTACAAGTTTGTGTGTCAATTCTGAGTTTCTTGGTTCCAGGTTTCGGTTAAGTTGTAGATTTTTGAAACGTGCCTTAAACTAAGATTTAGTAGATTTTTACTGGAGTGTCTTTAAAGTGTTAAGTATTTTCTGTAAAAATATGATAATCATTTGAAACCTATAAGTATTTTAAGTAAATTAAAACTTTTGTGAAGTCAGAAAGAGTTAACGGTTTTGAGCAGATTATTTTGATGAATTTTTAAAAATAGTAAACTATTGAAATAAGTTCTGGAAAAATTACAGGATGTTCTTAACACCATGAAATGTCACTGGTAAAATTTGTAGAGTCAAATAATTTTATTAAGTCATGGTTTAAAATTCGTGAAGTGGTATGAAATTTCTGGACAGATTCTGAAATGCAAGATAGAGTAAAGATACTGATATTTTGAATAAACGAGGATTAAATTTTGTAAAGCTACTTGAGGATTGGTTGTGAGGAAACCTAGTAAAGGTGATTTGGACTTGGGATACAATGGAAGGACATAGTGTAAGTCCCCTAGTTTTAGGATCAATAACTTCGTTATCTGTAGTATTAAGGTGCGGAATCCCTCAATACGGTGTTATTTTACTAACAACGAATATGTTCGTATTGCGTTTTAACTAGACTTAGCTTTAAACAACGAATCGTCAAAGCCTAGCCTTAGGTTATGTTTTTCTCTGGTTTGTTGAATTCGCAGCAATTGAAATCAGAATGCAAAAGTTATGTTTTTCACCGATTGAAAAACATTATATATGTCCAGCTCGTCTCGACTCGCAAGGGCCTGCGAGTTCGGTCCAACTCGCAGCCCAAGCCCAACTCGGAACTCGGCTCGCCAGACTTCCACGAATTCAGTTCTCATCTCAGCTCGTTAATCTCGCGACCTGAGAACTCGACTCGCACAGAATGTATTTATTTCGTATTTAATAATTCGTCTAACTTAACACAATAATATGTTTAACGAATATTACTAACAAAACAAATATTTATTTACAAATCTAAACCAATATACAAACGTAATAATAATTACACTAGTCCTATATCAAGCTAGATCTGTTGTCACAATCTATGTCTCAACAGACTCCCCCTTGACAATAGCTCTAGCGTCTTTATCTTCACGCTGTCTTTGGTCTTCATTTGTAAATCTTACTTCCTGCAAAAATTTTAAGCTTGATGCATGTTTTAACCATCCTATGATAATCTCGTGCTAAATCACCCCAACCAACAGTAGATATGATCTTGTTCTTGTATAACATAATCAAATCTTCCTTTGATAAATTCATCAAATGTCTGTGATCATATACACGAAGAATTTCTTTTTCGCCATTAGGATAATCATCATCAGCTTCAATCATAAAGGCTTCTCCTGTTCCAGCATCTACCCCCCAATATTTCAATTTTCCCAAAATATTCTGAGGCATAGTCTTCATTGGTATTTGCTTAATGCATTTGACCGCTGGATAAACCTTCTTCCTTCTTCTTCTTCCAGTTCTCTGACTAAGTTCGTTTAGCTTTATCATTTTTCCTTTCCTTGGCTTAATCTTCGAAAACTTCATAGATAATCCTTCAGTCCTAATGATACGCTCAACATACTTAGCATAATCATCATCACTTGGATTTTTCATATCTAATCTAGCCAAGTCTCGAATCTCATATCGAGGCAATGAACTAAACACGGTAAGCTTCTTCTCAAAATATTGAACCCCGTCAAACCTTTTGATCGCGAAGAGCTTCAGGTCAGAGTCATAATACCATCCAATAATGCCAGTTTTAAGTACACGCTTTCCAGTAATATCAACTTCTTTCAAAATGCGTTGCTTATTTTCCTTTTTCTTTTTCAGCATTTCTTGGATAAACATAGGATTACCAACCATATGTTTGTATTTGTCCTCTATTTCTTCAACTTCAGTATCTGAATCTTCAGAAGCATTCTCAAAAGCTTCTAAATCAATAACTGATTCTCCTTGTTCATTTACAAAAACAGATTCAGTCGTTGATGGATTCACAACATGTTCATCTACATTTGCATCCAGATCAACACCTTCATCTATCACTGATTCAAATACTACAGTCCAATCTTCAGGAAGTTTGAACTCTCCTTCTTCAATATCATAATCAATCTCTTCATCTATCTCATCCAGAATATCATCTTCCGAATCTGATAGATTAAGCATTTCCATTCCTAGAGAAAAACATAAATACAAATATATTAATAATTCAAATTCTTTATTGATTTCCCTGAACCAATCTAAGAATTTCTTTATTAATTCTTTTGTATATTTTAACCTAACATATAAACGCAATATAAATATAACTTATAAAATCTTTTATTGATTACCCTGAATCAATCTAAAATCTCTTAAGTCTACTTAACAAATATTAATTAATTTTAAATTCTAATGCATTGTGAATAATCACCAAACATTTAAATTTACTATTAATTACCTTATATAATTTCCAAGTGTTAATTGATCTCATTCATTATCAATTTAACCTTTAAATTATATATCATTTGTCTAGTTAATACGAATACATTTTTAACTTGTTAATTACTTATAAACCTTACGGTCTTAAGTCTATAATCAAATCTAAAATGCATATGTTATTATAAAATTATGACCGCCGAAATTAATCGGAACACGCCGCTCGACTACTCAATAAGTCAGAAGTCTTTCGATCACTATTTTATCTTAACATAATTTTATAAACTTAAATTACCAAACATATTTTACTTAAAATAATAATAACCCTAAGCCAAATATATTTACACAATAATTAAGTTTACACTTGTTCACTACAAACTATTACAAATATTACAGTACTAAGATAATACTAAGCTATCTTACCAGCTTCAGTATCACCCGATACAGTCTTATCTGCACTTGTACCCACTCCAGAACCACTAGCACCAGCACCAGACTCCCCCTGAATAGTAGCTTGCTCACTAGTCTTTGAAGGACCAGTCTGCTCACCACTCGGTGCATTGGGATCATCGTCCTTATCTTGATCTCTCTTTCTCTTCAACTCATTCTCTCTGCAAGACTCCAGATATACCAATATCTCCCCCTGAGCAGGCTGTCCTGAATGCGATCTCAAGACCAGACTCTCTAAAGAAGATAACTTCAGTCTCTGTACAGTGAAGTCCGCAAGTAACGTCTCATGAGTCTTCATCAACAGATTGTACGATTCACTCTGCTTGAGTATCTGTTGTGAAAGAAGAAGATTGCTCGACACCAGCTCTGGAATCTGAGAAGTAAGCTTCTCCAAATCCTTTACCCTCGACTCTAAGGATGTAATCCTTTCAGCATCAGTCGTTGGAGTAACAGGTATCGTTCTGGGTCCAGGCGGTGTAAGAGACTCAATATGCCAGTCTCTGGTAAGCGGTGTATGAGGTTGAGACAAAGCTTGCGTAAGCAAACTTGTCGCAAATCTAGCTGTTTTGTTCGTCGGAAAATTAGCTCCACGAACTAAATCAGCAACCTCATGCTGTAAAGTTAAACACAATTAAAATCAGTTATTGTTACAGATTACTCTGTCTCAAACTCTAATTAATTGCATAACACTCATAGTTATAGAACTTATATCTCATACCTGAAGCGGTAAAGACATCGATTCCGTAACCACCGGTGCAACCATCTCTACCTGTGGTGTATCCTGAGAAACTGTATACAGAATTAACTGTCTCAGTTCAACTCCTGATAAACAACAAGTTAAGATTATTTAACTTTAATTAATACTAACCTTCTCGAATAGTAAGCGTTCTCGGACGCTTCATCAAAGGAATCTCAACTTCCTCAGTACCTTCCTCCAGAATACTCTTACCCTTCCTCTTCTTTTCAGAAGCAGATGGAGGAGGAGAAGGTGTATTATCAGAATCTTCATCTGAAGCCGTCTCACCATCACGACCTCTAGATGATCTAACAGGATCCTAAATTTTAAATATATTAAACATTTATGATTAGCGTAAGCTCTATCATACAAGTTCTATATATTTAAGATTAATCAGATATAATACCTCAGTTGGTACAACAACTGATCTATCAAGCTGTATCTGCTCATCCTCAAGTAATATAACTTCTGGATGTGCAGCCTCAGCTTCAGCTTCCTGTTCGTATAATGATATTTATATTTTTAAAATCAGAAATAATATCCAATTTACTAAATATCTAATATCAGAATCATTATATAATAATATTATGCATCTATGATCAATAAAAACAATCTATCAACTAAGCATCTATATTATTACATAAGTAACAGATTACCTCAGGTGGTGCCAAGTAACTCTCAATGTCTTGAAGCAAAGGATTTGTCTCATCATCATTCTGCTCCAAAACTTCTTGCACAACCTGTGCAGCAACCTCTTGATTCACCTGCTGATCCACCTGACCAGCCTGAATAAGAACATCCTCAAGGAGCCCTTGTGGATCTTCAGGTTGAGCTTCCTCAGCTACAGGTGCAGGTACAACATCAGCAACAGCAGGAGCAACAACAGCAGCAGGAGCTACGTCCAACCACCCATGATTTGGCGGTGCAACGTAGTTCGGATCAACAATATATCCAAAAAGTGGTCTAATTTCCGGTTTCACCACTCCTTCCTTCCTAATCGTCTGCATAAACATGGCATTATAACCACGTTGATCAATGGTATTCACCGATAAAAACGGCTCAGGAATAACCAAGTTCGGTAGACGCGCACGTATGATAAGCATACAAAACCTCGGGTAGATCATAAATCTAGATCTAACAGAACCCGATATCTGTCTAGCTATCTCTCCAAAAATGTAATCACAAAAACTGTATGGTTTATTGTAAACCAGTGACAGTACAGCCGATAGAATCGCAGGGCTCAACTCATCAAAGCCACCTTTCTTTGCTGCGAAGACTATATTCATCACGTGCCAAAGAAACCTCCACTGACCAATGACCAGAGGCTTCTGGAACTGACGTCCACGCCTGTCTCCTGTATATCCCATACGTCCAATAGCACCCTCAATAAAGTCCATAGGATACTCAATATCCCCGTTCTCCTGTTCTACCGTACCTAGCTGCAAAATCTCACGAAGATTACCAGCTGAAAAGGTAACAGGTTGTCCACCAACTGTAGCTCGAATCTCTGGCGGAGTGACAGATTCGTCATAAACAATATCCGTCCAGAAATCGTTCAGTATAGTCTGTGAGATAGGAGGATTGGCCGTAATGGCATATCTAATCCTTGATCGTGCTAGAAAACGTAATATATCAGCAACCCTGTCAGCCCGTTTGGCCTCAAGGTTCAGATCAACCAGGATGTTGTGACCCTTATCAAATGCTCTAGCCATATCTGTAATAAATACAAACAACAGATATAATTTAATGCACGATAAAAAATATTTAAACTATTATGTATTATGAATCGAGATTCATCAAACATCTTAGTTTAAAATTGTAATTATATATAACTTGATACAAAAATAATCTCAAGTCGTATATAAAAATTTTACTTATAACTAAAAAGTCTTAAGTCTAATTTAAATCACGTTAGGTACTTGTTATTTTAATAAAAATCTCAAGTCGTTAACGTTAAAAATTATACCGCTAATGTGAAATTAGGACACGCCACTAATTTTCTTCTTAAATTAGTAGACTTTCGATATAATCATATAAGAATTAACACAAATCCATTTCATAAAAGTTATTACTTAAAAAGTCTTAACATTTATATCACTACTTTTAAAAAATAAAATTTTTCTAAGTACTGGACTCGCATAAACTGGCCTAACGAGGTGAGGTCAACTCGTTTTGCTTATGAACTCGCTAAACTTATAAAGCAGCTATTGAAGTGAACTCGCTAATCTCATGGATTCGCTAGTCAACTCGCTGCGAGTTGATTCACAATGTCAACTCGTTTCATTCAATCAGGGAGTCGAGGTAAAATCTCAACTCGTTCGATGAACAGCCGTCGATAATTTTTAATTAAAATCGATTAATCTGTTGAATTTAACATGATCTATCAATTGATTTACGTTTATTAACATCCATTTAACATAAACCACAAGGATTTATGTCCAATAACATCGTAATCGACGCAAATCGTTTAGTTTTTAACCCGAAACCCTAAGTTTTATAAAAACTTCAATTTCTTGTTATTTACACGGTGAAATCCGTTGGTTTATACCTCAAAATGTTCGCAATATGAAGGTGTATAAAGTCCTCGGATTGAATAACTCGTTCCCGTAATCTAAGAATCGAAATCAAACGAAAACAATAAATCGCCTCGTTTCGCCTTGTTGACGGATTCGCAAGCTTTACTGAACTCGCGAAGTATGTGGGTTCGGTGGGTTGGTCTGACTCGTTTGACCACCTTTATACTTTACATTCGATTCGCGAGATTTGAAGCGGACTCGCAAGTCGAAGTCAACTCGCAGAAATAATTAAAAACGCGAATTTTAATTCTAAGTATAAATAAAAACCCGATATTTTCACAAGTCTAAATTATAATTAATTTTCACTTGTATTTGTCACGTTGTTCAACTCAAAAACATTCAGTATGATTTAATTCCGAAGGGTAAGCATAATTAACACAAAAATTAAAAACTAAAACAAAATTACATAATCATAGGTATCAAGTACCATTTTATTAAACACTTGAAACAAAATAAAATACATACACAAAATGAATAAGAATTTATCTGCTTAGGGATCATATTAGTAAGAATAAGCAATTCATGATATATTTAAAAAGTTTAAGCAGATTGGTAGTATACATACCTCATGAAATTCAAATAAATTACTATAAAATTACAACTAAATATATCATTTATACATTTATATTTATAAAACTATATCTTAGGTACCTTTATCCACATAGCATAATTAATAAATGCATTACGCACATAAAGTAAATATTTTAATTATAGATAGTTCAAGACGATTACCAGTATATGATCCACATAAACAAATTATACTCAATTTTCTAAGCAAACTCTTTATTGTTAGTATGAGAATTATCAAGTGCTTCCTATTATATGACATACTGAAGAATTCAAGTAAAACACATAACACTGCATCATTAAATTTTCAAGGTAGCGGTTACTAAATGATGTATCTTTTCGAAACATATAACATACACTTGAATTTTTACGGTTAGACAAATATCAAACATACTTTGAATATGCTATGTTATCTAAGTCTGTACGTAGTACAACAGAAGATTCCTTCTAGCATAATTCAAAATATATTTGAGAATATTAATTTAATTAAAGGTTTCAGTTCTGTACATAGTACAACATAGTTACCAGTAATTAAATTAATACCCATATTGCTACTATTTGTCACTTTAATTAAAATGCATGATAACAGTGTATGGTAATACCATCATTCAACATTTAAGACTTAATGTCATACATCATAGAATAGTTACACAAAATAATAAACAAGTAGTTAATTAAATTCTTAAGACTTAGAAAATTTCATATAATTTGCCTACCAGTACATCATATGATGAAGCCATCTAAAATTTTACTAAAAATAGACAAATTATAACTTGTGGATATAGGTGTATAATCAAATAAATATAAACACATACCTGATAGAACCGCTGTAGTTCTAAAGCAACTTTATTTGAACCTACTACCATATCATACTTAGGACTTAAGCTTTATTATTGTGAAGCTTATTCTCCTAATGTACTATCATTTCCCGTAGTTTTTGCAAATAAAAACTTAAATGAAGGCGATTCCCCTTAGGTAACAAGCAAATGAATGCCATACGCCTTTTTTTTTTTTTTTTTTTTTTTTTTTTTTTTTTTTATATTTTTTTTAATAATAAACACATAAATACTAACTATTACAAGAATACCCTTGGAAGACTAATCACTCTGGATTTCTCATTCCGTTTAGTTGAACCAACGTCTCAAATCTTGCTCTGTCGAACGCCTTTGTGTATAAGTCTGCTAAGTTATCCAATGATGGAACCTTAACTAACTTTATCAATTTCTTTTCAGCACAATCTCTAATAAAATGATGTCGAATATCAATATGCTTAGTTTTACTGTGCTTTACTGGATTATTGGTGATCGACATAGTAGATTCGTTATCAATCATCATAGGAGTATTGGTTATATTTAACCCGTAATCCCGCAGTTGCTGTTGAATCCAAAGAACTTGCGAGCAACAGCTGCCAGCTGCAACATACTCAGCTTCACATGTAGAAATGGCTACCGAGGTTTGCTTCTTGCACTGCCAGGATACTAATCTACCTCCTAAGAATTGACATCCTCCAGTCGTAGATTTCCTATTCTGATTGCATCCTCCATAATCCGAATCAGTATAAGCTACGAGATCTAAGTCTCCATCAATCGGATACCAAAGACCCAGCTTAGGTTTCCCTTTGAGGTAACGAAAGATTCGTTTAACAGCTTGCATGTGTGACTCTTTCGGATTAGACTGATATCTTGCGCATAAACAAACAGCAAACATGATGTCAGGCCTAGAGGCTGTAAGATACATTAGTGATCCGATCATGGCTCTATAAAGAGTTGGATCCACATCGCTATCACTCGATGTATCTGGACCTAATCCATGATTGACTGGAATTGGAGTATTGTAGACCTTACTTTCATCCATCTTGAAACGTTCTAATAGCTCATATGTATATTTAGATTGATGAATAAAGAATCCATCCTTCTTTTGATCAACTTGTAATCCTAAGAAGAAATTCAACTCTCCCATTGCAGACATTTCAAACCTTTTTCTCATGACTTTCTCAAATTCTTGACACATCTTTTCATCAGACGATCCAAAGATAATGTCATCAACATACACTTGTACAAGAAGAAAGTCTTTCTTTTTCCACTTCACAAATAGTGTACTATCAATTGATCCTCTTGTAAATCCATTCTCAAGTAGATACGTTGATAGTGTTCCATACCATGCCCTAGGTGCTTGATGTAATCCATATAGAGCCTTATTCAAACGATATACTCTATCTGGATACTCAGGATTAGCAAACCCTGGCGGTTGTGAAACATACACCAATTCTTCCACTTTGCCATACAAAAAGGCACTCTTAACATCCAACTGATACACTTTTATACCATAATATGATGCGAATGCTAAGAATACTCTAATTGCTTCTAGCCTAGCAACTGGTGCAAACACTTCATTGTAATCAATACCTTCTTGTTGATTAAAACCTTGAACCACTAGACGAGCTTTATTGCGAGTAACGATACCTTTATCATCTCTCTTACACTTAAATACCCATCTAGTTCCAATTGGATATTCTCCCTTTGGTAGGTCAACCAACTCCCATACTTGTAATTTAGAGAACTGAGATAGTTCTTCTTGCATTGCTTCTACCCACGAGTTTTCTTTTAAAGCCATTTGAACATTTTTAGGCTCGACTTGTGAGATAAAGCATGAATATAGACATTGATTAGGAATCCCTGTCTCTTTCATTGCAGTATACAAGCTTTGGTATTCAGAATTCTCAGACGTATTAGTTCTGGATTGATGCCTAGTTTGAACCGGAGTATTAATATCACCGATGATGTTTTCAACTGGATGATTCTTACTCGTTCTAGTTGTAGTAACTGGTTCAACTGGTATCTCATCTTCCAAATTAGTACCAATTTCTTCCAATTCAGGTACATCTTCCGTACGTGCTGAAGATATTCTTAGATGTTTCAAAGGAGTAAGTATGTCATCAAACTTTGTATGAAGATCATCAAGATCTTCTGTTTCTAGAGACTTATCCTCTGAAGGTTTTTGTGACTCACTTGTGGAAGCTTTATCTGAGTCAACAGTAGTCTTGATTCCAGACTGCTTAACACTCGATGTTGAAGCGGGACCAATATTCTCATCTTCAAACACTAAATGTTCAGCTATCTCTGAATCACTGACATAGTCACTAATAGGAACTTTAAATGATGCAAAAAGATCAGAATAATCAAATTGCCAATCTAAGCCCTTATGAACATCCGGTGAATAGCTTGTAACCTCAATATTATAAACTACCTCCAAACGTCCTGTGACTTTATTAAAGACTCTCTTATTTGGCGAATTGGGCATATAACCTAGGAAAAATCCTTCGTCAGCCTTCTCACCAAATTTTGCTTGATGTCCAGTCTTTAATATGGTGCATGAAACTCCAAAGGGTTCAAACCCTTTTAAGTTAGGTTTCTTATTGTTCAAAAGCTCATAACAAGTCTTGTTATGTCTCTTAACCGTAAGAACTCTATTAAGAACATAACATGCTGTATTCACTGCTTCTGCCCAAAAGATGACCGGAAGCTTTGAATCAGCAAGCATTGTTCTAGCAGCTTCAATCAACGTTCTATTCTTCCTTTCAGCAACACCATTCTGTTGAGGTTCATAAGGTGCACTGAATTGATGTAATATCCCTTTGCTTAAGCAATAGATATTCAACGTTGAATTCTTAAACTCTGTTCCATTGTCACTACGAATACGCTTAACTCTCTTTTTATAGACATTCTCTACTAGATCAAAGAACTCAATTAGAATTCCAGGAGTCTCATCCTTTGATCCCAAAAAGAATACCCATGAGAATCTAGAATAGTCATCTGTGACAACCAAACAGTACCATTTGCCACCTAGACTTCTCTTGCTTATAGGGCCGAAGAGATCCATATGTAGCAATTCAAATGGCGAGGAGATAGAGTTTTCAGTCTTAGGTCTGTGTGGTTTCTTGTGCTGCTTTCCTTTCATGCAAGGAACACACTTATCCTCAGACTCGAAACGTTTTTGTGGTACACCTAGAACCAAACCATTTTTGGTTATATAATTCATCTTTCTCCAGTTTAGATGTGCCATTCTCCTATGCCATAACAGAGCATCTGTTTCCGAAGCCTTGGACAATAAACATGTAGACACCATTGAAGAGTTAGGAACACCCATGTTGATAGCATAGATGTCCTTCTTCCTTGGCGCCCTCATCAATATCCATTCATCAGGAATTTTAAAACCTGGCTTCAGGACTAAGGCCTCCTTTTCATTGAAATAAACTGGATGACCTTTATCACAGACTTGGGAAACACTCACTAGGTTGTGTGTAAGTTCTTCAACATAGTTCACATCCTCAAGAGTCAAAGTTCCATTTGAAACTTTTCCTTTTCCCGAAATTACTCCTCCTTTATCTCCTGCAAAATTTACTTTTTGCTTGAGACTATCCTTGAAGTCCTTCAGTAGACTTCTTTCACCGGTCATGTGCCTCGAGCATCCACTGTCTACATACCACCAACTGTCCTTGTTCACAGCATGCTCCTGCACATAACACAAAACACGATCAGTTATCAAGAGGGACCCAAGCCATTACGGTCTTGGTTTGTCCCTTATCATCAACAAACTTAAGCTCTTTAAAATAACCATTCTTCCCATCAGGAGCTTTGGTTACTTTCGAAGTAGCTTGAGTTTGTGGACGATCAGCCTTAAGAGGTGAATTTGAGGAGAACCTCTTAGGCACAAAAGTATGAGCTCTATTATGATAATTATAATTAAACTCATGTGATCGCGAAGTAGTGCCACTTTCATAATGACTATGGCCTCTACTTGGAGTTCTAAACCTCGACGGTGTCACATCCCTAGACTTATGGACATAATTATCACTTTGAGTATATGACCGTTTAGGTTTAGGTGGGGAGACACTATGCTTACCATCTCTTTTAAGAATGTTCACAGGTTTATTACCTAACTTAGGTTTGGTATCTAACCCGTCTACAGTCATATCAGAGTCGGTCTGTGTCTTTTCCTCAATCACAAGCTTATGTGGTGCTTCAGGCTTTTTGTTAGGACAACACGAAGCCACGTGTCCTTTTTGATGACATTTGAAACATGACATCTGCTTGCGTGATTTGCTCACTTTTGCTTTCTCATCCGGAGTCTTAGGCACTAACGGTTTAAGCTGTTCCTTATCAACTTTATCATTAATCTTAGCATCGTTAATCACTCCACCCGATACAAAATGTATTTTGGTGAACTGAGAAGCCTTGCTATTATCTAATGATACGTTCTTAATAACATCTTTCTGTGCCTCTGACTGTTCAGGTTTATCAGCTACTAAAATCTCAGGATTAACTTCAGTCATCTCAGAGTCCTCAGGAATAGGAGTGTAATTGGCATTAAAAGGCGGGGATACATCATTGTAACCTAACCCAGTCTTGTCCTTTACACTACGTTGAGCATCTAACATTTTATCCATTTGAGATGTCCTATAATTCTCAAGTTTACGGTTTTGCTCAATTAACCTTAAATTAAGGTTCACTATTTCCTGATCCTTACTAGCAATCGTCTCATTTAAGTCTTTGATATTCATATAGAGACCATCTATGACAACAGATTTTTCACTTATGGTATCTCTAAGTTTTGTTCTATCCAACGCATCAGACTTAATTTTATCTTTTAAGACCTGTTTATCATCACTTAATCTACGAACATCCATAATAGCTTGATCAAGTTCAGATCTAACAGTCTTATAAGATTCCTTATCCATATTTAATTGTGATGACAGATTACTATTTGACACAGTTAAGACACTATTCTGAGACTGTAAATCAGTAACTAAGTAACAAACATCAGCAAGATTAAGAATATCTAAACATACCTTCTTCTTGTCAGTTTGTAATTCAGCCATACGTGCCACTAATTCTTCAGGACTCATATCTGGAGTTGAATCCATATATAGCACATCATCATCACTTGCCCTTTTTTCAGACTCAGCCACCTCTACTCTCTGTTCCATGTCAGTGGGCATGTAGGACACTGATCCAGCAGTTGTTTCTTCGATCTCGGCCATCAAAGCTTCTTCAGAATGAGCTTGCCAATCATACGAGCCATCCAACTGCTTCACCACTAAGGCTTTGGAAGCAAGAGTACTTCCCGAACCTTGTTTTCCTTGTGCTTCTACTTTAGGTCTTTGGCATTCTCTAGCAAAATGACCAATACCCTGACAGTTAAAGCATCTGACCTTGGTTTTATCAAACCCTGATCTATTGCCCAACACCTTTCTACCAGTTTTCTTGAGGAAATTCTTCACCTTTCTAGATATCAACGCTAGTTGATCTTGAAGTTCCAGTTCCTCAAGATAATCAGAATCTATCTGCTCATAATCCTCATCAAATAGAATAGGATCATTGATCTTTCCTTCTATGTAGTTCTCATATGATGCCACAAAGGAAGCAAGAACAGACAGTTGCTGTTCAGCAGATTTCACACTCATCGGCATCTTCTGATGCTCTTGAGGTGACTTCTCAGAATTCTTTCCCTTTGTCTCATCACCAGAGGAGGAAATAAAGCACAGATCTTCAGTGATCATCTCTCCATTTTCATTAGTATCACCAACTAACAGTGCAGTGGTCGAACTCGATGACGCAGTCGAAAGACTTGACTTTCCATGATACAGCCCAGGGTTCTGAACCTGATCAGAATCACTATCTCTTGACTTCTTGGAGAAATCATAACCTTTCAGCTTGTCAATGACTTGCTCTAAGGTCATAGTAGAATACCTAGTTTCGTTATCCTTAATCATAACACCATACATTTCCCATTTAGAAGGCAAACCCTCAAGGAACTTGTCGGTTTTAGATACTTCTTCTTCAAAAATTTCATGGTATTCTAATTCACTTAGCAGATGGTAGAATCGTGTAACATAGGCATCAAGATCTTCTCCTTTTAAAGCTTTAAACATAGTAAACTGCTTTTTAAGAAGACTCTTCTTGCCAGCTCTCACCTGTGGACTTCCCTCACCTCTTTTCTCTAAAGCTTCCCAGAGCGCTTTAGCAGTATGAAAAGACTTGAGTTGATGAGCAAGGGATTTAGGAAGACACATCTTTATGCAAGAATGTGATTTATTCTCATTTCTGTACGCTTCCTTCTCTTGATCACTCATGTTTGCATAGGTAAGAACTACAGTAGCATTTTGAACAGTTTGAGTAGGTGGGGTGTATCCACTCTTGATACACATCCAGATAGACAGATCATGGAATCTACAGTAAGATTCAAATCTGTCCTTCCAATTGTAGTAATCCTCGATTCTTAACAACTTAGGTGGAACGTTTGACTTTCCCACCTCGTGGTCCATTTCGATCATTCTACTTAAGTCAGACATCTTAAAAACGTAAAATTAAACTGTTTCAGCGAATTCATAAATCTCAACTCGCAAGACTCAGCTCAACTCGCAATCTCAGCTCGACTCGCAGAATTTGTCGATTCGCAAGCCTCAGTTCGGATTGCTAAAAGATGTCGATTCGCAAGTGATGTCGATTCGCGAGAGATCTCGGTTCGACTTGCAAGCCTCAGTTCGACTCGCTAGTTCAACTCGGTTCGCAGGCGACGCTGGAACCCTAATCTCGACTCGCGAAACGGCTGTTAAACCCGAAAAACGAATTTTAAGGTATTTTTACGAACGAAACTGAGAAATTCGACTGTAAACTAACCCTAAAACTTCCAGAGAATGATTTTGATCGTTAGTATTGCAATAATGCACGTAAAAACGACCCGAATCAAAAACGCAATAAACTAAAACTCACGAACACACTCGTATCTAGCCCGAAAGCTTTGATACCAGATGTAAGTCCCCTAGTTTTAGGATCAATAACTTCGTTATCTGTAGTATTAAGGTGCGGAATCCCTCAATACGGTGTTATTTTACTAACAACGAATATGTTCGTATTGCGTTTTAACTAGACTTAGCTTTAAACAACGAATCGTCAAAGCCTAGCCTTAGGTTATGTTTTTCTCTGGTTTGTTGAATTCGCAGCAATTGAAATCAGAATGCAAAAGTTATGTTTTTCACCGATTGAAAAACATTATATATGTCCAGCTCGTCTCGACTCGCAAGGGCCTGCGAGTTCGGTCCAACTCGCAGCCCAAGCCCAACTCGGAACTCGGCTCGCCAGACTTCCACGAATTCAGTTCTCATCTCAGCTCGTTAATCTCGCGACCTGAGAACTCGACTCGCACAGAATGTATTTATTTCGTATTTAATAATTCGTCTAACTTAACACAATAATATGTTTAACGAATATTACTAACAAAACAAATATTTATTTACAAATCTAAACCAATATACAAACGTAATAATAATTACACTAGTCCTATATCAAGCTAGATCTGTTGTCACAATCTATGTCTCAACACATAGGTATGTCTAGGTTGTAACCCGTATACGTATATATTCGTTTGTAGATTGCGAGTTGTTTGGTGGATTCTTTTGAGAGAGATACTTACTTTGGTATTCAAGGTGAGTTTTCGTGGCCCCATTTTCTTTACATAATTTTACATTGGGGGAAAAGTATGCTCACATATTTTACCAACTGTTTTATGCTGTGAACGTATTCATTTCTATTTTTGGACATATGCTTGAAATGTGTGACACTATGTGACTTATATGCATTGAGACTTGTTGCTTACATCCGTGCTGTACTTCCTTGTGGGGTATTTGCCGTACATTGAGATTTGTTGCTTACATCCGTGCTGTACTTCCTTGTGGGGTATTTGCCGTACATTGAGATTGGTTGTTTACATTCGTGCTTTACCTTCTTGTGGGGTATTTGCCGTACATTGGGATTGTTGCTTACATTCCTGCTTTACTTCCTCGTGAGGTAATTGCCGTACATTGAGATATACTGGCTGCATTATTTCACATTTGTGTACATTTCTATTGCATTGTCCTAACTTATTATCATCACAGCAAAATGTTTATTTTTATGGTGTCTGGTTAAACCTACGAAACTCACCAACATACGTGTTGACGTTTTTGAGCATATCTTTTCAGGTTATACTAGTGGACTTAAAGCAGTGGACAAGAGAACTTAGTGGACCTTTAGGGTTGCATTAAGAGTGATTCAAGACTTGTGGTACATTATTAAGGTTGTTTGTGAAGGCTTGTTTTGCCTTAACATTATAGTGTACGTTTGTTTGTAAGATGTCGAATTCATTGTTGAAATGTATGCATGACATGAACCGTTATTCATGTTATTGGCATCATGACACATTGGATATTGTATTTCATATAGAATTCTTTATAATGATGTGTTGTGATCCTATCACCGTTATACCCCGTTGTTTCCGCTTTAGACGGGGTGTGACAGATTGGTATCAGAGCCATTGTTTATAGAGATCTAGGTGGATTGGCCTAGACTATAAATAAGGAACCCACATATAGGACATGAGTTAAGAAGTTATGTGTGCATACAATTCTGTGAAGCTAGTTGTTGCTAGTGTCGATCATTCATCTTAACCATTTCAAGTAAGAAAGACGTTATAAGCGTTTCTTCAACATCTTATGACTCTTTATGTGGTTCGTCTACATGTTACTTAGGATTCTATAAATATCCGATCTCTTTACGCAAATTCAAAGTTTATTGTGATACAAAGACTTGGAAGATAAGTATGTGTATGAAAGAATGCTTTCACAATTACGGCTGCAGACGTAATTGACAAAGGTGTTCTGACGTATGTATGCTTATCCGACCATGTTTGCGTGTCTCATGTGCTATCTCCGTGTCGTCTAGTAATAAAATCCCAATTTCATTCGTTACCGAATCAATCAAATGGTTGTGAGTCTTGTGCATTTATGCCTTGACAAACTCCAAAGCATTTAACTATTCTAAACTCATATTAATTCGGAATTATAACAAGCATACTACTAAGACGCAATACACGTAAATTTTACTCGTGGAGAAGAAACACTCAGTGGTGGTCATACAAGTGATAGTGGTGATTGAACAGATGGTTGAACTGGAGAAATTTGTTGTATTGAAGGCAAGAACTCCAATGTTGTTGTGATCATTACACGACAGTGGTGGGCCTTTATATTCAAAGTTGTCATACAAGTTGGTAACAACATATTGAATCATGGTAGAGCTAACGACACCGAAGGAGAAAATGGAACTAATATTCGAGAATTCAAATGATGGAAGTGGTGATGGCGCGAAAAATAAATAAAATAAAATTAATAATAATAATAATAATAAAATATATAAATAAATAAATAAATAAATAAATAAATAGATAAATAAATAAAATAAATAAATGCACTGTTTAAGAAGAAATATTCTTTCAATAACGAAATGAAGAAGTTAGTGAACAAGTTTTGGATTTTCTCTACGATGGGAGTTAACCATGCAACATATATCGGATAATTTTATGAGTTGGCAAGAATTATACCTTATCCCGTGGCACTTGAAGCTAACAAAATGGGGAAGTACATCAACAGATTTATTCTGGAAATTAGCAGGACGGTAGAAGTGACTAAGTCTCTTACCATCCGAGGCGCAATATTGATGGGTGGATTGTTAATTGATGAAACCCCTAAGGCTGGAAATGTAGAAACAATACCAAGAATGAAAGGGAATTTAAGAGACTGGTAGATACCAACACATGAAGAGATGGTTACACTTGTTCACATCTTTTGTGTGTAAGGTGTAACTACTATCATCACACATCTACATCATGTTGTATTTATTCAAATTACAACCGAAGAGGTCACTTTACAATTGAATATCGAATGACAGCTCGTCAAGTGGCGCCAATCAACACAGTAGAAAACTTGATGGCTTGTCTTGAGTGTGAGACTTTGAAACAATTTTATTAATGGGAGCACATAGAGACTAAAAGACTTTACATAAGGGTATACTCTAGTGCTAGAAGAATACGCTTTTAGCATTGACTTGTTACCCTTCGGACTCGGAAGCTTTGGTGTAGTTGTGGGAATGGATTAGTTGATTAGTAGAAATTGCATGTTTGGGAAATTATTTCGTATACCACTCAAATGGTGGTGTAATACCTGAAATTTTCATAGAACACTTTAAAGACGAAATGAAACAACTCGTGAGCGTTAAGGCTAATAAGTTAAAATTTCAAAACATTCTATTATCAACGATTTCCTCGAGGTCTTCTCAAAAGATTTAGGAGGATTACTTCATTCTTTACTCGTAAAGTTTTGTATCGATCTTATTCTTGGAGCAACCCCAGTTGCAAAAGCTCCATATCGCTTAACACTATTTGAATGCAAGAATTATTTAATCCACTTTAAGATGCTCTAAGACAAAGGTTTTATTCGCCCTAGTCATTTCTCAATGGGAGCACCTGTCTTATTTGTCAAAAAGAAAGATAGTTCTTTTCATATGTGCATTGATTATCGTGAACTTAATTAACTTACGGTCAAGAATCGTTGTCCTCTTCCAAGGATATATGATTTGTTCGATCAACTTCAAGGTGTTCAGTGGTTTTCAAAAATCAATCTTTGTTCTGGTTATCATCAATTGATGGTACATGAATTAGATATACCAAATACTGCATTTAGGACTCATTATGGGTCTTTTGGATTTCTTGTTATGACTTTCGATCCTACTAATGCGTCTATAGCATTCATATATTTAACGATCACGTATATAAACCGTATCTCGATGAATTTATCATACTTTTCATTTGCGACGTTCTAATTTATTAACTAACGAAGAGCATGAAGTTCCTTTAAGACTAATTCTAGAGTTACTTTCGAACGAAAGATCTATGCAATATATTCGAAAATCTTGATTTCAAGCTAGAGGATTGTTTTTCTTGGGCACTTTGTGAGCAAAGAAGTTATACTTAAGGATCATAACAAGAGCAAAACAGTAAAGGGATGGAAGATCCCACGGTCATCATTGGAGGTTCGTATAGCATTTAGGATTCACGGGCTATTATCGGCATTTTATCGAGAGTTTTTCAAAGACTCCTCAACTACTCACATATATATGTAAGAAGTTGTTGGGGTAAGAACTAAGAATAATCTTTTCAAACATTGAAGGATGCCTTGTGTAATCCATAAATTCGGACTCTTCCCGATGGATCGCAGGATTTCGTTGTGTATTGTGATGCATCCGACCGAGGTCTAAGTTGTGTGTTAGTTAAATGGGAGAGGTAGTCTCATTCGTCTCTCAACAACTTAAGGTACATGAAAATTACTATACTACCCACGAATTAGAACTTGGAGTGGTGGTGTTCGTACATATGTGTTGAAAACACTACTTGTATGACGTAAAGAATTTTGTTTATACCGATCATAGGAGCTTTTAACACATTGGTTTGTTGTTTGTTCTAAAGAAGTTGAACATGAGGCAAATGAGGTAGCGCGAATTGTTTAGCGGTTACGATTGTGAAATTCAATACCACCCGGGGAGGATGGACGGAGTGAGCGAACTATTCAAACATTTAAGAATATCCTTAGAGTGTGTTATCGATTTTGGTAGCAGTTGGGATACTCACTTACCATTAGACGAGTTATCATACAGCATAGTTATCATTCTAGTATTCAATGCGCATTATATCAAGCACTTCAGGAATGTAGGAGTCATTCATGGTAGTGTGGGCAGAAGTTGGATTAGAATCAGTTGATTTGATTGAAATAGTTCATGAAGCTATTGACAAGATCATTCAAATCAAGGAGAGGTTGGAAACAGTACGAGACAGGCAAGAGAGTTACGCAAATAAATGTCGAAAGCAGATAGAATTTTATGATAGAGATCATATATTGCTTAAATTATTGCTTTGGAAAAATACCATATATTTTGGGAAGAAGGGGAAAATTTATACATAGGTTTGTTAGATCGCTCTAAATTGTTGAGCGTGTATAACATATCGATTGAAAGTTGTCACAAGAGTGAAGTGCTGCTCACGAACTATTTCATGTGTCAATTCTATGAAAGTGTTGGCCGATAAGGTCTTACACATGTTTCTAGGAGGAGTTTAAAGGGAACCACAAATAACGATGTGTAGAGAAAACTGGTAGGAACCATGGATTGAGAGGTCCACATGTTGGAGCACATGTAATTTTAATTATCAAGGTCCGATAGAACGTTGACCTGAGTATAATTGCAAATGAAAATATCAAGCCAAGCTTATACATATGCACTTATTCAGTGATCGTGGTGACAATACGGCTCCGATTGAATTTCGGGACGAAATTCCCTAAACGGGGGGATACTGTGACATCCGTCACCAAAAATGTAATTAGAAAATCTCAGTTCAAAATTATTTCTTATTTGTATTCAAGTTCGTTAATGATAACTTATATATTCGCTTTGCGCATGAAAACATTTCCTTAATAATTTATGGAAGTTATACGATTAGATAAATATACGCGAACACGAACATAATTAAATTGTGAGTATTAAATCTTAAAACATCACGGGCTAACTTAGTTCATGATTTATCAATTTTGGGCCCAAAGAAAATGATCCAACTCCCAAAAGCCAAACCCAACTAAAACCAACACCTCTTGAACCCGACACCTATAAATATACCCTTAAACCTAACCCTAAAACTTTTCTATCACAAAAACATACAAAATCCCGTCCCAAAAATTCCAGTCACGAACATAGGTCGTTTGACCCATTTACGTTCGTTTTCAGCCTTCGGTCAAAACTACAAAGTTGTAGATCTCGAAGTTTTACCTTAAAATCGCGAGTTTCGGCCTCTGAAACACTCTAGATTATTTTAAAAAAATTATTTCGTAAACTGCTGCTATTGGTGACGAATTTTCAGAAACTTTGGTAAGTTTTCGATCCTATAATTCTCGTATACGTTTGATCGATCCACGAAAACGAATTCTAAGGGTTATGCTCTCAATATTTACAGATTCTAAGGGTTATCATCGTGCGTTTTTCTCGTTGGTTGGTATAATTCTCTATCCGAATCTTCCATATAAACGTATGTGATTATTTCGTATTGTCGTTTATTTTTGGTTCGATTCCATTGTATTCCGGGTACATGAAATCATTAGGATAATATTAAAATCAGTGTATAAGTGGTAGAATCGAGAAATATGATTGTGTTTGCGGTTTGGATTGTTTATACGAATGATTAGGGTTGATTATCTATAAACCCTAATCTGATCAGATTTTTATTTCGGTTTGAGAAGCTTGTAACTTGTTCATTTCATGGTAATTTTTGATGAAAAATGAGTCTAAACTTAAGTACTTTGAGCCTAATTTCAAATGGCGTCAGTTTCATGGATAAATGTGGAGAATAAGTTGGTCAAAATGATTTTACAAGTTTGTGTGTCAATTCTGAGTTTCTTGGTTCCAGATTTTGGTTAAGTTGTAGATTTTTGAAACGTGCCTTAAACTAAGATTTAGGTCTTGATATTTTTACTGGAGTGTCTTTAAAGTGTTAAGTATTTTCTGTAAAAATATGATAATCATTTGAAACTTATAAGTATTTTAAGTAACTTAAAACTTTTGTGAAGTCAGAAAGAGTTAACGGTTTTGAGCAGATTATTTTGATGAATTTTTAAAAATAGTAAACTATTGAAATAAGTTCTGGAAAAATTACAGGATGTTCTTAACACCATGAAATATCACTGGTAAAATTTGTAGAGTCAAATAATTTTATTAAGTCATGGTTTAAAATTCGTGAAGTGGTATGAAATTTCTGGACAGATTCTGAAATGCAAGATAGAGTAAAGTTACTGATATTTTGAATAAACGAGGATTAAATTTTGTAAAGCTACTTGAGGATTGGTTGTGAGGAAACCTAGTAAAGGTGATTTGGACTTGGGATACAATGGAAGGACATAGGTATGTCTAGGTTGTAACCCGTATACGTATATATTCGTTTGTAGATTGCGAGTTGTTTGGTGGATTCTTTTGAGAGAGATACTTACTTTGGTATTCAAGGTGAGTTTTCGTGGCCCCATTTTCTTTACATAATTTTACATTGGGGGAAAAGTATGCTCACATGTTTTACCAACTGTTTTATGCTGTGAACGTATTCATTTCTATTTTTGGACATATGCTTGAAATGTGTGACACTATGTGACTTATATGCATTGAGACTTGTTGCTTACATCCGTGTTGTACTTCCTTGTGGGGTATTTGCCGTACATTGAGATTTGTTGCTTACATCCGTGATGTACTTCCTTGTGGGGTATTTGCCGTACATTGAGATTGGTTGTTTACATTCGTGCTTTACCTTCTTATGGGGTATTTGCCGTACATTTGGATTGTTGCTTACATTCGTGCTTTACTTCCTCGTGAGGTAATTGTCGTACATTGAGATATACTGGCTGCATTATTTCACATTTGTGTACATTTCTATTGCATTGTCCTAACTTATTATCATCACAACAAAATGTTTATTTTTATGGTGTCTGGTTAAACCTACGAAACTCACCAACATTCGTGTTGACGTTTTTGAGCATATCTTTTCAGGTTATACTAGTAGACTTAAAGCAGTGGACAAGAGAACTTAGTGGACCTTTAGGGTTGCATTAAGAGTGATTCAAGACTTGTGGTACATTATTAAGGTTGTTTGTGAAGGCTTGTTTTGCCTTAACATTATAGTGTACGTTTGTTTGTAAGATGTCGAATTCATTGTTGAAATGTATGCATGACATGAACCGTTATTCATGTTATTGGCATCATGACACATTGGATATTGTATTTCATATAAAATTCTTTATAATGATGTGTTGTGATCCTATCACCGTTATACCCCGTTGTTTCCGCTTTAGACGGGGTGTGACAGATTGTTGTTAACAAGGGTTAGTAAACATTGAATATGAAATCATGTGAACTATATTATATGGACTAAATTAAAATGTGATGAAGTAATTGAATTACCTAGAGTATTATAAAGTGTTGAATTGAGCATTCTAAGAAAATTATGATATAAGTGCATGAACTTATATATATGGGATAGTTGAACATGAAATGAAGTGTTTACCTATAATTTGACTAAAAGTACTTGGATTGATGAGTATGTGTTGAATGTTATATATATTATTGATGAAATGTTTGGTACTAAATGTACTATAAGTATTAAGTTGTATAAATAATATTTAATATTGAATCCAGTAATAAAGAAGTTAATCGATGTATTCATGTCGGGCATTGTTGTAGGATGCCTGTATTGTTAATATAAACATGATAATATGAGTAGTTACGTTCAAAGTGATCAGTTAAAAATATTAGTAAGTTAAAAAGTTAGTTGTATACATGTTGCACGGTGGTATTATATATGTGTAAAATGTTGATATCATTGTTGTGAAATATGAGAGAGAAAAGATAATTATATGGGATATCGATGGTATGAAGTGGCCTGAGAATAAAGTGTGACTGACATAATATGACGACGTCTGGCCAACGTATTTATATTATGCCATTTCACATGGAGTTGTTGAGGCTACTCAGTACCAAATAAAGTTAACCGTTTTAATATAACCGGATATTGAAATGTAGCTGAGAAATAGTCAGATATTGACTAAAATGGAATAGTAGTAAAATACTAAGTTGTTGTTACTAACGTGGTATCTATTGTACAATTGAAGTGTATGTGTGATGCATGGTTAATTGTAAAACTTAAAAGATGATATAAGCAAAGTAGAGGTCAGTTGAATGTGAATAATATTGTTGAATGGATGATTAATGACAACACCTTGTGTTGTTGAAATACCATTGTTGAAGATGTTTGGTATTAACAGGTGTTGTCTAGCATCCCAAATTGTATGATGTGATGTTAGTTGATTACATGATAATAAGTTTAACTATAGAAATGGACCTCTACATAATGCTTATTAGTTAATCTTATATGTTGATGATTATATGATTGTGAATTCCTGTTAAATAAAGGATTTCGTATAATCGAGTTGTATTTATAACTGCAAGTTGTAAAGTAGTAATTAATGAGTTGCTAAAATTTGAAAATCTAGCAAGGTGATAACTAAAGAAGTATATAATTATTAGTTAACTTGCTAGTGACGGATCGAATTACAACTTGTTGCTAAGATGCATGTAGTAGTGTTCAGTACCACTTGTTGTTATTGTGGTTGTCGTTGTCGTTATAGTTGTATTTGCTGCTATAGTTGCTGTTGTGATAAAGATGATACTTTACTTGACTATGTAAGTGGTTGATTTAACTCATTAGAGGCAGGGTATAGGCACAGTATTGGTGCAGAGAGCATATATATTTGGAAATGTGCATGTGGAAAGGATTGAAAACATACATCTAAATTTATAACTTGCTCACGGGAGTAATGTATAGTATGTGTGCGCATTGTGATTAAATAGTTGATTTTGATACACCTCCTGCTGGTTTTAACATTTGGTGTTAGGTATTGAAATTGAACACTAAGCACAACTTATGTGTTTATGTGTGTTTAAGTGAGTTCAATTGAAATACACACTGGAAGTATGAAAGTTACTGAAAGAAACCTATATATAAGTATATGTTGACATATAAGTACATTTTGTGTTTATATGGTTAAGGATATGCATAAGTGATGGTATGCATAGTGACTCAAATTATGCACACATTTAGTGTGCATATTGTAATAAGTAATTATGTGGCTAAACTTGTGTGAGAAGTAGAGTAATAGTGAATTGAAATGGAAATGAGTAGGTGATGTTATTTTACAAGACTGAATATGTGTGAGCAGATTTCGAGGACGAAATCTCTTTAAGGAGGGGAGATTTGTAACACCCAGTTCTTGGGTCTAGTTGTATATTAATATTTTTCTGACTGTAAATTATTATTAATGCGTCAGAAAATAAGATCGTTGTTTTATTTGAAAATAAATGAGTAAAAGAGTCAAATAATTTATTGTGACTAATAAATTATTACGTGTTTTAATTTAATTTAGATGACGGTAAAATAAAATAATATTTCCCCGTAAATGATTTTTAAGTTCCAGACAACGATAAATACGGGGAATGAAATTTGACTAGTGATATCATAGACTCAAATAATTGAGTCGGTCTTTATTTACATTCATACATACATACGATCGTATATACATATATACAAGAAACATCAAACCTAAATTTTTGAAGAATCACCAAATTAGAGCCATGAAAAACGAATTTAGCTTCAATAACATGGATTAATCATCTTCTCATCATCACAAACATCTTGGTAAGTCTTGATTCTTCATGTTCATAAATCTAAAAATTTGGGGTTTTGAGGGTTATTGATTATAATCCGAAATTGAGGCTTGAAGTTGCTAAATTGATGTTTATTAAACTCATAAATGATGATATGTAACATGATTTAAGGGTTATCTTGTAGATTTGAATTAGGGTTTGTGAGATTGATTAGTGTTCTTGTGATATATGATGAGTTTGATGAAATTGTGGTTATAATTCGAAATTAAAGATTGATATTAGTTAAAGTGGTGTTACTAAGTGTTAATAAGATGATTAGTAACCTTAAACTACTTTAAAAGTGAATTAATTAAGTTGTAGAGTTTATGACTTAGATGGGTTTTGATTATATGATGATGTTTTGATGTTAACACACTATAATTGGTAATTATAAAGGTTGTTGGAATATTATTAGGAAGAATTGAAGTATAATCATATAAATAGTGATGGGTTAGTTGAATAATTATGAATTATAGCTTGTAATCTTGTATTATTGGTTAGTTGATGATTGAACCACGGTTATGAGCTAAGCTATAAATTAGAATTGATGAATTTGATATATGTTCATAAAGAAGGTCATGAACTTAATATGTAATTTAAGATTTAAAGCTATAAGCTTGTTAAGTGATGTATACTTGATAAGTGTTGTTAATATGGTTTTAAGTATTGAACGTAGTACTTGTGTAATGTGGGTGGATTAAATTCAGTAATTAATATCATTTTAAGACAAGTTACTAACTTGTGTTGTTCTATTGTATTCTCATATGCGCAGAAGGCTCAGTGATATTAGACTACTGAGTGGATGTCTGAGGTGGTCGGTGAGTGGATCTCTAATCCTCAGCATAACTTGGTTGTAACAAGTTTGGTTACAACAAGTAACGTATTATTACTTTATTAGTTGCATTGATGATTATGTTGATAGTAATAATACTGTTGATATGTGACTTATTGATTACGTGATCACCTGATTTATTTGGCCTTCGGGCATCAGTTGTTAATGAGGCAATGAGTTGTTGAACTGTTGGTTGGGCTAGTTGGTTATCCAAAGTTTAACACACCTCCTGTGTTAGTTGAAGATAATCACTAGCTATCGGTCTCGTCCGTATGGCCATAAAGATAGGTTGGATAAGTGTTCTTGGGGAGCCACCCGGGTTTATGGTTATCCCCAGAGCCGCCGATCCTCATTATGGTGTTGTTGATTAGTTGATGAGTTGTATTGTGTACTTGCTTGTTTAGTGGTAAGTGTTGTACACAAAGTTGTTGAGCTAAGTTAGGATGTTGATTAGTTATCTGCTCACTTAGCGTTATGCTAATCCCTCACATTAACACTTCTTGCAGGGTTTTGCTATTATATTGGTTGGGCAAGAAGCTGGATTAGAAGGAATGTTTGACCACGAGGCATTACTCTGATAGCGGATTTGTATAAAATAATGTTTTAACATGTTTTATATAACACCTCTGTTGAGAAATTATGTTTTGAAAATGTTGAATTTTATATGTTGTTACAATGAAGTAAATTATGACTATCTATTTGGACTTACGCTTCCGATTTACTATATTTAAATGATTATAAATGAGGGGTGTTATAAGTTGGTATCAGAGCATAAGTTTGGGTGAATTGTACATTATAAGATGTTCAATCCCAAACTTAGATATGTGTCAAGCCAAACATTCCAAGGGTGGGGATTAGTGGTTGCATGAGAAAGTTGCTATTCGATGTGGGCTAACCTATAACAAGATGCTTGAGTGTTGTTTTGATTGCAGAGACGGAGGAACATGAGGAAACGTCTGGTATTCTCAATGATTCCTCAATACTCGTGGGCTTAGATATGCCAGGTAATTTTCGATAAGCTTGGTGAATTTTAATAAGCTTTGACTATTTACTTTACTATGATATGATTGTTAGTAAAGTAAATTGAATTATTAGTAATAATTACTTGTTAATGTAATGATAGAGATATAATGAGTAATTAAGAAGGAAAATTTGAAATTTTAGAAGAGTGTTGAAATTGTGTAGATACATGGTTGACAAAGGTGTAATAGTTATGTTATGTGAAATTAAACTAATTTTAAAAATTACTTTTAAATATGTATAAACCATGCATGAGTTTATATATTATAGTTTTAATAAAATACGACCCTTAGGAAATCATCAAGTTTAAACCATTTTCTAGTTTTTTATTAAAACAAGTGTTTTATTAAGTCTCTTATAATGTGTTCATCCTAGAGGAATCAACATTTCACAAATGCGTTCACTCGATAAAACACATTACCTAATGTTTTATTTATGTCCTAATTATTAATCTAACAATTCACCAATCATTCAAATAATTAAAAAATGCATAGACATAAAATAAAACACATTTAATATAGTGCCATAGCTTTGCCAAAATCTAAGTTTGATTTCCGTGAGCCATTACTGAAATCAAGGGTCAACCTAAGGGACAAACAACACACATGGTTGGCAATCTTGATCTTCGATCTCCCACTAGCTCCAATGACTCCTCATCACTTCATGGAAAGCTAAAACTCCTTGTGGTTGCTCATTTTCTTTTGGGCTCCATCTTCTTTTGTATTTACAATTTACAAACAAAATCTAAACTACCTTTTACATAATAACTAAAACTACATTTTTACATAAAACAAAATTACAAAATAAATGGGGTTGTAAGTGACACGCAGGTCTCCCCTTAAACCAAAAGAAAATAACAATACAACCAAAATAAACACAACCACGCAGTTCATATATTAGGTCAAATTTGGTTTGGCTATGGTCACAACACATACAACAATTATAATCAAATTATAAAACTATAATGGAATCTTAAACTATAGTTTGCTTAGGGCGTTTTATTGGATACATGCATTATCTAATAAACGCACCTATTCAAGACACACAAACTACGAGTTCCATTACATATACATTATCTCTGTATCACATACAACAATTAACAATTGTCTATTTACAATTCCATTGAATTATAAACTAACAATTATCTTTTAATTAGTTTCTTGATTTATTGCTTCTTTGACTTAACTTTTAAATAGAATTAACATGTTTGACCGAAAATTACACTTTCTTTTAAAACACACCTTTTAAACAATATTAATTTAAAAAACATGTCAATTTTATTTAAACATTCTAAAACCATTACTTTAGTGATTTCAAAAATTACTAACTCGTTTTGATGATATTAGTTTTAATTAGGTTTTTTTAAAACATTAATTTATACAAAACTAGGATTTCACATAAAACCTAATTTGTATAATTTCATTAATCAAAACATCCAAGTTTCATGAAGTTTCATAAACCCTAGATTTTGATTAATCACATGTTTTACGGACCCTATCTCCATTCTTTTAACAATTCTTGTATTATTCCAAAAATCAATATCTTTTATATTAATAACCCTAACTTCAATTTTTACTAAAAGATAGAAAATATCCTAGTCAAAAATCGACTAATCCATGGGTTTAAATAAAAACCTAAATTGATTTCTGCTAAAGGTCACTTACCTTTACAAAAATCAACTTTAACCTAGTTTTTCATAAAACCTAGTTGATCATATCATTGGATTAAAGATTTGATTTTTCGGGGTTTCTAAAACCCTTTGTACAAATCGGCCAATACAAGGGTTTACAATAATCTCTTGTGTTGTATTTTTCTTGCCAAGTTAATATTAATTGCATTAGATCTAGTTAGGATATCAAATATCTTACCCTTTGCCCAAGTCGATTTTCCTAGGGATTTTGAGTAAACCCTAAAATCGATTTTAGCAAAGTTCAAATCAATACAATCAACATTAATTAAATAAAAGAAAGATTAACCGTTAGTTTTCGGGTTAAAATATTTAAACCATTAATTAACAAAACTTGGCATGACTTTGGTTATGGTGTTAAACACCATATACTAAAATCGATCAAACAAGGTTTCACATAAACCTTGGAGCAATTTTAGTACAACCAAATCATACCTATTTTGTATTAATCGCGAATAACCAATTTATGCGCGTTGTTTTAAATATTTAACAAACTACACAGTTTAACCGATTAACAAGAAAGGTAGAAGAAGAGAACTTAAAATTAAAACATAATAAAAAGAAGCATACAAGAAACTCAATTACAGTTTTACTAGAAAATTATATGGCTCTGATACCACTGAAGGGTTTTTATTAGAGTTGTACGTTACAAAAATTTAATCTTTATTAACTATTAATACAATTAATATGCGGAAGCTTATAAAAATAATTTAATCATATTAAATAAAAGAGTAAATTCTATAGATGGTCCCTGTGGTTTACACCGATTTACGAAAACGGTCCCTAAACTTCTTTTTTCACTTTTTCAGTCCAATAAGTTTACATTTTGCTCGAAAATGGTCCCTCGCCCAACTAAAATGACTAAAGTACCCTTTGACTGTTTAAATCGTGACTATCCAAAAATGACAAAAGGAAGGGTACTTTAGTCATTTTAGGTGGAGGAGGGACCATTTTGGAGCAAAACGTAAACTTATTGGACTGAAAAAGTGAAAAAAGAAGTATAGGGACCGTTTTCGTAAATCGGTGTAAACCACAGGGACCATCTATAGAATTTACTCTAAATAAAACCCTTAGCCAAGATCTATAATTTTCAATAATAAAACATGTACAATATTTAATTACATATAATTAAATAGATAGAAAGAAAACGTTCTTACATTGAGTGCTCGGCAAGAACTTCAATCTTCAACTCGTTGCCAAAATACGAGTTAACTTATCTTGAACTCTCTTTTGCTTCTTCTTGAAATCGGCCAAGCTAAAGGATACGTTGGGTATCCACCTATGATTCACAATGAACGGACGGTAGTATCCTAAATGTGTACTAAATACCCAAACACGAACACGATCAAATCGCGAGATCACAAACCCTAAAAAGGGTTGGCCAACTTTCGGCTTTGGGTCCTTTGGGGCCGGTCGGAAAAACAAGAGGGAGAGGGAGAAGAGATTAGGGTTATTATCACCAAACAAATGAACCCCTAGCTCTCTATTTATAGGTTTAGTAAACTTGTCCAACAAGTTGCTTTTTACACCTATAGTCCTTCTAATTTAGTCACTTATTAAACTAATCCCAAACTTATTAATTTACAATTAGAACCTCGTAGTTTAACAATATTTAAACTAGATAATTTATTTACAAAATCATTTATAAATAAATCCTTTTATAAATAATTACATTAATTATTTACTTTAACAAATGTCTCAATTGTATTTGACCAACTAATTCATTTCAACTAAATGAACGATATCAAATATCTAATTATAGTATCACACTACTTGTTCGGTTGTGCTCATCGGTGTGACCCCGCGGTGTTCATGTGAAGCTGGATTAGATATTAATTTACGATAATATTAAGCACATAATCTTTCATAACCCAGCTGCTCGTATGCTCGTCAAAGTAGTTGGATCTCTATGTAATATGTATGATATTTCTATTTCTGATATCCTAATGTTGAGTTTAATGTTTCTTGCTATGTAGTATATGTTTCATATCTTTCATCTGTATGTTATTATAATACATGGACTGCTAAAATATATCAACTTATACCGCAATAAATACACTACCAAAAAAATAATAAAAATAAAAATAAGACCACTAATTAACTACCCATCTATTGGCTTTAGGCTGATGCTTGTATGAGAAGAAATACAAGACCAAGTTAACTCCCATGTGCGTCTGTGCAACATATGTTTAAACTGTAGTGCATGCCTCCCATGATCTTTTAGCCCATCAAAATAACATATATGAAAACTCATGTTAGAACGTGCTTATCATTTGCAAGAATTGCAACATTTTCATTTTAAGTTGATTCATCATTTTGTATGTCTTGTAATCATTACCAAACAATATAAGTAGTATGACACCAAAACTCAGAAGAGGTGAAAATGGGCACATATATGAAGAGCTCGGGGAAAAAGAAACTTTTGAAGTGTCACTTATACTAAAGAAGCAATATGCACATAATGGAGTTAGAATGTGGTCAACAATACTTTGAATGCTAATGAAGGTTGCCTAACAATGTGACAAATGCCCAGTTAGCCCTTAATTCACTATGAATGAGAGATGTATATCAAATTTGGTTATTTTGATTTGGTGAATGGCTTTACTAACTTCTAAATTTCTAATGATAGTATCACTGGTAATCTTGTTCTAAACGGGGGAGGTTTTTTTTGTTCATATACCGCCATACCAGGGAAGGACGGGTATTTTTTGACTTGAATATTTACTGGGATATTCCTGTAACCATTTCTGACCCATTCCATGGCCACCCCAAAGATGTTTACATGATGATGTTGGAACCTAAGACCTCTTGTGAGGAAATCATAATGGCTTACCACTAGGCCACCTTCATGATGGTCTAGGTAATATTTTTCTATTTGGTCTTACTCCCGGTTATTTTTGTAAATGGTTGTTAGCTGTGTCTTGGGCTTTTTCTTTGCTGTTGGTTTTCTTATGTGTAGCTCTGTTTTCTGAAGACCTCCTGATTTGTTTATAATTGTTATCACCCCTCTTGGCAAAATTTTCATATATTTCAACCCTTTTAAAAAAAATAAAAAAAAAGTAAACAAACAAGTAGTGTTCAGTGGGTTTTCATATTGCAACTAAAAACCACTTGTTTATGCAAATGCATGCAATATGCATATTTAGTGACTTATAATTGAATCAGAAAACCAATGGCGCAATATGTATACTGTTACAGAATAACAAATTCACCACCTCTTTATCACCTGCATTTAAGTAGATAGGCAATAGAGAATGAAGGGTTTTTAGTAGAATTGTACGTTACAAAAATTTAATCTTTATTAACTATTAATACAATTAATTATGCGGAAGCTTTATAAAATTATTTAATCACATTAAATTAAACCCTTTTGCCAAGATCTATAATTTTCTCAATAAAACATGTCATACAATAAATTACACATAATTAATAGAATAAAAGAAACGTTCTTACATCGAGTGCTCGGCAAGAACTTTAATCTTCAACTCGTTGCCAAAATACGAGTTAGCTTATCTTGAACTTTCTTTTTCCTTCTTCTTGAATTCGACTAACTACAAGGATACGTTAGGTATCCACCTTTGATTTCACGGTTGAACGGTTGGTAGTAACCTAAGTGTATATGAATAACCAAACACGAGTACGCGATCGGATCACGGACTAAAACCCTTGGGATGGGTTTGCCGACTTTCGGCCTTGGGGTTTGGGTGGGGTTGGTCGACGGCAAGAGAGAAGGGAGGAGAGGGAGAGGATTTTCGTTAGGGTATTGAACAACAACAAATGAAACCCCTAACCATTTATTTATAGTTGTAGCCCAACTTGTTTTCCAAGTTATATAATTACACTATAAACCCTTTAATACTTTATTAAACTAATCCCAAACTTGTACATTTACAATTAAAACCTCACAGTTTAATAATAATTAAACTAGTTAATTTATTTACAAAACTAATTATAAATAAATCCTTTTATTAAATAAATAATTTCACTTAATTATTTATACTAATAAATGTTCTAATCGTATTTGACCAACTTAATTCATTTCAACTAAATGAATGATATCAAATATCTAATTATAGTATCACACTACTTGTTCGGTTGTGCTCATTGGTGTGACCCTGCGGTGTTCATATGAAGCTGGATTTGATATTAATTTACGATAATATTAAGCACATAATCTTTCAGACTCCCACTTGTGCGAAATATTATCATCAGTAAATATCATGTACCTAAGGCGGTCCCTACCAGGACACTTAGGTTAACCAGATCAATGAAGCAATCACTCCTCGTAGCTATACAGCCTAGCTGAAATAAAATTCAAACGGTGAGGGTGTAACTATTATCCTTTTGCACTTTCTTAAGATATTTTAGAGTATAAGGCATGGACCGTATCAACCTTACAATACTCAATTCCTATTTTCGATTACAGATTTGTACCGACTAAGCAAGTGACTTATCACTTGAGTATGGCCATACATTTCTTCAGTCCAAATCATCGACGACCTAGGAGATATCTCTCTTGCTTTTACACAAGAGTTGCAAAGTCCCATCTTGCGAGTTAAACTAGAAATCACAACACGTGTTCTTCGTCAGCCAACGAATAACCGTTATGGATGCTCATTTACGAACACCGTTAGGTCTCATTAGGAACCAACTAGGTTCACATGCGAAAATCTAGCCTGCTCAGGTCAGAGGATAGTGCGCCACGATTGAGAATACCCATGACGATGGTCCACGAAGTATTCACTCAATATGTGGGTCATTCCAACATTTAATCGCATTAAGTGCTAGTGATCAGGCATCACAATTTAACAGTGACTGTACCTTATCTGCAGGACAAGTTGCTACTTAAAGCTGTAACATACCATCTTTCACTATAACCGATTGCCCTATTGTAGTTCCCACGACAACAAGCGGTTATGGATATGTGTCTCATACACACTTTAGAATAAACTTGCATTTATTCATGGATACTAAAATATACTAAATATGAACAACATGAAGGTCTCGTCATATCTCAATGAGTCATACAACCTTAACATGCTACAGTTCATGGTTTCGGAATCAGGTTGTCGTATATGAATATAATCAAAACTAATTTTAATCAATTCATATTAACTATATTTATTAAGATGCATTTCTCCAAACATATCTTAACAAATATCTACCCACCAATCTAATAATTATAAAGATTTTAGACTTTATTTGTTATAGCTATAATACGAATCTTTATTAATGTTATCCAATGATCATTTAATATGTACACCGAAGTAAAACATATTAGATCATGATATCATTTATACAAAGCATTCACTATGACTAACCATTAATTCAACTTAATGAAATTAACTTCAATAAATTTGATGTTTCCAAATACTTGGATTTTAAAATTTCTTTTAAACAATCATCAAACATTTTAAGTCAATTCAACAATAAATTTTAATTATTCAACAATAATATTAACGAATTAATGTTCTTGTGAAATATTAAAATTTCCATTTAACGCTCCCACTAAATTCAACAATACTCATGAATTCAATTTCTACAAAACAAATCCCATGATTTATTTTAGAAATGATTCATTTTATGCATTAATCAAATAAACTAAGTCTTTGGTTTCATGATGTGTTTATAGAAAACACATTATCAATTTATTTCTCATAGACAAGAATAAATCAAACCACAACAAGTTTATTATCTTAATCCATCATGATTAATTGACAATTCATTTAATTGTATCTAATAAGTTCAACCAACTTATTCATACATTTTCATGCATATAATAGATTCAATAATCTATAAGATTCAACAATCTTGAAGTATTATTATTTAGTGTTTAGTTCTATATAAATCAAACATTCATATATATATGGCAACTTACGTATTAAATAATTCACAATTATATAGATATCAATAAATAATATGTATTACTCATGAACTTATATCTTTATAAAGATAAGTTCTAAATGAGTCATACAATAAGATTGTTATATGTGGATCTCATTTTGGGATTTAAACACAAGTTTTAGATAAAGAACATTTCAAAAATTTTAAACACATTTCAAACATTATTTCACAAACCAAACTTTAATATTAAATAATCAAAAATATTTAAATATTCAAAAACAAATATTCAAGCTCAAAACGAGCAAACCATAATGTGAAAACCAATGTATGAAATAATATCCCAAAATATCAAAAATGAACTAATGTGCGTAAAGCACTTATTCTTCCACATCCAAGCTTCTTGAATCAATAACGTCATCTGTATAGCTCCACTTCAAGTGCTTCATCACTTCTTGACCCCTACAATAAAAATTGTACATATTAGATCAACCATCTAATATAGTCATGTGAAGTAAATAAACAATCCTTTATAGGATATCAATACTAACCAGAACTCTCAACACCATTCCTCTTATCAGCAAGATAATCGGGACAGTTCCTCCTCCAATGTCCACGCTTACCACAATGAAAGCAGTCATGCTCAGCTTTGGAAACTTTGGCTTTAGGTGCTGGCTTTGAAGTTGAATCACCATTCTTCTTCTTTCCTTTATTGCCACGGAACTTACGCTTCTTCTTTATGCCCCCATCACGAATCAAAAGCACATCTTTAGTCTTGACGGGTTCCATATCCCGTTGAGCAGTTTTCAACATTTGATGCAACTCATGGATCGTCCTTTCCGTATTGTTCATATTGTAATTGAGCACAAATTGCTTGTACTCCTTACTCAATGAAGCAAGAATTATATCAATAGCTAATTCTTGTGGAAAGGCATGTCCAAGTCTTTCAAGACGATTAAGATATCCTATCATTTTCACAACATGGGCACTCACATCAGATCCCTCGGCCATCTTGCAACTATTCAAATCCTTAGTGGCGTCGAACCTTTCGGTTCTAGCAGTGGATTGAAAAGTTTCCCTCAAACGACGAATCAAATCATACGCCGTTGTCTCCATGTAGTTAACTTGGAGTTCGGGAGACATAGTCGCAAGCATCAAACATTGCACATCGAGAAGATCGTTCTCATGCTTGGTGTAAGCATTTCTTACGTCCTCGGCGGCATCATTTGCTGGCGCGGGACCAAGAGGCGTCTCGAGCACATACCACTGTCGTTCATGGCGAAGGACAATCTGAAGATTCCTTTCCCAATTACGAAAGTTAGGCCCGGTCAACTTATCCTTCTCAAGGATAGAACGAAGCGACAAGTTCATGGTATTATTAGCGTTAAAGTTGTTATTAGCCATCTACAGTAAAACAAACAAACTTAGTTATTCCGTTTTAAACTCTTAATAATTCATAAACCCTAATAGAACTATTAAGCTAGAATCCGACATTCACACTAAAGTGTGCCCTCAACGAAGGCTGCAATGACACACGATAGCTTTTTAGGTAGATCTCTATCAATTGCATCACATATACAACTCCTAGACTCTTGAGACTCTAAATTTTAATTTTAGGTATATTTAATCTCAACTTACACCTTGGGCCAAGTCTCACTTGGAATCACCAATAGACCAAACCATTTGCTAACTGTGGGGAACCGGCCATCTTCTCAAGTGGATATCGCGGCCCTTTCACTTCACCCTAATCGAGTGCAACCATGCCCACCCGCGGAGGCGGCAAAGGACACGGAGTCGGGTTCGGAATGAATGTCCACAAATGGAGGGTGTTTACGGTCTTAAATTAAATAGGGTTTCAGGTTCTAATTCTCTAATTAAACCTACTTCGGTATTTTTCTTAATTTTAAACTAATTTCAAAAAATTACTTATAAAATATGTATATAAACTATGCATGAGTTTACATACAATGCTTTTAATAAAACACGACCCTTAGGAAATCATCAAGTTTAAACCATTTCCTAGTTTTTATTAAAACAGGTGTTTTATTAAGTTTCTAATAATGTGTTCTTCCTAGAGGAATCTACATTTCATAAATGTGTTCACTCGATAAAACACATTACCTAACATTTTATTTATGTTCTAATTATTTATCCTAACAATTCACCAATTATTCAAATAACTAGACATGCATAAACATAAAATAAAACATATAATATAGTGTCATAGCCTTGCCATAATCTAAGTTTGATTTCCATGAGCCAACATGGAAACCAAGGGTCAACCTAAGGGACAAACAACACACATGGTTGGCAATCTTGATCTTCGATCTCCCACTAGCTCCAATGACTCCTCATCACTTCATGGAAAGCCAATACTCCTTTTGACTGCTCCTCTTCTTTTGGACTCCATCATTCTTTTGTATTACATTTTACAAATAAAATTTGAAAAATACATTTTACATAAAACTAAAACTACCTTTTACATAAAATTACAAAATAAATGGGGTTGTAAGTGACACGCAGGTCTCCCCTTAAACCAAAAGAAAATTACAGCACAATCAAAATAAACACAACCACGCAGTTCATATATTAGGTCAAATTTGGCTCGGCTATGGTCACAACTCATACAATAATTATAATCACAATTACAAAACTATAATGGAATCTTAAACTATAGTTTGCTTAGGGCGTTTAATTGGATACATGCATTATCTAATAAACGCACATATTCAAAACACACAAACTACGAGTTCCATTACATACACATTATCTTTGTATCACATACAACAATTAACAATTGTCTATTTACAATTCCATTGAATTATAAACTAACAATTATTTGTTTAATTAGTTTCTTGATTTATTGCTTCTTTGACTTAACTTTTAAATAGAATTAACATGTTTGACCGAAAATTACACTTTCTTTTAAAACACACCTTTTAAACAATATTAATTAAAAAAACATGTCAATTTTATTTAAACCTTTTTAAAACGTTACTTTTAGCATTTTTCAAAATACTAACTTATTTTAGTGACACTAGTTTTAATTAGGTTTACCTAAAACATTATATTATACAAAACTAGGATTTTCACATAAAACCTAATTTGTAAAATTTTAACTAATCTAAATCTCTAAAATTCCATAAAGTTTCTTAAACCTTAGATTTTGATTAGTCGCATGTTTTACGAACCTTATCTCAATTCCTTTTCACAATTTCTTTTGTTATTCCAAAATCAATATCTTTAGGTCTTAATAACCCTAACCTCAATTTTTGCTAAAAGATAGAAAATATCCTAGCCAAAATTGACTAATCCATGGGTTTAATTAAAATCCCAAATTGATTTTACTAAAAGTCACTTACCTTTGTAAGAATCAACTTTAACCTAGAGTTTCATAAACCCTAGTTGACCGTATCAATGGATTAAGAAATTGATTTATAAGAATTTGTAACAGCCTTACAAAAAACGGCTATTACAAGTAGTCAAACCCTTGTATTAATTTCTTGATCACTAAATCAATTATTAATTGTACTAGATTTCGTTAGGATATCAAATACCTAATTCTTTGCCTAAATCGATTTTCCTAGGGGTTTGGGTAAACCCTAAAATCGATTTTTAGCAAAGATAAAACCATACAATTAATATTAACTTAGTACAAGAAAGTTTAACCGTTAGTTGTCGGGTTAAAATATTTAAACCATTAATCAACAAAATACGATATGTTTTCGGTTATGGTGTTAAACACCATATATCAAAATCGATCAACAATGTTTCTCATAAACCTTGGAGCAATATTGGTACAACCAAAAAAATATCTATTTTGGAACAATCGCGAAAAACCAATTTATTCACGTTGTTTAAATAATTAACAAACTACACGGATTAACCGATTTACAAGAAAGGTAGAAGAAGAGATAATTAAAATTAAAACATAATTAAAAGAAGCATACAAGAAACATAATTACAGTTTTACTAGAAAATTATATGGCTCTGATACCACAGAAGGGTTTTTAGTAGAATTGTACGTTACAAAATTTTAATCTTTATTAACTATTAATACAATTAATTATGCGGAAGCTTTATAAAATTATTTAATCACATTAAATTAAACCCTTTTGCCAAGATCTATAATTTTCTCAATAAAACATGTCATACAATTAATTACACATAATTAATAGAATAAAAGAAACGTTCTTACATCGAGTGCTCGGCAAGAACTTTAATCTTCAACTCGTTGCCAAAATACGAGTTAGCTTATCTTGAACTTTCTTTTTCCTTCTTCTTGAATTCGACTAACTACAAGGATACGTTAGGTATCCACCTTTGATTTCACGGTTGAACGGTTGGTAGTAACCTAAGTGTATACGAATAACCAAACACGAGTACGCGATTGGATCACGGACTAAAACCCTTGGGATGGGTTTGCCGACTTTCGGCCTTGGGGTTTGGGTGGGGTTGGTCGACGGCAAGAGAGAAGGGAGGAGAGGGAGAGGATTTTCGTTAGGGTATTGAACAACAACAAATGAAACCCCTAACCATTTATTTATAGTTGTAGCCCAACTTGTTTTCCAAGTTATATAATTACACTATAAACCCTTTAATACTTTATTAAACTAATCCCAAACTTGTACATTTACAATTAAAACCTCGCAGTTTAATAATAATTAAACTAGTTAATTTATTTACAAAACTAATTATAAATAAATCCTTTTATTAAATAAATAATTTCACTTAATTATTTATACTAATAAATGTTCTAATCGTATTTGACCAACTTAATTCATTTCAACTAAATGAATGATATCAAATATCTAATTATAGTATCACACTACTTGTTCGGTTGTGCTCATCGGTGTGACCCTGCGGTGTTCATATGAAGCTGGATTTGATATTAATTTACGATAATATTAAGCACATAATCTTTCAGAGAACACTTCAATTAAGGCGTTGTATATAAGTTATTTAATTAAATAAAAGAAACTGAAAATAGCGTTTTATCTTGATGTAGTAATATGAATGGAGGAACCGGTGCTTTTAGATGGGGTGATAAACATTAATAATTCAAGAAGTCCACGGTCATGAACAATGAGAAGTATGTGAAACGGAAAATTCTAGCAATATAAGTTGCAATAAAAAAGGATCTAAGTACGTGTCAAAGCCGATAATAGTACTACTACACCGTCTCTTTGTTTTATAGCCTAAACTTATATTGGCAGGGTAGTATAATGCCAAAACAAGTAAAATGACGTTGAACGCCTGGACGTTGAAAGGTAATTTGTAAAGAGAAAGTTTTGATAATATAAGTTGCGTTAGAAAGAGTTTTAGTATGCGTCAAACCGTACTGTACTACCACACCGCCGTGGCCCCATCTCTCGTCATATAAGATGGGCTAAAATTGACAAGCAACTATGGTGAATTGATGCTATTAAGTGTACAGATCATGCTCCCGTCTACATAAATAGATAGAGATATCAGTTGCTTTTGTCATTCAAATATCTTAAGTAAATTTTTTTTACTCAAGATAATTACAAACGCAAAGATGATAAGTGCAGTTTAGCTGATCAAGGTGTGATACATGTTGCAATACTTTAAACCATAGTTGCTGTCATCTAGCCGCCAATGTTGCACCTACTTTTAGCAAGGTCATTGTTAGCAACAATGGCATAGGTCCCCCTGTTGACCTTAATTATTGACCAATCTAGCTGCGCTTATGCTCGTTAAAGTTGGTGGATCCCTATGTAATATACATGATGTTTCTTTTTCTGATGTCGTAATACTTAATGCTTCTCATATGTAGAATGTGTTTGGTATCTTTGATCCTTATGTTGGTTGTAATACTATTAACTTTAGGCCAGAGAAAATGTACAAGAATATGTGTATCCTATTCTAACCGGCATAAACATGAAAGATCCATAAGACCAATGCCAATGGCAAACCACTTTCACCAACCGGTTGGTTAGGGGGAATGCCAACGGGAACCGGTTCCAAACCGGTTGGAGGGTGTAAGCGGTTATAACCGGAAAAGTGATTCAAATCACTTCACAAACCAGTTCAAAAATTGTGGGCCCCATGCAATTAAATACTTTTTTATTATTATTATCGTTATATCCGACCGTTTGGGGTAAAAAAAATAGAATGGCAACGGTAATAGGAGCATAGAAGGGCCAAAAAAAAAAAAATTCAAATTTTAACTTCAAACTACAACTTTCCACTACCACTTTCATATATATATACAACCTTTCACTACCGGTCCGAACGACGACGAAGACGAAGCCGAAGCCGATGACGACGACGAAGAATCCGGATTCGAAAAAATTATTTTAGTGTGTTTTAATTATTGTATTTTTTAGGAAAAGTATTGTGTGTGTTAATTATTGTATTTTTTTTTAGGAAAAGTAATGTGTGTTTTAATTATTGTATTTTTTTTTAGGAAAAGTAATGTGTGTTTTAATTTTTTTAGGAAAAGTAATGTTTTATTTTAATTTTATGTAATGTTTTATTTTAATTTAATGAAATATGTTTTATTTTAATTTGTTTTGTATTAAATAATTAAAATGAAAATAAAGTGGTTTGGAAGTAGTTTGGAAGTGGTAAAACTGTTGGCAGGGACGAATCAGTTTTGAATCAGTTGGTGGAAAGCTAATGTGCCGCTGATGTGGCATAACTGGTTTGGAAGTGGTTTAACCACCATTGGAAGTGGTCTTAGAAGGATACAACAGAAAAGTGCCAAATAAATTAATAATATCCTACTTAGGGTGAGTAACACCCCATAATCTACTACGTCATAAGCTCGGCCCTCTCCCCTTCCAGTTTCTGAGGTTTAAATACTTAAAAACCTGTAGTTAAAACTACATGAACTACTAGGCAACTGCATGCAATGACTAAAAATAAAAAGCAACTTTGAGGAAAACTAGATAAAATGCCAAACTAAAGATTAAGTAAACTACTAACTGCCAATTTACGGGCCGGCTAGACTAATGTTGGTATGAGAAGAAACTTTAGCTAGACTGATTTAACTCCCACGCGTGTCTGTGTGAATGTGTTTATAGCATCCTTTTATTCTTTATGTTGTATTTTCCTCCCGTGTACGTCGTGTTATAACTTCTTACACCCTTCTGCTCGTGTCTAGATTACTTTGGGATCATCACAATAAAGGGACCTAGAACACATTGGTCATGCGCAAAGCATGTTTGATATGGATGTAGGAAACTAACTCATTAACTAACATCCGTAAGGTTTAAAACAAGATCAATTCTTGAATCGTGTACTTTTCATTTATGAGAGCTTGAACAGTCAAACAACAGCTGCTCACATCCTATAATTACCATTATTTTCTTAAATGTACTTGGAAAATCAATTTCGGCCACACAATATAACTAGAGTAATTTGTGTACAGTGTACCGATTCACATGTATACAAGTATGCTATACAAGGTTAGTGACTTTCATATTGCAACTAAAAACCACTTCTTTATTCATACACATACACTATACATATTTACCGCGTGACTTTTGTATTGAAGCTGAAAACCAGAGGCGTAATATGTCTACCACTACCAGTATAACGAATTTACCACCCCTTATCACCTACAGTTAAGCAGATAGGCAAGATCTAATACTTCAATTAAGGTCGTTGGAAAATTTAGTGAAACATGTATTTTTTCACTAACTTTGGCCACATAATTTTATATGTATGTGTAGTATATACAAATATTACTTTATATAATTGCGTTCTCCCTTATAAGAGCTTCGTAATAAGCTAATATGTGTCCGAATTGGAGCTAATGTGCTAATGTGAATGAGATATCGATTCACAAAGTAAGACATTTAATGTGTAGTAGGTTGGGTTTGAGTTTGTCCTACATCGGTGGGTGAACTAAACCTGGAGGTACCACCTACACTATACACAAGCTTTTCTTTAAAGGGGATACAAGTAATCTCCAATGAAATCTCGGGCAGTGTCAATCAAGTCCAGCAGTACAAGCTGCTTCGACTGTTGTACCCTGGGAAACAGACGACGTGTAGACGGCGAATCTGTTTTAAGGGAACTGTGTCCAACACAGGCCTCGGTCTTCTTCAAATAAGTTTTCGGGGCGTGCCGATCTTCTTAAGATAAGTTTATTTTACTTATTTCTTATGTTTTACTTATTTCTTATTATTCGTTTTATATTTTTTATTATTATTTATATTTGTAGTAATTAAATTAGAATTGCTACATTTGTATACTTCTTGTAAATAATAATAATTAAAGTATATTCGGGTACGTATATTTTTAACTACAAAGGTATCATGTATAAATATTCTGAAAGCAACAAACAAAAGGGAAGCGTTTTCTCTTGAAAATGTAGTAATATAATAATGGAGGAATAACCTGGTGTTTCTAGATGGGATAATAAACATATTCAATAATTTTAGAAGTCAAACGATGCTTGATAGTGAGAGCAATTTATAAAGGGAAAGTTCTAACAATATATGTTGCGATAAAAAGGGAGCTTAATAAGTGTCGAACCATATGAATATAGTACTACGTACTACACCATCTATTTGTCATATAGCCTGGACTTACATTGACGAGGTAGTATTCTGCCAAAATAAGTAAAACGAAGTTGGACGCTTGGACGGAGAAAGGTAGTTTGTAAAGGGAAAGTTTTGACAGTATAAGCTGTGTCAAAAAAGGAGTCCTTATCAGTAAGTGTCAAACCGTGTAGTACTACAACGCCGTCTCTCTTGTCCTATATCATGGACAAATCTTTGCTGGGTAGTATGATGTATGAATGCCATTAAGTGAACAAGTCCTACTTTTTCTATATAAGCAGATGGAGAGATTAGTTGCTTTTGCAATTCAAATAACTTAAGTACAATTTTCATATTCAAGATGGCTACAAATGCAAAGATGATATGTACAATTTGCATGATGTAAGTCCCTTAATCCGTGGATTGATAATGAGGTTATTCAACGGTATTCAAGTGCGGAATCCTTGAATACTTTGATCACGACAATAACAAATATAATAAAAGATAACACATGAAACAATAATATCAAACGTATCTTTTATTGATTATAAACAATTATAACCAATCTAAAATTACACGTTTCGTATATCTCCGTATACTAACTCTGCCTCGTACGTACAATCTATTCCGAAGGTCTCTGCCGTTCGTATGATATCAAAAGTTAACCCTAACCTCTAAACGAACATCACAATATATATGAATCATGTTCGCTTGGACTTGGGCTTGGGCCCACTACAACAAGTTCACCCATTATAACATGTTTTCCCAACTTATGTTCGCTATCAAACATGTTTGCTCACATACAATTACATATTAAGACTAACGATTACACATTAACGACTACTAACTATCTAGAAAGCTGTTGTCGCACAAACTGCACCAACACATTATCATCATGTTGTTACTTGTTGCAACATCCGTAATGGGGCATGATACATGTTGCAGTGCTACAGACCATAGTTGCAGCCACATAGCTGCCAATGTTGCAGCTACTTCTGGCAAGCTCATTGTTAGCAAGAGTGGCATGGTTGATCTTAATCCTTGATCAAACTAGTTGTGCGCTTATATATGCTTGTCAAAGATGGTGGATCCCTAGCTATATGTAATATCTATTATATTTATACTTGTCATTGCTTATAATGCTTCTGATTATGATTATGTATTATGTGTTTGATTTCTTTTATCCTTATCTATACTAATATATAAAATGTTTGAGAGGAATTATCGAAAAGAGAGATAATGAATTACTATTTTACCCTTTTAGCTATATCATTCAACTTTGAAACACATATATTAAATGCAATTAATTATAAAATTAATATAGCATAATAAATTCCAGTTACAATATATAAAATATGTAACCCACTATTTATTTGACTTCTCTATAAATGATGTAAGTTACATAAACAATATAAAGAGTTTATGCGCGAAACATGTCCAATAAAGTAAAATGGTTAACGGTTTTCGAGTTAACAGGTTCAGATTTGCAGGTTAAAAGTTCTCAACCCGAACTATGGTGAATGAGCTAATTAATAGGTTAAAATTAACTAATATGGTATAATGGTAAGTACATGCTATAATACTATTATTTTCAAATTATATTAAAAATGTTTAAATGCCAATGATAAAGATATCACAACAAGTTTTTTTTTTTTTTTTTTTTTTTTTTTTTTTTTTGTGCCACTGCATTACGCAAATAGTATTCTAGTGTTGGTTATAATCAATTGACATATATATAATTGAAATTTAGTGTTCAGAATATTGTCTTATCAATAACAATTTTTAATGTCTGCAGAGACAGTTATCGTTGCAAGTGAAAAAGCAGAAATATAAAAACCTCTTAACACGTGATAATAACGTTGTTGTATATATATATTTTTTTCTTCGTCATTATCCATTAACATTACCCTAATGATGAATTTTTCATATTTGAGATTCAATGACAATTATCTTCTTTGAACTTCATCGAGTACAAAATAAGTAGATATGTTTATTTATTATTATATTAAATTATTTGTAGCAAAGCGGTATAGTACCATTTTTATCGTACAGGTACCAAAACCGTACCAGACTAGCAGTACCATCCCGTTTCAGATGGTCCGGTATTCGGTACTCACTTTAGGGCAGAAAAATAACCGGTATTGATGCGGGCCCAAGTGTGAAGGATCAGGCCTTAATGTTTCTAGAGGCCCAAGATCGTGTGACTGAGAGGGTTGCACGAAAATGGCCGTAACTTGAGCTACGGGGTTCCGTTTCAGGCCCATGAGCTGTCGATCCGAAGCTTGGAACGAGGTCCACATCGTGGTAAACTAACTTCGAGGCCCAATGATGTTTGTGAAACCGTGGTTAAAATATTTATGATGAAAAATGGAAATTACTAAAGTTACTACCATCACACAAACCAGGCAAAAATACCCGATCGTACAATAATATAGTTACAGTAAGTCCGGATGTCGAACTCAGGGAACGGTTTTTAATTTAATTAAAATGGAATTTTAATTTAAACTAATAAAAAACAAGTAAAATTAGGAGGCGTTTTAGTTCCGTACAAACGTATTTTAAAAAACTAATTACTAAGTTAATTAAACAGAAAACAAGATTCAAAAGTTTTGCAACAATTAGGGATAAACATGTATTCACTTAGACTATTTTCCCTAGATTCCGCTTATCGTATTTACTTAGTTGCTCGTTTTGTTTGTTCTATGGTGAATAAGCTAATGTAGATTAGTCTCTTGTCAAGGTAAACTAATTCTATAATTATCGGAAAGACACAAGACTCTATTAAGTACGCTAGAAGTCCTCCTACACGTTGTCCATCTCAAATTATGCTTTAAGATTCTCACAGTTAATTATGATTTATCCTAGCGACTTCGCGTCAACGATAATCTTATAATTGTCCTATTATTTCAGAAACAATTATCATGTTCATCATAGATTATTTGATTGCTGTTGTTCTTAACCTATCTGTAACACCCCCAAATTCACTGTTTAGCGGAAGCAAGTTTTGGGGTGCTACTAATCAAATATCACAGCGCAAAGATAAAGCAAACGACATCTATATGCAACGTTTGTAAATTAGTTACATTCCCATAGATATAATGTTTGAAAACTTAGTGTTTTCGTATACAAAAATGTAGTTTCCCTAGAGTCCACGCATATAGCGGGAGATTCTATTACATAATCGAAATATACAAAAGATAATGCTAAGAATCTTCGTTAATGCAGTTGTGTTGAAATCATGCAACTCTAGCTAAAGTCCTGGAGTAATCCTACTCCGTCCGGGTACCTGAGAAAACATGCTAAAAAGGTCAATACGAATGTTGGTGAATCTCACAGGTTTGTAATTAATATCAGTTTTGAACACAAGATTTTATCAGTAGTGCCCGTAGGTGTAAATTCAGTATTTGCAATCCAGCAAATGTAAAACCAGTATTTGCAATCCAGCAAATGTAAGTAAGTAAGTTATACCGTTGTCATGAGGCTCATAATTGAAGCTTAACCCGTAAGTAATAAGTTGCTCCCGTGACATGCTCGTAACTAAGCAAGCATATGTAACGAATAATAGTCGCCCGTTTATACAGTACGGTTCGTGGTAGCGCTACTACCCCTGGCGGGGAGGGTCATTTCCCTAATGGATCCATTAACTAGTGTTCGCGCTTAAGTCCATAACTAACGATATATGATGGAGAGACTTCTGTAAGTAGTAAATAACTCATGCAATTCCGTTTGGTATACTAAGCAGTTTAGTACTTGTGTTCAAGAAAAATCAGTAGCATGTATCTCCCCCAATAAGATAAAACAGTAAAAGTGGGGCCGTAAGACTCACTTGAATCTTGTAGTAATCAGTAGCAAATAGCAAGTAGTAAGTAAAGCAAGTAGGTTCTCCGAACCCGTAACCTTCAAATGCCTAAACATATGAGGTTATGTAAGTATGTGTCTCGCGAGACATTTCGTTTAGTTGTACACAACTAGTATATCCAATGTTTGTCCGTATGTTTGTAATTGTTTGTTTTGAGAAGACAGGTTTGGCCCGTTGGTGACGATTTGTAATAAAAAATTTAAAATGTTGACTTTGCTACAGTACCTTTGACTTTTCTATAGTGAAAATCCTTCAAAATTTCCAAGTTTTTATGTTTTCTGCGACATAATTTGCGACACAAGGATTTGTATGCGACACAAGGGTTTGTATGCGACACAAGGGTTGTGTCGTATAGGAATGCGACACAAGAGCTCTGCGACACAGTGGTTGTGTCGCAAAAGCTTGCGATGCTGATTCAACAGCGACATAAGGGTTGTGTCGTATAAGGTTTACGACACAAGGGTACGACATAAGCTACGACACAGAATACGACACAAACAGATTTATGCGACACAACTTGCGACACAAGCGTTGTGTCGCAAAGATGAACACCAGCCCAGAAAGTTTCGGCTGTCGTGATTTTTCGACCAAAAACGCAAATCTAACATATTTTTGAGCTGTAAAATCGTGTTTTGTTCATACATATGGACAATACTAAGTTGTGCAAACAATATTACATCCAAACATTACACCAAAATGATTAAATCTAGGATTTTAGAAATTTTCTTACAAATGCAAATCGAGAGAGATGGAGTCCGAAAATGATGATGTTGCCTTTGTTAATCTTGTTCCTTGTTTGATGGTGATTCCGAAAATGTGAATTTCGTGGGATGATTTCTAAATCCGAAATTTTGGTGTGGATTGAGTTGAGAGAGTTTTAGAGGGTGTGTGTGTTTTGAATAATAAAAATGAAAGATAGGTGGTGGTAGTGGTATGAGGGCTGACCAAGGGAGAGGGGGAGGGGAAAACACTCCCAAAATGCGAGATTTACTCCGCGTTCTAATTGATTAATTGCTCGTTTTTAGTATTTGGCCAAACAGTTATATTTTTTAAAAAATGTGACTGGAGTATTTTAATAAAAATACCTTGAAATCAATTATACAAACATTTGTCGAGATATTTAAATTATTTGGTTTGCGTTTGATACGTTTTTGTTGAATTATTCAAATGTTGTCGCGATAATATAAATAATGTTCGTTCAACTGTGTATTTTTACAGAAAAATACGTTCCCATTATTTAAGTAAGTTTCGTCACCAACGTCCAAGTAAAATGTATCAGACTCTGTCCGATTAATCCGTACGATTTATCCAAGTCGCGTAAGTACGCACATATATATAAATCACCTTATATATACAAATAGAGTCTGTAATTAGTCCTATTACATACTAATTACAACTAGTTACAAATGATCAGACATAATTAATTATCCTAATTAGGCAGGTGTTACACTATCTCCGATCACTGTTCAAGCTATAATTATCTAACAAGTTAAGCAATTATAAATAACTAACAAACCTAAGTGAAAGTCCGTTATGTCACACCCTGCCGTGGCGGAATCACAGCGGGGCGTGACTAATCCGAATCACAACAAAGATTACATTGAACGACCTCAATATGAGTCATTTTAAAAATACATTTCCGAAGATACATTGTTTTAAACATAACAGTTTCAAAAGAGATTTAACCCTAGAGTTCACATCTAGATCAAGAGATCCTGATACCAAATGTACTCAAAATAGTAATGCAATAAAATCTCCGGTAAATGCTGTTGCAAAATATGTGACTTTGGTATGTTATTTCCGAAAGCATCCCATGCTAAATGCGACTATGAACCTGAGAGATACATGCTAAAATGGATAAACATAAAGTTGGTGAGCTCATAGGTTTAAACAGTTAAAAATAATAACGTGAAACACAAGATTTATATAGTTGTTTGCATAAATGGCAAACAAAAGTATACTATTGCCATGAGCTCATGTATTCGAAACTTAACAGTTTATGTTGGTGCCTCATGTAAGTGTCTAATCTGACACACTTAGTTGAACAAATAATTATGCGTCCATTTGACGAGCGGTCATGTTAGTGCGACTAACCCGGACGGGGGTTTCAACCCAATAGAACTATTCATAATATTCGCGTTTAAGTCGATAACTAATCGAAGCATGATTCGAGGTCTTAGTGGATTAGTTCTGCTACTCATGCAATAAGTATGTGTTTTTCATGTACTTGTGTTCATAAAAAGATGTGCATGTATTCTCACCCCAATAAAACAAGTAAAAAGGGGCTATGAGACTCACCTTAGTTGTGAGTGCTAACGTTCTAAGCGAAAATGTGCGTGTGTTTCCAACTGTAACCTCTTAGCGCCCTAAACGCATAAGGTTATTCATGTAAGTAGATGGCTAATAGCCCATCTATGCTAGTTGTTCACTCAACTAGTATGTTTATGTGTATATTGTTTTCAAAATATGTACGACCCGTTGGTGATGTTTTTGAATAATATTTCTCGAAATATTATTCTTGTTTCGTTTCGTATTTGTACTTAATATTTCTCTCAAAATATTAGTATAGTTGTTTCGTTTTAATGTATGCGTTATACGTTTGTTATCATATATATAGCATATTTACCATAAATAGTTTGTTTGTCATATATATATATATATATATATATATATATATATATATATATATATAGTTTATTCATCGTAAATAGTTTATTCGTTATATATATATGGTTTGTTTGTTATATATATATATATATATATAGTTTATTCGTTTGAGTAATTATGTATATATAAGAGTGTCGTTTTTCGTTAGTCTTATATATATATAGTTTTCGTTCGAGTTTTGATAATTAAATACTTAAAACTCTTTTAGACTAAATCTTTGTCCTAAATAGTTTGGTTCCAAAGTTTTGTCCTATCGAGTATCTTCATATTGACTTAGTCAAACCCGAACGTTTTGCATGAAATTTTTATATTATAGTCACAAATGTTTTAGTTCCCGCAAAAGTAAGTTTGGTGATTTTTAGCAAAGTCGAAAGTGTCCGTAATTAAACGCGTGGTCAACACAGTTTCTTAACAGATTTTGTCTCAAAGTTACCCTCTCTTGTGATTTCGTTTTGACTAGTTAAACGTTCGAGTTAAATTACTAAATTTTTACCAATTATTTCCACATGTGTTAGCTTTCCAGAAAAGTAAGTTTCACCATTTTTGGATATGTCTAAATAGTCCAAAAATATTTATTTGTTACCTATGGTCCCATAGTTATAATTTTCGAATATATGTCAAGAGATTTAATTATTGACTAAGTTACACTCAACTTCACAAAATGAGACATACAATTTTTAAAGAAAACAAAATTTGTGACTTTTAGGAAAAATTATCACTTTATTTAGATCTGTGTACGAGAAGTTGTGGTCTTCCAAAGTTGGGCCAATAATCTGTCTTCAGAGACAGATTAGACACGTCATTTTTAAAAATCATTTTGAGGTATCAAATCTTGTTCAAAAATTACGAAACCACTTGGGTTTGAAAGATAACACCCTGAACTTATTTTTAGACTCAATATTCAACATTTTTGGTTATGTTTTTAGCATGTTATCACGAGTTGAAATCGGACACAATTTCTGTCTAGAGAGTGCTTTACACTTTGAGTATATCTTGTTGGTTGTAAACATTTTAACACAAGTTTTCAAAATGTTTTTAGCAAAGATATTAGTGAGTGAACTTACTAGTATATGTGTACATAAAATACATGAAAGAAAGATCAAAGAAAGATTTCCTTACAAAAGTGTTTAGACGAAGAACATGAAGAAGATGATGATGAGGCTTGAGCTCTTGTTCCTAGCTTGTTATCTTGATGAGATGATGACGATGATTTTTACGGTTGTTGATGGTGGATTGTGGTGGTAGATGGTGGTGGTGATGATGTCGTGAGAGAGAGGGAGGGAGAGGAGAATTAAGTGTGAGTTTGAGTGTGTTTGTAGTTGTGTGTTCAAGTGACTAAAAGAAAATGGATGAAGTATGGGGGAGGGGTTGGTTTGGCTGATTTTCTTGGTCAAAGAGGGGTATGGGCTTGCAACAAATTTGTCCCCTTGATTAATTGTTAATCACAAGATATTTATGTGTTTAGGTGCTTAACCTCGTTTAATGGTTTAATTGGTTAAACGTTAGTTAGTTTAGTTTAGTTAACGGTAAATAAACATTAATTATAAGTGAAGTGTTATTTTAAATACTCAGTTTCGTATTTCTATAATATTCATTACGTTTCGTTTTGTCGTTAAGTTTCGTTCGTGAACTCTCGTTGCGTTGGTTACGTTTAATTCAAAACATATAACGTTAATTTAGAAACATTATACTTTAAAGTTCTAGCATAATAAATTCGTAAATAACTACTATTTAAATACTAAATAGTTTTATGTTATTGATAAAAAAAGTTGTATCACCAACGTTCGTATTTTTTGTGGGATTCGTCTGATTGCTCTGCGTAATTCAAATTAACTACGTATATGAAACGTGTCAAGTATTTAGCCTAAATATCTACTAAATACAAGCTAAGACATTTTAATTAAGCGTAAACGTTAATCCTAAATTGTCGATTGTCACACGTTATGACTTAGATTCATTAATCACGTTAAGTAGACAATCAATAATCACAAATAACCATGGTTCATCGAATAAACATAATTAACTATCATAGAACAAATACTCAAAAAGCTAAATAAATACTCAAACCATTATCTAGGTATCATCGTCTAAGAGAATACACAAATAAATTAGTTCATGATCAGATTACAATAAATCAAAACCAATATCCAATAGTAAAACATGTTTAATTCGATAAGGATAAAGATTATGCAAATCGAATTGCGAACCGCATGTCGAAAGCTTGAACGTAGTCAATCCTCATCAACTCGCGTCTCTAAGTCGTCCAAAAACCCTACAGAAAGTGCCTTCAATCGAATTAGGGTTATTTTTCCCAGTCTGGCCGAATTGGGGTTTATTTTCTATAAAAATAATTCTGGCCGACGTTCCAGCCACCGGTTGAAGTTTCCAGCCGACAGTTGAACTTAAAATTGTCCAAATAAGCTGAATTTTGGATATGTTGTAGCCCAATGAGTTTAGAGACCGTGGGCTTTGGATTCAAGTCTTTTGAAGTCCGGAGAGAAAGTTATGGCCTGAACAGTGAAGCCTTGCAAAAAACTCAGCTTTTGTCTTTTTCTTCTGTTTTCGATCCAAATTCCGTTCCTTTTGATTCAAGCTTCATGTTAAACATCCGATTTGCAAATATTAACGAATTAAGTATCTATCAAATAAATGCAATAGAAATGAATAATATAGGGAGATATTATTAATTAAATGTAATCGTATTTGACTATATCACCCAAAAACGGCTCCTACATTAAGTTAGGGAGAATTGCGTATATGCCACTAATAAAGCCCACAATATCATATTAGCCCAAATCAAATTCAAAATATCATATATGTCATTCTTTAACACTTAATGTTATCAAATGTAGGGGTGTTATAGGGTCGGGTTGTCGGGTTTCGGGTTGAATTGGGTTGAAGGTTTAGAAAATGTAACTCGTAACCCGACCCTATAAGAAATCAGGTTTTCGGGTTCGGGTCCATTCGGGTTCGGGTTTAATCGGGTCGTGTTAGTATACTTATCGGGTTGCGCATATTGGTTAGCCACGTCAATTGGCATATAAGAAACCCGGTGGTTACAGTTAAGATTTAATTAGCAAAAGAAGTTCACTTGCTTACAAATAAGTGAAGCTACACGATCTGCATACTTCACAATCAGAAATTTAAACTGAAAAAAGAAAAAACACGCAACCAGCATACACATTAGAACTAGATGGATAGAAACTACAAAAGAGATTCAACGTAAAAAGTAGCAACAAAAATGATATACAGTCCGACATTTAAATTTTAAAAAAAAAAAAAAGTAAGCAGCATATACAATGTCTAGAACAAGATGAATGCATGATAACTACAAAAGAGGTTCAAAGTATAAATGTAACATCCTCTCCAGTGGCCTGGTAATTTCTAGTTTATTTGATTATTTAATGGTTTTAGGAATTACCTGATATTATTTGTTTTACTGTGAAACTTAAGTAAATAGGTCCCAGGACTTATTGTGAATAGTGAAATCCTATTTGTTTTAAATGACTGTAGTTGACGGTAAAATAAAATAATTTTCTCGCAAATGGGTTTCGGGTTCCAGACAATAGATTTAGGACGGGTATAAAATTATACCATTTAATATGTGAGTCGGTTTGTGAACCGACTTTACAAACCATATGTTCTCAAGTTTTCTTCATTTCTCATTTTGAGAACTTGCAAACTCAAAACAAACCATAACCAATTTCGACTTCAAAACAGCAAACAGCAAACATCATCATCTTCATCATATCACCTTCATCTCCATCACAAAAGTGAGTATGATTTTGAGTTTCAAAAAATTGGGTTTTGAGTGATTGAACCAAATTGAAGCTTGATATATTGTTATTAGGTGTTATTTGATGTTAGTGAAAGTGTTAGAAACTATAGAAATGAGTTTTTCGGAGTTTTGGTGAGTTTTGGTTCGAAAATCAGTAGCAGCAGCGAAATCCTCGAAACCCAGTTCGTCCAACGAGGCGAGCTGAGCTGCGAGTCGAGATGACTCTGCGAGTCGGGAAGACTCTGCGAGTCGAGATGGCTCTGCGAGTCGAGATGGCTCTGCGAGTCGAGATGGCTCTGCGAGTCGAGTTACTTCGTCGCGAGTCGAGTTTCTGCGAACCGAGTTGACCTGCGAGTTGAGATCACTGCGAACCGAGAATTTTGTTTCGCAAATTTTAAAAGTGCACAAGTCTAAAAGACCTTACACCTTTAGTGACTAAAAATTTACAAATTTTCTTATTAATTCGGATTAAGCTTAAATTCGCATGTCCACTCGGAAACGGCCCAATGATTAAAGCTATACTTATAGCCTAGGTAGTTTTTGGCCATTCGGGGTCATCTAGGGGTCGAAAATGGCATTTTTCAGTTTTAAAACGTCATTTCGGGATTTTCGGATTTTATTTCTGATTGAACTTTTGTTTGTCTAGACTTCAGGGATTACCTGATTTAATAAATATGCTAGAATGATGATTACGGAACAAGTTATTAACTTGTGTGTTTTGTGGTATTTCAGATACTCCAAAGACTCAGTGATATAAGACTGCTGAGTGTGGAATCTACAGAGGTATCGGTGAGTGGATTTGGAACTCACCTTTTGATTTAGTTGTAACTGTTTGGTTGCAACAAGTAAACGTAGATGTGTTTATTAGACAGTTTAGTCTGTGTTATTGAATTAATCTACGTGATATGTGGATCTCTGTGTATCAGATTATTGAGGTCAACGTGTAGTTGGACTTTTTGGTTATTATGTGATTTACACAGGTTTTGATTCATTTGTTGTGTTTGAAACCTGTGTATGAGTTTTATAATCAATAGTTATCGGTCTCGTCCGTTATGGCCATACGGATATGTACGATAAGTGTTCTTGGGGAATCCCCGGGTATTATGATATCCCAAGAGCCACCGATCCTCATTGAAATATGTGTGTTTACAGTTATTTGATGTAAACTCATAGTTATGCTAAGTTGAATTGTGTGTGACAAGTTCATTCACTTAGCTTCGTGCTAATCCCTCATTTACTTCCTGCAGGTTATGAATAGATATGTGGGTGGACAGGAAGTTGATGCCTTTGGCAGGGAATGTTTGACTGCTCTGTGAACTCTGATATAGTTTTGTTATAAACTAAGTTTGGAATTATATAATACCCCGTTTGTATAATATGTGTAAAATGTTTTAATAACTTTAACTAGGGATGAGCAAAAATACCAAAATACCGAAACCGAACCGGTACCGAACCGGACCGGTACCGAACCGGACCGGTACCGAACCGGTACCGACCGTTACAAATGGTACGGTATTCGGTTTTTGATTTGGGGAAAAAAAAAACCCGGTACCAACCGGTTCGGTACCGGTTGGTACCATGCACACCAAAATACCTAAACCGAACCGGAACCGTACCGGACCGGTACCGAACCGGTACCAACCGATACAAATGGTACGGTATTCGGTTTTTGATTTGGGACAAATTAAAAACCGGTACCAACCGGTCGGTACCGGTTCGGTACCGGTATGGTACCACGCTCACCCCTAACTTTAACATATGTGGTGTATCATATTTTGAAAAAGTTATGTACATTTTCACTATGTATAATAGTAAAGTATGTTTTTAATATATGCTTCCGAGTAAAATCATATAATATTGATGTATAGAATGAGGGGTGTTATAAGTTGGTATCAGAGCATAGATTTGGGTGAATTGAACATTGTAAAGTGTTCAATCCCAAATCTGGATCATGTTATGTCAAACATTCCTGGGTATGGGATTTAGCATTGGTTGTCAATCTGTTAGTAGATAGGTACTAACGATTAACGAGTTTCAAGTGTTGTGTTGAATACAGATATGGCAGATAACGAGCAACCGACCACCAACCCTAATAATGCCTCCAGGATCAATGTTTATCCTTCAGATACTCATAATGAGAGACATGATCATGAGGGTACTTCCATTCCTGTTCATGAAGAATCGAATGGAGATGATTATCATTTTCAGTTAGAAGATGAAGTAATTAGACTTAGAGATTATCGCCGACAGAAGGAAGCTGAATCATCTTATCAACAGTTTCAGCAGCAATTACCGGTTTTTGGTACTGTTCCACCACCTCTGTCTAGCAAATTGTGTTCTTTCAAAACGTTTATGGCAAGTAAACCACCAGAGTTTCATGGTAGTACAAATCCGTCTGTGACTTTAAACTGGTTGAGAGACATGGAAAGGAAATTTGATGTTATACATTGTGAAGAAGAATCTAAAGTTTCCTATGCAGTGCAATGTTTGAAAGATGAAACCATGGTTTGGTGGGATTCGATCACTGGTCATTTCACTCAGCAACAAAAAGACTCTATCCGATGGGCTGAATTTCGTAATGAAGTTTGTAAACAATATTGTTCAGATTTTGATATGGCTCGTATTAGAAGGGAGTTTGTGAATCTACACTTGACTGATAAAATGACAATTGATGAGTTGATATCTCAGTTTTCTGAGAAGCTGAGATTTGTTCAAGAATGGGTCCCTAATGAGAAAACCAGAATTGAGCAGTTTGTTGATGCCTTGCCTCCGAATTATCGCACCACAGTGAGGTTAGCAGGTACTTTATCTCAGGCTTTTAACCTTGCACGTTCTGTTGACAGTGATATGAGAGCTCAAGGTTTTCCAGCTAAAGATAGATCTGATCAGAAATCCAGAAATGAATCTTCGGGAAAAGGAAAGCAAAGGTGGCAGAGTAATCGTCAAGGTCAAAAATCTGGTAATAAAAGTGGTTCTTCTGGTAGTTCCAACTGGTGTAGTTCTTGTAGGTCTAAACATAATGGGCCGTGTACTATTCAGACAAATAAATGTGTTAAATGTGGTGAACTTGGTCATGAATTTAAGAACTGCAAGTATCCGAACTTTGTGTGTTGGAATTGTAAGAAAGAAGGTCATAGAGTTGGGGAATGTCCGGAGGCAAGGAGACAGGGTTCGGTTTCGGTCGGGAGTTCGTCATCTTCCGGTCAAAAGCGGAAGAATCCTCCGCCAGCTACTAGTAGGGCCTTTCAGATGACAGTCGATGAGGCTGTGCACACAGAAGATGTTATCACTGGTACTTTTCTTATAAACTCTGTACCAGCACGTGTGTTATTTGATTCTGGAGCGAATTGCTCTTTTATATCTGTGTGTTTTTGTGATAAGTTGAAACTGATCCCTACTGTGATAACTAAGCCCTTAGAAGTAGAGATTGTTAGTGGCAAGTTAGTTCCTGTTACCACCTCGGTGACTGGAGCTAATATTGTGATAGATGGCCAGACTTTTCCAATTTCGTTTCTGTTGATGCCAATTCCTAGTTTTGATGTGATTATTGGCATGGATTGGTTGAGTCAGTTTAAAGCAAGTATAGATTGCCATAGAAAGTTGATAAGAATCCCAATTTCTGAAGAGTCATATGTCGTGGCTCGAGGAGAACGGGATAGTGGGAATATTCCTCTGATCAGTATGATGAAAGCTAGGAAATCTTTGTATAAAGGTTGTGAGTCTTATCTAGCTTATGTTATCGATGCCAAATTAGAAAAGAAGTCCATTTCTGATGTCCGGGTTGTTTCTAAATATCCGGAAGTGTTTCCCGATGAATTGCCTGGTTTACCACCGGTTAGGGAAGTTGAATATCAGATTGATCTTGTTCCTGGCTCGTCGCCTGTAGCCAAAGCTCCCTATAGACTAGCTCCTTCTGAAATACGAGAAATGATGAATCAGATACAGGAGTTATTGGATAAAGGGTTTATTAGACCTAGTTCTTCTCCTTGGGGTGCACCGGTGTTGTTTGTGAAAAAGAAAGACGGGTCTTTTAGAATGTGTATTGATTATAGGGAACTGAATAAACGAACAGTAAATAATAAATATCCTCTTCCTCAAATAGACGATTTGTTTGATCAGTTGCAAGGATCTTCATTTTATTCTAAAATTGATTTAAGGTCGGGTTATCATCAAGTTCGCGTTCGTGAACAGGATATTCCTAAAACTGCTTTTCGTACCAGGTATGGTCATTTTGAATTCCTGGTTATGCCGTTTGGTCTGACAAATGCTCCAGCAGTGTTTATGGATTTAATGAATCGGGTTTGTCGACCTTTTCTTGACAAATTTGTGATTGTGTTTATTGATGACATTCTGGTATATTCTAAATCTGAATCAGAACATGAAATGCATTTGAGAATAGTGTTGGAAACTTTGAAAAGAGAACATTTGTATGCTAAATTTTCTAAATGTGAATTCTGGATTCGGGAGGTACAGTTTCTGGGTCATATTATCTGTAATGATGGTGTCAAAGTTGATCCTGCAAAAATTGAAGCTGTTATGAATTGGAATGTTCCAAAGAATCCTTCTGAAATCAAAAGTTTTCTTGGGCTAGCTGGATATTATCGAAAATTCATTAAAGACTTTTCAAAGATTGTTGGTCCGTTAACTAAATTGACACGTAAAGATGTTAAGTTCCAGTGGGATGAGTCACAGGAGATAGCTTTTCAGACCTTGAAACAGTTACTTTGTCAGGCACCTGTATTGGCATTACCAGATGGCTCTGATGACTTTATTATTTACTGTGATGCATCTTATGCTGGTTTGGGTGGTGTACTTATGCAAAGAGATAGAGTTATTGCCTATGCTTCTCGGCAGTTGAAACATCATGAAAGAAATTACCCTACTCACGATTTAGAGTTGGCAGCTGTTGTGTTTGCACTGAAAATCTGGAGACATTATCTTTATGGTACGAGATGTATTATTTGTACAGATCACAAGAGTCTTCAGTACATGTTTACTCAGAAAGAATTGAACATGCGTCAGAGAAGATGGTTAGAGTTAATCAAAGATTATGATTGTGAAATACGTTACCATCCAGGAAAAGCAAATGTGGTTGCTGATGCTTTGAGCCGAAAAGGTACCTCTGACTGAGTTTATTATTTGAAAGTTGATGTTTCCTCAGATTTAGTGGATAAAATTAAAGCTGCACAGTTGGAAGCTTTATTGGATCATAATTTGAAGTCTGAAATTATGTTGAAAAGAAAAGAGTTGTTACTTGATGATTCTAGAGGATTAAAGACTTTTCAGTCTCGCGTGTGGATTCCTCTTATTGGTGGTATTCGGGATGTGATTTTGACTGAAGCCCATAAGTCTAGATTATCTGTTCATCCCGGCAGTACTCGAATGTATAATGATTTGAAACCCTTGTATTGGTGGCCTACGATGAAAACCGATATTGCACAGTTTGTTAGTGCTTGTCATATTTGTGCTCAGGTCAAAGCTGAACACCAGAAACCGTATGGGTCACTGAAACAGTTGGAAATTCCAGAGTGGAAGTGGGAACACTTAACTATGGATTTTGTGACTAAACTTCCGCGTACATTTCGAGGAAATGATATGATTTTGGTTATCGTAGACAGATTGACGAAAAGTGCTCATTTTCTGGCTACTAGTGAAACTGCATCGCTGAGTAAGCTTGCCCAGTTGTATGTTAATGAGATTGTTTCCCGTCATGGTATTCCATTGTCGATAGTGTCAGACAGAGATTCTCGGTTTATTTCTCACTTATGGCAGAGTTTACAGCAGGAGTTGGGTACACGTGTGAATCTCAGTACAGCGTATCATCCTCAAACTGATGGCCAATCTGAGACGACGATTCAGACACTCGAGGATATGCTTCGAGCTTGTGTTATTGAGTATGGCGGTTCTTGGGATTCTCATTTACCGTTGGTGGAATTTGCTTATAATAATTCCTATCATTCCAGTATTGGCATGCCTCCATATGAGATGTTATATGGGCGTCGTTGCAGAACACCTATATGTTGGTTAGAAGCTGGAGAGAAACAGTTTGCTGGGCCCGACATTATTCAAATAACAGCGGATAAAGTAGCAATTGCACGTGAGAAATTGAAAGCTGCCAGAGATAGACAGAAACAATATGCTGATCCTAAACGTCGACCTGTTACTTTTGTTGAAGGTGAATTGGTTTACTTGAAAGTTTCACCTTGGAAAGGAGTTATTCGATTTGGAAAAAGAGGTAAGTTAGCTCCTAGATACATTGGACCGTTCAGAATTTGTCAGGTTGTCAATGATCAGTCAGTTACTCTTGATCTTCCTCCAGAGCTCGCAGGGATTCATAATACATTTAATGTGTGTTATTTGAGAAAGTGCAATGTTGAAGATCAGTCTCAGATTCTTCCTCTGCAAGACTTGAAGGTTGATCAGATTCAGAAGTTAGTTGAAGAACCTATTGAAATCCTTGACCGAAAAGTTACTAAACTTAGAAAGAAACAGATTCCTATGGTGTTAGTCAAATGGAAACATAGTTTAGGTTCAAACCTTACTTGGGAAACTGAGGAAAGTATGAAATCTAGATATCCTGGATTGTTTGACCATGTTGAGATTTCGGGGACGAAATCTCCTTAAGGAGGGGAGATTTGTAACATCCTCTCCAGTGGCCTGGTAATTTCTAGTTTATTTGATTATTTAATGGTTTTAGGAATTACCTGATATTATTTGTTTTACTGTGAAACTTAAGTAAATAGGTCCCAGGACTTATTGTGAATAGTGAAATCCTATTTGTTTTAAATGACTGTAGCTGACAGTAAAATAAAATAATTTTCTCGCAAATGGGTTTCGGGTTCCAGACAATAGATTTAGGACGGGTATAAAATTATACCATTTAATATGTGAGTCGGTTTGTGAACCGAATTTACAAACCATATGTTCTCAAGTTTTCTTCATTTCTTATTTTGAGAACTTGCAAACTCAAAACAAACCATAACCAAAATTAGCTCTGTGATTTCGACTTCAAAACAGCAAACAGCAAACATCATCATCTTCATCATATCACCTTCATCTCCATCACAAAAGTGAGTATGATTTTGAGTTTCAAAAACTTGGGTTTTGAGTGATTGAACCAAATTGAAGCTTGATATATTGTTATTAGGTGTTATTTGATGTTAGTGAAAGTGTTAGAAACCATAGAAATGAGTTTTTCGGAGTTTTGGTGAGTTTTGGTTCGAAAATCAGTAGCAGCAGCGAAATCCTCGAAACCCAGTTCGTCCAACGAGGCGAGCTGAGCTGCGAGTCGAGATGACTCTGCGAGTCGGGATGACTCTGCGAGTCGAGATGGCTCTGCGAGTCGAGTTACTTCGTCGCGAGTCGAGTTTCTGCGAACCGAGTTGACCTGCGAGTTGAGATCACTGCGAACCGAGAATTTTGTTTCGCAAATTTTAAAAGTGCACAAGTCTAAAAGACCTTACACCTTTAGTGACTAAAAATTTACAAATTTTCTTATTAATTCGGATTAAGCTGAAATTCGCATGTCCACTCGGAAACGGCCCAATGATTAAAGCTATAAATATAGCCTAGGCAGTTTTTGGCCATTCGGGGTCATCTAGGGGTCGAAAATGGCATTTTTCAGTTTTAAAACGTCATTTCGGGATTTTCGGATTTTATTTCTGATTGAACTTTTGTTTGTCTAGACTTCAGGGATTACCTGATTTAATAAATATGCTAGAATGATGATTATGGAACAAGTTACTAACTTGTGTGTTTTGTGGTATTTCAGATACTCCAAAGACTCAGTGATATAAGACTGCTGAGTGTGGAATCTACAGAGGTATCGGTGAGTGGATTTGGAACTCACCTTTTGATTTAGTTGTAACTGTTTGGTTGCAACAAGTAAATGTAGATGTGTTTATTAGACTGTTTAGTCTGTGTTATTGAATTAATCTACGTGATATGTGGACCTCTGTGTATCAGATTATTGAGGTCAACGTGTAGTTGGACTTTTTGGTTATTATGTGATTTACACAGGTTTTGATTCATTTGTTGTGTTTGAAACCTGTGTATGAGTTTTATAATCAATAGTTATCGGTCTCGTCCGTTATGGCCATACGGATATGTACGATAAGTGTTCTTGGGGAATCCCCGAGTATTATGATATCCCAAGAGCCACCGATCCTCATTGAAATATGTGTGTTTACAGTTATTTGATGTAAACTCATAGTTATGCTAAGTTGAATTGTGTGTGACAAGTTCATTCACTTAGCTTCGTGCTAATCCCTCATTTACTTCCTGCAGGTTATGAATAGATATGTGGGTGGACAGGAAGTTGATGCCTTTGGCAGGGAATGTTTGACTGCTCTATGAACTCTGATATAGTTTTGTTATAAACTAAGTTTGGAATTATATAATACCCCGTTTGTATAATATGTGTAGAATGTTTTAATAACTTTAACATATGTGGTGTATCATATTTTGAAAAAGTTATGTACATTTTCACTATGTATAATAGTAAAGTATGTTTTTAATATACGCTTCCGAGTAAAATCATATAATATTGATGTATAGAATGAGGGGTGTTATAATAAAGTAACAACAAAAATGAAAAGTGTCACATTGAATATAAGTTATTCAAACAAATTATCTTTCAATCTCTGATCTATGAAGGAATTTAATCTTCACACAACAATCTCCACAAACGTTAATAAAGAATATGGATTGACATGCAACAATTAAATAAAAATGGCTTTTTAACAATACATGTACGGTTAATGGACATAGACTAGTGGACTTTTAATTTTTATTATCTTCTTGTCGGGTTGACCCGATAACCCGATAATGATGAGTACTTAACCCTAACCCGACCTCATAACAATATCGGGTTATCGGGTCAAACTAACCCGATAATCTTTTCAAACCCGATTGAACCCGACCCTATAAACCTTTTCGAGTTCGGGTTTGGGTTTGTGTCGCACCCCCAATTTCGGGTTGCGGAAGCGAATCGGGTCGGGCGCGACTAATCAATAATCAAGCACACAAGGTATATAATGAACGACCACTATTTTACAAATTGTATTGATTAAACAAAAGTTACATCAATATTGTTAATTTCATTAGCTCGGTTTGAAATTGAGAGATTTACATGCATAACTAATTTAAAAAAAATATAATAATGCAGCTAAATCTCTGAATGTTTGTATGCTAACACGAGCTAAAGTATTCTGATCGGGCTGTCTAACCTACTGCTGAGTACCTGTGATACATGCTAAAATGAGTCAGCGAAACGCTGGTGAGCTCACGGGTTTGTATGTCAAAACATATTGAATGAACCTCAAGATTTAATTGAATTTAAAATGCAATTAAGCAAAATAAAAGTTATACAGCCATGAGCACATAGACTGAGCTTAACTTGAGGGTCGGGTCCACATTTAAGGAATTCCGATCGAGGTGCCTCCTACGAGTGCCTAATCTACACTCGTCTACCCAAATACTAATACGTCCGTTTGACCAGTTAGTGCTTGCTAACCCGGACGAGGATTGTCAATCCTATATGATATCATATACTAACATTTACGCTACAGATGTATTACCAAACTATGTTTGTGGAGGACTTTATATTGATTAGTTGAAAACAACTCATGTAGTATTTGATTTTTGATTGTACTTGCGTTCACATGTAAATAAATCAAGGAATGTATCACACCCCTGATGAAAACAGTAAAATAGGGGCTATGAGACTCACCTGAGTGTTGAAGCGTTTAACTAAATAAACTTGAGTTGATTAGCCGAGTAATGATGTTCGAAGACTTGTAACCTGAGGGCGTCCAATACGCGCGATGGTTATTAATTGTATATGTATCTTAAAAGACTACCTTTGTAGTTGTTCGTCCAACTAGAATGTCCAAATGACTACGATTTGGTTGATTAACTTGTTCAAATGACTACGATTTGGTTGATTTGATAGAGTTTTGAAAACGTGTACAGCCCGTTGGTGACGGTTTGTGAGGATAATAATAATCTTTGAATTCATTTCATTGTACTTAATAAAGTAGGAAATTGGGTACGGGGGTCCGGGGGCAGCGCCCCTGGTAGCGGGGTCCAAGAGGCAGAGCCCCTGGCTGCTTGGAAAATTTTTATTTCTACTATATTGCTTTAGTGAAAAACGCATCCAAGTTTTGAATTTGGTATCGTTAAGTGATAAAATTTCGAGTATTGACACTTAGTAAAAATCTATGTTTTCAAGGTTCTGTTTTATGCGACATTAGGTGCGACATAAAGTGTGGTGTCGCAGGTCATGACTGCGACATTGATCATGGCGTCGCTAAGTGCGACATCCGCAATTCAATGCGACATAAGGTGTTGTGTCGCGACATGCGACGTTGTTCGTTCTTGCGACGTAGGGATCGGTGTCGCTATATGCGACGACAGCAATTTAATGCGACTTTGTGGCCGACATCGCACAATGCGACATAGAGGCTGATGTCGCAATTTGCCTGGGCCAAAAGCGACATTAGGGTCTGATACGATCCCGGTGGCCGAAAACTTGGCCGGACGACTTTGTTTTGGTCCGAAACTTTTACCCAACCCTTATTTGGACATTTTAAGCTTAGATAAACAACTTTTATGAAAAATAAGTGAAATCTAAGAGTTTTCGAGAATTGTCGGAAACTTACGAATCGTCGCGAGAGAAATCCGAAAAGATGAAGATGAAGATCTTGACTCCGTGATCGTTTTCTTCCAAACAAGCATGGTGATTTATTGTCGTTTGATGGTGTTATTTGGTGGAAATAGATGGTGGTGGTATGGAGGTGGTAATGGAAAAAAGAAAGAGGGAGAGAGAGTTAGGGGTGTGTGTGTGTGTGTGTGTTGTGAATGAAACAAAAATGAGGGTGGGGGTGGTGATGAAAGAGCCGGCCCACATGGGCCCCACCCATGTGTGGTTGGCTCAATTTTTTTTCCATCTGCGTTTGCGCTCCGTACGGTGTTCGTTTCCTCGGTCGTTTAAACGTTAAATAATTATTTTATACGTTTAATTTACGCGTTTCAAAATATGATTGAAATTTAATATTTTGAAATTGAAGTATTAATCCTTAATACTTTAGAAACATTTATAAAAAATGTTTTGAGAATGTGTTGTGATTATTTGACGCATCTTTGTCGAGTTTAAAATTTGTGAAACGTTTTAAATTAAACGTTTTCGTTATTGATTGAATTCCCCAATATTCCCAATGAATATTTTCTAGAATTTGATATATTTTATTACTTAAAATACATTTGTCTGTTTTTCGATTGCCGGGCGCATACTGCGCCTTTTGATCACATTCAAGTGATTTGTATGATACGATATACTTTTGAAATATTATCAACATAATATTTTGGATAAAATAGTGTTATCAAATAATGTTATATTATTTAATAATTTTGTTCACCAACGTTCGTATTAATTGAACCGAATTCCATTCGATTTAAGAGTGCACGATTTAGCCAAATCGCGTAGTTGTATATATTCAACAATATATATTAATTGATATATCAATTAGCCTAACACGGAACTAATTACATGTATTATGAATGATTAAGCACTAATTACTAATCCTAATTTGACGGGTGTCACAGTTTGGGTCGGGTCAACCCGACCCTTTTGACACCCCTAATCAAATATACCCAAATGATAATTTCAATTATGAATTAGTATATAAAACTCAGTAAATATCAATAAACTCATTTTTGACTATTCTACCCTCGTCTATATAATAATACCCTCATCTTTTTCAAACCTAAACCTCCATTTGCGATCGATCAGATCTGCCTTTTTTTTTAACATGATTCCATTATCTGATTTATTGACGATCTAAATTAAAATTTTCAATTGTGAGAAAATTTTATTTCGAAAAAACTGATACTCAAGACAGTGTCCACTGTACAGTACTGCAAGTCCAAATATAATTCCCATGTTTTGTATGTTCCATGTTTAAATATTATAGTCATTTATTATCTTGAGCAATTGAAGAAATCTTTAACAAGAATGGAACAAATATTAGACGGTGAATAAAATTGAGGGTGTATCTGGCGGTCAATTTTCAAAGAAGGAAAAAACAGGGTCCGTCTAATAATGAGATTTAAGATATGAAAAATTATAAGGGTATAATGGTCCATTAGAGCACACGGTGTGGATCGACGTGGCATCACCGTTCAACGACGAGAACGTCGTGCGACGGCGTTCTGCCGCACCGTGCCGGCATTCCCAGCGGCGTTTGTGCATCACTGTCCAATTCCGGACGCAGCTCAACTCGGTGTTCTCCCTTTTTTATTATTTTTCTTTTATTTTGCTTGTTTATAAATTAAATATGGGTATGGAATATGAAAAAAGAAATGGAGAAGATAGGATGCACAAGAAAGAAAAGAAAGAATGGAGAAGAAGAAAGAAGATGAAGAGGAAGTGGGTAGGTGAGACAAACACAGATGATTAATTATTATGCTTTACACGTAATTTTAATTTATTTTTTTTATTATATACGTAGAGACATATACAAGTATTTTTCACATCAAAATATTTAATAAATAAATACATGTAAATTTTTTATGTTGTTTTGAAATAAATGTTGTTTATTTAATTTATTTTTTTTAATATTAATTTATATAATTATCTTCATTAAAAAATCATATAAAACAAATAATAAAAAACTCCAGAACACTTTCAAGAACACTGTGAATTTAGTTTCACCACACCACAGAATCCTCACTTTCAACATTCTTCATAATAATGTCAAGAACACCGTGTACCACACCCTGTGCTCTTAGAAGCTAAGTAATATTTGTTAAGAGTTTTAAAGATTAATTAATTATTGAAATTATCATTTGGGTATATTTGATATATTTGAGTGTTGTGAGTGACATATATGATATTTTGAATTTGATTTGGGCAAATATGATATTATGGGCTTTATTAGTGGCATATATGCAATTCTCCCAATAAGTTATGGACCATCTTATGTTTTTTAGTTATTTTTGGGCTTTTGTTTTAGGCTTTCTATTCAGCACATAATGTTTTTAGGCCTATTTCGAATTTCTGTTTCCTTTTTCTATGGTTCCAATGCGTAAGAATTGATTAGTTTTTTGTTTTTGTTGAAATCGAATTTTTCTCTCAATTTGTGCTTGGCAATTGAGGTGAATTTTTCTAAGGGTGTGTTTGGCAAAAATAGCTTGTAGCTGGAGCTGGTAGCTGGAGCTTATATTATAAGCTAGAAGCTGGAACTTATGTGTTTATAAGTGTTTGGTAAAACTAGCTGGAGCTTATTGATGTAAATTGACATAAGAGGACAAAAAGTATATGATAAATAATAATATGAGGGGTATTTATGTAATTTCTCTTTTGATAAGCTTGTAGCTTATTCTAAAAGCTACTTCAAGTAGCTTCTTTTTCAGAGCTTATTTTTTCAATAAGCTTTTAAAGTTTTGTCTACCAAACGATGATAGAAACTTAAGCTTATAGAAAAAATAAGCTTAAGCTCTTATAAGCTACAAGAAGCTTGTGTGCCAAACACACCCTAACACCGGTATTCTTCTGAATTAATGTGCCTTAGAAGGGGTTATGAGTATTCTTTGAATCAACAAGTTTAGTTCGTATTTGTTAAATTGTAATCTACATCAGGTATTAACCGGTTCGGTACGGTTCGTTGGCTGTTCCATCAAAAAAATAATAAGGGGAAGTTATGACTGTACTAAAACACTAAAACACGTTTTTATACGGATATTTGCAGCTTGGTGGCAGATTTACAGAAAACACTATTCCTCCACCCCTAATCTTCCAATTGGATCGAAATCCCCAATTTTCAGACCCTAATTTCATTTCCTTGCGCAATTACACAAATCTCACTCAACGATGTCCAGAGAATTCAACGTTCCACCGGTAATCTTCCCGTCCGGTGGAAACCCTAACACCGGACCACAACGCCGTCTCCCAACGGCGCCGTTTCAACCGCCCCGATCGTCAAACCCTAGCATCCCCTTCATGTCGTTCGACATCGGTTCATCTCCGGCATCCACTTCATTCTCCACACCTCAATTCGGTACCATCTCTGGAGGCGGCGGCGGTGGCGGTGGAACCGCCAATTTCGACGACGAACCACCGCTCCTTGAAGAATTAGGTATCAATACGAAACAAATCTGGAACAAAACTGCTTCTATTTTGAATCCGTTTAGAGTTAAATCAGATCTACATGAAGATGCAGATCTATCTGGACCGTTTTTGTTCCTTGTGGCATTTGGTTTGTTTCAATTACTTGCTGGAAAGCTTCATTTTGGGATTATATTAGGGTGGGTTACTGTAGCTTCCTTGTTTTTATATGTGGTGTTTAATATGTTAGCTGGAAGGAATGGGAATTTGGATTTGTATCGGTGTTTGAGTTTGATCGGATACTGTATGTTGCCGATTGTGATATTGTCTGCGGCTGCATTGTTTGTTCCTCAAGGTGGGATTGTGATATTCGGGATGATGGGAGTTTTTGTGATATGGTCTACACGAGTTTGTACCAGGTTGTTGGTGGAGTTGGCGTCCTGCGGAGATGAGCATCGTGGCCTTATTGCGTACGCTTGTTTCTTGATTTACATGCTTTTTTCGTTACTAGTAGTTTTTTGATATAATCATGGGGTGATGCTACTTGTGTAGCTATTGCTATTCCTTAGAGATGTCATTTGTGTTTAATATATAATGGATAATTGAAAAAAACTTCACGATGTTTATACATGTTAAGCATCTGTAACTTCATTTGGATGGAATGTTAAACGTAACATATGAATCAATCACCTGCAAACTTGAGAAACGAGGATGTTTAAGGAAAGTTTGTGGCAACTTTCCGTACACAAGACTAGTGTTAATAGGGCTCTTGGTACATAATTGATATAATGTAGACATTGAATCTAGGTTCGTGGAACAAACTGGCTGTTGAGCTTAATAGTTGTTCTTCACCACTTGCTACCATATGTAGATCGTCGGCCCCATGATAGTTGTTGCCACCACTAGCATCCTGGTGGCTCCTCTTGGCGATTTGAACCAGTTTTAGAGTTGATTTTCTCCATCTTAACCAATTTGAAGGAAGTAGAGCAAGCCTAGTGTTTAACTACGTAGAGTTTTTATTTTAGTACTTCATATAAACATAGTAATTACACATATATTATATATAGAACTATATGGAGTATTATTGTATGATCATATCACTTCTATAGTTCTTTTGAAATATTAATGTTAGAAAGTGGTCTTCTTTATGTCATATAGTTAAATAGTTTCTTCTTTTGTCCTCTCATCTCAAGTTAACTTTTCGTGTTAAAAGATTTATTAGTATACATGTACTATAGACATTACAAAACATTGTTTTATCTACTTGTCTGCCAAAACACATGTATTGTAATCAACACATCATATGTTGATTTGTAGAGTCTTCCAAATTCTTAAAAACATGAGCTTATTCGTCGTTAGCCATGACATGTTATGTTTGATTTTGACAACCTCATATCTTAGTTTAGATAGTTAATTCTAGCAAATCTAACTTTACCGATCATGTGCGTAGTCGATTTATAACTTATATCCAAATTACCGCAACAAGCAAGGGCATCATCATTGACACAGCCAGATACATAATGTACATCAATCACTCTATTTAACAGATTCTAACAATCAACGTTATCGCTACAATTGGTCAATCGTGTAGTGGCTATAACGTCCAAGTGTACCAACACATTGATCCCAATAAGGAAACGTTTAAAAGATCGAATTTTGAACCCAATTTGATCTAAACTGCTCTGTACTTATTGAAACAGGAGGGAGATGTTTAGAATCGTAAATATTACGTGTAGATGTTTCCACCAGTTATGGTGGTTGAATCTTAAGAATACTCAAAACATGGTTATCCATGTGCATGGACTCTAATTATTTGAAATGTAAAAATTAACAAACACGACGAGCCCCATCTACAGTTTATAATGTTAATGTAACCCCGTCCAGGCTCATACACGGTTAGATTTGTTTTCAAATTACTAAGATTTGTGGATGTTGCTGTCAGAGCGTGGGATAAATGGGGATGATGTGTGCCCATAGCAATATGTGCAATTGTAGATGTGCATATTTGTTTAGAACCTAATTTCAACAAAAATTATGTATGCATCAAGCTACGTACAAGTTATGTGCTGCTAAAGGTAAAAGAATGGAGAAATGATCACTTCATATGTGTAATGTAGTGCGCGCGGTAAAGAATAGGACATAATATTAACATAAGGCATCACACTTTTCAAATAAGTACATAGCAGTAAGTTAAGAAGACAAATGATCTGAGTTTTTAACTTCGTATATTCAGAATAAATATACAATTGTTACATAACATGTAAAACAAAAATCCTTATGATTCAAGATTACCGAGCGTACAATTATAAACCCAGTTTCTATCCCCCTAAAATGATAAAATCGTAGAGTTATTCACATTATACAGCATCTGTATAAACAGCGTAGTGCTCAATTAGCTTAAATTAGAATTATCAACAAACTGAAGAGCATCAGACGCAACTTGTGTAATAAAATCGACTGTGGTCCCAAAAAAGAGTTCCCAGAACCACAGGTCCAATGCAAGAACAGATGAAAATATGAGCAATGCCAGAGTTTGATACCGATTTAATGGCCAACCTGAAACTTCTGCCAGTTTCTTCAAGAAAGGTAGAGAATTGATTGCTAGATTTCGGTTCTTGATGGACCAAGCTGTTACCCACTGAACACGCGAAGGAACTAGATCAAATTCGTCTTTTAACCTCCTTCCCAAGTCCGGCATGTGCCCGCCACCATATAGTATAGCAATCTTGTTATGACCCTTGTTAATTGCTCTTTCGAGTGCTTCTGTTGCAGCTCTGTTTCGCTCACCTATAATGACTGATTTCTCCTCTACATCTGTTGTTACCTGTGTAAAACTGAACAAAAAGACCAGTCAAGTCAATATAAAAACAGCTTTCCATAGGTGCAACAAATCCCTTTAATTCCCATGTACATTATAGCATTCGCTCTTTCTAGAAAAAATAAAATTCATTACGCAAATGCCCATTATCTTTATTACAAATGAACTGATAATACGCGTTTTGGGTCCTCAAGATGTTTCCCTTTTTTCATTGGATTATATGCCATATAGGTGATAAAAAATGTAAAATAAGTGGAACATATAACGGGTCAAGAAAGGGTAACCTTCTGAGTTTCTGTATGGGTTGAAATGAGCAAGGTCGACTCATAACTTTTTGCCCAATTTTTTTTATCAATGATTGGTGTATCAGATATGATTAACAAAACTATAATAATAATCTAAATTTTTGAATAAATGGATTTAATCAATAACAAGAAAACACTTTGGATGCCTTTTAACCCGTTTCCCTTTTAGCTATCCTTTTAGTTTACCCATCCGAGAAAGGATCTGCAAACCCATTTTTACGTAAATGGTTCAAAATTGCCACCTCTAGTCTCTATTGAATAATATATTCGCACATGACTAGTCAACATACATTCTTGATGGGACTGCAGAGAAACTAGATTTGCTTCGATGTTATGCACGTAAAATTCAACTTGGAGATCCAGCAGTCAATACAAAAATAGATTTGAAGAAGAAAAAAAAAGACAGCGAGATCCCTTTTGTGACACTTCTTTTTTAGATCAATTTAACGAGAAAACTACAACCACCTATTCTAGTGGTGATGATTTCGGTCCTGAAGATTCTTAGTTATTTGTTGCTATGGAAGAATAATGACTGGTAGTCAACCCTAACACTAACAGAAAATTAGAAAGTCAAACATCATGATTCAATGTAGCATAAAACAACAGATAGACAAGACTTACTCGGATGTTAATCTTTTTGCCAAAAAGACCTTCATCGCAGCACCAAAATCAAGCCTCGATAATGCCTCTAGTTCTGGATAATCGGCTGGCTCATCACCGACATCGGCACAAAGACTACTGATGAAAAAAAGCCCAACAAGAGGCATAGGTAGCACCCGTGATGCCCATAATAGCTTAGATCTCCATGGACCAAGCTCTTCAGGGATCGAAGTGGCTTGTACCAGTGCTTTCGTTGATCTAAGAGTCATATCTCTTGCAAATGAAAAAAAGCTCTCACCTTTTTCCATCTAGAAAAAATGAAACTTCTGCTAATTAGGACATACTGAGAAGTGTTGAGCACCACTTTTATTAAACTTAAGATGATTAATTAATAAACTCAAATGAAAATCGAAAGGGAATAGCACCTGAAGTAACTTGAAGGTTTCAAAGTCAAGATCAGCATGGTACCAATTATCCGGCTCGTAATCAAGACAATCCAATTGAAAATCAAGCATGAGAATTCTAGCCATTTGGCGTTGAATAAACCCTATAATATTGAAACCCCGAGAATTTGATTTCGAAAGTTTTCTAACTGCTAAAGGGCTTCTTCTGTTTTCTAAACTTTCCCTGCTAGCAACCATTTCATAAAGCACACAATCATACGACTCAAGTTCCTTCTGTAAGGTTGCAAAGTACCTGTTCATAACATTTCATCATATTAACCGCCATATCTAACTTCCTTTCGTTTTCATACATGAGTTATGTACAACTGTTTACTACAAGTCTAGCCATTCGAAAATGTAATCGCTTTAACATCTATTTACGCCAGCTAATTGTCAAAAAAACTCAAAAATAACATCTTTGAATAATATAGGAATATAAGCAAAGGGTTAATTACACCACCAAAATGCAACAGTATGTAATAAAATTAATTTCTTTGCATGAACAATAACATGAAAGTAAATTTTGAGCTTACTCTTTATCTGCAATGTGGATGGTTGATACCAAATCAACCTACAAAATCAGAAATCAAAAGATAAATAAAATAACCAAACCCTTGATTAAAACTTAACACGATAAATTTAAAAAATTTAACCTGAAGAAAAGGTTGAACAAGTGACCAAGGGAACTTTTTCCGGTAACTAACAACGGCAGTCTGCAGTTCACCGGAATCCCCTTTTTTAAATCTCATGTAATCTGCAATCGAATTGTTATCTAGAAATCGGTCAGGGGATCCACCATCATCTTCTTCTATAGATACTGATTGTGTTATTATAGGTCGGTATTTATAAAAGATATTATTGTTGGTGGATGGAATAATTTTAGGGTTTTTTGGTCTGAAACTGTGAAAATTATAATTGGGGGTTGAAGAAGAAGAAGAAGAAGATAATATGGAGAGAGAAGTAGCGGAAACCATTGCTCCTGTTTCTTTCTTCTGCTCACTTCTCTGGTAAAGAAACACGATATTTTGTGTTGCTCCATTTTTTTATTTTATGTCAAATATAAAATGATATAAAATTCATATTTCTTCCTTTATTATTATAACTAAACCCATACGACATCGTGAGCATTTGATGTGTCATCACCATATAAAACAACTTGATGATGCGTATTTTACACCCTTACTATAAATAAGGTAATACTTAATTAAAATTCATATTATAACTAATTTCATTTAATATGGTAATTGATAAAATTAAAATTATAACTAATTTAATTTGAATTATATGTCATGTGATACTCCATAATACTTATAATTTATGTTATATATATATATATATATATATATATACATTAGTTATTCAATAAAACGTATAATTTGTATAGTAATTGTTACAATTTATGTTTCCTAAAACTATGAATTCATTGTTCATCAAATTGTTGCAACCTTAGCATATTATAATTACTAGAAACGAACATGTTACAATGACCAGCCAATTATATTTAGCTAGAAAAAGTTTATTTTATAGCATACACATCCTTTTTAGAACTTTCAATTTCATTGATATAACCGTTGTTCATTTTTATTTTTGATGAGTTAAAATATTATAGAATATTACTAATAACTGTAAAAAAAAAAAAAAAAAAAAAGTTTCTTTTACACAAAGTTCCCTCCACCCCAACCCACTTACTTATTATTATCTATTTTTAAAAAAATGTTAACAAAAAGGATTATATACACTACATTTTTTTAGCCGTACACCACAAACATGATTTACAAAGTTGTACAGTTTAACATTTTAAAATATAATTGATGGTGTACGGATATAAAATCACAATGTACTAATCATTAACCTGATATAAAGTGTATACAACGTAAAGTTGAATATGATTAAACATTTTATATCCCATTCTTAACTTATGATCCACATATTACGACATTATATATTTTTAGCCGCGTATTGCACGGTTTAACGCAAGTTATTAATGAGCAAAGAGTGCAAATATATATATATATATATATATATATATATATATATATATATATATATATATATATATATATATATATAAGTGGTCCAGAATGTTTATCCCATTTCTCCAATATTTTTTCCTTCTTTTTAGATCCTGTTACTATATATATATATATATATATATAGGGTAGTGATCAAGAGGGAAGTGCCTTTTTGGGGGGAAGGGGGAAGCGTTAGTATGCATCAAGAAGCATATTAGAATTATCAATCAAAACGTCAACAAAAAATTATTTTTATTGGTAAATAGTAATCAAAATCGATGCTATAAAGAATATTTTAACGAATGAATTTCATTTTTAAGTCACAACATTAATTGATGAATATTATTTAATAAATTGTTAATATGCAGTGTGATGCATATTAACTAGTATGCATCGCGATGCATATTAAAACTTCACATTATTAGAAAGATATTTTTATTGTTAATATGCATCAAAATGCATATTAACTAATATGCACCGCGATGCATATTAACGGATTTGGATCTAATATTCATAAATCGATGCTATAACTTGAAGAAAGAATTTATCAAAGAAGCTTAACATTCATAGCATCGATTCTGATTAACATTTATTAAATTTCAGTTTGCTTTTGTCGAGATTTGTATGGGTGAAGGTAATATGCTTCCTGATGCATACTAACGCTTCCCCCCTTCCCCCAAAAAATGCACTTCCCTCTGGATCATTCCACTATATATATATATAATATTTTTTAAATTATTATTATTATTAATACTAACTTATATTTATTAACTTCTGTTTACCATTAAAGTATATTTTATAATTAAGTAATTAAGTTCATCTCAAGGTAACTTTAAAGTTCTTATTATAATTAGAATATTATGTATTTTTTTACCAAAAAACAATAGAACTTTTGTTCATTTTAATAATACTCCGTTACTTCATAACGAAATCTTACATTAAACATTGATTATTGAAAATTTGTTGTTCTTTGTTTAAATTTCGTAATCAATTCAGTAAAGCATCTGTTAATCCGATTTTTTACTCACCACTAACAACACCTAATCATTGATATGACTTTTTCTTTCCCTAAACATCACCAAATGATTTGTGCATCAATTTTTTTTGAAAGGCAGAATTTTATTAACCGACAACTAGCAAGATGTTAGAAGCCGCAAATGTATAAATATACATACACCATATAAATCGCCCATAATTTGTGCATCAATTAACATCTAACTTAGATTATGTTAAGCTTAAAAGGGGTTAAATCTTTTATATATAGTTAAAAGGTATGAGAAGTGTTCAATTGAGACCATTTATTTTGTGTGAGAATGGGGGAACCAACCACAATATGCCACGTGTCACTTTTTTCTCTCTCATTCACGTTTTTAAAAATTAAATATCTCACAAACGACAAGTCGAAAAATCATGAAAATTGCACCATATTTTTCAGCGTTTTATCCTCTTCGTTTTGCCATCCATCAAGGCATACTTCCGACGAACTTTTTTTTTTCTTCATTTTTTGGTGGGTTTTACATATTAGTAACACATGTATTAGTGATTGATTGTACATTTGATTTAGGGTTTAGGGTTAGGGTTTAGAATTAGGGTTTAGCAGGGTTTAGTGTTAGGGTTTAGCAGGGTTTAGTGTTAGGGTTTAGCAGGGTTTAGGGTTACGGTTTAGAGTTTTATAAAGCGTTTAGGGTTTAGGGTTTGGGGTTTAGGGGTTAACCCCAAACTCCCAACCCTAACCCCTAAACCCCAAACCCTAAACGCAACAGCGTAACACACGTGTTAGTAATATGAAACCCACCAAAAATAATGAAAAAAAAACTCGTCGAAAATATGCCTTAATGGACGGCAAATCGAAAAGGATCAAACGCTGAATCTAATGGTGCAATTTTCATAATTTTTCGATTTGTCGTTTGAAAAAAATTTAACTTAAAGGGTAAATGGGTTTTGTATTCTCTTTGTACACATGGCATCATATCATTGGTTCCTCCATTCTCACACAAATTTTTAGTCTCATTTGAACCTTACCCTAAAAGGTATACATTGGTATGAAATATAAAGGTGACTTTGCTTTTGACCGGTTAGTATTAGTCTTAGAGCATTCTCAATGTTTATTTTTCTAAAGCTTATTTTAAAACCATTTCTAGAAATTGTGTCATAATTTTTACTAAAATTTTTTTATAAAAAGTTATGACTCCAATGTAAAAAAAGCTTTTCAAACTCTTAAATTATTAAATAGCATGACTTTTTGAGATTAAGTCTTTACATTATCTCTCCTTAATATATTACTCCGTAGTAATTAATAGTTTTGAGATGATGAAATTTTTTTTTACATTAGAGGCAACAGTCGTAATACCAAAATGCTCATTTTTGAGATGACAAGACAGCATAACACCACAACACCATTTTCAGCACTAGCAATGGTAATACCAGAACGCCCATTTTTACCCCTTGGGTCCCATTAAGTTTTTTTTTATTAAATACGTGAAAGAAAAGGAAAAAAAAGTCAGTGGGTCCCGCAAAACGCCCTTCTTCCGCCCGTTTTGATCTACACAACGCCCCGGTCAGAACGCCCCATTGCCGGCATTCTGGCGTTCTGAGAGGCATAAAATGCCCCATAATGGGCGCGTTGTAGATGGTCTAAAGTTTTTTTAAGAATAACTATAACACCATTTTCAGAAAAAAAAACTTTAAAAAAATGGTCATTTGTTTTCGCTATACTATCTACTTAGTATCACATAAACATTCTTTTAACTTATCCAAACTAGGTACGTACTCCAACAATTAGATCCTACTTTTCTTCTATAATTGCATCCCAAGCTAAAAACATTATAGTAGTTCAAAGGTGAAAGAAACAACCTCAAAGAGTATGCAATTGCTTGAAGCAATCATATATTACCAGACATCAACCTCAAAGACGACTTTAAAACCAAATGCTCTTGAAAACCCCTCATGCATACTTTTTATTAGTTGGTTCTTCATTTGTCAATGTTAATTTTATATTATAATATATATTCTTTTAACATTTATACATCAGTAGGTTCATAAAGGCCAAAAAATTTAGTGTTGTTTATTGCACAAGTAATACGTGCAACTATAAGCAGAGTTCTTTGAACAAATCACCTACACATAACTTCAAGGTTTTAAACTTCTAATGTGTACAAAGCTTTATTTTGTTTGTTTTTGTGAAAAACGTGATCTTTATGATTTTGCTGGTAGACTATTAGAAACAGAAAAAGAAATAGACAAGTTTGCCCTTAGATGAACAAACGTTGTAAAAACCTTGGCGCCATTTACAAGGGCAGTTTGGGAACTTTGACATAAAAGAAACCAACTTTTTGAGCCAAAGTACCGGGACCAGAAGATGAGCTTACTGTAACGTGTGGTCATCACAATCTCCGATCTCCTTTTTTTAATTCTTAATATTATTTATTATTAATTTTCTCAATTTACATAAAAACCCATATGTAATAAACCTCACAAACACTTAATCATAAAGAAATTAGAAACCTTCAATAGAAAATCTTCTAGAATCTTGAGAAATGGCGACAGTAGCCAAATTTCAGGCAATTTTGCCGGATTACCACCATAGAACCACCAAATCTCCGCCGCTGCAACTGGGTTTCTGCCGAAGATCAGTCTTGTGGGACTCACAGTCGGTTTCTAAACGTGGGTTGTGTGTGCAACCTTGTAGGTCGTTTAAGAAAGATAATGACGAAAAAGATAGAAACTTTAGTAATTTTAAGCCATTGAGAGCTGTTAAATCGTTGATTTTATGGAACGATAAATCGATCCAGAAATTGGAAGAGGATTTGTCAAAGGTTAGTTCTTGAATTTTGTTAAATATGGTTTTAACGATTAACTATAATCGAATTATTTGATTATATGAGTATTAATGTGACTTTATGTGTTAAATTATTGATGTATTGTGACTGTTGAAAAACGAGCTACATAATAGAAGTGGTTAGTATATTAAGAACCAAGTTCAAATGTAGGAGAAATCAGCACCAACAAACTTTGCTCTAACGTCCGATTAAGCGGGTCAATTGAAATGAAAGTAACAAACTATATGCTAATTTCGAGGGTAGGTTGCCAATAATATTGTTGTCCATTTTCACTATTGCATGTATCTTTGAAATTGTGTAGATTGCTCTTCATTTAGGGAGATATATTGTGACCATGATGAGCACCGGCGTTGTAGTTGCTGTTGGATTCAATTTAGTAGGTTAGTCAACGCGCAAAACAATATTAATATGTTTTGGAACAAGATTTTATTATTATATGCTTTGAAGACGATGATATTAACTGAAATTTTATATGAAGGTGGAGATGGTCAAATGAATGATTTGATATGGTATAGTTGGGTAGGAGGCATTATAATTGGAACAATGATCGGTTCCAACATGGTCTTGGATGAAGTTAGCCGTGCAGGTCCAAGAAATGTGGTCATAACCGGAAGGTACCCATCTCTTATTATGCTTTAGATTGGTGAAATCTTCATACTTTGGTTGACATTACTTGCTAGACTTGAGATTAGATATACAAAACAGACGACTTTTGGGAACCCCTCTTATGTCCCAAAATGGTGTAATTGGGTATAATGTATAATGTACAACTTTTCTGTAATGTTTAAGTGTGAAACTGTGAAGTTAATAATAGGTATAACGGTATACAAAACCGAATTATATATGGGATGCATCTATCTATATTTTTGAACCGGGATGTTATAGTTGCCTATTTATCCATTGTGAAAAAGCTGAAGAATTGGTTTAGAGTTTGAAGTCCAAAAGATTCCTATGTCATTCATAAATGGTGTTTCAGATTTTGGAAATTAAAAGAACAATGTAACATCTTTCTTGAACAATTTAGAATATGATCGTACGTGGGAGTGCAAGTTAGCTCATATGTCATGCATAATTACTTGAAACAGTACTAGAGGACTTGGAAAGGCTCTTGCGCGTGAATTTTTACTTTCTGGGGATCGTGTGGTTATCGCTTCAAGAAGGTAACTTTCGTAACCAAAAATTCTTAGTCATCATTTTATAAAAAAATATAGTTGCATATACATGATAACTGATACTTGTGTTTCCATTTTTGTTTTATTTTAAGAACAGCCAAGAATCTGTTGACATGACGATTAAAGAGCTTGAAGAAAATTTACACGAAGGTTTGGCCACCACAATGAGATCATCTACGAAAAAACTAGCATATGCAAAAGTAGTGGGTACTTCGTGTGATGTTTGTGACCCTGATGATGTTCGGAAATTAGCAAACTTTGCTGTTGACAAACTTGGTTCCATTGACATATGGGTGAGCAGTTCATTTTTTTTTTATGCATTAAATTTGCGTTCTGAAATTGTTTATCTGATAGTAAAAGAACTTTCCAACACTGTCTCCTAAAGCCTGCTCTGTTTCAATGGATCATCTTATTTTGATACAAGATCGCATTCCACTTTCAAAACGCACATTCAAACACCCCCTTCATTTCACTTAATTTTATTATCTATGCGAACATGGGTGTCGAAGTTTGATTTATATTTTCTTCATTGCTAATTTTTTCTAATTATTCAATCATCGTGCAGATAAACAATGCCGGGACAAACAAAGGTTTTAGACCATTGTTGCAGTTCAGTGATGAAGATATACAACAGGTTCGTTCCTGTTGACAAGTTGACATCATTGAAAAATGTTTTTTGTAAAAAAATATTTCAACTTGTAAGTGATTTATCTATTTTGTATTTGATTAGATTGTCTCTACAAATTTGGTTGGATCAATATTGTGCACTCGTGAAGCAATGCTAATCATGGGTGACCAACTTAGAGGAGGTCATATTTTTAACATGGATGGTGCTGGCTCTGGTGGATCAAGCACGCCTTTGACAGCTGTGTAAGCTTTCCTTGATCTTCTATCTTCTTTTTCAAGATTCCAGATACAGTTTTTTGTTTAATTTAAGGTGTTGATGATGGACTATTTGTTTTAAATTATGCTGATGATGGTTGCATTGTTTGATCTTATATTGTTTACCATAGGTATGGGTCAACAAAATGTGGTCTTAGACAACTTCAGTCTTCGTTATTGAAAGAATGCAAAAAGTCTAAAGTTGGAGTACATACAGCCTCTCCAGGCATGGTTCTGACTGACTTGCTGTTGAGGTAAGCTAACCCCATTGTTGTCATGTGCATTGCTTTGATTAGAATCCTAGAGGTGGCCAAAGGGTGTTGGGTAACAGGTCAATAAGGGTTCATCACATGGGTGATCTTAGAGCAAGCCAAAATGGGTTGGGTCCTTGGACCAACCAACAAACAATTTTTTTGTCCATTATTATGAATTTGTTAAATCATTAACATGCGATATTTGTTCATTACGACTATATTTTTAGAAAAAAGTTATTTAACTTTCTTACTTAAGTAAGTTAGGAGAATTTTATTAAATTGAATACACTTCGCCACTTCAGATGATTTCCAGCCCGTTCGAACCATTTGACCTGTTAAATTGACAACATATCCCAAATCGACCCACCTACAGGTAAGTGGGTCAAAATTGCCATCTTTAGATTAAATCAAAGATCATACAGTACTGAAAACGTTCATCTTTTCTGGGACACAGTGGATCAAGTATTCAGAACAAGCAAATGTTTAACATAATATGTGAGCTACCCGAGACGGTTGCTAGAACTCTGGTCCCACGTATGCGGGTTGTAAAAGGAAGTGGTAAAGCCATTAATTACTTAACTCCTCCAAGAATCTTGCTTGCTTTGGTCACAGCTTGGTTAAGAAGAAAAAGATGGTTTGATAACGAGGTAAGTCAAGAATATTACTCTTAGTCCATTTACTCAATAAAGTTTCAAACTTTATATAACTTTATGTTACAAAGTCATATGAGTATGCAATAGAAATCTTTACAAGCTAGAAACTGTTGTATAATGCAGGGAAGAGCATTGTATGCTGCAGAAGCGGATAGAATAAGAAACTGGGCAGAGAGCCGAACTCGTTTTTCCTTCACAGATGCCATTGAAATGTACACAGAAAACACTTGGGTGTCTGTGTTTTCACTATCCGTTGTTTGTGCATTTATAATTCTCGAAAGTACAGGACATGCATCACCGGGCACATAGAAATCTAAGCATTCAAAGATAATCCTGCTCAATCTAATACTAAGTTGCAGAAGAAATAGTGGGGAACTTGCTTCAAGCAACTATATTTTGTGAATGTATTCAACTTGATAGGCTGTGTGGATATTGTAACGAAATTTAGCATAAGTGAATGAATGGATATATACAAACTTGTAAGTCTTGGTGGTTAGAACTTAGAATTTAGAAATACACGTCATATATCTTTTCTGTTTGTAGTACAAATCGGTATTCGGGCTCAATTATGGGCCATGGGGCATGGTCCGTCACTCCGTCCCATTAACATAAAACATATACTCTCCTCAATAGTCCAAATATTTTTACATGGTACAAATGTGTACTTGAGGCAAATCTTCTATCTTCTTCTATTATATTATTATACGAAAAACATTAGGGTCCGGTTCATAGGAGCACAGGGAAAGGGAATGAGGGACCATTTTGCAATTTTGACAAATTTGTAAAAAGGAGGAGGGACCATTTTGCAATTTTGACAAAAATTATGGACCAACCTGAAAAAATGCCCTAAATAATTCCAAAAAATTGTCAAAATTTTTATTCAATCAGGAAACTTGTTAAATATGCAAGATTTAGGAAAAATGCTAACGAACGTAAGATGCAGTAAAAAATATACAAGATGCAGTCAAAATGCTAACGAACGTAAGTTGCAGTAAAAATATGCAAGATGCAGCAACAAAAACTTGTTAATACGCAAGATTTTAAAAATACTAACAAACGTAAGATACAGTAAAAAATATACAAGATGCAGTAACAAAACTTGTTAAATATGCAAGATTCAGTCAAAATGCTAACGAACGTAAGAAGTCAAAAATATACAAGATGCAGTAACAAAAACTTGTTAAATATGCAAGATTCAGTCAAAATGCTAACGAACGTAAGATGCAGTAACAAAATATAAAAAAGACGCAGTAACATTAAAATACATGATGCAGTAACAAAATATATAAGATGCAGTAACAAAATATATAAGATGTAGTAACAAACAAAATAAAAGATGCAGTAACAAATATATACAAGATGGTGTAAACAAAAGTAATACTAAATTTTTATATTCAATAATAAAATCAAAGATTTACAAACGCATCAAAATGCTAAAAATATACATAAGATGTAGTAATAATATACAAAAGATGCAGTGATAATTACTCATAGTTTTTTATGGATCTAAAAAGTAAAAACTACGATGCAATTAAAAAAATGTAAGATGCAGTCAAATGATCTCACATTTAATTTCTAGTTAGGTGTCCGATCCATGTGACCTCCCTACTAACCATCCATGTGACCTCCCTACTAACCAATCAATTTAAATTCTAGTTCAAGAATTCTTCAAGTAACGGGATTTCAGTTGCAATTACGAATAACTAATTAATTTCGTGAACCAATATTACAAGAACATATACATTATGAAATATAAATTTGAAATGTGCAAAGAAAATCTCCTTGTTCTACTCATTCCTACTCTACACCAACTATTTGTTTAAAAACAAGTAAAATACAGAATCAAACTGTATAATAATGTCCGGAGATAAAATTGCAAATAAAATGTAAAGCTTCTTAACGGATGAATAAAAATCACGACGAACAGTTACTAGCCAGCAAGGGAGAGTTTTACGAACACATGAAAATTGATTTAGGCAATAGCAGGCATGTCCTTAAGCCATGCATCCAATCGCACCATTTAATTACAGTAGAAACAACAATCATATCCACATCGCCATTATTTGCGGATCTCGTCGCCGGTTCTCGATGCCGCTATCAGATCTGTAGACCAATTACATCACTTCTGAATGTGAATCCGGTGACGTTTGCGTTCCGATTCTGACAAATCGGCCGTCCATCGCCATCTGCGTTAGGGTCTACACCTTCCGGCCTTGATATCCTAACCAGAAGATGATCATTCAAAGTAGTTTAAAACCTTACAATTGGTTTTCTATAATTTCTAAAAATTGAGTAAAATTAAACTATAATTCCAAGCGGAGATGACCGGCGAGAATAATCCGCCCAATAAAATCGAGAAATTTGACAGAAATTATTATGTAAAAATTGGGAATTTGATTGAGAATTTGAGATAATAGTGGAAAATTACAGAGAAGTGATACGGAGAAAGAGAGCGGCTCGTATTCTTATTTTTTAGAAATTGCAAACTAGTCCCTTGCCCTCCTTGCCCTCCCAAATAGTCATTCCTCTCTGATCCTGAATCAAAACATTAATATGTAATGGACATTTATTTACTCCAAATTAAATCCTCACCATTCAATTAGTTAACTAATCTACTTAATCACCCTTAATTTTGGGCCCCTAAAATGTCCATGCATTAAGTCCCATTACCTATGTTTCAATTACCTAATTACCCCTAACAAAATATAATTAAAAACCCACTAATTATTATCAATTAATTTCTAAATTAATTAGTAGACTTTTTCTTTTATATGATCCGGTTATAGACTATATCTATCTATTACTTACCGTATTATTTATTAATTTATATATTCATTTATACACATAGTGGACCAAAAGCCAACTTGAATGGATAACTTTATTCTTATTACGCTATACATACATATACATGACTTGAAAAGAAACATGTACTCAATCCTACACTCACGAATTAGCAACAATGCAATCGAATGAACATATCAAGAAGGCCTATAGTCACAATCACAGTGAGGGATTTTTAATACAGACTTGTCCAATTTTTGATGTTAATGCAATCTTTTACTTCATAAAACATTGATTTCTATGGTTTATAACAGTGGGTTTATAATCGATTTGTATTCGGTTTGTAGTATGTCATTGTAGAGGACAATGACGGTCAACACAACGAATCGATTTTTTTTCTTTGATTTCAAATCTCATTTATGTATTTGCATGTATCATATCATTGCGCTAAAAATCCGAAAATCAATACCCACTTTTACCGTGTTTTGTACGCACTAAATGAGTTTACTAAAATATCTCCTTCAAGTGATTACATGTGAATTAGAGCTAAATCGGAATTTTAATGGGATGTAATCCGGAAGAAAAATTATGAAAGCGTTTAGTCAAATAATTTCCCGCCTACCTACACATTACTTATTGTTATATAAGCAAATGGCCGATCATTTGGGGTTCTTATACCTAACCAAATAATCCCCCAAAACTCTGTCATATTTTGTGATATACTAACAATGACCGATTTTAATGGTTTCACGCATTTGAATCTTCTAAATAAAACTATGAACTAGTTTATAACCTGCAAATTCGCGGGCTAGCTCATGATTATGTTTATATAACTTTAAATTAACTAATCAATTAAGTATCGGATACTATATAATGTCTTGTTTTTTATGAAGAAATTATAAATGAAATAATTAATATGCCTAAGAGATATCAAAGTCATAAAATTTAGAATATACATGAAATTCCATAATTAGCAAAACTTGATACCATACATAAATTTGATAACGACTATTCATTAAAAGCATGTGAAATTTCATAATTAACATGTGATCTCTACCACTCATTAAAAGAATATACAAATATTCATTATTGTATATTGGATGTTTTGTAATAGTATTCATTATCGAAAATTTGTTATAGTTACAATAAAAAGTTAGCATGTAATAATAATAATCATTATCAATATCAAATTTATTATAATATAATGTTAACATGTAATAATAATAATAACGGTTTATTGTTTCGTTATGTATTAAATTTTACACTTTTTTATTATTGTATGTGACATACTTTCATTTGTTCTACGTTGAACCTGTAAATATGGTCTATTGTATGTATTATTTCCTTTTTGGGCAAGGTCAAAAAATGAAACTTTCCTATTTAGGCCTTATCAAAAAGGAAATTTTACATACAATAGATCGTATTTACAAGTTCAATACATACAATAGAAGTTTTCAAAGTTCGACTCATACAATAGTAAACTGTGTAAAGTTTAATACATAACGAAATAATTAACCCTAATAATAAGCACCTAACTTAAGTAGTTACTAACTTGGAAATGAAAATATAATGTTAACAAAATTAACGTAATTATGAGAAAATGGTTTGAGAAAATTCTAAAGATTTCACTTGTAAATGTTTTCTAACCTGTAAATGATATATGAAATTTAATAATTGATTTTTGACTTAAAAATATTTTTCTTACCATAAATAAAAACAAACAATTATAGGTGAATGAAAGTAGCATATTGATTTATTTTTTTAATTTTTTTTTGTAATTAAAATATCATTTGTACTTAATGTTTATAATATTAGTATGTTTTCTTTCATATTTGATGTTCATGATATTAATATCGTAGTAAAATTGAAATCGGTATTGTATTTGAAATTAGCTACATATTTATATATGTAAATATGATATATGTTTTCTTTAAATACATTAATTAATTATCTTAAATATGATATATGAATCATCTTTATGATACCATTAATTAAATAAACTTTTGGTTGATCAATAAAATCCTTTAGTTTTACTTAAATGTAAAATTAACACCACTCAAATCTATCAATGTTAACGCCACTAGGGGTTTACCCTGGTGGTGGGGGAGTTGTATATCAAACGGGAGGTCTCGGGTTCGAGCCTCCCTGTGGGGTTTTCTTCCTCAGGTGTAATAGGAGTAACTAGGTGAATGTTAGTGGGTTGCATACTGCCCAATTGGATGTCACTGTGACCCACTAACTACTAACTAGCCGTTCTAAAAAAAAATCTATCAATGTTAACAAAAAGAATTTAAATAATAGTCATTGAAGAATTATAGGATGCATGATTCGAATAATTTGACTATATATAGTTTTGACATAAGTTTAAAGTTAATATCTTATTAATTAAGTAATTGTCAACTCTTAACTATTATTTGAGTAGAACATACTCATATGTTAATATATTAATTACAGACACGATATTTTTTTCTTTTTTTTACCAACTGTTTTTGTATCGGATTTCTTCATGTCAACTAAACAACAAAATCTATTATTTGGAATCGATATACGTTCACAGATCTTAATGCTTAATATATGCGTACAACTGTAAATAAATAAATTTCAAGCTCCATTGTAAAAATCAAATGAAGATAAAATGTTAAAATATAAATATACATTTTTTATATACGTATTAAAAACAAATATAAAATTAACTGCCCGTGTATACACACGAGCAGTAAATATTTTCCAACCTGTAAATGGTATGTGAAATTTAATAATTGATCTTTAATTAAGGTGAATGAATGTAGCATATTGATTTTTTTGTGTAATTAAAATATCATTTGTACTTAATGTTTATAGTCCTTGTTTGTTTTCCTTCATATTTGATGTTCATGGTATTAGTATCGTAGTAATATTGAAATCAGTATTGTATTTGAAATTGCCTACATATTTATATACATGTAAATATGAGATATGTTTTTCTTTAAATACATTAATTAATTATGTTAAATATGATATATGAATCGTCTTTATGATACCATTAATTAAATAAACTTTTGGTTAATCAATAAAATTCTTTAGTTTTACTTAAATGTAAAATTAACACCACTCAAATCTATCAATTTTAACAAAAAGTATTTAAATAATAGTCATTAAAGAATTATAGGATGCATGATTTGAATAATTTGACTATATATAGTTTTGTAATAATTTAGAGTTAATATATTATTATTTAAGGAATTGTCAAGTCTTAACTATTATTGAGTAGAACGTTCTCATATGTTAATATAATAATTACAGACACGGTTTTTTTCTTCTTTTTTTCAACTGTTTTTGTATTTGATTCCTTCGTGTCAACTAAACAACAAAATCTATTATTTGGAATCGATATACGATCACCAATCATATTGCTTAATATATACATACAACTATAAATAAATAAATTTCAAGCACTATTGTAAAAATCAAATGAAGAGAAAATGTTAGAATCTAAATATACATTTTTTGTATACGTATTAAAAATAAATATAAAATTAACTACTCGTGTACACACGGGGTTTGAAAGCTAGTGATAATATAACCGGTTAAACTAAAAACACTTTTAAGTACAAATTTATATTAGAATTGTATTTGGATTTAAACATTGAAGAAGACAATTTAATTAAATAATTTAATTTAATTATACGATTGTAAAATAATTACTAACGACTTTAATTGGAATACATCGGGGAACAAATTAACATTAAATTACATGAGTAATATTTGTAGATTATAATATTATATGACTATTTTTTCCAATTAATTAACTAATATTACATATGTTAATAATGGGTAATTATAATTGAATTTGAAGGGCATTGATGTCTTTTTGATATGATTCATTTTGCTATTTAGGTAGTCAAGTTTAGAAAAGGAAATCAATGGTTCCCTTATAAATTTATTGGCATATTTTTAGAATATCTACATAATCAGGTTTTCTTTAATATATATAATAAAGAGATAAGAGAAGAGGTAGAGAATGAATGGTGAGCTCTTAGTGTGATGAGTACGTTTCGGAATATACATCATAATGTTTATGCACATTGTCATGCATGCAAGAAAATCCTTTGATTTTGTTTAATACTTTTAAAATTTTAAACTATAAAACGTTGTATATGTAGAAGATTAAATCATTCATTTTACTTATTCCAATGATCAATAGAGTTAATACACAAATAGGTCACTAAACTTTAAAAATGTTTAACTGAGTTACTGTACTTGTTGATCAGTGTCATCCAGTCTATTTTGCTTAATTTCGGTTGAAAAAATAGTGACCCAATTGAACATTTTTAAGTTTAGTAAACGACGCCATCGTGGTTATAGCAACTATGTCTAAAGTTTAGTAATCTAAATGAACCTTTGTAGAAGTACAGAAACTCAATTGAACATTATTAAAATTTAGTAACCCTGATAAATATTTTCGTAAAGTAGAGTGACCTATTTATATAATATCCATAATCAATACTAATAATCTAGATGAGAATATAGTATTGAAATTTGAATCAGTATTAAAGATATATGAAAGAAATGGTTGGAATTTATAATTAAATATATAATTGGAATGGTTACTTTAAATAATTTTGACTTAATTAATTAGGGGGAAATAGGTCTTTTAACCAACTCTAATCCACTATTTAGGTAGTCCTTTTAATTTTGAGCTACTGAATGATCCTAATTAAAAAGACTTAATTAGTAAAGGGTTTCAGATTTGATTAGAGGGTTCTATTTTTATAACACCCCTCGTTAATTGTAAACAATCATATAATATTGGTGACACGGAAGCGTATATTTAAAACATTTCTATCAATGTACTCAAAATGTCAATAAACTTTTTCAAAGCCAAACACATGACATTTCAACAAACTTGGTGTTATATAATTCAAAACACTTTTTACAGTTATAAAATTTACATCAGAGTAACCGTCTGTCAAACATTCCATCCAGTCCAACAACTTCCTGCCCTGCCTAATATGTCCCATCTATTTCAACCTGCAGGAAGAACTGTGGGAGGGTTAGCACAACGCTAAGTGAGTGAACCAATAACAACAGTCCAACTCAGCATAACAATCCGTTTACATCAAATAACAATAAACAGAAACTCAATTAATCACTCGACATCCAATCAATGTCAAGCTACACCAACCAAGCATTATCAATCGTCATGAGGACCGGTGGCTCCTGAGATACCCTAATACCGGTTTGGTACTCAGGGAACCCTTATCAATCATCTGTATTGGCCTATACAGAATTACCGGTAACCAGTTGTTAATCACACACGACCTAGATCTCTAAACCAACATTTCAAGTTTCAAGATCTCCTGTCGTCTACAATAACAACCAAGTCCAACTGTCAAGTCAAGTTGACCTCAGAATCTTACATACTAGCTCAAACAGCCAAGTAAGCAAACCACCTAACTAACATGGCAAGTTATCTCAACAGATGCATCATATCAAAGTAATACTATAAATTACTTATTGTAAATCAAATCATTACAACTAAATCACACTGAGGTTACAGATCCACTCACCGACTACCTCAGGCCTCCACTCAGTAGTCTAATATCACTGAGCCTTCTCCACATCTGAGAATCAACAATCAAATATAAGTTAGTACTCAAGAATATCAATACTTAACTTATATCAATCTTTAACATTAGGAACTTAACATAATCAATATCAACATTACTAGTTCCTAATCATGTATTAATGATTACAACATAACCATTATCATATACTATCATACAACAAATACAAATCATATGACAATTTACAAGTTATAAGAAAGGTTGTGCTATCCCATCAAGCCGCCGGCTAGGGTCTCGGACCCGTCGGCTTAAGGTCACCACCCGCCGGCTACATGTACCCACCCGCCGGGTATATTACCAAATGTGGTAACAGAACAAAACCACGTTTTAAAGCCTACACAAGCCACCGGCTCAATATATTAGCAGCCGGGTTCCCATTCGGTCACACTACCCGCCGGCTTGGCTCTTCAAGCCGCCGGTTTCTAACAAATCACGACTACCCGCCGGCTAGACCACGAAGCCGCCGGGTTCTACCTTCGTTCCAGACCTGTGCGATCTGCTCAAACCCTAACTCGCGGATTTTATATCAAAATCACCCAAAACACGATTTCAAACAGTTATAAATCACTAGAAACATCATATAATCCGCATATAACACTTATAACATGTTTCTAACATCCAATTCTCTCAAATCATCAATTTACCCAAATTTAAATCAAAAATCAAATTCTTAAATACTCAAGAATACTTACTGATTGAAGAATCTAACGATGGTAATCTGATGATTAGGAAGTTTCACGAGAATCACAACTTCCTGATTTGATTTCTGGGTTGATTTGGAGGTTTTCAGAGAGTTTCTGTGAGTTTTGGAATAAAAATGAATAACTTTCCTAAATAGGAAAGGATATATATATAAGTCGGCCTCACAAACCGCCTTCAATATACGGGTATAATTTAATACCCCATCTCAATCTATTGTCTGGAACCCGAAAACCATTTGCGAGTCCAAACATTTTATTGCACCGTCAACTATATTAATTTACAACAATTAATATTTCACTTATCACATTGGAATATTCGGATCCTATTCCAATTATTTCAACTATTTCAAACAATATTATTTCCAAACACATTTAAATACATATTTAAATCAAGAAATAATACTATACAAATAACTAGGTCCATTTCGAGGATGTTACAACTCTCCCCCCCTTAAAGAGATTTCGTCCCCGAAATCTAACCTCAATTAATCTAACTAATGTGATATAATCACATATATCTTAACATACATTTGTCCTCAATAGCAACTTACAACTATTCTTAGACTAGTTGAATTCTTTCCACATGCACATATCCAAATGTACATGCTTCTATCTTTTCCTATGCACACTTACAGTGCATCTATCCAACATCTCATAGGAACCAATCATCTATCTAATTCCTTTATCACCAATCAGATAAAAGTTTAAAGCACCCAATGACTTTAACCAACAACAATAAGTGAAACCTAACATCACTTACTAGGTCTACGCAACCAGAAATTAGCAACATGCTAAAATCTTTAACCTATTTTCACTGTTCATCACTGTTAACAATAAAACAGCAGTAACAATATTACAACGGTGTTTATTAAACCCCAATGTACCTAGCAACATTGAAATATAATTCAGCTCACGACCAACAATCAATCTAATATACAGATCACAATCTTAAATCTCTACCATCAAAGATCTGAAATTCAAATCTAGGTCAACTTTTCATCCAAAAGTTTCATACCTATACTCTTTTGAATACCCTATCATATTCACATATCATTTCAATCATATGAAATCTTTTACTTAAAAGTAATCCAGATTCATATCACCTTAATAAGTACAGCAGAGGTCAACTCAGTAGGTAAAACCACAATCAACAAGTACTTTGCTCAATCAACAAAAGTACCACAATCAATCTTACCTACAATCAACCAACCTTTACATTGACTTATTTCCATTTGTAACTCCTTTCATTACAATCTATCAATTGTCAACAACAACAATTTACACAACCAATAATCACAACACTAATGATTATACACTACAGTATACCCATCAATACTTACTATGTATCTCCTAAGTCTAACTAACCATCAAGTTAAAACTTATTTATTACTTAAACTGGTAAGACATCAATAGTATTCTTTTAGCAACCAGTTATTTCAATTCAACTTTACAATCTTAAGCTACTAATCACAAACCATTAGCAATTATACAACTTGAATCACTTAATCATTCAACACTAGATTCCATCAATCTAGCAACTAAGTCAATCTTAATCAACATATTATGATACCACAATTCAAGTATCACAATATCACAATGTGCTACTCTACAACACATTTCTAACAAGGTCTATATCAAGTTAATCACAATTAACTGACCTCCACATATCTTATGGCACATTTTAATTCAATCTATTAAAACTTATCATACCATTTATTATCATGTATACTACACATACATATATATACAATTTTAGGTATTCGCTAAAATGGACACATACACATCAATTCCATTTCATTCTATACACTAGGCCATTCAGACTGTCAAAGTCTTTACCAAGCCTTCACATTATTATTAATCATCACATATCCTTACCACAGGACATGGAATAATTACCAATTCTATGTTTCACTTATATACTTATCAACTAGTATATAACTTAAACATTTTATTCTAAACTTACAAGAAAAGTTTGGTGAATACAATCATCACCTATCAATCTCAAGGTTTCTCTTACTTTCCAACACTTACAATTTCTTAAAATATGAACAACTTTCCAATTCATATACCTCAATTTATCAACCAAGGTCAAACTAGACCTTTAACACAGTCCAATTCCAGATATACTTTCATATAATTTTTTTTTTAATTGGATCTAATCCCAATTCATCACTTTATCACTTACTTTATTTGTATACAATCAACAAATAACAAAAGAATCCATTCAATTCTTCCAGTACTTAAGTAACTCACCATGAGGTACAAATTAACCTATGCAACTATTAATAATAACTTTCAATTATTTCTTATCTCACATTCTTACCCAATCAAAGCTATCATCACAAGCTTCATACACTGATAAGATTTTCTTATCACATTACTAATCAATGTGATTTAATTATTCTAACATATCTTAGCAACCTATAACTGTCATATCAAACAATGACTTCATATCTGTATAATTTTTTTCAACACATATTCAGTTCAAATATTAAATATTACCCAACTGAATACTCAATTATACTTAACACTATTTCAATTACTTAATACTAGCTTTAAGTAATAACTCAAGTTTTCACAACTTAATACAATTTAGGAATTCAATCATATTCCACACAATCATAACATTACAATCTATGTTATACTATTTCACACACACAGTTAACTACATGTCAACTCTGGTTTCAATCAACCAATCAATAAAATTCTCTAACTGCTTTTCTCAAGTTTGACCCAAACTCAAACCAATCACAAGCAATTAATTTTATACACAATTCTCTATTCATGGTTTGACTTTCAAAGTTAACATACCATCAAGCTAACTCCCAAACCATTTCATCTTATATGTTTACTCTCAAACATATATTTCAAATTATTACGTTCAATAATTTTATCAATCCTTCACAAGAACAAAATCAACCTACAGCAATCTTGGCTCCATACAAGCCATTTCATATTATATGTTTACTATCAAACATATATTTCCAATTATTACATTCAATAATACTAGGAATTTCCTTAAACCAGACAATACTCACATGTCTCAACCTTGGCCTCATACAAGCCAGATACAAAATAGTGATTCATTCAAACACTAATAAGTTCACCTATGGTTGATTTAACACAATCAGTTAAAATCACATTTTCAACAAAATCAATTTTATCATATAGGTTTACCATCAAAACCTCTATCAATAACAACTATCATTTACACTCTCACTTTTACAGTCTAAAGGTCACAGTTCTATCAACTGATTATTTTCTTATCAAACAACAACTATTACACAACTTAGCATACTTTCATGCTTAATTATTCAAAATCACATTACATTTCTTTTATACCAAGTAGCCTCAACAAGTTCATGTGACACAACATAATATAACAACGGTGATCAGGCGTTGCAAGATTATGTTCTTCACAATCCATTCTCAGGCTACTCTACATTATAATTATCAATGTGATCTACTCTTATCTCATATACATTAAATACTTTATGATTTCAAATCAATCAACATCTATTTAATAGTTTCTAACAGCTGATACATACTCAAAATCAGCTTACTACTTTACATATTCAACCTTACATATGCAAGTCATCTCACATACACACAATGTTCTAATTTTCAGCAACTGAATTACTCAGTATATCACTTATCGGAAACCTCAAACACATGATAACTCATCATCATAGTTTCAATACTTAACACTAATCAATGTCCTTATTTACTCCAAAATTCAGGACACATCTTAATTAATTATCATTACTTTGACATATGCTTTCATATCAAGCATCACTGTCACAACAAGCCTACTCAATCATGTTACTATAAAACATTTCATTTATTAGTTCTCAATTGACCAGAAAGATCTATCACTTCCCAAATCAATTTCACATGTTCATACTCTACTTGTCTCATAAACCTATCCATTCTGGTTTAGATCCAGTGTTTAACTATAGTCAACACATATCGTATAGTCACATAAACACATATTTCTTCAAATAGCAGTCATTATCAAATCAAATGACACAACAGTCCTTAACAAGGATTTAGATCACACCTTGTGATCAATCCATTAACATAATACTATCAATTATCTCGTCTCACCAATCAAGATACTCCTTAGGTTCTAACATCAATCTTGCTAAAACCTTAATCAACTCTCTGTCTACTTATTTAATCACATTTCTGCATTCTCAATTCAATCAGAAATACTAACATCAATGAGCAACAACAATTAACTCATTTAATACCTCTATTCTCATGTCAACACATAGCAATCAATAGTTGACTCAAAACTGGGGAATCATATCAGTTTGACTCAATTAACTTTACAACAAAGCTTACTCAACATAACAGAGTAAACAATTCAAGTTAATTTAAATTAACATAGGCTTATCAGAGATTACCTGGCAATATAACGCCCCTAATTTAGAACACATTTTTTTTTTAAAAAAAAAAAAACAACGCGGAAGCAATATCCCATATATATATAACCTTGGATTAACCAAAATATACATAATCATTTACATAAGTATTTCGTTATACCATTACACAACTAGTTGGGCGTTACTTTAACAAAACAATTGAATTAGTACAAAAGTCATCAGAGTTTCATCATTATCAAACATTCCTTCAATTTACTCCGAGACCCGCCCTTACAAAATATATTAACCTGCAAGGAGTAAACAACGAGGGATTAGCACGAAGCTAAGTGAGTTAACTCATTACTAACACTACACTTAGTTTAACACCATGAGTCTACATCAATTTAACACAATGACTCAACATCACTAGAGGATCGGTGGCCCTTGTGGCACCCTCAGCCGCGGTGGCCCACCAAGCGACACTTACACCAACTGCAGGCCAATACAGTGGTTAACCGATAACGGTTTGCTACCTTTAGTCAACACGAACTCCATTCACAACACATGTTCACAATTCTCGTGTTGACTAACCTGTAGTAAAACGTCCAACAAGTTGACCTCCTTAACACAATAACCAATAGGTTTCTTAACACTTTCACACCTAACACAATTCACAATTCACTTAACACTTTAACACTTGCACACAACACTTAACACATGTAGTAACCACATAAGTGATCACTAAACATAGCGAGAGATCAAAGTCCACTCACCTGTCAGTCTCCGTCTCCACACTCAAAAGTCTTATTTTATTGAGTCTTCGGTGTCTCTGTACACACAATTAAAACACAAGTTAATAACTTGTCTCATAATTAATTATGACCATACTCAATTACATACATTAATAATCAAGAAATATCAATAATTAGATAATATAAGTGGTAGATTCATATAAGTTCACAAACTATCAAAATCATCAAAATTACAAAGACAAACGCGATCCAGACAACTGGGTTGGGATCGCGTTCCTCTTAAGGAAAATATTCTGTCACCAAAATACACTGTGGAACGCGATCCGGAAAAAAGGCTTGGATCGCGTTCGCAAGAACAAATCCAAACGAACTCAATATTCTACTGATCAACGCGATCCGGGAAAGAGGCTTCAGGATCGCGTTCATAAGAACAAAACATGCGGTAACCAATTAACACATGGCAACGCGATCCGGTCAATGATGCTGGATCGCGTTCCTCAATTTTTTTGCAGAGGTTCAAACCTGCAATTACACAGCACGAACCAAAATAACCAAAACTCCAAAATCGACCAAAACTCAAGTTATAACTCAGGTTTCTATCATTTTTAATGTACCATAACATCTAATAACAACATACAACCATAATTCAAACAACAATTCATCACCAATCCTCAAAATCACTTATAACCTAAATAACACATTTTCAAACCAACAACTCAAGAATCTATCATGTTTTATCATATAATCGAGTACAAGGAGTTAAATCATCATCATCGAATCAATATACAAACACTAATTCAACTTATCAAGCTTCAAATCATCAAAGTCAATAATTTGTTTAAAACTCATATATATATATATAAATATGACTTACAAGTATGAAAAACACTAGGAATATGAAGATGATGATGATCTAACAAGGATTCAAGCTTCCATTCTTCAATCAATTTGTTTTTAAGCTTTTGATTTGTAAGGTTTTGAATGATATAGAAGTTAGGTTTTAGAAACTAGGTGAAATGAGGGATTGGGGATAAAATGGATCGATCCCCTCATTTTTATTATAACCGGCCCCTTTTATTTACAGTACACTATTATACCACCTTTTGATCTATTGTCTGGAACCTAAATACTAATTGCGAGAAAATTATTTTATTTTACCGTCGTCTAATATTATTTAAAACAAATAATATTTTACTAGTCACAATATCTCCTGAGGCTTATTTACCTATTAATTTCACAATCAAACATATTCAAACAATTAAATGTACGTATTTAAATTTAAATAAATACCTGATTCTACTGGGCCCAATTCAGGGTGTTACAAATCTTCCCTCCTTAGAAAGATTTCGTCCCCGAAATCTAACTAGACTCGAATAAACTAGGGTAACGAGCCCTCATACTCGACTCAGTCTCCCAAGTAAGATTTTCTCCCAAACTATGTTTCCATTTCACTAGAACCATAGGTATCTCCTTCTTGCGTAATTTAGTCACTTTTCTATCAACTAACTCAATGGGCTCTTCTACTAATTTCTGACCTTGATCAACTCTAAGATCTTGTAACGGAAGGATTTGGGTTGGATCCTCCACATTACATCTCCGCAAATAGCAAACATTGAAGGTATCGTGAATACCACTTAATTCAGGAGGAAGGTCTAAGGCAACAGTTTGGTCATTAACTACATGACGAATTTTGAATGGACCTATAAATCTCGGAGCCAATTTCCCACGCTTACCAAACCGAATCACACCCTTCCAAGGTGACACTTTCAAATAAACTAACTCTCCTTCAACAAAATTTACTGGTCGACGACGCGGATCAGCATACTGTTTTTGCCTATCTCTAGCGGCTTTCAATTTCTCACGAGCTATAGCAACTTTATCAGCCGTAATCTGAACAATATCGGGACCCGCAAATTGTTTCTCTCCCGCCTCTAACCAACAAGTCGGCGTTCGACAACGACGTCCGTAAAGCATCTCATATGGTGGCATACCAATACTCGAATGATACGAATTATTATACGCAAATTCTACCAAAGGTAGGTGAGAGTCCCACGAACCCCCATACTCCAAAATACACGCCCGTAACATATCCTCAAGCGTCTGAATGGTTCTTTCTGACTGTCCATCTGTTTGAGGATGATATGCAGTACTAAGATTAACTCGAGTACCTAACTCTTTCTGAAGATTCTGCCAAAAGCCTGACACAAATCTAGAATCTCGATCTGACACAATAGATAATGGAATTCCGTGCCTCGATACAATCTCATTAATATACAATTGAGCCAAACGAGTCAAAGAAGCGGTTTCACTGGTCGCAAGAAAATGGGCGCTTTTCGTTAAACGATCAACTATAACCCAAATCATATCATTACCTTTCTGCGTACGCGGTAACTTGGTGACAAAATCCATAGTGATGTGTTCCCATTTCCACTCGGGTATCTCCAGTTGTTTCAACGAACCATAAGGCTTTTGATGCTCGGCTTTTACTTGGGAACATATATGACAAGATTCCACAAATCTAGCTACATCCGTTTTCATTGTTGGCCACCAATAAAGAGGTTTCAAATCGTTATACATTTTCGTGCTACCTGGATGAATAGATAATCTCGATTTATGAACCTCCGTCAAAATCAACTCACGTAGTCCCCCAATTAATGGGACCCAAACCCGAGACTGAAAAGTTTTCAACCCACGTGAATCCTCAACTAACACTTCCTTTCGTTTCAACATGATTTCGGATTTCAAATTAACGTCCAATAAAGCTTCAATCTGTGTGACTCTAAGCTGAGAAATCAAATCAGATGACACCTCTAATCGCATAAAACAAATCTTGTCACTAGTTATATTTCGACTCAATGCATCCGCAACCACATTAGCTTTACCAGGGTGATAACGGATCTCGCAATCATAATCTTTAATCAATTCTAACCACCGCCTCTGACGCATATTCAATTCCTTTTGCGAAAACATATACTGAAGGCTTTTATGATCCGTGCAAATCACACATTTCGTACCATACAAATAATGTCTCCAAATCTTCAAGGCAAAAATTACAGCCGCAAGCTCCAAATCATGCGTCGGATAATTCTTTTCATGTGGTTTAAGCTGTCTAGAAGCATACGCAATTACACGATCTCTTTGCATTAAAACACCACCTAATCCGGTATGCGATGCATCACAATATACAATGAAATCATCTGACCCGTCAGGTAATGCCAACACTGGGGCTTGACACAATAATTGCTTTAATGTCTGAAAAGCTGTCTCTTGTTGTTCGGTCCACTGAAATTTCACATCCTTCCGAGTTAACTTAGTCAATGAACTCGCAATTTTAGAAAAATCTTTTATAAACTTTCTGTAATATCCTGCTAATCCAAGAAAACTCTTAATTTCTGACGGAGACTTAGGCGCATTCCAATTCATAACAGCTTTCACTTTAGATGGATCCACTCTAACCCCGTCTTTGCAAATGATATGCCCCAAAAACTGCACCTCACGTAACCAAAACTCGCATTTCGAAAACTTTGCATAAAGCTGTTCTCTTTTCAATGTTTCAAGTACCAATCTCAGATGCATTTCATGATCCGCTTCAGACTTGGAATAAATCAATATATCATCGATAAACACAATCACAAACTGGTCAAGATAAGGTCGACACACCCGATTCATTAAATCCATAAAGATTGCAGGAGCATTCGTTAACCCAAACGGCATAACCAAAAACTCATAGTGACCATACCTCGTGCGAAACGCGGTTTTAGGAATATCTTCCTCGCGAACTCGGACTTGATGATATCCCGATCTCAAATCAATTTTCGAAAAAAACGAGGATCCTTGCAATTGATCAAACAATTCATCAATTCTAGGCAACGGGTATTTGTTCTTCACCGTTCTCTTATTTAATTCCCGATAATCAATGCACATACGGAGAGTACCATCTTTCTTCTTCACAAACAACACTGGAGCACCCCACGGCGATGAACTCGGCCTAATAAATCCCTTATCTAACAATTCCTGAATTTGCCCCATCATTTCACTGATTTCGGAAGGAGCTAATCTATAAGGAGCCCTTGCTACTGGAGACGACCCAGGAATTAATTCAATATGGTATTCTACATCTCTTACAGGGGGAAGACCAGGCAATTCATCCGGAAACACGTCCGAATATTCAGAAACCACCCGAATATCGGAAATGGATTTCTTTTCTACTTTAACATCTACAACATAGGCCACAAAGGATTCACAACCCTTAACTAAAGACTTCCTAGCCTTTATCATAGATATTACTGGAATACTACCCTTTACACGTTCCCCACGTGCCACAACAAAAGATAGATTGGAAACTGGAATTTTTATTAACTTCTTATGACAAGAGATGTCGGCTTTGTTTTGACTCAGCCAGTCCATACCAAGAACCACATCAAAACTAGGGATTTGCATCAATAGGAAAGAAACTGGAAATTCATGATCCTCTATTTGTATACTAGCTCCGGCTACCGATGTGGTAACAGGAACTGTCTTACCATCAGCTACCTCAACTTCTAAAGGCTTAGAAATCACAGAGGGCATCAATTTCAGTTTATCACAAAATTGCACTGATATAAACGAGCAATTGGCTCCAGAATCAAATAATACACGAGCTGGTACAGAGTTAACAAGGAAAGTACCAGTAATCACATCATCAGTAAGCACAGCATCGTCCACGGTCATTTGAAAAGCTCGACCCGTAGCAGCTGGTGGAATCTTCCTTTTCTGGCCAGAAGATGAGGAACCTCTAGCCGTACCCGTACCCTGCTTCCTTGCATCAGGACAATCACCCGCTCGATGTCCCTCTTTGTGACACGTCCAACATACATTATTGGGATAAGTACAATCAACCGCATTATGACCCAACACTCCACATTTCATACACCTTGACGTCCGAATAGAACAAGGCCCGGTATGTTTTGATCGACATCTTGCACAATAAGAATTATCCATCGGAACACCACCATAACTAGTTTTCTTGTTCTGCTGAGAAGGTTGCCATCTTTGTTTTCCTTTACCGGAAGAATCACTCTTCGGTTTCTGTGCATACCTTTCCTTATTTTGTAACCTCCTAGCTACAACATCACTATCCACTGATCGTGCCCACTCAAAAGCCTGTGAAATGCTACTAGCCATTCGCACTGTGGTACGATAATCTGGAGGTAAAGTTTTCACAAAATGACTAATCTTATTTCTTTCAGTCGGGACCCACTGTTGCACAAATCTTAACTTCTCAGAAAATTTCTGGATAAGCTCATCGATTGTCATCTCATCAGTTTTCCTTAAATCCATAAACTCCTGTCTAACACGATCAAGATTATATTCCGAGCAAAACTGTTTGCATACCTCAGCATGAAAATCCATCCACTTAATAGAACTCCTTTGTTGTGAAGTAAAATGAGCAGTTATCGAATCCCACCAAGACATAGCTTCACCTTTCAACAATTGGACAGTATAAGGAACCTTGTCGTCCTCATCACAATGACAAACCTCTAACTTCCTTTCCACGTCACGCAACCAATCTAAAGTAACCGTAGGATCAGGACTTCCAGAGTAAGAGGATGGTTTACTAGACATGAAGGTTTTTAGCGAACATCCTTTCTTCGGCAAATGAAAAGGTGGAAACAATGGTGCATGATAACCAGTCGATCCAAAAGAAGGAAACGGAAATGATGTCTGAAATTCAAAACCCTGTTGCTGTTGTTGTGAAATATGAGGAAAAGTAACCGGAATCCGGGTAGAAACAGTAATAGGAGAAGTAGTAGTAGCAACATGAGAATAAGTCGGAATGGACCTGTGAGATGACCCTGCACGTTCTCTCTCAAGTTCAACTACCCTGTTCTCTAACCTCAATATATAATCTTGACTAGTTTCAACTTCTGTATTTACCGGATTCGAAGTACCATTATGATCCACATCTTCTGGAGAGGAGTGAACAGTCGAGACATTGTAGAGAGTACGGGGTGGTTGCTCATTTTCTGCCATCTGTCATCAAACACATCTCAACACTTGTTAATTGTTAGTACTAACATACTAACATACTAACACATTTAACACTCTAGCTAATCCCACAACCCGAAATGTTTGACAACACAACACGAGATTTGGGATTGAACACCATAAGTTGTTCAATTCGCCCAAACCACGCTCTGATACCAACTTATAACGCCCCTAATTTAGAACACATTTTTTTTTTTTAAAAAAAAAAACAACGCGGAAGCAATATCCCATATATATATAACCTTGGATTAACCAAAATATACATAATCATTTACATAAGTATTTCGTTATACCATTACACAACTAGTTGGGCGTTACTTTAACAAAACAATTGAATTAGTACAAAAGTCATCAGAGTTTCATCATTATCAAACATTCCTTCAATTTACTCCGAGACCCGCCCTTACAAAATATATTAACCTGCAAGGAGTAAACAACGAGGGATTAGCACGAAGCTAAGTGAGTTAACTCATTACTAACACTACACTTAGTTTAACACCATGAGTCTACATCAATTTAACACAATGACTCAACATCACTAGAGGATCGGTGGCCCTTGTGGCACCCTCAGCCGCGGTGGCCCACCAAGCGACACTTACACCAACTGCAGGCCAATACAGTGGTTAACCGATAACGGTTTGCTACCTTTAGTCAACACGAACTCCATTCACAACACATGTTCACAATTCTCGTGTTGACTAACCTGTAGTAAAACGTCCAACAAGTTGACCTCCTTAACACAATAACCAATAGGTTTCTTAACACTTTCACACCTAACACAATTCACAATTCACTTAACACTTTAACACTTGCACACAACACTTAACACATGTAGTAACCACATAAGTGATCACTAAACATAGCGAGAGATCAAAGTCCACTCACCTGTCAGTCTCCGTCTCCACACTCAAAAGTCTTATTTTATTGAGTCTTCGGTGTCTCTGTACACACAATTAAAACACAAGTTAATAACTTGTCTCATAATTAATTATGACCATACTCAATTACATACATTAATAATCAAGAAATATCAATAATTAGATAATATAAGTGGTAGATTCATATAAGTTCACAAACTATCAAAATCATCAAAATTACAAAGACAAACGCGATCCAGACAACTGGGTTGGGATCGCGTTCCTCTTAAGGAAAATATTCTGTCACCAAAATACACTGTGGAACGCGATCCGGAAAAAAGGCTTGGATCGCGTTCGCAAGAACAAATCCAAACGAACTCAATATTCTACTGATCAACGCGATCCGGGAAAGAGGCTTCAGGATCGCGTTCATAAGAACAAAACATGCGGTAACCAATTAACACATGGCAACGCGATCCGGTCAATGATGCTGGATCGCGTTCCTCAATTTTTTTGCAGAGGTTCAAACCTGCAATTACACAGCACGAACCAAAATAACCAAAACTCCAAAATCGACCAAAACTCAAGTTATAACTCAGGTTTCTATCATTTTTAATGTACCATAACATCTAATAACAACATACAACCATAATTCAAACAACAATTCATCACCAATCCTCAAAATCACTTATAACCTAAATAACACATTTTCAAACCAACAACTCAAGAATCTATCATGTTTTATCATATAATCGAGTACAAGGAGTTAAATCATCATCATCGAATCAATATACAAACACTAATTCAACTTATCAAGCTTCAAATCATCAAAGTCAATAATTTGTTTAAAACTCATATATATATATAAATATGACTTACAAGTATGAAAAACACTAGGAATATGAAGATGATGATGATCTAACAAGGATTCAAGCTTCCATTCTTCAATCAATTTGTTTTTAAGCTTTTGATTTGTAAGGTTTTGAATGATATAGAAGTTAGGTTTTAGAAACTAGGTGAAATGAGGGATTGGGGATAAAATGGATCGATCCCCTCATTTTTATTATAACCGGCCCCTTTTATTTACAGTACACTATTATACCACCTTTTGATCTATTGTCTGGAACCTAAATACTAATTGCGAGAAAATTATTTTATTTTACCGTCGTCTAATATTATTTAAAACAAATAATATTTTACTAGTCACAATATCTCCTGAGGCTTATTTACCTATTAATTTCACAATCAAACATATTCAAACAATTAAATGTACGTATTTAAATTTAAATAAATACCTGATTCTACTGGGCCCAATTCAGGGTGTTACAGGCAAATCTTAAGCCCACGAGCGTTGAGGAAACATGAAATATACCAATCAAATACTCATGTCCCTCCGTCTCTGCAATCAAATAACAACTTTACAACTTGTTAAGGGTTAGTATATATTCAACTAATCACTTCTCACACATCAACTAATCAACTAAACCCGCACCCACTGGAATGTTTGACTTAACTCAATCAAAGTTTAGGATTGAACATTCTATCAAGTCCAATTCACCCAAACTATTGCTCTGATACCAACTTATAACACCCCTCGTTAATTGTAAACAATCATATAATATTGGTGACACGGAAGCGTATATTTAAAACATTTCTATCAATGTACTCAAAATGTCAATAAACTTTTTCAAAGCCAAACACATGACATTTCAACAAACTTGGTGTTATATAATTCAAAACACTTTTTACAGTTATAAAATTTACATCAGAGTAACCGTCTGTCAAACATTCCATCCAGTCCAACAACTTCCTGCCCTGCCTAATATGTCCCATCTATTTCAACCTGCAGGAAGAACTGTGGGAGGGTTAGCACAACGCTAAGTGAGTGAACCAATAACAACAGTCCAACTCAGCATAACAATCCGTTTACATCAAATAACAATAAACAGAAACTCAATTAATCACTCGACATCCAATCAATGTCAAGCTACACCAACCAAGCATTATCAATCGTCATGAGGACCGGTGGCTCCTGAGATACCCTAATACCGGTTTGGTACTCAGGGAACCCTTATCAATCATCTGTATTGGCCTATACAGAATTACCGGTAACCAGTTGTTAATCACACACGACCTAGATCTCTAAACCAACATTTCAAGTTTCAAGATCTCCTGTCGTCTACAATAACAACCAAGTCCAACTGTCAAGTCAAGTTGACCTCAGAATCTTACATACTAGCTCAAACAGCCAAGTAAGCAAACCACCTAACTAACATGGCAAGTTATCTCAACAGATGCATCATATCAAAGTAATACTATAAATTACTTATTGTAAATCAAATCATTACAACTAAATCACACTGAGGTTACAGATCCACTCACCGACTACCTCAGGCCTCCACTCAGTAGTCTAATATCACTGAGCCTTCTCCACATCTGAGAATCAACAATCAAATATAAGTTAGTACTCAAGAATATCAATACTTAACTTATATCAATCTTTAACATTAGGAACTTAACATAATCAATATCAACATTACTAGTTCCTAATCATGTATTAATGATTACAACATAACCATTATCATATACTATCATACAACAAATACAAATCATATGACAATTTACAAGTTATAAGAAAGGCTGTGCTATCCCATCAAGCCGCCGGCTAGGGTCTCGGACCCGTCGGCTTAAGGTCACCACCCGCCGGCTACATGTACCCACCCGCCGGGTATATTACCAAATGTGGTAACAGAACAAAACCACGTTTTAAAGCCTACACAAGCCACCGGCTCAATATATTAGCAGCCGGGTTCCCATTCGGTCACACTACCCGCCGGCTTGGCTCTTCAAGCCGCCGGTTTCTAACAAATCACGACTACCCGCCGGCTAGACCACGAAGCCGCCGGGTTCTACCTTCGTTCCAGACCTGTGCGATCTGCTCAAACCCTAACTCGCGGATTTTATATCAAAATCACCCAAAACACGATTTCAAACAGTTATAAATCACTAGAAACATCATATAATCCGCATATAACACTTATAACATGTTTCTAACATCCAATTCTCTCAAATCATCAATTTACCCAAATTTAAATCAAAAATCCAATTCTTAAATACTCAAGAATACTTACTGATTGAAGAATCTAACGATGGTAATCTGATGATTAGGAAGTTTCACGAGAATCACAACTTCCTGATTTGATTTCTGGGTTGATTTGGAGGTTTTCAGAGAGTTTCTGTGAGTTTTGGAATAAAAATGAATAACTTTCCTAAATAGGAAAGGATATATATATAAGTCGGCCTCACAAACCGCCTTCAATATACGGGTATAATTTAATACCCCATCTCAATCTATTGTCTGGAACCCGAAAACCATTTGCGAGTCCAAACATTTTATTGCACCGTCAACTATATTAATTTACAACAATTAATATTTCACTTATCACATTGGAATATTCGGATCCTATTCCAATTATTTCAACTATTTCAAACAATATTATTTCCAAACACATTTAAATACATATTTAAATCAAGAAATAATACTATACAAATAACTAGGTCCATTTCGAGGATGTTACAATTTTTGTAATGACTACTTAATTTTGATTTTCTTTTAATTATAAAGAGGTTCTTTAAGCCGTATGTGAGCTTTTTCATTCATTTGTAATTTGTAATCTTTGAATAATTGTAACTATAATATAACCCGTGAGATTCGTGGGGCTATAGTGGAAAAATGTCTACAGATGATTTATGAAATTAAAATTGAATTCACATAAATTGGATGTATGATGTATGATATCTATAGAATATAACCTCAAATTCACATCCCATTGATTTGTAATCTTGAAATAATTCTAAAATTACATTATACATCCAATTTATGTGAATTAAATTTTAAATTCATAAATAATTATCTATAGACATCTTTCCACTGTAGCCTCGCGAATGTCGCGGATTATATTTCTAGTTCATAGTAAAAGAATACAAGGTATTCACATTTATAAATTGATCTGTTCATCCCTAAAAAGCAAACTATGAGAAGGTGCAATATATTATTCATTTTCATCGCTCGATATATGTTACGCAATCATTTTACACCTTTGATGCAACGTATCTGCTACTTTTTACCAAAATGTGCAATTTGTTGCATTAGTTATTAGTTTTTAGAATGAACACCAATCCTCGAACCAATTACATCTAGAATCAAGAGAAACCACAAATGCCAAAAAAATGTACAAAGACTACAATAATGTGATACTCTGATATATATAGTGTGAACACATGAGCGGTGTGCCAAGACTACGATGAATGAGGGCGCATTATAGGGCTCGGATGCTTTGGGTCGCTGTTGAACGAATGTGTCATCGTCAATGTTGGTTGTTATAATCATAACCAATATGGCAATATGCATCCAATCATTCAAGTGAATATAGGTCTCAAGTATCAATTGATTTTGTTTTGCATTCTAGAAAACATGGAATTAATCATATTATACTTGCTACATGTTATTAGATTTTAACTATATGACATATATAAAGTGTAATGAAAGTCTATAAATCGGGTCAGCCGGGCTACAATAATGGACCGAGTAAACGGTCAATCATTTGAATCCACATATTATGGCACAAGCCGATCAAAGACCGGCCCATGTGAACCTAATTCATTCTCTCACTTTGCTTTTTTATATTTAATAAAAATAAAAATAATAATACATGAACATTTTATTATAATCGTTGAAAGCGCATGATGAAAAGTCAAATATAAATATAAAAAAATGAAAATAAATTAAGATACTATGATAGCAGAATAAAAGCATATTGTAAAAGAAATAAGGTGACAAATTTAGAATATTATAGGGACCACATTGAAAATATGAAAATCAATTGTATGGGTGTCGTCAAAGGATGCCATTAACAAATATCCAAGTGTCTTTGTTTTCTTTTTTTTCTTTTTTTTTTTATACATATTAGTCGTGCATTATTGTTTAATTTTAGTGTATGAGATCCATATGATTCCAACTTATACTTGTCTTGTCTTGTTTATTTTTATTTTTTTATTTATCTTAGACCCATTCTTAGTTTGGGCCAATTTATGGCACACGTTTTAAATATAGTTTAGCATGCATTCAGAATTGTACAAATGGGTCTTTTAGCATGCATATTGTTTTCAGAGCTCGGCATGCATGTGAGTCGGTCGTTGTTACCGGTTATCAACGTTTTGCAAGAAATGATCTTTTAATAATTTAGTCAGGGGAGGAGTCACATTGAAGATAGTAATAGTTACATTCACGGTTCCATTCGTCATATGAAGTATGAATTCCCATTAAAAAATATGTGTATTTTTTGTGTGTGTGTTTTATTCTTTGTTTGTGCCACGGGTTTACAAAGATTTGGTTATCGGTTTTACGAGTCACCTCAAATCATGAATCTGTCACTGAATTTAGGCGTACGTAAGTCTAGTATAATACTCCGTATTCTTTTTGATACATTTTCATTTTTCATTTTCAGATTAGTTATCGTTGTATTTAGAAATTAGAGTTATACTACGTACCAAACAGAAATAATAATATGTATGTACGTATATGTTTTAGTATCTATGAGTATATGCTAAGTTGTTAACAATGAATATGTTAAAAAATTGGATAATGGAATCATAGTTATTTATTGGTGGATATTTAATAATAAATGTTACGGAGTATTTGTTGGAGTATTAAAAGGGTGTTTAGAAAGGTTGTCACTTGTCACCGTCTTGATGCATCAATCAAACCCATTTTGTCTTTCACGTAGAGCAACACCCATTTACCAACTCCTACTCTCTGACTTTTTTTATTTAAAAAAAAAAAAAAAAAAACGTAGTTAATTAAATAGAGTGGATTAATCACAATTACATCATACAACGCATTAGTAGTAATTTACACTACAAGAAAACCTTATTTGGTAGTATTCATTAATTCCTTTAAAGGTTGTTTTAATTAATTAAGATAAAAATAATACTCGTATATACTTACAAAGTTGAGTGTTACTTAAAAGGTTTGCTTTAAGATAGCAATGTAAATGCATTCATGTTATCAGGTTGGTGTAGAAATTTTTTGCCGATCCGAAAATTCGAATTTGGTTTAGATCCGAAAACGTTGTCTAAAAGTTACTTAAAATCCATGGATGTCTCGAGCATATGCAAGAAAATTTTGTGCCCAAAGGTCGTGTCATAAGATTTTGTATTACGTTTTAGCTATCGATCATAGTATTCATACTAGACTAAATGTAATTTGAATCACAAGCTCATATTTATTACTTTTCTATCTGTTTTTAGTCAATACAATGCAAGGTATGTCATATATGTGTGTATATGCCCAAATAAGTTATATATACGTACATAATGCATACGTGTACGGTACATACATGTATACGAAATAGCAAATATAGATAGAGATGTAGCTTTGGACCTTTTATATAATAAAAATAGAAAGGATCAAATATAAGAACAACTCTTTGTGCACTCATATTTAACAAACATCAAATATAATCACATTTTTAATTCTCCGTAATATTTTTCTTAAACAGATAGTTGTAAAGTTACAAGCAATTCATATCTTTAGGTTTCACATGATCTATTTTATCCTTGATAGCGATTCGTACACTATCATTTTTTAGATATACACCACTGAACTTGCATTACGGTATTGTAATGTATAAAACTGTAAAACACGTTTGATAATATACGTCTAAGAAGGTTAATGTACGAATCGATTCCCTAAGATTAACTTTAATTTAATAACACTTATCATTGAAAATACACAAAAATGATAATGTTAACATGTTCATGATGATTTTTCTCAATTAAAATTGGTAAAACTAAAAACATTTCAAATCCCGGAATGGTTCCATTTTATGTAATTTTGTCAATAAAAGAAAATAAAAACTAGGGGTGTTCAATACTTAGTTTAAAACCGTTTAATCCGAAAATTGAACCAAATTCGAATTTGGTTTTCGGTTTTTTATTTTTCGAATTCGGTTAAACCGAATTCGAATTCGATTTTCGGTTCGGTTTTCGGTTTTGAAAATTTCGAATTTGGTTAAATCGAAAACTGAATTCAAAACCGAATTCAATTTAATAAATATATTATTATTTATACTAGCATGGTACTCGCGCGATGCAGCGGTACCAAATTCATAAGAGATGATGTTATTTTAGGACGACGATAATAGTAGTGAACATGTCAAACCGAGAAGACATATATGATGTAATTATAGGTATAATGTTCAAGTTTATTGTCGTCATAAAAATATACTATGATAAAACACCTATTTGTGAAAGCCAAAGTAACTATATACAATAACATAGAAAAAACTCGATAATAATAAATTCAATCGCCATACAATCTGGTCTAGAAAATGGGTACGCGTTAATTTTGAATTTGTACAACAAAAATTTGAAACTATTTTGGAAATGATTAATTTTTTTTATTTGACCTAAAGTGAAAGTAAAGAATTTGTTGTATTTGAAAATTCACATGTAATAAGCTAGTCTATTTGGTAACTAATTTAATGTTTTCTTTTATTTACGGTAAGTCAGAGAAGATTAAACCATATGCATATAGTATCTAATAGGGGTAGTTTAGTCAAAAAAAATTTAAGAAGTTTAAGATTCAAACAACGAAAACTCTTTATATATTAGATTGAATATATATGTGATTTTTCGAATTTGACTGATGATTTGAAGAGTTTAACATTTTGAAAATTAAAATTTTTTAATTACCATGTGTTTGTGAAAAATAAATGCATGTTTTGTTTGGATACTAAAAATCACGTACATTGACAGTTTTACATTTTCTAAACTCGAATTTGGCTAACACATAACAATTATTAATAGTTAAATATATATAATTTGTATTGTATAATCTTGCATATTTCTTAGTTTTGTATGTTGAATGTTGTTTTTGAAAAAATGAAAAAATTTTCAGTTTTATCCGAAACCGAATCGAATTCGAATTCTGTTTTCGATTCGGTTTTTAATTTGAATTCGATTTTCGATTTTTCTCACAAAATTTTCAAAACCTAATATACTAAACCGAAGTGATGAACACTCCTAAAGTCCTAATGAAAACAAAAAACATTTTTGTACAAACGTGTAGACGAGAATAAAACGCAGTCCAGTTAAGACAAAACAAAACAAAAATTAAAATAAATAAAAAATAAAACATATATGCGTGGCCCCTCCGCGTTGGGCCCACCGTAAATATGTTTACACCCTGTTATCCATATACTCTCACATAAACCTATGTATCTCTATAATCACCATCATTACCATGATTCTCCATTTCCCCAATCAAAATTAAATTCATTCCTTCCTTTCTTTCTTCCAATTAAGCGTCTGCCGCGCCGTAAATCTCGCCGGAAAAAAACCACACACACATACATCCACGCCGGTGACCACCGCCGGTGTAATAATTCCACAAACAAAATCCTATTATGTCGTCTCCACCGCCGGTCACATCACCATCACCACCTACGAACTCCACTGCCCCACCACCCACTGCTACTACCCCACCACCCGCCGCTACTACCCCACCACCCGCCGCTACTACCCCACCACCCGCCGCTACTACCCCACCACCCGCCGCCACTGCCCCACCACCATCCGTCCCCGCATCTCCACCACCCGCCGCCACTGCTCCACCACCTGCCACCCCTGCATCTCCGCCGCCGGCTACCCCAACCCCACCAACCCCCGTCACCCCAGTTTCATCTCCGCCGCCACCCGCCACTCTCCCCCCATCCACTTCCCCTCCGGCACCACCGACTACCACCTCCCCACCACCTTCCACTCCCACCCCAACCGCACCGTCGCCACCATCGCCACCTGGGTCTACCCCTTCAAACCCTCCGCCATCACCACCCCCTCCAAGAAACAGTCCACCGTCTCCGCCGTCACCACCCGGACGAACCCCTGTTTCACCATCTCCACCTCCGCCCAGAAGTGTCTCTTCAACCCCACCGGCGGCTCCGGCGTCTAAAAGCTCATCTGGTATATCAACAGGGGCGGTTGTTGGGATCGCAATCGGTGGTGTTTTGATACTTGCAATTCTCAGTCTTTTATTTGTTTGTTGTAAAAAGAAGAGAAGAAGAAGCCATGATCATGCTGATTACTATGTTCCCCCACCCCCTCCACCTAAAGGTATAATTTTTATTCATTTTTACACAAAATTTCATTAGGGTTCTTATTTTCTTGAATTAAATGCTGTATAATTCTAGTTACAGAAAGGGTGTATTCAAATTAGCTTATTTTTTCTTGCTATATCCGTATCGAACTCGCAAGCTAGAGAAAATGACTTATCAGAGTTTTTTAAAAATTCAATAAGCGAATAAGCGTGGAATATAAGCTAATCTAAACACCCTCTAATTGTTAAAAGGAAGAACGTTAAAGTAGGTTAACATTTTCATGTAACTGTTTCTACATACAGTTGCACAAAGTTGTAAGAATTTTATATAGAAGTGTAAAAGATAGAGTAATTAAGTTGTATTACATGTAGGTGTCATTAAGAAGTGAAAATAACATTACTTTGTGGTGTTTGATGGTGTAGTTGATTATGGTACGCAACAACAATGGCAGCATAATGCGCCACCCCCTGGTGATCATGTTGTTATGATGCCACCTCTAAAACCTCCACCGATGGGAACACGACCACCACTTTCGCCAGCTAGATCACCGTCACCACAACCTCAACAACGTCCTCCATTTAACAGTGGTGGTTCAGGATCAAATTACTCTGGTGGTTCGGGTTCACTTCCGCCGCCTACTCCTGGTTTATCGCTTGGGTTCTCGAAAAGTACTTTTACTTATGAAGAACTGGCAATGGCTACCGATGGGTTTTCAGAGGCTAACCTTCTTGGTCAAGGTGGGTTTGGGTATGTGCATAAAGGGGTGCTTCCGAACGGGAAAGAAGTGGCCGTTAAGCAATTGAAAGTTGGAAGTGGACAGGGTGAGCGTGAGTTTCAGGCGGAAGTTGAGATCATTAGTCGAGTTCATCATAAACATCTTGTTTCGTTGGTTGGATATTGCATTAGTGGAGATCAAAGAATGCTTGTTTATGAGTTTGTTCCTAACAACACTATGGAGTTCCATTTACATGGTATGCTATTTTCATTAAATAATCTTACAGAATTGATCTTTATTCTGTTAACATTGATAAATTGTCATTAAATGTGTATATAATGTTTCAGGGAAGAATCGCCCTGTGATGGAGTTTGCAACACGATTGCGTATTGCTCTTGGATCAGCAAAAGGACTGGCTTATCTCCATGAGGACTGTAAGTTCGCTTTTGTTGATGTTCATCGTGTAATGTTCTGATAAAATGATGAAAAACAAAACATTAGTCTTACAACACTTATTCTGTGTTTGCAGGCCATCCCAAGATCATTCATCGTGATATCAAGGCTGCTAACATTCTTATTGATTTTAATTTTGAAGCAAAGGTAAGAACTTTTGTGGTCTCTTTATTGCCTATTTTGTGGTGCATGAGCTTGCATTAATCAGGTTGACATATTTTCTCAGGTTGCTGATTTTGGACTAGCCAAGATTACTTCTGATGTCGCTACTCACGTTTCAACCCGTGTGATGGGAACTTTTGGGTATGCCTGTTTTCATGATATTTAAGCTTAGGTTACATTTTTAATGTCATACTTGTCGAATTTTTCCTTATCTTTTTTGTTATGAATTCAATGTGTGTAGTTATCTAGCACCAGAGTATGCATCTTCCGGCAAACTGTCGGAGAAATCTGATGTTTTCTCATATGGGGTCATGCTCTTAGAATTGATTACTGGACGCAGACCTGTTGATTCGGCTAATACTTTTGTGGATGATAGTTTAGTCGATTGGGTAAGTGAAACCTCATTTTAAGAATGTTTGGATTTGCATTTGGAACTGGTTTCCATGTTATCTGAAGGCGTAACAATCAGCTATAGTGCTCAGAGAAATAATCTCTGCTTACTATAATCTAATATCTAGTCTTCAAATAATTATTTCATATTTTCTTACCCTGATATGTGATACTTTTTTTCCCGTTTTGCAAACTATTGTAATTTTAATTGTAATTTTTCAACTAAACGGAAACGCACCGAAACACTATTATTTAGTACTACTGTTTTTATGATAGTTGATTTCCTGAAATCTTGTACGTATGAAATGATAAAATTGCAGGCAAGGCCGTTGCTAACCCGTGCTCTTGAAGATGGAAACTTTGACACTCTTGTTGACTCACGCTTACAACGAAACTACAACCAAAACGAAATGGCTAGAATGGTCTCATGTGCAGCAGTATGTGTCCGCCACTCAGCTCGTCGCCGGCCCAAGATGAGCCAGGTGGTTCGAGCCTTAGAAGGTGACGTATCACTAGCTGATCTAGATGAAGGCATTAAGCCTGGACACAGTTCAGCCTACAATGGGAGCTCAGATTACGACACAGCTCAGTACAATGAAGACATGATCAAGTTCAGGAAAATGGCTTTAGGCACACAAGAATATGCTAGCAGTGAGTACAGCCGACCCACGAGTGAGTACGGGTTGAACCCGTCGGAATCAAGTAGTGAAGGGCGGAATACACGAGAAATGGAAATGGGCAAGTTGAGGAAAGACAGTCGCGGTTATAGTGACGGGTTTTGATTTTTGACAAGAATTGTACAAAAGTTTATGCTAATTCTTGATTTATTTTTTTCCTTCTTGACTTGTATTTAATTTGATTTGGTCTTTTTTTATAAGTCCTTTTTGAAACGATATATATAAATGATATTATACAATAAATTACAATTCTTTGATTTTGAAACATTCAAAGAGAGTTGGTTAACTTGGTGAGACATTTGTTATAGTTAGAAATATGGAATGAATATTGACAGTTGGTTTGATGGTTATTTACTTATTCTAATGGAGGTTTTTAAGAGTTGACAAAATATTTGTAGCTGTCATTTGTCGTTCGGTACGTCGTCGTTTAAAGATTGCACGTTTTCTGGCTTATTGCTGACAAATTCATAATCAAATATTCAAGGGTCAGTAGAATATTTGTATATAACAATTGTAACACATTAGGCAAATCTCATGTTAATCGGGGACACGAGAGATGTGAGACTTGTTATCTTCATTATTATCGGACACAATGCGTTTTAGGGCTTTGAAGTAGTACTAGGATAGATGAACTTATTAAAAGTCCTCGTGTGATTGTCAAAAAAAGTTGTACACCTAAGAACAAAGTGAACAATATTTTACATGGTAAGTAAAGCGGAATGTTACAAGAATAATATGGAAGAAGATATTATATTCATAATTTTACAAATAGATTAAGAAATGATGCTTGAAATTTATAGATAGCTCTAAGCTCTTGTTTGAATATCAAGACGTCAACCACTCTGATAAATGAGCGATTGTTTATAAATTTATTTTTAAATTAGAAATGGTTATTATCCACTAATGGTGATGGTGTTATGGTGTTATTGTTACTTTCAAAGATATACATACATAAACCATAAAATATTACGATTTATATGCATAATAAACTACATTTTTAAAGATAAACTTTAGAGTTTTCATAATCATTTTTTGTAATTAATTTATTATTATTTAATAATCTGCCGGTCGATTTGATCATATTGAAACCAAGTCAATAGTTCCAGAGCGAGAAATCAGCAATCTTAGCTACATTAACGTGTATTTATCAATAACTTTTATTGCATAACTTAGACTTTTGTGTCTGCCTCAATGATTAGTTTTGTTTATTTTAAAAGATGATTAAATTAAATATTCCTTAGCATAATGTTTTTAAATGTCAGAAATGATTTTTTATCCTACTTATATATCCTAGTTAAGTTAAATTCTCATAATATTTTAGAATTATGAAATGTATCATCCATTTAATTTCTAAATCTTGACTATGATTCTTGACTTTTTCTCTTGTGTTATTATGTTCTTGTTAAGATCATAATGAGAAACGAATGTAGGTTGATATATCATTACCTCTTTTAGTTTTTATGTCTTCAACGCTTATACCTTCTCCGTCCCGATTCTATTGTCCATTATTCATTTTTGGGATGTCCCAATTTAATTGTCCACTTCCATAAATAGAAAAGAATAATGAGATAAAGTTCATTTTTGCCCCTAATTTATATATGTAAGACAAAAAAGTAGGTAAAAAGTAAAGGGTAAAACTGTTTTCTTACCAAAAAGTAAGAGAGATGGTGATGTTTTCTTAAACTGCGTGTTTTTTGTCTGGGGACAATAAAATTGGGACGGAGGGAGTATATTATATTAGTTTCCCAAATTGATCGATTTGATAGGGCTATTTTTATTGATTCACAAATTCAATTGGTTTATTTTGCAAAATTTACAAATAAAATTTGTAGAGTTAAAATTTCATCAGTCTAGAAAATGATTTATAAAGTGTATGAAACTTTACACAGTTTACTGTTATCTGTATCTAACTATGAAATTTTATATTATATGTACCCATGTTTTTAAAAATGTATATTTATATATTTTTGGTTACATAAAAAACAATGTTGTTAAGGGTACGCTTGGTTCAAAGTGGGGAATGAGAATGAGAAAGGTAAAGGGTATGCTAATGGAATACTAAGAAATGCAATGAGCATTCCATAGTAATATATTTGTCATTGATGTTGCTTAATCCATACAATTAATCATCGGTAGTAAGGTGACATAACGGGTAGAGTCAAGTTGACGGGTCTAAAGTACCCAAGTCGAACCGACATGATTTAATAAACGGATTGACATGTCAAAAGTACCCAACCTGGACACGATCTTTAATATTGGGTTGTGGGTTAATTCCGCGTCAAATTTACGGGTTACCTTTCAATTGGTGGTTTGACCCGTTAACACGAACTTTGGCGGGTTAGTTTCATGTCAAATGGGTCACGTTTGCTGGGGTACGTGTGGACTAGCTGGTTGACCCGTTAACCGGAGCCCAACCGAAAAAATTAAACGAGATGGCAAGTTTCAAGTTAATAGTGGTTGGTAGGATGATTTCGTGTCAAACCGGTCAACTTTCATGGGTTACTTTTGGGTTGGTGGGTTGACCAGTTAACCCAAACGTTGACCTGAGTTGATGTGACTCAAATAGTCATGTTTTTAAGGGCAATATTCCGCACTTTTTGGACGTATCTTTAGTGAAAACATTCCAAAATGATCATTATTTACTAAAATTCACTAAAGTGGTCTAAATATAGGCGTTGCTGCAAAAATCACCTAAAACGTCCAAATAACAAGCAAATCAGGACGAATAAACGTGCACAAAATCATCCGGCCTCATTTACCTTATATAGATCACATTCTAACTTCATCATATGATAAAACAGGTAAAATCGAGACGGGAAAATCAAGAATCATGCAAATCGGATAAAGAACGGAGAAGACTGAGCAGTATCAGACCCTATAAAGTCATTTCGGCTATGCTTGAGCTATACACATCCAATTTCAGTGAAGTTGGCATCATTAGAAGCGTAACGGAATTACGAAACCACAGGCGAAAGAATCGGGTCAAACGGACGCATAACGAAGGAGATACGCGCGTTTTAAGCAACGAACGAAATCAGACAGACACCGTATACGGCCCTGGGAACCGTATACGGCCCTATACAGACCGTATACGGCCTTTTATACACCGTATACGGCCCTACCAAGGCCGTATACGGCCCCCTTGCCCCCGTATGCTGCTTCGTTTGCTTGTACGTGCTGTTTCGCGAGTTGTACAGCTGATTTTTGAGCTTTGCCTATAAATAGGGGATCACTCCTCCTCATTTTACACACCTCAACACACCTCAACACATTCACACATTTCTCATTCTCTCACTTTTCTTATTTCTCTCTTTTCCTTCACTTTCTCTCTCTAGCACTACTCTTAGGAGTTAGAGGAGAAATGTTAGGGTTGAGCTTACGGTTCGAGTCTAGAGGAAGTTTTAGCTTGGTAATCTTGTTGTAACGAGTTTTTCAAGTTCAGACTATTTGTAATCCTCAGTATTACGCTGCTGTATTCCCGGTGATATCTAAACTTTACTTACTGTTATAATGCTTGTGCTTTATGTTATTTCAGTTTGTATTATGCATATTGCCATGTTTATAGAGTAGTTTAATATTGTGATTGTTGAAATGTAGATATTAGGAGTAGGGATGATGTTAAATTAATGTTTCATTTATACGATTGGAAATTGTTATGCTGTGTATCTGGTTAAGCTTATCCTGAATATAGATCTAGTCTCTCATCACCCTTTCCAGACTTTCACGTGACTGTTGCCCTAGGATAGGATCTGATCAACCCTAATACTATGAATATACAGTTATCTCCAGTTACAGTATGAAACTATGAACTTTCCTTTAAAAAGGCACGGTACTTCGTATAGCGTTGGAAACACCTCGTGTGGAGTACAAATACGTGGAAGCTAAGGAAATGCCATGGACTGTTTCATCGTGAATTACCTAGAAGTGATCCTTCTAGAACTGTGGTCTAGGAATCAAAGCTGTGGAAATGCTTGTTGCACTGTACACCGTTAGTACACCTAAGATCTGGAACACTGTGGAAATGCTTAAATGCCCAGTACACCGTCAGTACATCTAGGGTTTGGAACACTGTGGAAATGCCTAATTGCCCTGTACACCGTGATTATTCCTAGGGATGAACGCCTGACTGTAAAGGAGGGTCTATATTTATGATGGTTAAGTATGTGCTTCAATAGAAACAATACAGGGTAGTGTCAATCATATACCTAGACATGCAAAACCCTAATCACTCCAATAGTTTAACATACACAGGATACAATCAGTATTTGCTATAATGAAAGTAAATAGACGATTAGGTGTTAAGAAAGGTCAGTAAATACAATTGCGGTCTGTTGCCTTATGCCTGATCCCTAGAACATTTAGGGTGACTTTGTCTTAGTTAAGCAAAGGCTCAGGAGGGTTTGAAAACAGCCTGATCTGATCAGAATCATGATAACCTAGGATTCCAGTGACATATGTTTCTAGGGTTTCACCTGAACGTAGGGTCCTAGTGTTTACACCGAAAGTATGTCTACTCTTTATTTGGTGAATCTCCAATCAATTTTATAATGAACATCATCCCGAAACCCTAATATCCAAGTTTCAGCAATCACATCTCTACCTGTCTGCTTAAACCCTAATTTCATTTCTCGTTATTTACTTTTCTGCATTTAGGATAATTAGAAAACCAAATCAATCCAAGATCTATCTACCTACCCCCATCCTAATTGCGACCATAATCTTTGGTGACCCGCTTTATTTCAATTCGCTCCGATTTAAGAACGATCTCGAGTTATATTTACTGCTTGCTCCCAAGGTAGGTAGTACTTATAGTTTGAGCCCCAGCTCATATAAATTTAAAACTCACTGTCCGCCGCTTCTGTTGCTGTTGGAACAACGACCGGAGTCAAATCCGACCAACCGATAGGGGTGACGACAAGTTTTTGGCGCCGCTGCCGGGGATCGTAGAGCGTTACGATTTGAAGCCACCTTAGATATTCTAGCTTTTAGGAGACCCTTTCCAATTAGGTTTTCCCAAACTTAGTTGGTAGTTATTTGCTTTCCTTAGAATAATTTAGATAGTTTAATTAAAAATGAAAAATACAAAAACATCTTTCTATGATTCATTTCCGTCTAGCCCCATTTCTCCACTCGCCCTCAAGACGTCCGAAGAAATGATGGCCATGGATGACGCTGAGTTCTTCGCCTGCTTAGAACAAGAGTTGGAATCTGACGTCTACTCTTCATCTTTATCCTCTTCCGAAGTTATCTCCGCTAATTCAGACGATGAATCTAGAACCATAGGGCAATTCTTAGATCTTGACTTAGGAAACCATGATTCTCATCAGAAGATCTCAACTTCTGCATCTAGCATTCTAAGCTATCAGGTTATGCCTGCTCTTGAGATTTCATATTCCTTAGAAAACTTCTTTCAATTCCCTACCTCATCTGGTTTTGTCGAAAGTAACTCTGAACATCTTCAACCCTTTCGTTTTCCACCCATTGAAGAACGTCTTCCACCATGGGACGAAGAAGTTTACGAATACCCTCCAAAATCACATATCTTTTTGAACCTCGTACCCGAACCCGAGTACACCATCTATCGTGTTGTTGATAGGACTTTACCAATCAAACCTGAAGAAAATATCCGCTACGTAGGTAACTCTTTTGATCCTGATAAGAGATTGGATGTTTGTCGGGCATTTGTCAGACAACTCAAAACGTCTGACTTTCCTTTTTCAGTTGAACAAAGAGAAGTCGCTCGTAGGATAAAGAAACAGGTTGGTATTCTCCACCATCTTCCAAATCAAAAGGAGGAAGGTATCTTCACACATTATCGAGAGCAAGAACTAAAGCTTAAATCAGAAATAGACCTACTAATGGACCTATTCGCCTGCACCGATTATCAACCGGTTTCCCAAACCCTAATTAATCGTCATGTTGCGGCCATGATTTATGAGCTTGAGTTCTGGATCAGCAAAGATCCCGCTTTATCTCTCGTCATTTCTGATAAAATTCCATTTTTCGTTGACCCCGCTACTTATATGATCGACAAGTTGTTAGAGATATTCCCTGGAGCCACTGACGATAACATGGAAGCTACTTTCTTTGCTGGAAGGAAGGATATTAACGTCTCACTCACTTTGTTATTTGCTCAGTCAAAATTTCCTTTCACCGTTTCACAAACATCTTTAATCGAAGAAATCACGGAGTCAGTTCACACTACCACCGGAGATCCCGATTCGAGAGAAGAATGGAAATTTCAACAGACCCTAGGAATGCTTCTTCATGACTTAAACCATATAGATGACGGATCACGAAACGGAATTTCAAACCCTAAGAAAGTTAGAAAGGAATTTAACAAGTTTATTGACAATCTTCTAGATTTAGGCAAAAAGGAACGTATGTTTCTCACTGAACACGAACGATTCTCGTTACATCCCGCAGACCTAGTTGATTCTGTCATTAAGATTCTCACTTGTGACTTTATTCCTCGCTACACTTTCCCTCAACCAAGAGCACCAAATTCACTTAAACAATTGCTCTTGGGCAATATTCAATAAATTTGTCCAAAAGTCGAGCTACCGACTTTAACCAAGCGTTTTTCGGGAGGCAACCCAAACTTTAGTTAATTTAGTTTTTATTTTAAGTATTTAGGCTAAGTAATATTAGTGGTTTATTTTTAAATTTAAAAGCTTGCATTTAAAAATACAAGAAAACGTTCTTTTAAAATTCAAATTCGCACAACACAGTAACGAATTTCAGACATTTTCAGAAAGTTCGAAAAAAGTTTATTTTTAAATTTTGAAAAATTTATTTTGAATTTGTCTTGAATTTTAAAGAACACAAAAAGATTGTCTTGTTTTAAATAAAAACGTATACGATTTCGCATACGATTCGCAATATCTTTTCAGACTGCGCGTAAAGATTCAGAAAATTATGAACATACTTTTTAAAATTGTTTTATTAAAAAATTTTAAACTTTGAAATTTATTTGTATGTTTCGTATCTTTCGCAAATTTTAAATCGCGTACGTTTAAACGGGTATAAAAAGGACTTTTGGCCACACACATAAGACAAAACATTAAAAACTTCATCTTCTTCCTCCTCCCTACCCCAAAACAGTCGGCCTACACCCCATCACCACCAAACCTTCATTACTCAACCATTTTGCATGATTCCAAGCTCAAAATTCATCATTTTATGACCTTTCTTGCATCCACAACATCATTACATCAAGTTTAAGGTAATTCTTGACCTACTTTTGTGATTTTCATGAAACTTTAAAAATTAGAGCTTGTAACTCATTTTCATAGATTTCATGGTTAAAAGTTGCAATCTTTAGTGTTATTTCATGCTTATCTTGATGCTTAACATGATTACAAGCTTAATCTAGTGATTTGTTGGCTTGATTGCAAGATTGGGAATTAAAGTGTTGACTTTTTGATGAACTATGGCTAGTTTGATTTTTTGGTTGATTAATTGTTTATGTTGACTTTTGTTGATTGAGTTATGCTTAAATATGATAGGTTAACATGTTTTGATTGATCATTTGCGATTAGAAAAGGGTCAAGCTAGTTTTTGGTAATTAAAGTAAGCTCATTTTTGATAAAATCATCATAAACATCATTTTTACTTAAAATTTTTATTTTTAAACCATGTTTATGACTTTTCTAAACTTAAAAAGCTTACAAGATTATCAAAACAAGCTTCGGTTCATTTAATCATTTTTTAGGTTTATCACTTTAATTAATAAAGTGTATGACTTTGAAATGAAACCCACAAAAACGCCATTTTCTAAAAACTACCATCTTGTCAAATAAGTTTACTTCCGTCATTTGCTTGAAATCATGTAAATAAAGCTTTATGTCTTTTGGAAATTACGGAATATTGGATTGCATATTTAATTGGTAATATGCCCTTTTATGATTAATTGATTTACTTGAGGTAACTATATGACCTTGGACTTAATCTCATTTAGATTGATTAACCATAAACATGAAGTATTTAAGTTTTTAGTGCTTGGGATAATTAAGTTAGGTACCCTGTTGACTTGCTTTAATTATGCTAGGAACTTGAAGCTTTGTGCCACTTACCCTTATTTAGACATAAGCTGATAAAAGTTTTTGGATTTGTGATTGGTTGCGGTTAGGTTTAGCAATTTTAAAATTTCTGGATATGCCCATTTCTAAAGCCTACATTTCCAATTTTTTCTGAAAATTTGGAAGTACTTTAGCATATCCATTAATATATCACTATTATGGCCTAATCTTTTCTTGTCTTTTATCACAGATGGAAAATTGCCCACCTTCACTCAGCTACTTGGCCAAATCTTCAAAGCATAGGTCACTCATTCGCCAGTGGTTGCAGCGACCGATAGGCAGTAATCGATATGTGGTATGGAAAGACATGATTAAGCTAGGGATCAGGGATGAGTTGAAGAGTTTGTTGATGTATGAGACCGAGGGTCAAGTGAACAATGTCTTTCTCCGTCTCTTCGATATAGATGAGTATGCATACCGAGAAGTAGTGACAGAGTTCATGATGACTTACCAGCTGAACCCAAAGATGAGCGTATCCGACGAAAGAAAGATTTCATTCAGGTTTCAGGAACAGATTCATCATATCTCAGTTGCCGACTTAGGAGTGTATCTTGGTTTATATACAGAGTCTCAGGTCAACTCTGCATGGTTCAGAAACAGTGTTCAAGACATCTCCAGCCTACCAAACAGGAACCATAAGGATATTTGGATGGATTTAGCAGGATCAAACTTTAGGAGCTGTGTTAAGTCATCCACTTTCATCAAGCCGGTTCATCACATCCTTCACAAGTTGTTAGCATGTTCTATATTTGGAAAGAAGGAAGGTGGTGCTGTGAGTGCCGAAGAGTTGAAGTTCATGGAAGCAATCATAGGAGGAAAGAATCTGAATGTTGCTTTCTTGATCGCTGAGAGACTTGGAGCTGAGACAGACATGGATAGGCACATGTTCATGGGGTCGATTATTACTAGATTGCTTTATAGTATGGGATTATTGACTGAGGCCCACACTGAGGAGTTTACTGTTTGTTCTCGTTCTTTGCCATTCAACTTAGACTATTGTAAGTTGATCCATCTTGTTGAGGTAGATGAGCAGAGACAGTGCCTATGGAAGAACGCCAAGCAGATCATTCCAGGATATCGTCTCCCTGGGAAGCGTGTTAGAGGATTCTCACCTGTTGCAGATACTGAGGATGGCCCATCTGATAGAGCCCGAGCACCTACTACTCATGCTAGTGTCCCGCATAGAGGAGCTGAGACAGCCGAGCCACCAGCTCAGGCTACTGTTCACTACACAGATCCAGTGACCTCGCTGACACAGTATTATCTTTTGCATGCTCTTCAGGTTAGCCGTTCCCATCAGCTGTTGATTTCCAGGAAACTTGGTAATCCTGACCCAGAGCCTTACTTGTACCGATGCGGCCCACCACCACCAGCCATAGCACCACCACATACATCCATCCCATCACATACCACCCATACACCATCACCCGCTATTCGGACCACACCAGTACCAGAGCAGGTCCAGTCAGTTGAGACCGAGATACCGGTAGTTCAGCCAGTGATTTCTGCACCTGTGATTCCTCATCCTGCCCAGCCAGTCGCCAGTGGATCTTACCGTGCTGACACAGTCTACTTGGGCACTAATGCTGTATCTTTTGACACTTCCGGGATGCTATTAAACTTGGGACCGATCTCTTCCTCAGCTGTACTGACAGAGAGCATGCTACGTCAGGCTTACATGACCTTACTAGAGCAGGCAGGGGTTACTTCGGCTATTTTGCTAGAGTGGGGCTACACTGATCCGATGAGACTGCCAACAGCTACCCTCAGAGACATATTGATTCAGCTCAAACTGATCAATGCTGAAGAACAGGGACAGAGAGTATCTAGTGGCCAGCAGTCAGTCGTAGGACCATCCACAGCACCAGCTCCTACTCAGCATATTGATGCACCTGACCAGGGATCCCCAGCTTCATAGTTCTACCCCATTTGCATCATCTGACTTTGGTTTCAGACATTATTACTATTATTATCTTGTGTTTGTTGGCTACTGTTAAACCTTACTTTTGGAACCTATTTGTATCAGCCACTAGTTGGTTGATCACTCTATCCGTATTTACATTATGCTATTACTTATTATGTTTTATTTTCTTTCTGTTTAATAAGTAGAAATGTTGTGATGTATGAACGTGGAAAAAGGCGAGATGACGCACTTTCAAGAAGAAAATCCGTGAAGTCAAAAGGCAACCCGAACCAGTTTTCAATATTTGCAGACTGCGGAACATTCAAACATCTCATGGAGGGGCCTCGTTCTTCTCAAAACTTCCTTGTATCCAAGCACTTCAAAGAACTAAGTGTGGGATCACTCCCCACACCGCAAACACTTATCAAAATCACTCCAACTTCTTCAAAACCTAAAGTATGGGATTCTACACCATAAGGATCCCCACTTAAAAGAATTGAAGTTGATTTCTAATAACGTTGGATACATGACACCGGATAACCCCGTATGAAGCTTGATGCCCTTCAAGAAGAATGCAGAAGAAAGCTCACTTCGACTCTCTCTCCTGCAAAAATTTCACATGCTTCAAAACGTTATCTGGGGAGTTTCTTAACCTTCTATCCATTTCATGATCACATATATTCTGTCTTGATAGCTTGTTATAGTCTATACCCTATCCTGAGCTAATCACTAAGTGTGGGATTCAAACCCAAATTTAACACTTAAGAAACATTTTCTTACATGTTCAAACTCTAAGTGTGGGATTTTACCTCCAGTAAAAACTCAACTCAAGAGAACATTAGGGACAATGTTCCTCTAAGTGTGGGATAGCAAGGTATAGAATACCTTGGATAATTTTAGGCAATTTTTATGTCCAAAATAGCATTACTCAGAAAATGTTTTCCCAAATAACAAATTTTTCAAACAAATTTTTTCAAAAATTTAAAATTATGAGTTAAATTATGACTAAACTCTAAGTTTTTGAGTTAAATACTTTCGAAAAGAATCATTCTCGAAATATGAGTAAGGTATTTTGGAATATAGGGAAAATAAGGTAGAAATTTCTCGAGCAAGAAACAATAATCTGAAAGGAGCATGGCTAGGCACATACAACCCTATTTTGTAGTAAGGTATCTTGAGCCTAAAAGCATTCATCTTTAATGCTTCACTTTCATTTCTTGTGTGTGCCGATGCTTGCATCTCTGAATTAGAACTTGCTCCAGACATACGTTTCAAGACCACATTGGTGTGTACCGTACGCGGTATAGGTGCAGCTAGATGACCTTGACATTCCTTAGGATTTAAACCCAATTCTCACATACTCTTCAAGCCCAAAACCCTTCCGATACTTATTTTCAGTATCGATGATCCGCCTAGTAAACCCTGTTGAGCCTAAACCTTTCATTTCGAAAAAACCCTCGTACTAAACCCCCACTCAACCAAAATTCCCAAAACCTTATCTTAGAATTTCTAAGGTCGTGAAAAACATCTTTTGGAACATCCTCTTCAATTATGCTCTAAAGTCTTCCTCTTCTGTGTACTCTAAAAAAGTCAAAAGTGCGAAAAAATTGGCACGATAAAAGAAATTGAAGTTCAAGATCAAAGATCATAGTTCCGAAAAGGATTTCTGAAAGGATCAACATAAAATATCCTTAGGAATTCTCTGGCAAAGAAGTTCTGAAGAAGAAAAGAAAAATAAAAAGTAGAAAAATCAAGAAAAGAAAAAGAAACAGTTCCATCAAATAAAGCTGAGTGCTTCAAGTATCACCTTCTCAAGAAAAATTCGATAGAAGACGAGCAGCTACAAAATCCTCCGTTCCGTTCTGAAATAAAGTTTTTCACTATCTTTGAGTTTTAAGATAAGTCAAACCCTTACAACCAAACATATACCACTACCCATACCCTTAAACCTCACCAAACACTACCACCCGTTGAATGTCTTGGGATAGTTAGCACCGTCCTCACCTAAGTTGTGGAGATCCGATTCTCGACCAAGCTTATGACGATGAGTGCTGCATGACTGGCTTATTTGAGCGATTTCAATTGTTCTAGATTGTTAGGAAACCCGATACACTTTGAGTGAATTGAGTAACCACCTATAGTGAGATCGCCTAGTCATGTGTACTCCAAGATCACGAGAATTGGTAGTATGCTTGATGATAATTGCTTCTTGCTTCTGAAAGGATCATCTTATCCTTTCCCTTATTCTTAAACAATCTTAATCATATTAGAAGTGGTATCATTTTGAAATTATTTTGACTCGCCCCTTAAAAACCCATTTTAAATGTTTTTCTAACTGAGTGTTGCTTGAGGACAAGCAACGCCTAAGTGTGGGATAACTTGATGTGACTCAAATAGTCATGTTTTAAGGGCAATATTCCGCACTTTTTGGACGTATCTTTAGTGAAAACATTCCAAAATGATCATTATTTACTAAAATTCACTAAAGTGGTCTAACTATAGGCGTTGCTGCAAAAATCACATAAAACGTCCAAATAACAAGCAAATCAGGACGAATAAACGTGCACAAAATCATCCGGCCTCATTTACCTTATATAGATCACATTCTAACTTCATCATATGATAAAACAGGTAAAATCGAGACGGGAAAATCAAGAATCATGCAAATCGGATAAAGAACGGAGAAGACTGAGCAGTATCAGACCCTATAAAGTCATTTCGGCTATGCTTGAGCTATACACATCCAATTTCAGTGAAGTTGGCATCATTAGAAGCGTAACGGAATTACGAAACCACAGGCGAAAGAATCGGGTCAAACGGACGCATAACGAAGGAGATACGCGCGTTTTAAGCAACGAACGAAATCAGACAGACACCGTATACGGCCCTGGGAACCGTATACGGCCCTATACAGACCGTATACGGCCTTTTATACACCGTATACGGCCCTACCAAGGCCGTATACGGCCCCCTTGCCCCCGTATGCTGCTTCGTTTGCTTGTACGTGCTGTTTCGCGAGTTGTACGGCTGATTTTTGAGCTTTGCCTATAAATAGGGGATCACTCCTCCTCATTTTACACACCTCAACACACCTCAACACATTCACACATTTCTCATTCTCTCACTTTTCTTATTTCTCTCTTTTCCTTCACTTTCTCTCTCTAACTTTCTCTCTCTAGCACTACTCTTAGGAGTTAGAGGAGAAAGGTTAGGGTTGAGCTTAGGGTTCGAGTCTAGAGGAAGTTTTAGCTTGGTAATCTTGTTGTAACGAGTTTTTCAAGTTCAGACTATTTGTAATCCTCAGTATTACGCTGCTGTATTCCTGGTGATATCTAAACTTTACTTACTGTTATAATGCTTGTGCTTTATGTTATTTCAGTTTGTATTCTGCATATTGCCATGTTTATAAAGTAGTTTAATATTGTGATTGTTGAAATGTAGATATTAGGAGTAGGGATGATGTTAAATTAATGTTTCATTTATACGATTGGAAATTGTTATGTTGTGTATCTGGTTAAGCTTATCCTGAATATAGATCTAGTCTCTCATCACCCTTTCCAGACTTTCACGTGACTGTTGCCCTAGGATAGGATCTGATCAACCCTAATACTATGAATATACAGTTATCTCCAGTTACAGTATGAAACTATGAACTTTCCTTTAAAAAGGCACGGTACTTCGTATAGCGTTGGAAACACCTCGTGTGGAGTACAAATACGTGGAAGCTAAGGAAATGCCATGGACTGTTTCATCGTGAATTACCTAGAAGTGATCCTTCTAGAACTGTGGTCTAGGAATCAAAGCTGTGTAAATGCTTGTTGCACTGTACACCGTTAGTACACCTAAGATCTGGAACACTGTGGAAATGCTTAAATGCCCAGTACACCGTCAGTACATCTAGGGTTTGGAACACTGTGGAAATGCCTAATTGCCCTGTACACCGTGATTATTCCTAGGGATGAACGTCTGACTGTAAAGGAGGGTCTATATTTATGATGGTTAAGTATGTGCTTCAATAGAAACAATACAGGGTAGTGTCAATCATATACCTAGACATGCAAAACCCTAATCACTCCAATAGTTTAACATACACAGGATACAATCAGTATTTGCTATAATGAAAGTAAATAGACGATTAGGTGTTAAGAAAGGTCAGTAAATACAATTGCGGTCTGTTGCCTTATGCCTGATCCCTAGAACATTTAGGGTGACTTTGTCTTAGTTAAGCAAAGGCTCAGGAGGGTTTGAAAACAGCCTGATCTGATCAGAATCATGATAACCTAGGATTCCAGTGACATATGTTTCTAGGGTTTCACCTGAACGTAGGGTCCTAGTTTTTACACCGAAAGTATGTCTACTCTTTATTTGGTGAATCTCCAATCAATTTTATAATGAACATCATCCCGAAACCCTAATATCCAAGTTTCAGCAATCACATCTCTACCTGTCTGCTTAAACCCTAATTTCATTTCTCGTTATTTACTTTTCTGCATTTAGGATAATTAGAAAACCAAATCAATCCAAGATCTATCTACCTACCCCCATCCTAATTGCAACCATAATCTTTGGTGACCCGCTTTATTTCAATTCGCTCCGATTTAAGAACGATCTCGAGTTATACTTACTGCTTGCTCCCAAGGTAGGTAGTACTTATAGTTTGAGCCCCAGCTCATATAAATTTAAAACTCACTGTCCGCCGCTTCTGTTGCTGTTGGAACAACGACCGGAGTCAAATCCGACCAACCGATAGGGGTGACGACATGAGTCCCACCCGAAAAATTAAATGGGCTGGCGAGTATCGTGAAGAGTTGAGATAAATGTATAAACGTTATACGTATGCATAATAATTGGTAATGATATCCATTACCCTCAATTTAGTGGGAAATCGGTGATTACCACTAATGGGTAATTGTAACACCCCCAAATTTACTGTTTAGCGGAAGCAAGAAGTTGGGTGTTACTAATCAATATACAAAGCACATAAGATATAATGAACGACCACTATATGCGTCATTTTACATTGTATTGATAAAACCAAAAGTTTACATCAAAATATTGTTTAACATTAGCTCGGTTTGAAGTGAGAGATTTAAGTATATAATTAATCTATACAAAATATAATAATGCAGCTAAATCTCTGATTGTATGAATGCTGACTCGAGCTAATAATTCCTGCGTGGGTAGTCCAACCTACTGCTGTGTACCTGTGATACATGCTAAAATGGGTCAGCGAAACGCTGATGAGCTCACAGGTTTGTATGTCAACACATATTTGTATGAACCGCAAGATTTATAATTGAATTTTAAATGCAATTAAGCAAAATAAAAGTTATACAGCCATGAGCACATAGTCTGAGCTTAACTTGAGTGTCAAGTCCAATTAAGGAAACCCAACTTGAATGCCTCCTACGAGTGCCTAATCCACACTCGTCTTCCTAAATGCTAATACGTCTGTTTGACCAGTTAGTGTGTGCTAACCCGGACGAGGATTGTCAATCCTATATGATATCATATACTAACATTCACGCTACTACGTATTACCAGACTATGCTATGGAGGGCTTTAAATTGATTAGCTTGAAACTCATGTAGTATTTGATTTGATTTGTACTTGCGTTCAACTTGTAAAACAAAACAAGCAATAATATCACACCCCTGATTGAACAGCAGTAAAATAGGGGCCATGAGACTCACCTGAGCCTTGAGTGTTTATCGAAATAAACTTGAATTGATTAGCTTGAGAATTGATGTCCGAAGACTTGTAACCTGAATGTGTCCACGACACGTGATGGTTATTAATTGTACATGTATCTCGAAAGACTACCCTTGTAATTGTTTGTTTATCTATGATGTCCAAATTACCCCGATTTGGTTGATTGACTTGTCCAAATTACTAAGATTTGGTTGATTGATTTGAGTATTTGAAAACGTGTACGACCAGTTGGTGATTGTTTGCGTTAATAATTTCAATACTATTATTTTGATCTCGAAGTGCGACGTTTGAAAAGTATATTCCAATGTGTTTGTAAGGTCGTATCGTATAAAGGTTTGAAGTCGGTTAAGTTTGGCACTTGGTGTGGAATGTATTTACAAACTCTAAGTCACGGGGGTCCGGGGGCAGCGCCCCTGGTTAGCGGGGTTCCAGGGGTGGCAACCCCTAGCGGGGTCCTGGTTGGGGTCGAGATGCCAAGTCAGCTCGAAAAATTTTTATTTCTACTATATTGCTTTGGTGAAAAACGCATCTGGGATTTGAATTTGGATAAAATCAAGTGGTAAATTTCAGTCCTCGACACTTAGTAAAATCTGAGTTTTCCAGGTTCTGTCATCTGCGACATTGTATGCGACGTAGGTTGTTACGTCGCAGTTCATGACTGCGACATTGATCGTAGCGTCGCTAAGTGCGACATTCGCAATTTAATGCGACATTAGGTGTTACGTCGCTATATGCGACGTTGGATGGTTTGCGACGTAAGGCTCTAGGTCGCTATATGCGACATTCGGAAATTAGTGCGACTTTGAGGTCAATGTCGTTATATGCGACGTTGTGAGGTATTAACGACGTTAAGGCTAATGTCGCTATATGCGACGTCGCAATTTTAATGCGACTTTGTGACTGATGTCGCACCATGCGACATCACGAGAGGTTTTGCGACGTTGTAGCTGACGTCGCAAAAATCTGGGTCCAAAAGCGACGTTACGGACTGATGGCCGGAGTTTGTGTCGAAAACGAGTTTTCCGGCCACCGTTCGGTCCAAAACTTTTACCCAACCCATAATTGGACATTTTAAACATATATAAACCGTTTTCATGTAAAAATAAGTAGAATCGAGGGGTTTCGACTTTTGTCGGAAAACTTACAAAGTGGCGAAATGAAAATCCGGAGAGATAGAAGTGTAGATCGTTGCGTGGTGAATCTTTTTCTCCAAAGGGCTTGATGATTTGAGGTCGTTTGGATGTGTTATTTGTTGATTTAAGGTGAAATGGTGTGGTGGTGTTTTGAGAGAAAAGAAGAAGAGGAAAGAGAGTGAGATGTGAGAAATGAGAAGAAAATGATGGTGATGGTGGGGTGTAGGGGGCCGGCCCACTTGGGCCCCACCCGAGTGTGGTTGGCTCCCATTTTTACTCCTGTGCATTCGCGCTCCGTGCGGTGTTCGTTTTCCCGATTGTATAAACGTTAAATAATTATTTTATACGTTAAATTATGCGTTTTAAAATGCAAATAATTACTCGATATTTTCGTTGAAGTATTTCATCAAATACTTAATAATTGAGTTATAAAATATAACTTTTATTTGTTTCGTTTTGTTTGCGCGTTTACATTTTAATCGCGTATACGTTATTTGTATGATACGAATTGACTACGAAATATTATAGAAATAATATTTTTGGATATAATAGCGTTATCAAATACTCCCTTCGTCCCAAAATAAGTGTCCCGTTTGACTTTTCGGAGTCTTTTTTTTTCATCTTTGACTTTAAATATTTTTCTTTGTGTTATATAATATTTGATGAAAATTATACCAATGAAAATACATTTAAAACTCAATTCATTCATATGTTTTGCATGAAGTGTTATATAACACAAACAAAAATATTTACGGTCAAAGATAAAGAAAAAAGACTCCGAAAAGTCAAACGGGACACTTATATTGGGACGGAGGGAGTAGTATTTGTATTACTTAATAAATCGTTCACCAACGTCCGTATTAATTGAACCGAAATACATTCGATTTGAAACTTGTACGATTTAATCAAATCGCATACTTGTATATATTCAACAATATATATATTAATCGATACATCAATTAGCCTAACACAGAACTAATTACATGTATTACACTTGATTAGGCCCTAATTAATAATCCTAATTTGACGGATATCACAGTAATGAAGCATTGCATTATAAGATACCAAGCACCATCATTCATTACCTACCCCTTAATACACTCAACCAAGCACCTCCTTTTGTATATAATAATAAAAAAAAAAAAAACAAGAATTGAAAAGTAAAGTGTATATAGGGGCTCAAATGATTAATAGTTAAATACTACGGAAGTACGGAGTACTACAAATTAAACGTTAGTTTCTTCCGTTTTAACGTTTTATATTCAGGGCGGCACAGAAAGGGGGCATTTTCAAACATTTGGTAATTTATAAGGACGAAAACTGAAAATAAGCGAAAAGTGCAACAATTGTTTATCCTTTTCCAGATTTTGAATCTGTATCTCTGATTCAAACCCTAAAATAAGATTTATTTACTTATAACTTCAATTATCAATTATTCAATTATAAATACAGAAACTAAAATCAGATAGTTTGATCGGAATCCATGGCGTCCCGTCGTCGAATGCTGCTCAAAGTCATTATCCTCGGCGACAGCGGGTCTGTATATCTCTCTTAATCCTTAATTTTACTCAATTCCGATTCATAATCGTTTACATAAACTGATTTGAGCTCAGTTTAACTGCTTTTATGTGTTTAATGATCGATTACAGGGTTGGCAAGACATCTCTTATGAATCAGTATCCTTCACCTTATTTTATTTACATTAAGTTTAAAATTTTGTATTTGATGGATTTATATCAATTAGAGAATTGATTGCTAATTAAATTGAATCTATAGAATGATGAAGGTGTTAAGTATATATGTATCGATACGTTGGTTGTGCATTATAGTCGAACTAAGTTTGCTGTTAAAAGGTAAAATGTGGTGGTTTTAATGATTTTTTTTCCTTAAATTGTGCTAATATAGATATGTGAATAGAAAGTTTAGTAATCAGTACAAGGCTACAATTGGAGCTGATTTCTTAACTAAAGAAATTCAATTTGAGGACAGGCTTTTCACATTGCAGGTCTAATTTATTTCAAGTATCTATTCCACTTTTTTGTTTATGATCACTTTATTCGACGTTTTTATTATGACATGATTGTCGTGTTTGATGATCACGTCTGATTATATTTTTATTAGAATGTTGCCTGCGTAGGGTTTATTTTTTTTCTTATTGTAGAGGACATGCTTATTAGATTCAAAAAGTTACCACACTGATTCACGTGTATAGTAGCAATGTTATGAAGCCATTTAGGGTCACCTTGTTATCTACACCATATATGACCTAATGTATCTGACTACCAAGGATATTATCTGCCATTTAGGGTTTCTAAAACTATAATGTGTTTTACAAGTTGATATTTGAATCAAGGTGGCGATTAAGAAAGTAGATTTCCCAGACAATCTCGTATTGTAGTACTTGATAACTTGATTATGATGTCTGAGTTAAGACCACATTATGACCGTGTCTTCCAGATTTGACTTAGAGATTAGACGATTAGGAAACTTTTTATCACTAGTTCAATGCTTTTATTTATCTCATTACAGATATATGACATTCCTGTTTCCTCCTTGAGAACAAATCCATGTTTATATGAATTAAGAAAGTTTTGTGCGCTTGCCATGATTTCTTTTGGTCCCTACCAAAAAACGAAATGTCATTGTTAGATATATCCTATTTCTATGTGTGACGACGAACAAGTGACCGCCTTTGTGATTATTACTCCTACAATTCTATGATAAATATCCATCTTATGAGGTTCACAGAATATTGTTAATAATTTAATATTTGGAAGGGTATCAAGATTTTTCTTATAGATATACTTTATTTTACGAAGATATAACCACATATGGAGTTGAATATTTCCTCGTTATAGGACAATGATTGGAGGATAGAGTGATGATAACCTATAGATTAAGTAGCTTATGCACCCACTGGTACCCCCCCCCCCACCCCCCCCACCCCCCCCACCCCCGAGTTTGGAAACTTATTTTTCATGAAGTTCTACAAAGTTTTGTTAAGTTCTAATTTCATTTAGGCCGATGACCCATCTGAAAGTTTTCTGATATATAAACGATTTGCAGTCGAAATTGTGAGATATGAACATGTTTACTCATAGGGGTGTTCATTCGGTTAATTCGGTTTAAACCGAACCTAATAGATAAAACCGATCGGTTTTCGGTTTTGAAAAATTGAAACCGAACCGAACAAGTAAAAAACCGAACCGAATTACTATTCGGTTTATTCGGTTTTTACTATTCAGTTTATGCTTTCATATATAAATAATAAAAACATTAAAAAAAATAAAAAAACTTGAATATTAAACAAAACTAATTGGCACGTTTCGAAAGTTCTTGACAAAAGTTTAATAATTTGCAAGTCATAAGTATAATATAGTTGAGACTTTTGTGATAAATGATGAATAAAGTTAATAATGGTATCATGATACATAATAGTGGGTGATTAACTCAATTAATTTGTACATATGTTGAAAATAATACCAAAGTATATTACAATTCGGTTAATTTGGACTATTCGGTTTTTACAATGGTAACCAAAACCAATCCAAAAACCAAAATAAATATTCGGTTTTGAACCAAACCGATCTAAAAAACCTAATTATCCGAACCAAATAGTCCAAACCAAATTGTCCAATTGGACAATTCGGTTTGTCCAAATAGTGAACACCCCTATTTACTCATCCACTGGTAATCATGATATGGGTGATCAGATCTGTAGATATAAGCTTATTTGTCATACTCCGTGTGATATAAACACCATCCTTTTGTGAGCTCTCATGGAGTTATGTATTAAGTCGAATTGAGAGACGTCCACTATTTTAATGACTTTACCTCTAGTGAACTACGATAAATATACAGCCCGTTGTAGCGTCTTTTCGGAAAGCATATAACATCAAAGATTGTTAGTGAATCCCATCTTGGTTTTTTTTCCTTTGTAGGTCTGTCACTTGATATGTAAATTGACTAACACACATTAAATGTCACAGAGGACACTTGGATTTTGACCGTTTCTTCTCATTTGTCTGAACCATGAATGTATTTTATTGACGCAAGATTTGTGTTGCATATACTAGTCAATATTAATTACTGGCGTGATTTCACAGGACTTTTTTTTTTTTGGAATGGTAAATCTACACCTTTCCCACATATTATATATGTACAATCGCACATATTAGAAGTGACAACGCATGGATTTGATTGTCTGTTCTCTGTTTCTCACTTCTCTTGTTTCCAATCTTTTTGCTCAAACAAGCTTTGTTTAGCTTAGAAAAGTCAAGATTAATTACTTGCCTTTGTTATATACAAGAATATGATAATAACTGTTCATGGGTAGTTGTTAACATTGTATTGTGCTTACTTTTAATGTACATTCAGATATGGGATACAGCAGGACAGGAAAGGTTTCAAAGCCTTGGTGTGGCATTTTACCGAGGTGCAGATTGCTGTGTCCTTGTGCATGATGTTAATGTCAAGAAATCATTTGACAACCTTAACAATTGGAGAGAAGAGTTTTTGATTCAGGTAAAAGTTCTCGTTCAGTGGTCAATTGTTACAAATGTAATTCCCTATCTATTACTACGTACCTTTTAACTGAACTTTTGTCATAATTCAGGCTAGCCCTTCTGATCCCGAAAACTTCCCATTTGTTGTATTGGGGAACAAGGTAGATGTTGATGGAGGCAATAGCCGAGTGGTAAGTTGATCATCTTAGTTTGAAATTGTTCAAATGCGATTGCTCATTAGGATCCGAAAATTTAATTAAGATTGGTGATCTACTCTAAATTTCAGGTATCAGAGAAGAAAGCAAAAGCATGGTGTGCTTCAAAAGGAAATATTCCATACTTTGAAACTTCTGCAAAGGAGGGCTTTAACGTTGATGCTGCTTTTGAGTGCATAGCAAAAAATGCTCTGAAAAATGAACCCGAGGAAGAAATGTAAGCTTATTTATACTTTCCTCATCATAACATTCCCATTTAACGAGTTGTGTAGCAAAGAATGGTTATGTGATCATGGAACGCATTACTTCCTATAATGGAATGATACTAAATTTTTCTATCTTTTTTGTGTGTGGATGAAGCTACCTTCCGGATACAATTGATGTGGCAGGTGGGCAACAACAAAGATCTTCAGGGTGTGAGTGTTAAGTGTGAGTTTATAAATCGACATCTTTATGGATTGTTGTTTTGCTTTGTGAATGTAAAAAGAGATGCATATCATACAATTTCACATTATACAACTGTTTAAATTAGATTTGGGTTTATTGAGTGCTTATAAAGATTTATGTGGTGATTGTTGAACACCTGTTGGTAGCACGAAAAATGTTTAACTTGGAAGACTTTCACAAACTTACTAAGAAAAATCAAACAATTATAATGATTATAGTTGTGGCTTTGTTATAATACAATTATTCTACTTTAGCTGAACTTGAGTAATCTTATGTATATTTAGCCTTCTGCGTTTTCAAGTAGCTCAAATTAAATCGAGATTTTTTATCAGAACAATGTAGCTCAACTTTATTTGATAAGCACCTTATGGATATAAAGATAAACAGTTGTACTTGATTTTAATTTAAAAACATCCACGAGTCTGAAGTCTGAACAATGAACACCTTACCTTGATTTTTAGATAAGCGAGATGTTAGTTATTAAATAGTTTGTACAATTGATGATCAAGATTGTTCACCTCGCATTGATCTTGAAAGCATGATATTGGCCGATGTTCATCACACAAATCGTACAGACTTACAGCTACCAGTCAAAATATAATCTAGCATACACCATTCAAGAGATAGTACATAATTTCAGGGTTTCACTTCAATTGTTAATCTAAGAAAGCCATAATGCTACACAAAATCTTGAAAACTCAGATGTAACATGATTCATCCTTTCCTTTCGTTTATGTAGAGAAAAAAAAGGAGATACAATCTCTTCACTAGTACTAATCTTTTTGCTTATCATTTTTTTTTACCGAGCTCTTCCTTAATCTACAAGTTAGGAAGTCGTTAATGTCGTTCTGTTGGGCTTCTTAATCCATAAGCCTCAAGTTTCTCAATGTATGACATCTTTGCTTTTGTCAAAAGTTTAGCAGGTTTGTTCTTTATCTTACTGTTTTCCATATCATCTGTCCAGTGATCAGGACTAGAATTCCCGTTTGACTCTATATCTCCGTGAATCAAATTCCACCCTTTGGAATCAGATAGTTGCATGACTAAAGTAGGTGTTCCTTTAGGACTGTGACCTGGAGTTCGATCCTTCAATAGACTAAGTGCACGCGTGGATCGTGGTGACATGGAACCCATTGACTGGATCTTCTTGATCATCCCTACTGATGGATTTTGTGCCACTTCGTCTGCATTTAGTACATCTTCTATGTGAGTCATTACATTGCTTGCCAAATTCTCTAACACTCTTGAATAACTTTCAAGTATAGAGTGACCAATATCCTACATATTTCACAAAATCAAAGTTGATCAGTACCAAAAAATAATAAAAATAAAAATAGAGATTTTTGTTGATCTTTACTTTATTGTACTCGATTTTGCTAATGTCTAGCGACGATTTAGGAAGTCCGGGGAATTTCTGTTTGATTAGTAGTAAAATGGTTTCTGCTCTTTCTTCAAAAACTTCTCTCCTTTCCAAGCTTACAATTGAACTCCACGAAGACTTTGCATCCTTGAGATTCATTTTTCTCTTCCATATGACAATTGAAGCTTCAATTTTGTTCTTCAACTCCATTACGTTTTGCTCTGATGACATGTCCATAGTCTTTAGAAATTCTTCCGGATCAAAAGACTCATCTGTAATGCTCTTGTATATTAAATCTCCCAATGTGGTTTTACCATTCTGTACATAAATTAATGAATGAGGTACAAATCATGAAGCCTGATAAAATTACAGGTGACAATCTCAACCCATTCACCCATAAATGAGTCGATTATGGCCATAGTTTATCTCCAACGAGTCAAATGATCTGCTTCGACTCGCACACAAAGGTTACCTGTTTTGACCCGTTACCCAAACCCAACCAAATTGCCACGGATACCTTATTTTGTTGTTTGAGATTTATACCTTTGGGAGAGCATCGATGTAAGTTTCGGGGATCTCCATTTCTGAAAGAACTTGAGCATTAATTGCCATGGATGCTTTAAGAACTTGATTGCAGCAATCCTTTTGATGTTGCATCCATTTTCTTGATTCATCTGAGAGCCCTCCTGGAGGAAGCTTAACTCTTGGTATCCACCATTTATCAATAGATTCATCAGCATCCTCAGGCACATACCAGAATCCTTTCTGATCTGTGAAGTTGTCTAGACAATCCTGAAACATGTTTTCATATCATTACTTTACTCGAAACTAACATAAAGTTGAAGTTTAACAGATTGAATTAATATAAGAATTGTTACAATTAGCATTGTATCAAGCTTCTTTAAAGCAGGGATGCCCGTGAGTAGATCTCTTCTTTGTTGTGTCACCATAATCTGCAAAATCAGAATCATAAACCATAATCCTGAGGGATATAAATATATAATTAATTAAACGGTGGTAACTCCGACCCTATTACTTATACATAGGACGATTCAGGTCATGTTGTATCTCTAACGGGTCAAATAAAAAAACTAGCTAGAAAGGAAATATGTCAAATGGGTCGAACTGAAGATCGCCCAAATTATAACCGTTAATGAATGAAACCTCCTAATTCAATTATTCAAAACCAGATCACCATGGGAATTAAAAGAACTTTTATAATCATATCTAAAACACCAATATTTTAACTTTCTGACAAAACATGTTGCAGGTCAAACCAACCCAAATCTTAAGTGTCGTAATATGTAGAAAAAGTTACACGTTTTGATCCTGACCCGCCCATTATACCACCTCTAAATTAATTTTAAGAAAAGCACACAAACACCCAAAATACACATACCTCCATTTGTGATCCATCTTTGCCTATATGTTGTCCTGGGGTGAACTCAACAATATTATCAGTCACTGACAGGAGCCAATTCATTTCTTTTCTCCATTTCCTTTTTCTATCTTCTGGAATCGGAGCAAGTTTATTCTGCTTACCAAACACTGAAGCTGCATATAGCCCAAAAATCTGAAGATAAGGGATCAAAAACTTCGCGGTTGGTTATGCAAACATGAAACTAAAAAGAAAATAATACCAGCAAGATTTGTAATTGCATTCGATAAAGCCATAGCCGTTGAAACCCCATTGCCATGACCTGTCATATCCTCTCCTAAAAGCAGACTCACGAACCTTTCCTTCATTTGTTCTATGTCTGCAAAACAAAATTAAATATAAAAATTCGTTTTTCTTTTCCAACACTCAATGAAAGAACATAAAACCATAGAAATGACAGTACTAGTATTAGGCCGTTTTTGAAGCTCGGGGGCTCTATTGTATCCGGATACGTTCGCCATGCTTCTTGTTTTTACACCAACTGTTATTTGTGTTTCTTGTTTTCTTCTATGGAAGTTTATGCATTTCTATAGCATAATGCATATGTTTAAGTTTGTTTTGAGCTTCTTGAGCTTTTTCTAAGTGTATGGAAGAGAAATTGGACATTATTGAGAATGTTTTTGTGATTGTTTTGATTTTATGACTTTTACTTTTTCTAGGGGAGATTTAAACGTGGGTGCATGTTCATATTTCTAAGAATATAAGATGTGAAAGAGTAATATTTTGATAAGTTTTTTATATCGAAGAGTGGGGGGCTTACTTCTTTTCACAACACAAGTCAACTAACTTCTTTTTTTGCTTTAACATTATTTCTGTTGCAATCTTTTATTTATTTATATGATAACAAAATTTATATATATTCCTTTTCTTGGTTTCTCAAGTCAACACTTCTTTTTATTGCTTTAATATTATTTCTGTTGCTATCTTTTATTTATTTATATAATAATAACAAAATTTATATATATTCCTTTTCTTGGTCATGTTTTTAGAACATATAAATAAAAGTTAATAAAAACGGCCTCTTACAAGTGTTATCATTTCTAAGAAACCAAATATGGTTTTGATATAAATAAAGTTACAAAAATTCTTCATATGTTCTTTATCATAAAAAATTGTGTACGAATCATCACCTAATAATTTATTATATATATTTTAACTATTATTTATAAGTAAAATAAAATAATAACACTACGAATACACTGTTCTTATTATCAAAATTTATACATTTATTTATAAAATATATTAACTACTATTTATATCCAAAGTTTTTAGCTATACTGTAGGGAGACTTAAGGTTATGCGTTCAATTCACTTTCTGGCTTTCCCATTTTCTCGTAATTATTATTCTTCGGGTGGTGCACACAAGCAATCTACAATTTTGGTGGATTTATCAAAGATATTTGAAATTCTTATATATATTAATGTGTATCGTATCAAAGGGCCAATGGCTTAGTGGTATCTGTCACACCCCGCCAAACGTTAATTACAATTACGTAGAGTGGTTTGCGGAAGCTTAGTGACGTGGCGGGGGTGCGAGCAGTAATAACAACCAACAGTTACATACATACTCAGAGCATATGATTATCGCAGAACGAAATAGATTAAGATGCCATTAGTTAAAGTTTTACAAATGATTACCACTTGAGAAGTGATAACAGTAGTAGTAGTAGTTGAAATCAGTATTTCATAAAATACATAATATCAAAAGTAGATTTCATAGGTATGACTGCAATAATTGCAGTTATACAGAGGAAATCCAAGTGTCCCAAAAGTAGTGGCATCCTAACAAGTCCAGGGTAGTCCGTCCTGATAATGCATGCAGATCTTACTTACGCTGCTAATTCCCTGAAAAACATAGAGTAAAACGTCAACAAAATTGTTGAGTGAATTCACAAGTTTGTTCGTTATGTAGGAAACACAAGTTAAACATTTAAGAATAACATTTCCAATAAGTGTTGTTTATCAAGTAGGAAACACAAGTTATTAACGAATAACATTTCCCAAATCAGTTGTAGTTGTAGTAGGAAACACAAGTTATTAACAAATAACATTTCCCAAATCAGTTATCAGCAGGAAACACAAGTTAACCTAAATAAGGATTAACATTTCCAAATCAGTGTACGTAGGAAATCACTTCCTAAACAATAGTTTTGTATGTGGGAATATTTAGACGGTGATCCCTTGAAAGGTGAGCTAAACCTGTCAAGTAAGGTAACCCGATCTAACCCTATAACCAAACCACAACCCTAATCTGTTGTTGTTTGCCATGCTGGACAATTAAGTATACGCTCCCAAATCCGTAGGAGGGTCGTCACGGCGATAGTACTATCCGTATACTCAGTGGCTAGAGTCACCTAGCTAATGGTTATAGTCTGTAGCCATAAGGTCTTTTATGCACTACATCGTTCAGCCTAGATCTGTACCAAGATTCGTTGCCTAAATTCCCAAAATAGTTATGAAAAACATTTCATAAAAACATAGTTCAAATAGTTGTGTGAAATACCCTTTCACAAATAGTTCAAGTATGAAGTACCCCTTCATAAACAGTTTAAGCAAATACTTACAGTATTTAATCAGTCACAACATGAAATCTCATTTCATCAATAGTTTAAGTAAATACATCAAGTATTCAAACAGTTGTCGCATGCAATTATACATACGATTTCTATGTTTTCCACCCCGAAGTTTTAAAACATTAAAACATTTAAAAGGGGTTTGTGAACTCACTGTGAGTGCTCGGATGTGAATGCTAGCGAGATAAGATAACGAAGCCCAAACGTAGTCAACCTATACACATCAATGTATTAACTATAAGTACTTTGTTTACTTATGTTAACAGTTCATTCGTTTGAAGAAATTATCAGTTTCTTAGGTTTGTGTATTTCGTTGATGATTGTTGTTGGAAATATATAATATTATCCAAGTATTGTTCGTTTGTTAAATTGTCCGAAAGGTGTAAGTATATATACGTATACTTATATAGGTGAATACATATATTCTCGTATATATATATTAGTTGAATATATATATATTCTAATATATATATTAGTTGTCGTCGTTGTTAATTATCGCGAATAAACTTGGTTGTCGTTTACGTTTGTCGTATAGTTTGTACTAGATAATTTAAATCGTTCCATTTTTATACGTCTAGTTGTATATATATACATTGTCCGTTAGTATATATATATTATTCGTTATCGTATTAAGTTTTGTTGTGTTCTACTTGTCCGTATTCAAAATGTCTCAATAATATGTCTGTCTAGTTCTAAGTCTCTTGTCGTATGCATATATGTCATATACCGTTAGTTCGTACGAATTAAATAAGTCCAATGTCCGTAATCATGGTTTGTCTCGTTTTATAATGTCATTCTACAATTTATTGTGTCTCGTATATGTCTTGTACAATTGTAGTCGTTAACGGAATTGTTTTGTGTTTTAAATTAAAAGTCAAGTTGTTGACCAGACACGGGAATCCGCCGGATTTAAAAGAATCCGCCGGATTTAAGTCAAAAATCGGAATACGCCGGATTCGAGTGAATCCGCCGTATTCAATCAAGTTCGGGGGAATCCGCCGGATTGAATCGAATACGCCGGATTCGTGTGTGTTCATCAGATAGTTCGTGTGAAGCTTTGGAATACGCCGGATTCATTTGAATCCGCCGTATTCACCCGTGTCTTTTACTCGTTCATCGTTTTAGCCGAAGGTTTGTGTGCGGTCAGAGGTGGGAATACGCCGTATTCGAAGGAATACGCCGTATTCGACTGGTTTAATAATGGGAATCCGCCGTATTCCCGTGAATACGCCGGATTCATCTGAGCTTCGGTTGGGAATCCGCCGGATTCGCTTGAATCCGCCGGATTCAAAGGTTTTGCAGGTTCTGTTCGTGCAGAGTGTATATGAACTCGAATGTTTTGGGTTTCAAATCATTTGTACATCAAACCCAAACGTTTATACTATCAATATATAGCATTTTAACAACTTATTACATCATTATAACATGTTTTCATGCATCGATTTTGCATTTGAAGTTTTGGGTTTTAAAACCATTTTCAAGAATCACTCATCAATCTTCGAGTTTGTGATGTTATGTAACTAGATTATGATGTATATACAGTAATATATCGAATTTAAGCAAAGAAATCAAAGAGTGAGTGTTTTCCTTACAATGAGAAATGTGGGTGAAGATGGTGATGAAGTAGACGATGATGGTGATGATGATGAGAGTTCCAGATCTTGTTGTTTTACTACCTCATGCTGCTACTGATCTTGTGTGTTTACTTAGAGGAAAGAAAATAAATTTGATGGTGATGAAGATGAGATGAAATGATCAGACAAAAGGGAAGGAGGGAGTATATAATTTCAAACGGTATGGGTTGCTGTAACCTCAAATAATTGAGGTTGGTAGCCCATTTTTGGTACCTCAATTTCGAGTACGGGTATAATTTTAGCAATATAAAATTTAACATTTTATATTTTTATTTTGTAGATGCTCTCCTGGTTCGTAATATGTTTTCAGAATAATGAGGTTATCATTATTTTTGATAGTTGTACATTTTTGTACATTTTACTGCACGTAGTTAATTGAGCGCCAATTTTCAGTAAATTTAGGATTTCATATTTTGAAGTAATGTTCTAACTTCTTCCAAACGAACGAGAAAATTTGTATTTTTATGATTCGACGTCGTATGCGCGTTTTAGAATTGTTTCTGTTCGTGTTATAATACGTTTTATGTTAAACGTATATTTGAACCACTTTATCTATACGTTATAGATATATAAACACTCGTAATTAATAATCGAATTATTAATTATTTTTGTGTCACGAAACTTTTGTTATTTATTTGTCGGCTTTGTTCCGATACGTTCGTACGTAATTTATAAATAACTACGTATCATGTAATACTTTTAGTATTATTGTTTAGGGCTCGCTAGACTGACATCACATCATAAGTTTATGTTTAAAACAATTGCAGGGAATTAGCGTAAGAAATGCATGTAATTAAGTATAATTATATACCTAATTTGGAGGAGTGTCACATTCTCCCCCCGTTAGTGAAATCTCGTCCCGAGATTTAAGTTGAGCCGTGAGTCTCGGTCACGCTCTCAAATAGGTTAGGGTATTTCTTTCGTATTTCATCCTCTCGTTCCCAGGTAAACTCTGGGCCATGTTTCGAGTTCCAACGAACTTTAACCAGTTTGATTCGTTTGTGTCGAAGTTTCTGCGTTTTAGAATCCATAACTTCAACAGGTTCCTCCACAAAGTTAAGTTTTGAGTCAATGAAGACTTCGTCAGGAGGAATGATAAGTGTTTCATCAGAAAGACACTTTTTGAGGTTGCTAACGTGGAAAGTATCGTGTATGCTACTAAGCTCTTGTGGTAGTTTGAGCTTATAAGCGACAGGACCAACCCTAGCAAGGATTTCAAACGGTCCGATGTATCGTGGGTTCAGCTTTCCTCGTTTGCCAAATCGTGCTACTCCTTTCCAGGGAGATACTTTGAGTAGGACCTTGTCTCCTACCTGAAACTCAAGAGGTTTACGGCGGTTATCAGCGTAACTCTTTTGTCGATCTCGTGCCGCTTTCAGTCGGCTCAATACTTGAGTTATTTTATCAGTGGTTTCCTGGACAAGTTCGGGTCCAGATAGTTGTCTGTCGTCCAACTCTGCCCAACAGAGTGGTGATCGGCACTTGCGTCCATATAACGCCTCAAATGGTGCCATCTGTATACTCGTGTGATAACTATTGTTGTAAGAGAATTCAGCTAGAGATAGGTGAGTATCCCAGTTACCTCCAAAGTCTATCACGCATGCTCGCAACAAGTCTTCGAGCGTCTGTATCGTTCGCTCACTTTGGCCGTCAGTCTGCGGGTGGTAGGCAGTACTCATATCAAGTCGAGTACCCATTGCCTGTTGTAATGTTTTCCAAAAGCGAGAAGTGAATCGTGCATCTCTATCAGAGATGATGGATAGTGGCACACCATGCAGAGAAACAATCTCTTTAATATAGATTTTAGCTAGTTTCTCCATTCCATCCGTTTCCTTAATAGCGAGGAAGTGGGCTGATTTCGTCAATCGATCGACAATCACCCATATGGCATTTGCTCCCGATGCCGTTCTAGGTAACTTCGTAATGAAGTCCATTGTTATTTGCTCCCATTTCCATTTGGGCAGTTCAGGTTGTTGCAAAAGTCCAGACGGCTTTTGGTATTCCACCTTTACCTTCGAGCAAGTTAAGCATTTGCTCACGTAGGTGGCTATGTCACGTTTCATTCCAGGCCACCAGTAGAAGCCCTTCAAGTCATGGTACATCTTGTCTGCACCAGGATGTATTGAGTAATTGGACTTATGTGCCTCGTCCAAAATCAGCTTGCGTAACTCATCTACGCATGGTACCCAAATTCGATTCATAAAGTACAACACTTCGTTGTCCTTTTTCTCTAGTTGTTTTTCCATCCCTTTCAAGGATTCATCCTTAAGGCGTTCGGAGGTGAAAGCAAGTTCTTGTGCTTCGCGAATTTGAGTAATGAGATTCGAGTGGATTTTCAATCCCAAAGCTCGAACTCTTCGAGGTTTGATTCGTTCCTTACGACTCAGGGCATCTGCTACTACGTTAGCTTTACCCGGGTGATACTTTATTTCACAGTCATAATCGTTAAGTAATTCGACCCAACGTCTTTGTCTCATGTTAAGTTCCTTCTGGTCGAATATATGTTGTAGGCTTTTATGATCGGTGAAGATCGTACACTTTGTACCGTATAGGTAGTGTCTCCAGATCTTTAGTGCAAAAACAACGGCTCCCAATTCCAAATCATGAGTCGTATAGTTTTTCTCATGCACTTTTAGTTGTCGTGATGCATAAGCAATGACCTTTTCATTTTGCATCAGTACGCAACCCAATCCGTGATGCGAAGCATCACAGTAAACAACAAAGTTGTCCACTCCTTCAGGTAGGGATAGTATGGGTGCGCTGCTCAGTTTCTGTTTCAATATCTGGAATGCCTTCTCTTGTTTCTCATTCCACTCAAATTTCTTGTCTTTTTGAGTTAATGTGGTAAGTGGCTGAGCTATCTTTGAAAAGTTTGCGATGAATCGCCTGTAATAGCCAGCTAGACCAAGAAATTGTCGTACTTCCGTTGGGGTTTTCGGTGCTTCCCAGTTGTTGATTGCCTCAATTTTGGATGGGTCCACGTGAATCCCCTTGTCATTTATCACATGACCAAGGAATTGAACCTCTCGTATCCAAAATTCGCATTTAGAGAACTTTGCATAAAGCTTCTCTTTTTGTAGTAGTTCGAGGACAAGCTTCAGATGTTGCTCGTGATCTTCTTTCGTTTGTGAGTATACTAAGATGTCGTCAATAAACACAATGACGAATTTATCCAAATAGGGTTTGCACACTCTGTTCATCAAATCCATGAATACTGCTGGTGCGTTGGTCAGCCCAAAAGGCATGACTAGAAACTCGTAGTGACCGTAACGAGTCCTAAAAGCAGTTTTCGGTACATCCTCTTCTCGTACCTTAAGTTGATGGTAACCAGATCGTAGGTCAATTTTTGAATAGTAACTTGACCCTTGCAGTTGATCAAACAGATCATCAATGCGTGGTAACGGGTATCGGTTCTTGATAGTTACCTTGTTCAGTTCCCGGTAATCGATGCACATCCGCATAGATCCATCCTTTTTCTTAACAAACAAAACCGGAGCTCCCCAAGGGGAAAAGCTCGGTCGAATGAATCCCAAGTCTAGAAGTTCTTGTAGTTGCGTAGACAGCTCTTGCATTTCAAAGGGAGCTAGACGATAAGGTGCTCGTGCGATAGGTGCGGCTCCTGGCACCAGGTCAATGTGAAACTCAATTTGTAGTGAGGGTGGCAATCCCGGCAACTCATCAGGAAATACTACTGGATAGTCGCGTACAATGGGCACATCGTCTATACGTCGCTCCTCAGTTTTCTTTTCTACAATGTATGCCAAAAATGCTTGGTACCCATTTCGGAGATACTTACTGGCCTTCAAGCACGAAATCATTTTTGTGGTACTTTTTCGTTTCTCACCTTGAACCACAAGTGTTTCTCCTGTTGACAGTGGTAATCGTACTAGTTTATCACGACATATGATCTCAGCGCGGTTCTTAGATAACCAATCCATACCGACTACAATGTCAAAACTTCCCAACTTAACCGGTAGTAAGTCTATTTCGAAGAGATGACCTTCTAACTCCAAGGTACATCCCGGTACTATTTCTCCTGATTCGATTAACTCACCATCGGCTAATTCTATGGTATACTTGTTGTCTAACTTACGGGATTCAAGTTCTAATAGTGGTCTAAATTCAGTAGACACAAAACTTAAATCAGCACCCGAATCAATTAACACAGAGGCATAATGATTGTTTACAAGAAACGTACCAGTGACGGTGTTAGGGTCCTGGCGTGCCTCTTGTGCCCCGATCACGAATGCCCTTCCTTGAGCCGGTTGGTTGTTGATGTTGTTGGCTCGGTTATTGTTGTTACCGCGGTTGTTGTTGTTGAGCTTAGGGCATCGGTTGCGGTAGTGTCCTTGCTCACCACATTCAAAACATCCCTGGTTTTGACGCTCAGTGATTGCCCGTGGGGGAGGGTTAGTTTTGCACTCTCGGGTTCTATGTCCCCATGTCTTACAGTTTCCACAATACCCACACCCGCCTTCGTGGTGTCGGTTGCACTTATCACATTTGGGTTTGTTACCCAGGTATGGTTTCGAGTCGGTAGTAGTGGCAACATATGCTTTCACATTTCCAGAATGTTTCTTGTTCTGCTGACCCTGACGATCAGTACCACTACCGTTCCACTTTCGCTTTGCACCACCAGAACTACTAACATCAGTACTGTTTGGTTCACCTTTTCCCGACACAGCTTTCTTAGTCAGATTTCCCATCCTGACTGCCTCATCAGTCAAACTTTGTGCTAGTGTAACAGCACTCCTGAAAGTGTCCGGTTTAGATGATGTCACTAGACTGCGGATTTGTGGTACTAGACCAAATATGTAGCGCTCAATACGCTTATACTCGGGTGTCACCATGTGTGGCACTAGACGTGCAAGTTCCTGAAACTTAGTGGTGTACCCAGCAATATCAGCACCAATCATGGTGATGTTCCACAACTCTGTTTCTATTTTCTGCATCTCACTGCGAGGGCAGAATTCTTCCAGCATCAAATTCTTAAATGTCCCCCATGACATTGAATAAGCAGCTGGTCGACCAAGTGATTGGATCTGACTGTTCCACCAAGTGAGCGCTTTGTCATCCAAAGTGCAAGCAGCATACTTCACCATACAGTCAGGTGAACAGTCACTGATGTCCAATACCGACTCAGTTTTCTCTATCCAGTGAATCATACCAATTGCACCCTCGGTGCCCCGAAAAGAAATCGGCTTACAAGCCTGAAATGTTTTGTATGAACACCCTTTGCGAGCATTCACGGTTGTCTCAGTATTAACAGGGGTAGATCCACTGTTGTTAACTACGGGTTCGCGATTTCGGCTTGCCTCATATTCAGCAATACCTTCAGCTATTCTTCGTGCGATCATTTGTTCGGTGGTTTCAGTGGGTGGTGGTGGAGGCGTAGTCGTCTTTTGACTGTTTCTAGTAGCTCGTCGTTTGGGAGGCATGATTCAGCTCTGCGATGAATAAAATGCAGAGTGTTAATGTTGAGATATTGAATGTGAATAGATCAAAGATTCACATTTGATAGAAATGAATGACATGAAAAGATGAATGAATAGAATTTTACAACAAGTGCCTTACAACTTTGAAACGCCCACATGTATCTAGCATAATATAATCACGTTGGCCAGGCGTCATTATATAATGTCCAATACATATTTCTTTTCATTGTCGTTTAACACTGTAGATTTCAGAGGTTCTCAAGAATAATCAATCATCAAGCTGTAAAATGTTTCAGGGTTTACAAGAGTTGGTCACAAAGTGTCGATAAAGTATAGGTTTAATCACAAGTCGACAGTCGTAAGAGGAAATAACATGGTTGATAATAAGCATAATGAATACGAGGCGTAAACCAAGCATACATTATATATTAAAGATCATAACGCTGTTACATGAGTTTAGTACAAAATGAGATGGGATTTCTAATATACCCATCGATGGTTAGCGTTATACAAAAGATGATGGGTTTCCTATACATATACCCATTCTACTAACAAAGTTCCATCCAACATACAGCTAGTCCATAACTAATACATACATATATTTCCCCAAAAGTAGTAGTCTAATATGGTGTAGGCACAACCGCCATACACAGACCTAACGGGACCATGGGAAATACATCCTAACCGCAACCATCACTGCTGCAGTCATCACACACATACTAGCTACAATCTCTGACACCCTAGCACGCCTCTCTAAAGCTGCAACGCGTGCACGGGTGGATGCTAGACTCTGCCAGTCTGTCAGACGGTGAGTCTCCACAAAATCCATCCTCTGATGGAGCATAGCCATATCCATGTCAGTGCGGGAGGCATCACTCAGTAGCTCCATCAAATCTCTGCTCCTGCTAGATGATATCCTAAACATGGTGTGGACCACAGCCACAAGGGTAGGCACAGTGAGCTCCAGAGGCTCACCAGTGAGATATGCAGATGGTGGTGAGTGGGAGGACTCTCCAAACTCAAAGGTCGAGGGAATACCCTCTAGTGATCTCCACTCTCTCAATACTCGAGGCATCCAGTCCAGATGAGAAGGTCGGAGCCTCTTCTGTGGCGGCTCGACAACTGGAACCTCAGACTCAGTCACTGGCGCCTTATCGCGCGGCGCGAGTGGTCCCCTGGGAAAATCCCGAACATAGATCCTAGCTGTCATCTGAGGTACAGGCACACGAGAGGTACTCGCAACAGGTGGTGTAGGGGTAGGAGTGACCACAGGTGCGGTCGGAGGTGGTACTAAGTAAGCATCACTAGTGTCATCAGACATAGCTCTCACATGAACTGATGACTCATCCCCTACTGTAATCGCGGGACCCTCAAAAGTAGCCTCGGTCGGCTCTTCATCCGAAGCGTAAACATGGTAATGTGATTGACTAGACATACTGTGACAAAAGAAATTGAGTGTGGCGTGTCAGTCGTATGTTAGTTGTATGCAAAGTATGTATGCATGAATGCACAAATGTTCTAGCCAAGGCTATAGTCTAGGTCTCTAAGGTTTTCAGTCACCTAAAGACTTCTAGTTCGCTATAACCAATGGCTCTGATACCAAGTCTGTCACACCCCACCAAACGGTAATTACAATTACGTAGAGTGGTTTGCGGAAGCTTAGTGACGTGGCGGGGGTGCGAGCAGTAATAACAACCAACAGTTACATACATACTCAGAGCATATGATTATCGCAGAACGAAATAAATTAAGATGCCATTAGTTAAAGTTTTACAAATGATTACCACTTGAGAAGTGATAACAGTAGTAGTAGTTGAAATCAGTATTTCATAAAATACATAATATCAAAAGTAGATTTCATAGGTATGACTGCAATAATTGCAGTTATACAGAGGAAATCCAAGTGTCCCAAAAGTAGTGGCATCCTAACAAGTCCAGGGTAGTCCGTCCTGATAATGCATGCAGATCTTACTTACACTGCTAATTCCCTGAAAAACATAGAGTAAAACGTCAACAAAATTGTTGAGTGAATTCACAAGTTTGTTCGTTATGTAGGAAACACAAGTTAAACATTTAAGAATAACATTTCCAATAAGTGTTGTTTATCAAGTAGGAAACACAAGTTATTAACGAATAACATTTCCCAAATCAGTTGTAGTTGTAGTAGGAAACACAAGTTATTAACAAATAACATTTCCCAAATCAGTTATCAGCAGGAAACACAAGTTAACCTAAATAAGGATTAACATTTCCAAATCAGTGTACGTAGGAAATCACTTCCTAAACAATAGTTTTGTATGTGGGAATATTTAGACGGTGATCCCTTGAAAGGTGAGCTAAACCTGTCAAGTAAGGTAACCCGATCTAACCCTATAACCAAACCACAACCCTAATCTGTTGTTGTTTGCCATGCTGGACAATTAAGTATACGCTCCCAAATCCGTAGGAGGGTCGTCACGGCGATAGTACTATCCGTATACTCAGTGGCTAGAGTCACCTAGCTAATGGTTATAGTCTGTAGCCATAAGGTCTTTTATGCACTACATCGTTCAGCCTAGATCTGTACCAAGATTCGTTGCCTAAATTCCCAAAATAGTTATGAAAAACATTTCATAAAAACATAGTTCAAATAGTTGTGTGAAATACCCTTTCACAAATAGTTCAAGTATGAAGTACCCCTTCATAAACAGTTTAAGCAAATACTTACAGTATTTAATCAGTCACAACATGAAATCTCATTTCATCAATAGTTTAAGTAAATACATCAAGTATTCAAACAGTTGTCGCATGCAATTATACATACGATTTCTATGTTTTCCACCCCGAAGTTTTAAAACATTAAAACATTTAAAAGGGGTTTGTGAACTCACTGTGAGTGCTCGGATGTGAATGCTAGCGAGATAAGATAACGAAGCCCAAACGTAGTCAACCTATACACATCAATGTATTAACTATAAGTACTTTGTTTACTTATGTTAACAGTTCATTCGTTTGAAGAAATTATCAGTTTCTTAGGTTTGTGTATTTCGTTGATGATTGTTGTTGGAAATATATAATATTATCCAAGTATTGTTCGTTTGTTAAATTGTCCGAAAGGTGTAAGTATATATACGTATACTTATATAGGTGAATACATATATTCTCGTATATATATATTAGTTGAATATATATATATTCTAATATATATATTAGTTGTCGTCGTTGTTAATTATCGCGAATAAACTTGGTTGTCGTTTACGTTTGTCGTATAGTTTGTACTAGATAATTTAAATCGTTCCATTTTTATACGTCTAGTTGTATATATATACATTGTCCGTTAGTATATATATATTATTCGTTATCGTATTAAGTTTTGTTGTGTTCTACTTGTCCGTATTCAAAATGTCTCAATAATATGTCTGTCTAGTTCTAAGTCTCTTGTCGTATGCATATATGTCATATACCGTTAGTTCGTACGAATTAAATAAGTCCAATGTCCGTAATCATGGTTTGTCTCGTTTTATAATGTCATTCTACAATTTATTGTGTCTCGTATATGTCTTGTACAATTGTAGTCGTTAACGGAATTGTTTTGTGTTTTAAATTAAAAGTCAAGTTGTTGACCAGACACGGGAATCCGCCGGATTTAAAAGAATCCGCCGGATTTAAGTCAAAAATCGGAATACGCCGGATTCGAGTGAATCCGCCGTATTCAATCAAGTTCGGGGGAATCCGCCGGATTGAATCGAATACGCCGGATTCGTGTGTGTTCATCAGATAGTTCGTGTGAAGCTTTGGAATACGCCGGATTCATTTGAATCCGCCGTATTCACCCGTGTCTTTTACTCGTTCATCGTTTTAGCCGAAGGTTTGTGTGCGGTCAGAGGTGGGAATACGCCGTATTCGAAGGAATACGCCGTATTCGACTGGTTTAATAATGGGAATCCGCCGTATTCCCGTGAATACGCCGGATTCATCTGAGCTTCGGTTGGGAATCCGCCGGATTCGCTTGAATCCGCCGGATTCAAAGGTTTTGCAGGTTCTGTTCGTGCAGAGTGTATATGAACTCGAATGTTTTGGGTTTCAAATCATTTGTACATCAAACCCAAACGTTTATACTATCAATATATAGCATTTTAACAACTTATTACATCATTATAACATGTTTTCATGCATCGATTTTGCATTTGAAGTTTTGGGTTTTAAAACCATTTTCAAGAATCACTCATCAATCTTCGAGTTTGTGATGTTATGTAACTAGATTATGATGTATATACAGTAATATATCGAATTTAAGCAAAGAAATCAAAGAGTGAGTGTTTTCCTTACAATGAGAAATGTGGGTGAAGATGGTGATGAAGTAGACGATGATGGTGATGATGATGAGAGTTCCAGATCTTGTTGTTTTACTACCTCATGCTGCTACTGATCTTGTGTGTTTACTTAGAGGAAAGAAAATAAATTTGATGGTGATGAAGATGAGATGAAATGATCAGACAAAAGGGAAGGAGGGAGTATATAATTTCAAACGGTATGGGTTGCTGTAACCTCAAATAATTGAGGTTGGTAGCCCATTTTTTGTACCTCAATTTCGAGTACGGGTATAATTTTAGCAATATAAAATTTAACATTTTATATTTTTATTTTGTAGATGCTCTCCTGGTTCGTAATATGTTTTCAGAATAATGAGGTTATCATTATTTTTGATAGTTGTACATTTTTGTACATTTTACTGCACGTAGTTAATTGAGCGCCAATTTTCAGTAAATTTAGGATTTCATATTTTGAAGTAATGTTCTAACTTCTTCCAAACGAACGAGAAAATTTGTATTTTTATGATTCGACGTCGTATGCGCGTTTTAGAATTGTTTCTGTTCGTGTTATAATACGTTTTATGTTAAACGTATATTTGAACCACTTTATCTATACGTTATAGATATATAAACACTCGTAATTAATAATCGAATTATTAATTATTTTTGTGTCACGAAACTTTTGTTATTTATTTGTCGGCTTTGTTCCGATACGTTCGTACGTAATTTATAAATAACTACGTATCATGTAATACTTTTAGTATTATTGTTTAGGGCTCGCTAGACTGACATCACATCATAAGTTTATGTTTAAAACAATTGCAGGGAATTAGCGTAAGAAATGCATGTAATTAAGTATAATTATATACCTAATTTGGAGGAGTGTCACAGTATCGAAGTGATCCTCCAACTAAGAGGTTGAGGTTTCAAGTCCAGGGGCAGACAAATGTATATATTCGTGGGAAAAATGTAAATATTTGAGGTGGGTGTGTGAGTAATATTGCCGTTCTAATTAAAATTTTTTAATGTGTATCGGTAATTAAGTAAATGCTTGTTTTGCAGCCATGACATGACATGAACATATTTGTTCAAGTCTATTAATTGTGTGTGTAACCAATATATATTATTTTGTTTCATTTGAATTACATGATCAATACTTTCCTCCACAAATACAATCATATACTAGTAAATCAAACAGTGGAGGCAGGATACACATAAATTGCTACTTTTAGATGTAACTGGCAATCATCCTTAAGGGTAGAGATGAAATGGTGTGCCCCTCCGGTGGTCAAGTTAATCATGCCCCCGCCTGTTGTGATGACAGGACGAGCGTCATGAGTTCTGCATTCATCGTATATTGGTTGATCTGTTTCTGCGACATCATGCTCGTGATCTTTGAAGTTGAACTGCAAAGAGTCACCAACATGAAACTTATGCAGGGATGCCCATTCAGCATAGAATGCCGGGTACCTTGGAACGTTCCAACCGTCAGCATCACCCACCACATAGGTGGTTGGTTGTGCCGAGACATGGAACGCTGTAGATGCAACCATCAAGCTAATAAAAACAAGCATACTGAAGTTGAATTGTGCCATTTGTTTGTACTTTGTGATTTTTGGTGGTGGTGGTTATTGCAATACGTGATATGTTCTTTTATAGTGTGATTAGGAGGCTAGATAGGAAGGTTAACATTTATGGTTCAAGCAATTAATTTTTAAATTATTCATATATTAATGGTGTTAAGATTACCTTTTGACGATTGTGATTTTAATAGCATTATTTTATTTATTCCATACTATCTTGGACGTGTATTCATTAATTCCATGAGATTTTGCCAATAATTAGTCGGTGGAATTCTACACTCACTCTCACATGATATGGATATAGAATCGGATATAGAAATCTTCCAATCACATTGATCACTTTTTTCTCTTTTATCTCTCTCTCCCTTCATGATATTGTAACACATTAAATAAACGTTTTTTTAATGATGAGGTCAATTATATTGAATGTCCTTGAAAAGATTCAATGATTACAATCCGCTGCGAAGCACGGGTGCATTTCACTAGTTTACAGCAATTATGGAATAACGAAATCTCAAATATGTTACTAATAAACTGGACTTACTTACATACATATATTGGAATTAAAAAAAATCATCCATATAGTAAACGTGGGGATTGTTGAGAGACTGGCCTACCTTGAACTAGGAATGTCAATGTTATCTGTATCCGAATAATTCATCTGATTCATATTCGAGTTATGTTAAATGGACAGGATTATAAGGATTTCGGATTGCTTAATCGTATTACGAATTATTTAAACGGATTAGACGGATCGGATAACGGATCAAAATTAAGAGTTTTGAATATATCCTAACATTCCAAATAAGGTTGGAGTTTGAATTTGAATCATGCAATATGATCTAATATTACATTTTATGTTTGTTTAGATAATTGATTTCTCGCACCTCGTTTACGACATGCTCAAAATGTGTTTGTAGTTTGCACATGTACTTCAACTTACAAAGCATTGCAATATTGGATGGAGTGGAGTCTCCGACGTATAAATCTTTTTTAATATCGGACTTTTTATTTAGGAGGACTGATTTCGTCGATTTGTCCAACCAAGAAAGACATGCAAATTTGGCTGTTTGGCATAGCACACAAGGAAGTACGCTTTTTAAGTTTGTACTAAAATGAGTATAGTAAATTTACGAAAATTTAAACGCAAATCATTTGTTAAGTTTAGTTCTAAATAGATATCACACACGCAACTTGAGCTAATTCAGATGAACCCATTTAATCCGAACAATAAACCGAAACAATTTAACCTATACCCGATTAATCATATCTTATTTGGTTTAATTTAAGGTACAACTTGTGATTGTTCAAAACTCAATTAATCCGAACCGAATAATCATTCTGAATGACAGCCCTGCTTTCAACACTCTTAAAAGTTTAAACCGAGCTTGACAAACTCTATATAATTTGTTACTCCATCTATCTCTGTCAAAGTATCCATTTTGACTATACACGCATTTTTATGAACATTCGCTAAGTAAACTTTTCAACAACCAAACAACATACTCCCTCCGTCCCTAATCTATTGTCCATTATTCATTTTTGAGATGTACCAAATTAATTGTCCACTTTCATAAATAGATAAGAATAATGAGGTAAAGTTCTTTTTTACCCCTAGTGTATATATGTAAGACAAAAAAGTAGGTAAAAAGTAGAGGGTAAAACTGTCATCTTACCAAAAAGTAGGAGAGATGATTATGTTTTCTTACACTGCGTGTTTTTTGTCTGGGGGACAATAAAATTGGGACGGAAGGAGTATTTATCTACTATAGCTTATTTTGATTGGTTGGTAGATAAAAGTGGCCGCTTATTTAAGACGACCCAAAATAACTAGGAAAACATTTGATTGAAATAAGGCGCAGGTTTTTGATAAGTGAGAATATCAAGTACGGAGTAATAAGAACATAAATGTGTGGATGATGGATAACGTCCGGAGGCCTATTCTAACAATACAAGCTCGAAATGAACTTACTTCTTTCTTGTAGGACTAAGTGTGTCATGTGAGTAAAGCAGAGGGGTGCTTTTTAAAAATTTTGGATGTTGTACTAGCTGGCATAATATGATTAGACACAGCTCATTCGCAACCTGACCCCTTTTCTTTTATTAACAAAAAACCTCACCCTTAACTAATTTAATTAAATATTTAATATATTGTGCCTAAACTACATAACCTGTATTTATCTATAGAAAATTATAATAATTATAATATAAAATATTCATAATTTATAATTATAGGGATTAAATAATGAGAACGTAACGATTATTTAATTAATCAAACAAAAACCAAAATCCTCGAATTCTTCGCAGTCTCCTTGTAGTCTTCACACTTTGATTTCAACTTGTGTTTATATATACAATACTAAAAATATACTGTATATATTTAGAGTTAATATTTTTGTGATTTGAAGCTAAGTGGAAATGGGGGATGCAAAATTACCAGTGATTAGCAGAGAAAAAGATCGTGAGCTCTTAATACCTGTTACTAATGATGATAATGATGATGATGTCATTTCTTCAAAACCTTGTTGTTCTTCTTCGACTCAATCATCTCATCATGCTGGTCGTGAGGTTTTCATTTTTTTATTTTTCTCATTTTTACAGTTTTTGATTATTTGGATTGATTTTTGTTACTTATTGTGTTTTAAATTTGAAATTGCTAGGAATATAAATGATTGTATGATAAGGAGTTACTAGCATTTTGAATTTAGTTATTAACTGATTGATGATTAGTGATTAATTTTATTATAAGTTCATTTTTTGTTGTTGTTGATTTAGGGTTGTAGATTTGGGGAAATTGTATGTATATGTACTCTTTTGATTTACACTGAATCTGGTAAAGTGGTAATTGGTAAGTATGACTGTATGAGTAAGATATAGCATCGAATTCGGGTCATGTTGCCACAAACACTTGATGATAGTTGCTTGTTAGAGAAATGGAAACATGTTCAGAATTTGGGTACGAGTAGTGCTTTGCCATTCTTAGAGATATTGCATTGTCTGTTTTTCAGCGTAACACTTTACCATATATATTGAATGTAATAAGGTCAACCAATAGTCTTACTATGCAATTTGCTATAGGATAAAGATGTTAACTTTACCATGATTTTGTTAACATGTCAAAACCAATGTATCATTTAGCCCCCGTCTTAGTTAAACTATTTTTTTTTTCCATACGAATAGCGAAAGTCAACTAGTTTTTTGATTACGTATCACTTCATTTTAACCAACACACACACTACAACAATTATGAAATTGAACTGGTCTTGACTACAGTCAATGTTGCGACAACATCGAAACTGGTTGACATGCAAACTTCCCACACTTTACATGTCTGTTCAACTGCATTAGTGTGAGCACTAGGCTAGTAGTTATTGTAGACCTCTAGTTATGCATGATAACATCTATAGAAGATAGAAAACACAAAAACAAATTTGGTATGTTTGAAAGACAAGTTTAGCAGTCATCACAATATCACAATGATGAGACTCCACGTTATTATCAAGAAAGATGTAAACTCAAAGATTTCCCTTTCATCTATGTAGACTTTCGTCAAAGTTGTCAGGAGTTGGGCCTCTAAAAAGTTTATGACTGGATGGTAAGCAAAAATATCCGAAATATTCGTCGTGAAGTTTTTTATTTCTCTTTTAGTTCAGATTACGGAGTTTTTTTTTCTCATATATGTTTGCTTTTGACACTTTTTGCAGTGTCATACTATTACCGATTGCTATTACTTTCTACATTACATGGTGGTTTGTACATTTTGTTGACGGATTTTTCTCTCCAATCTATGATCATCTGGGCATAAATATTTTTGGTAAGCATACACTCATATTGTTTGTGAATGATGTGTTCCCTATTTAAACTTTTAACTGCTATTCATCCTCTTTATATATGGAGTAGTATTTAAGCCCTAATGTTTTCGCTGTTCTCAATCACTTGCTTCACACTTCCATTTCTTTAAATCATTTTTTATTAGAATTACGTATAGACTTCTTATCATATTTACAATTTAGTTGATGGCATTGATTAAAGCTCACAAGATCCTGTTATTTCTCAATTCTCATCTTTAAGGGCATTAGGGCAATTTTAGGTATCTGACATTAGTAAATACTTTGAATAAATTGTGTGCCAAGTCAAACATGGTTGTTCTTCTAAAGTGAATCTTTCTCTACAAGGCTAACCTAAATGGTCATTATCCAACAAATTTCTACTAGTACATTTTATGTTTTACTTTTAGAAATGTATGTCAAGATTACCAATTCGCCACTATATACTAGTTATTTAATCCGATGTTTCAAAACATTTACAGCTTTGCTCCTTTGTAAAGGCTAATAGGGTCTTTTAATTTGAGTTTGTAACTGATATTCATATTGTTTGTGCAGGCTTGGGGTTTATAACCTCAATAACTTTCATATTTCTGATTGGAGTGTTCATGTCATCATGGTTGGGTGCGTCTGTTCTGAGCCTTGGAGAATGGGTCATCAAACGAATGCCGTTTATTGGTCATATTTACAATGCCTCCAAGCAGATCAGTGCAGCCATTTCTCCTGGTAATTAATAATGCTTACTTTCCTCTAAAATCTTAAATTCATATCAAATAGTCATCTGAAAATTGCTATTCTCTCACGATATGCAGATCAGAACTCACAAGCCTTTAAGGAAGTTGCCATTATAAGTCATCCTCGTATTGGTGAATACGCGTTTGGGTTTATTACTTCATCAGTCACTCTCCAGGTTAGTAAACACCGTATTTACCCCTCAACAATGAGTCAATGACAATGCAGAGAGATCTACTATCTATATTTTTAAATAATTACTAATGGGCAAAGAAGTAAACCTGTAGTTAGATTTTGCCAAAAAGATTAAATGTTGTGGAAGTCTTACTTGAGACACATGTGTATATAATATGTGGTTTGTATATACTATGTGGGTTAGGATGTTGTAGTCTTTTGATACGAACCTAGCCCATACTAGGCCCATCTCAAACCATAAGCTTAAGTGTAGAACTCACTCCCAAAAGCTAGCTTGAAGGAGGAGGGGACACTTAGACTTATAAGCTACCGACCATTCCAATACATGGCCGATGTGGGATCGTAACAATACCCCACGCTTTGAAGAGCCAACGTCCTCGTTGGTCACGGCTATGTGTAGGTAAACAAAGAGCTCAACTCACTCTTGATACACTCAATGAAGCAAACAACACAGAAGAGAAAAACATGCAGACCCAAATGTGCAAAGGCTGCAGAAACAAAACACACATACACGGCTACATTTTTGAAAGCTTTACTCTCTTCTTTACAAATACAAAGAAACACTCTTTAAATAGGAAAACAAGGTAAGCAAGCACTAACAACCACTAACCCACTACTATCCTTATATTAAGGAAAAGTGGGTACATTTTGACTCCTAAAACCACGCCACTATACTGACTCCTTCAAAACCCATGCATGAAATCAGTAGGCTAAAAATCATGCAACATGACTTAATTAATAAACCGATTAATATCCAACACTATGCTGGTCACGGTTGGCACCCTCTTTTTGGGTCCAAGCCACCACTCCATAGGCCACCACTCCGAGGCCTCGTTGGTCACGGCTATGTTGGTCACGGTTGGCACCCTCTTTTCGGGTCCAAGCCACCACTACATAGGCCACCACTCCGAAGTGTTGGATCTCGAAAGATGGGGCTTTCTCTGATACCAATTGATACGAACCTAGCCCATACTAGGCCCATCTCAAGCCATAAGCCCAAGTGTAGAACTCACTCCCAAAAGCTAGCTTGAAGGAGGAGGGGACATTTAGACTTATAAGCTACCAACCATTCCCATACATGGCCGATGTGGGATCGTAACATCTTTGCTGTTATTTAGAAATGCTGCATTTATCTTGGGACAAAGGGAGTAGGGTAGCTTTATTTATTTGCAATTCTGTGCAACACGTAATAAGATCACATCGCATTAATGGGACAAATTGGTGATTTTGCCTTTTGTATTTTCTTTTCTAGAAAGCAAGTCTAGTTGCCATTTACAGCATGAAATTTTGTTCCAAAATAAGTGCATTATGTACTATGTAGTACGAGTACAAAACTGGGAACTCATTTTACATGATAGTACAACTAAACATTGTTGGGAATCTTAATACAAGTCTTTGCCACAGAAATTTTCGGGTGACGAGGAGCTGTGTACAGTGTATGTCCCGACAAATCATCTTTACATCGGCGATATATTTTTAGTGAATTCAAAAGACGTCATCAGGCCAAATTTATCTGTCCGTGAAGGCATTGGTAAGTGATCTCATCCTATTATGGTAAATCTATATAGCAGAACACTCCATCTTTTCTCTTCATTAAGACTGATGGTAACGTAATTGGTTCCTATATTTTCATATCTTAAGTACTGAATCGTAATTTGTTCTTGTTTTCTTATGGTGCAGAAATTGTAGTATCTGGTGGCATGTCAATGCCGCAGATACTTTCAACGATGGATTCGAGCAGACCCAGAAAAAACAGAACATCAGAAGAATTGTCAAGATATTAATGCAGCCTAACAGTACTCTTATCCGAAATGTTCACTTTATATACGAGCTTTATTTATATAGTCATTGTACCCCAATTTCGGATCATACTTCTCCCATCTAACCCATTTTTAGTCTGAAAGTTGCAACATTCATGTAATAGACTGAATGGGCAAAATTTGATGGAAAGTGTAGTCGATTGACCATATGGATAAAGATTGTAGAATAGTGTCCATACAATTATACAATTATTATTATTATAATAGATATATTTTTTTTCCCCATGTGTATGTAATTCGTTATTGACCTATATTTTGTGTGTAGTCTGTTTTTGTTATCTTAGTTATACACTTATACATTACTTTCGTAGGGTTGTTAACCTGACTATGCTCTGAACCACATGTTTTGCTGGTTGTTGCCAGCTCTGACCGGTCAACGACTAAAACTAACATTTGAGCTGTAGTGCATGTTAGGGTAGGTCATAAGCCAGCAATGATGAAGCAATCATTTACACATAGATTGATATTTGATACACGTTCAGGGTTATCCAAACTACATAAGATCCAATACACTGACATATCAACATCTCATCAATCATCATATTTCACGATACATCAAACCTTTTTAAGATTAAATAATTTTCACGATGATCATTGTACTATTGATAGTCACACGTTTGAGGAACCAATCAGATCAATGGATCATCACGGCCCGGCCCAGATTGGGTTGAAGTGGGTCAGTTTAGTCCAGTCAATTCCAGCAATTAAATAGTTATCTTATTTTCTTGTTTATGTTATTTATATCTTTATTTGACTTTGTCAAAAGCAGTTGTTTTACGTGGGTAGTTTTTTCCTTGTTCTGGGGTTTCTTTTTATGCTCCAAACTTGAGTAATGAAAGGCAGATTTTGATTCCTGATTTTTCCTCTAATTCTCTACTCTTTTTAGAGAATTGGTCCATTGCTATCCTAAATTTTTGGCAGGATTAGGAGGTGATCTTTGGAGGCTGATTCGAGTTTTACGTGGTGTGACTGTATCGTGAACTCTAATTGGATTTTGCCCAGCGAAACTCTCGAGTGGTGTGACTGTATCTCGAGGAGTTCGTTGCTTGTTTGAGATATTAGTTTTTCGAGACTTCAACTCATTTGATTCAAATTGATCTTTTTGAGCTATCATTTGGTATCAGAGCCATGGGAACGGATACCCGAAGTAGTGTCGAATTGAAGAAGATTTTGGAAACCATGGAAGCCGACTAGAAGGAAATGGCTCAACAGATGAAGGCGATGCAAGAACAGATCCAAGAGTTAAATCTGTCCAGTAACCGACGAACTAATGGTGAAAATCCTAACTCTGGTGAGCCGGTTAACAAAGAAGGACATGGCGGTTGGCATTCCACTGATATTAAGGTCGACATACTTGAATATGATGGTAAACTAGACCCAGACGAATTTGTGGAGTGGCTCCGGACGGTCGAACGGGTATTTGATTACAAACAGACCACTGAGGACAACAAGGTTAAAATTGTTGCCCTTAAGCTACGCAAATATGCTTCGACTTGGTGGTCCAACGTTTGTCTGAAACGTGATCGCAGGGGAAAGGATAAAATTCGAACTTGGTTAAAGATGAAAGAAAAGATGAAACAGAAGTTTCTCCCATCTTATTATATTCAGGCAAGTTATTCTCAATTGCATGCTTTGAAACAGGGGGCAGGTACGGTCGAAGATTACTCTCGTGAATTTGAGTATCTTCTTATGAAGTGTGATATTCCAGAAGATGACCCACAGACACTTGTACGGTACCTGGGTGGACTAGAGCCTAGAGTAGCCCATGTTGTGGAATTACACCCCTATCAAACCCTAGCTGAACTTACTTTATTAGCCCATAAAGTTGATTCCCAGCAGAGGGCTAGAGGAAAGCCTGAGTTCACTCGGCCCACTTTTAAGTCCAATTCCTATCAGAAGCCCACCACTACTACCAAGCCCAATACCTCTCTAAATCCCAAACCACCTATTACCTCCCATGTAAACACCGATTTACCCAAAGCTCCCAGGCGATGTTTCCGATGTCAAGGTCTAGGTCACATCGCATCTGAATGCCCAAACAAACGTATCATCACCTTTGCCGATTTTGAACTTGCTAGCGGGTATGAGTTTGGTAACGAAGCAGCTGATATGCAACCAATAATTGTCGATACAGAGGAGGAAATCGTGGGTCCAGATGAGGGAGAGTGTTTGGTGATTCGGCGCACTCTCAATGCTACGCCAACTCGTGACGAAACTCTCCAGCGCGAGTCAATCTTTCACACGCGCTGTACTATTGCGCAACGGGTTTGTACTGTGATAATAGATGGTGGCAGTTGTACCAATGTTGCATCACAGACCTTGGTCGATAAATTAAACCTACACACAGAGCCACACCCTTCTCCTTACGTGATACAGTGGCTGAATCAAGGGAAAGGGATCCGAGTTACTCATCGTGTTCTTTTATCGTTGAGCATTGGAAGGTCTTATACAGATGAAATTTGGTGTGATGTTCTCCCGATGGATGCCTGTCATGTGCTTCTTAGTCGACCATGGCAATTTGATCGTCGGGTCATACATGATGGTTATCGAAATACTTATTCTTTCACCCATAACAATCAGAAATTCATCCTCACCCCTATTCCCCCTCTAGCCAATCCAGTAAATCGCTACCTTTAAGCACACTGCTAAAGGCTGATCAACATGAATACCATTCTATTTCAGAGTTTCTCTTGGCAGGTCTTGATGAAGAAGATAACCAACCTCCAGAAAAACAGCACCCACTTATTCAACCACTATTACAGTCTTATGCCCAAGTTTTTCCAGCTGAAATTCCCCCTGGACTTCCTCCTATGCGAACCATCCAGCACAAGATTGATCTGATTCCCGGATCAGTCTTACCCAACAAGCCAGCTTATCGAACCAACCCGCAGGAGACGAATGAGATCAGAAGACAGGTCGATATTTTATTACAGAAAGGACTCATTTGAGAATCCCTTAGTCCGTGTGCAGTACCGACACTCCTTGTACCAAAGAAGAACGGTGAATGGCGGATGTGTATGGATAGTCGTTCAATCAATAAAATCACTATTAAGTATCGCTTTCCTATTCCTCGACTGAATGACTTGCTAGATGAACTTCATGGTGCCACCGTGTTCTCTAGAGTTGATTTGAGGAGTGGGTACCATCAAATCAGAATACATGAGGGTGATGAATGGAAGACAGCCTTCAAAATGAAAGAAGGATTATATGAATGGCTAGTCATGCCTTTCGGGCTTTCAAACGCTCCTAGTACCTTCATGTGTTTGATGAATCAGGTATTAAAACCTTTTTTGGGCAGATTCGTTGTTGTCTATTTCGATGATATACTCATTTATAGTAAGACATCCGGTGATCATCAATCACAGTTGCAACAATTATTTGATGTATTAGAAAGGGAGAAATTGTACGGGAATTTGGAAAAGTGCGATTTTTTTGCTAATCAAGTCACCTTTCTTGGTTATTTAATATCTGCTCAAGGCATACAGGTTGATGAGCGAAAAGTACAAGCAATCCGAGACTGGCCAATACCACAATCCATTCAACAAGTTCGTAGTTTTCACGGACTTGCTTCTTTTTATCGGCGCTTTGTTAAAAATTTCAGTACTATTGTGGCTCCCATGATTGAAATTACCAAGCAAAAACAGTTTTCCTGGAATCCCCAAGCACAATCCGCTTTTGACGAACTTAAGCGATTATTATCATCTACGCCAGTCTTAGCACTCCCTTGTTTCGATGAGGTGTTTGAGGTTGAATGCGATGCCTCGGGAGTGGGCATTGGGGCTGTCCTATCACAGTTGGGACGCCCGATTGCGTATTTTAGCGAAAAGTTAAATGAAGCAAAGAGACGCTATTCCACTTACGATAAGGAGTTTTATGCAATTATTCGAGCTCTGGAACATTGGCAGCACTACTTAATTTCTAAAGAATTCATTCTGCATTCCGATCACGAGGCGCTCAAGTATATTCAGGGGCAACACAAACTTCAGCACCGACACGCTAAATGGGTCGAATTTTTGCAGGTTTTTAATTTCAGTATCAAGCATAAATCTGGTAAACTTAACAAGGGAGCTGATGCATTATCGCGAAAGTATTCGTTACTGAATTCGTTACAGCCCCGGGTTATTGGATTTGAGCTCCTAAAGGATGAGTACCCTGCTGACCCAGATTTTGGAGATGTGTTTTCGAGTTGTCAAACACATGCTGTTGGGGATTATCATATATACCAGGGTTTTTTATTCCGACGAGACCAACTTTGCATTCCCCGGCATAGTATCCGTGTGTCACTAATTCGGGAAGTTCATGAAGGCGGATTAGCAGGTCACCATGGGATCGATAAGACTACTAGCCTGTTACAGACCCATTTCTTTTGGCCAAAACTGATGCGAGACGTGGCACACATTATTCGCCGTTGCCTCCCTTGTCATCAAGCTAAGAGTCATTCTTTTCCTCATGGATTGTACATGCCTTTACCGGTACCTGTGACCCCTTGGGAGGACGTTAGCCTCGATTTCATCTCTGGTTTACCCCGTACACAACGACAAAAGGATTCAATCATGGTTGTGGTGGACCGCTTTTCAAAAATGGCTCACTTTGTGGCCTGCCATACCACCTATGATGCAGTTCAGATTGCTTCACTTTACTTCCGGGAAATCGTGAGGCTTCATGGAATACCAAAGACCATGGTTAGTGATCGAGATGTCAAATTCCTTAGTCATTTTTGGATAACGTTATGGCGTAAGCTGGGTACTACTCTTAAATTCAGCACCACTTGTCACCCTCAAACTGACGGCCAAACGGAAGTTACTAACCGTACTCTTGGGGTTTTACTACGAGCTCTCATAACTCGCAACCTAAAACAGTGGGAAGAGTTGCTTCCACATGCTGAATTTGCTTACAATCGAGCCCCGAATAAGACCACATGCTTTAGCCCTTTCATGGTGGTATATGGTATGAACCCGCACACCCCATTGGACCTAGCTGTTCTTGACACTACCACCAAATTTAGCAAGGAGGCCAGTGATTTAGCTGCTGATATTAAACAATTACATCAGCAGGTTCATGCAAAAATTACCAAGAACAACGAGTTACTTAAATATCGAAGAGATAAGAATCGCAAACATATTCTGTTCCAACCTGGCGATCTTGTTTGGATTCATCTTCGAAAAGAACGATTTCCCACCAAACGTCAATCCAAGCTAAGCCCACGATCAGATGGCCCTTTTCGTATTCTTGCCAAAGTCAACGACAATGCCTACAAGGTTGATCTTCCTGGTGAGTACGGCATCTCTGCCACGTTCAATGTTGCTGATCTACAACCTTACTTTGACCCTGATGAACCCATTCCAAGTTTGAGGACAAACTCTTTTGATGACAGGGAGGATGATAGTCACACGTTTGAGGAACCAATCAGATCAATGGATCATCACGGCCCGGCCCAGATTGGGTTGAAGTGGGTCAGTTTAGTCCAGTCAATTCCAGCAATTAAATAGTTATCTTATTTTCTTGTTTATGTTATTTATATCTTTATTTGACTTTGTCAAAAGCAGTTGTTTTACGTGGGTAGTTTTTTCCTTGTTCCGGGGTTTCTTTTTATGCTCCAAACTTGAGTAATGAAAGGCATATTTTGATTCCTGAATTTTCCTCTAATTCTCTACTCTTTTTAGAGGATTGGTCCATTGCTATCCTAAATTTTTGGCAGGATTAGGAGGTGATCTTTGGAGGCTGATTCGAGTTTTACGTGGTGTGACTGTATCGTGAACTCTAATTGGATTTTGCCCAGCGAAACTCTCGAGTGGTGTGACTGTATCTCGAGGAGTTCGTTGCTTGTTTGAGATATTAGTTTTTCGAGACTTCAACTCATTTGATTCAAATTGATCTTTTTGGGCTATCAACTATCTTTATTATAAAAGAATTCTCTTAAAGAGAAGTAACGAGTGATTTAAAATAAAAAAGTTTAAGGTGAGGACCATTATTCGAGTCTAGCTAGGGTTGTAGCAGATATATCATATATTACGACCATTGAATGATATGGCACCGCATATGATAACTGGATGAGATATTTTATTAAATCATCCACATCATCCCAGTGTGGACGGCCAAAATAATATTCTCTTTGTCATATCATCATTTATCTATCTCTATGTATATAAAAAAGTCATTATTTGCCTATGTGATAACCCAAAGTTTCATCAAATATGACATGTATAATTGCGATTATCTATCTATAATCTTGAAACGCCCTGAATTCAACAGTTTGTTTTTTTTTTTTTTTTTTTTTAGTAAAGTCATTGATAATTTTGGTCCCATTTAATTTCTACATTTTATTCCATTTGAAATCCACGTTTGATTTATACATATTCAAATGAATACAATGATGACACATTATATCAAAATCATAATAGTTTGGGCGATTTATACAATGGTAATTCAAAACGACAATTCAATAGAATGAGAAACTTGTCTAATAACATTACAAGTTTCTATCCACGCTACCTTCTTGAATCCTTTCATCCAATTGGTTCAACAAAACCAAACACCTACAACATAAAACCACTGATACGAGTAAGCATATAGCTTAGTGAGTATACAAACAACTAAATAAATAATTCACCAACAAGATACAATTCATTAATAGCTACTTATTTCTTTTAAATAGAAACTATTGAACAACAATAAAGATTATGCAATATTTCGTATGGATTCATGATCCAATAGATACAAGTAAGTATGGCACCAATCCCATATGAATACCAAGCTTAATAGATACTAAATAGTGCCAAGCACTTATTTCGTGATATTCATTTATTTCGTAATAAGCAATCTCTACAATACTAAATCCATATATTCCACATAATTCTCATAATCCTCCTAATTCACATCATTCTCCTAATACACATAATTCTCCTAATTCACATAATGCTACAATTTCACATGATCCACATACTTCAATAATCCACATAATACTATACTATTTCCAAATAACCCAACTACTAACAAAAATCAACAACTATGGTCAACAACCAATATTTCTTAAGATACGAAACATGATACAATATAGAAACACATATAAGATACAGTTATAAGAAACAAACAATAAACAGAACTAGAAGGGACAAACAATATTCCAAACGATTGTATGAATCTCTTGCTCGTAAGCAATCTGAAACATACAATCATTATTCAAATAGTCCTTGTATCACTCACCTTTGCCTTTTAGGGTACATGTATGATTTCACACTCGAATAGCAAAGCCACCATTCTTGATCACTTAACATACAACCTATCAATACAATAACACATAATCATCAAAATCAACTAATACAATCATCAATCCATCACCTCTTTTGGATTGATTATTTCTAATTCATGATCTCTCCTTTCATAATCTTCATCATTTCACTATTTCATTACTTGTATAATCATATACATAACTTGATTACTTGTATTCCATTTTGATTATTACTTTAATTCACTTAATTATAATCATTCTCATAATCATAGTTAATCATATTGCTTAATTCTCTTGATTCAATACTTCAATATCTATTAATCATATTCCAATAACCTTTTTAAAACACCAATTAAGGTGTATTAACACCAATTCATCATCCATAATAAGAAACCCACTTTGATTACTAATAATACAATTCAATTAATCCATTTTTAAGTCAAATTCATATTACTCATCATCACAAATACACTTATCTACCATTAGTTCGTCATATTATACCTTAAATTCACCCTAAAATTCATTAATCAACTAAACCCATCAAAACCCTCAAGAACACAATTCAAGATTCTTGATTTTTAATTCGTTCTAGTGCTAATTCAATCACAAATAAGCTTTACTAAGTCCAATTCAACATATTTCAAACTTAATTTCGTATTAAAATCCATTAATTCTTGATATAATTCGAAATCCCTATGAACCCAAATTTTAGAATTCAAATAAAACAAGAATCATGATTACCTTAGGTTGTGGATGATTAATCCTTGTTGAATTCAAGTTCCTAGCTTCGATTTCAAGTTTAAAAATCGATTTCTTTGTTTAGGGTTTAATGTTCCTGAGTTTTGAAGCTTCTGGGTGTTTTTGGGAGTTGATACATATGATACGTATATGTGTAGGTAATAACAGATAAATATGTAGTAATTTTATTCCCGTGATTATCATTGTCTGGAACTTTAAAACCGACTCACAAATTTTCGATTTCACATAAACCCCTCAACTTATCATACTTAACATGTTCAGTCCCTCCAAGACTTAATTCTTCGTAACTCAAGTCCTATGGACACAAAATACCTTTCAAAGTTAGTCCTTCTAACTTAACAATTAAATCGTATAATTTAAAACTTTAGAGATACGAAATTTGGGATGTTACAAATCTATAATCTATAATATATACTTAAAGCAAAATAGCTTGAAGTAATCAACCCTTAATTGGTTTTTTCCATATTGATCTAACGATTAAGATTAATTTAATGGAACTTACACTTTCCACCCTTTTATATTTAAAATAATATTTAATATTTTAATTAACGAAATTTGGTCCAAAAATACGACCTCCTTCAAAATATTCGGCCAAACATTTACAAATCATAATATTATAATTAATATTAAATATTTTTATTAAATTATTAAGGGGATATAAATTAAAATAATAAATATCAACCGTAGCCTAATATATCTCAGTCTTAATATAATATATATCATATATATTATATAATAAAATAAAATAAATAAAGAGGATCTAAAATAATACTATATAATATATTATTATATATGAGTATGATACATCGCAAGAAAAGAGGACAGTAAAAAAAACATACAATACATCATTAGTAAATAAAAATCCATTAAGATTTAAATAATGAAAATACTTGACAATAACCCGCGTTGTCGCGGGTCTTTTATCTAGTTACAATAAATAAAAAAGTATTGTATATTATTATAATATATTTTTTTTTTAAAATATATATAAATAAATAAAAAATTAATGCAATATTATGAAAACAAATACAAGCGTATAACACACATTGTTGCTTTAATAGTATTATGTGCTTGTTTGATTTTAAATTCTTTAAAAAATAACAAACAGAGCCATGCTACACTTACACAAAGCTTACATAATTTTGTTTACATAATTAGGTGGACCAATAAAATCATGAGAGAGAATGAAGTGAGAGAATGTATAAATTCATGTGATTGGTCTACAAATTTTGCCAACTCATTATGTATATATTCTTGTGTAAGATTTATGTAATTCTAGACTTTTCCTAACAAAAAACACCGCTCACTTAAAACCCCAACTCAAATGAACAACATTTTCTTCACATGCTCGATGTTTCAATCGCATCCATCAACAATGAAATTTTGGGGGTATATATACATATATGTTAGGGGTGGCAATTTCCGACACGACCCGAAACACGACCTGAGACCGACTCGAAAATAAGCGGGTTGGGTCATGCTTTTTTGACCCGTTGACCCACCAACCCGAAACCCGATAACCTGATTTTTTTTCCAGGTCGGGTTCGGGTAACCTGATGGGTCATCAGGTCAACCCGATGACCCGAAAATAAAAAAATAATAATTTAAAATTATAAAATATTTATACTTTTATTTTTAAATAAAACATTTGAATTTCTTTTTTTGTCCATAAACCATATTAGGGCTGGCAATTTCCGACACGACCCGAAATCCGACATGAAACCGACAGGAATAAATTAAAAATGTGGTTAAAGATTTAAAAGTTTTATTTTAATTTAATGAATCAAGTGTTTTTATTTTATTTTTTTTACTAGATTTTGATGAACATACTAGCTAATATGATTTTTTGGGGATTTAATAGACACTTTTATCTTTATTAATGACGAAATATAAATTTAGAGAGTGATCAATGTAACCTTTTTAACCCGAAATTAACCCACTAACATAAAATGACCCGAAAATATGTTGATCTCGTTAAAAAATTGGGTCAACTGGGTTGGGTCAGGGTTGGGTTGGGTTGAAATACTCAACCCGGTTAGAAAATCAGGTCGGGTCTGGGACAACTACTTCTGACCCGCCAACCCAATAACCCGAGTGGGTCACCTCGACCCGACCCAAATTGCCACCCCTAATATATGTTATATTGTTATGTGTTTCGGTGTTTCTAATGGAGTACCATTTAATAGCTATTATTAATTTGAGGTTTTTTTGTTATTGTTAGGCAGTGGCGGTACTAGGGTGGGGCAGTGTTACCTACGTAGTTGAGTGGTCAGGCTTTTGACTTTTAAAAGGGCGCTAGTTCGAGTCTTTTTTTGTTATTGGGTTCTTATTTTATTCTTTTCCTCCTAGTTCCTCTTCTTTCCATTTTTTATAACTTCCTTTCTCTATTCTTTGACTAATGGTGATAGTTATTTCTTTATTTCTTTCATATAATCAAGTCTATAAAAAAATCTATTAGCATTACAAGGTTTGTCAAATTTCTACATTTATGAACTTTGATATGTTTCTTTATAAAATAAAAATAATAAATCAAGTTAATATATTTTTTTTCCGATTTGGTTGGGTTTATGCTAATATAAGTTTAAGTTAGTTTAGTTTAACTTATTACTTCAAGAAGGAAAAAAATTTCAGTTCAAAACTCAAAACTTAAGTTGTCAAATATTCTAAAATTTGCCCCGCAAAGAAAATGTTCTGGTACCGCCCCTATTGTTAGGCGATCAATAGTAACATGAAAATAATATGAAAATACAAGCATATAATTGTATATGTATGACACACAGTTGATTTAATATGAAAAACAAATGAAATGGACTTTACATAACATGGCGGGCCGGTTGACTAAAAAAGTAAAGCCCAGTTGTATCGGACCGGGTCCGATCTGCTAACACAAGTAAAAACTAAAACCTCTGTAAACATGGATGAAACCAAAACCCTAGCAACCATCTGTTGTGTTTTATTTTGTCTATAAGTAGAAAACGCGCAATCTGTTCAGATTCATCGCCTCCTTTTCAATTTCAATTTCAATTTCAATTCCAACTCCAACATACATATATTTCATTTTGTTCAATCTGGATCAAGCCTTGAGTCTGGTATTCTTTTTATTTATAATTTTTATTTTGGGGCAATGACGACGTCATGTGATAAGGTCTCGTTCGTCGTAACGGTGATGCATAATCACCTTGCCGACCATCCTGTTATATCACCACCCATAAACTGAGTCCCTCCCTCTTTTTATTTTATTTTATTTTTACTGGTTTTGGCCAATGATTAAATACTAAATAATAGACAAGCATATGTCTGAATTAAACCATGTTGTTATATCTAATCTTCTCTATGAGGCCATGTTTTTTGTTTGATTTAATCAAATAAGCCAATGATGATTACATATTTATTTGCGTAATGTATGATCCAAATCATGATTACATCAAATGTTGCCTTCCTTCTGAGGCTCTGTTTTTTTATGTTTTTATTTTGTTTGAAATTATTATATTTAAAAATTAATGAGATTTGAGAGGTTGTTCAAGTGATGACTATTTGCATAGTTCACATGATTTTCTGTGATTAGAAAGTAGAAATTAGTCTTTCGCTCCTATCTGATGAACTCTCTCTATCTAAACATATAATTTTTTTATATACTTTAGCGAAATTTGTTTCTTGAAACATGAAGAAAATGGGATAATGACGACTACATGTGATAAGGTCTCGTTCGTCGTAAATGGTGGGATTATTCTTACCTTGCCGACCATCCTGTTATATCACCACCCATAAACTGAATCCCATTTTTATTATTAATAATAATTAGTAAAATTTTGTTTTTATATTTGTATTTATGTTGTGGAAATTACATGTTAAATGGCAAGTGATTAAGAAAAATCTTACACAATGACAAGCATATGTCTGAATCCAACTTATGTTGTAAATCTTTATCTATGATGCCTTTGATGATTAATTTTCATAAACATTGGTTCAACTGGACATTGTTGCTTTGCAGTTTTTGTTCAGCTTCCTTTAGTTCTGCTTTGTCTTTTGTGACAAATTACTTGTTTTTTTAGCATTTTTGTCTATTTTTTGCATATTAAAGCTAAAAATTTGACAAAGAATTACATCTTGAAGAGGTATAATAATGCTTTGGAGACCCTTTTATTTAAGAGGGTGACCAAGCATCTTCTCTTTCAAAACCGAGTTTTTTAGACGGTACAAACTTTACTTAAACAAAATGCTACTTTGTTTTAACATATCATTAGAGTTGGGATGTAATTTTTGATCATGCAGCAACTTGCAAATTATAAAAAGATACTTATGTGAACTTTATAACAGAAGGTGAAGTAGCATAAAAAATGAAGCTTGGAAGGAAAATTCTAATATTCATATTGTAATCCGAGATTCTGAGGTTTCAATATTCAACTCAACAACATTACTATGATGAACTCACCTTAAAGATTAATACTGCAAACTTCTAAAAAACCCAATACCCAGATATGTGGTAGTGAAACAAAATGATGAATTTGCAGCCTGAGACAAGTTCATCCAGCAGCGGCTCAGATGATGGCTGATCCAGCGTTAGTTTGTAAAATGAGACAAGTGATAATAGTCAGGCAGTCAGAATTTCATCAAGAAGTGTTATAGACTAACAAATGTATCGAAAGCATTTAATTTTAGTAAAGACAATGAAAACATGTAATTAACTTTTTGTGTTGAGGGTGGAATAAAATTTGTATGTCTGCCTCTGAATTAGGCATTCTTTATACAGAAACTACACAATTTTGTTTACAAATTCTTGATAAGCCTGAAGATAGTTGCCAAAATTTCTACTGAATCTTCAGTCTTGTGTGAAACTTTCACAAGGCTTTTCTAATTCATATCCACAGTTTTTTTGTTCTGTAAACCTCAAAACACTAGTTTGTAAGCCTTAATGTGCCCATAAAGGGCAACCTGCACCTTTACTTGAACCTGCTTCTGAAACATTGACATGGCTTTCACACCAAATCGACAAGTATGTGCAATCAAAATGGACTTTCTTGTTACACTACTTAAGCTTTCGGCTGAAAATTTTGATCTTTCAACGATAATTCTGCTTCTTGACTTTATTGTTGGTGACCCGTTTCCTGTATTGATCACATTTTCCAAATATTCATCTTTCTTCACTCTTTCATAAGAGCTATCTTCATCACTATCGTCATTGTAATCATCTTTGTCATCTTCAACATTATCCATAATTCTCTTAGCTTCATTAGTAACACCAATGGCACGCCATGCTTCAACAACAAGCTTGATAGTGTTCTTTTGTGGAATGATTCCTTTCTCTTCCATGATTTGCAGCAACTCTTCAGCTTTCCATGGCTGTCTTGCTTCTCCGTAACCCCATATCAGAGTTTCAAATGTTTTTAGATTAGGTGAAATACCCATTTTGCACATTTTATCAAAAACCCTCATTGCAGAATCCATCTTTCCTGCACTACACCATCCACTAATGACAGTAGTGAAAATGACTACATTTGGGCTTACTTTTGATTCCTTCATAACTTGCAATAGTGCTTCAGCTTTCTCGGGTTCACCTGCTCGAACGTAGCCTTTTGCCAAGATACTGACTGCATGAATATCGGGTTCTATCCCGGACTTTATCATGTCATCAAAGATATCTTGACATTTTTCCATTAATCCTACTGAACTCCAGGCATTCATAATGGTACTGAATGTAATAACATCTGGTTTAACCCCAAATTCCTCCATCAACTCTAGTGTCTGCCAGATTCGTACAAACATAATCAGTTTACTGTTCAATAACCCATTTAAGATTCCTAAAATATAAGTACTCTTGAAAGCTCAAAGTGAAAAAGCTTAGTGCTTGCCTAAGATATACATACATACATACTAGAGGTGGCAATTCCAATCCATCAACTTATAAATGGGTCAAGTTGGATGTTGTTTTATCTCAAACGGGTCAAAATAAGCTAACGGAAAATGTGCCAAATGGTTTGAACGGGTCGAAAGTCACCTAGAAGTCTATTGGTTAATTCATACACCTAATTTTATTGTGAGTATATAGTAGGTATATTTAGATCTTTCAAAATTGGCAAGCATTGTTTGTGTAACATGACCCATAATAAAAAATGACCCGTTTGACCCATATCAAAAAGGCCCCAAGTTAGGTTGTCTTTTGATCCTACATGACACGACCTAATCAGTTTTATTCCTACAGTATATATTACCATTCTTAATTTTAACCAGTCCTGTTACCCAACTCGCCCACTTGGCCCAATTTTCTACCTCAAATACAGTGAGTGATACATACAAACCAACAATGGTCTGTTATAATCAAAACCCAACTCGTTACCCAACCTGCCTATTTGGCCCCCTCTAAGACATACAGTACATACTTTCAATCAGCACCTGCCACCTGGCTTGTTACCAGGCCACCCTCCCCGCCCATATTACCACCTCTAATACATACCTCATCAACTCCATCAGAATCCGCAGCATCAAGAAACCCTTTGATAAGCGAATTGAAAACCACATCATTTGGAAGCACTCCAAGATCCTTCATTCGGAAAATAAATCTCATAGCATCATCCATATTACCTTCTCTACAATACCCATTAACTATAATACCACAAGTTCGTTTATTTGGTGCCACTTTATTATACTGCATCTGAAATATCATCTCTTCAGCTCTGTACGTATCTCCATTCAAAGCATAAGCTTTCGCTATTGTGTTATACGTCACAACATCTGGCTTTATACCAAAATCAACCATCTTATCAACAACGTTCCATGCTTCTTTGATATTCTTCTTACTACACCAAGCTTGAGCAATTATATTAAAAGTTCTATCATTCGGCTTCACTTTTTCTTCCACTGTCATCATCTCTAATAGTTTTAAACATTCTTCAGGCTTACCAATGATCCCGAGCCCTTTAACTAATGTGTTTAAAGTGCTTGTTGTAGGCTTGCATCCACTATCCTTCATTTTCTTGTAGATCTTCATGGCTTCTTTAATGTTTCCTGATTCAGAGAAGGCGTTGATCATGGCATTGAAGAAAATGGAATCAGGTTTCAATCCATTGGATTCAACTTTTGAAAGGAGAGACGGAATGGAATTGAAACGCTTTTGCAATGTTAAAGCGGCTAAGACAGTTGTGTATGTGACGAGTGTTGGTGTGTGTCCATCTTCTATTAAATCTCTCATGATTGATTGGACTTCATGAGGCTTTTTCTTCTCAATCAAGATCTTCATTAGTTTGGTTCGTGAACGGACTGTTTCGCAACTGTTGTTTTTGTTTTCAAGACAGATATTGCAGCGGGATTGAGTTCGTGAACTCACAACGGCTGAAACTGTACCGAAATGGACTTTCTCGTGAAGATGTGTTTCCTGCAACACATGCAATTTACATTTAGTTTTTGGGAAATACATTTTTTAAAGTTTGTTAGATATATGATGACCTCTTAAGTTGTGATAGTACCATGGTTGAAGATGCTTGAATCTTTGACTTGCTTGTGATTGGTCCATTTCGGTGCTTGTTGATGCGGACAGAATGTAACCTTTCTTTACCAAATTCTCCCATGTCTCATGCAAGTGGTTCTCAAAATCTTCCTGAAACAGAACTTATTCCAGCAATTTGATGGATTCAATTAACTGCCCCTGTGCCCCAAACCTTCTTAAGCTACTTGACTTTGACTTTGACTTTTACTTTCACTTCATATTCGCGATTTTAGCAGATACATGATGGTATGTGTCTAAGACAGCCTAAATAGAGACAGAATATAGGGTCTTATGAAGCATGTAGTAATTGATATTTGGATTCGTTAAAAAACGAATATGTATCACAAGAATTTATGATATATAATGTCAAGAAAAGCACAATAACATCTTCTTGAAACATTTGGGCATGTAAGATAAACTTCAGAATCTGATTTCTCTAAATTTTAAATAGAATATAAGTCCATAAAAGCTAATAGATATCAATCAAAACTTCAATTGAGCAAAAGTTTGTCTTATGATCATATCCATCAACAAAGGAACTAGCAATACAGCACAAGATAGCTTGACACAATTAGATCAAAAAGCCTATTTTTACCAAAGTACCACAATTATATTCTACCCTATAAAAACTTTACAATTAGCATGACCCATTGTTCTTCATTTCCAAGAATCTTGGAAATTGAAGTCTATCCATCAAATCCTACACCAAGATTGCATTTTTAAGCATGAAATGAAACATCCTAAACAGAAGCAGCAAATGGGTAACCAATAAAAACCTCAAAGGGCAAAACCCTGATCATAAAATAAATCAAAATGCACGAAGTGTAACTGTCTAGAGAGATTGGAATACCTGTTTGAGTGAAGCAGGATGCAATAAAGAAGAAGAATGGGAATGCATGATGCGAGATGAATAATCACTCTCTATTTGCATGTAGAAAATTGTTGTCTAGTGACATCTTGGTGAAATCTTATCCACAAATATTATCAAGAAATCCAAAATATAGTTTTAAATTTTCCAATTTTTTCTTTTTAAAGGTTACCATCTTCATCTTAATTTTTCATATTTACTGGAGCTTATTTTGCCACGTCTATCTTTTATTTTCCCATCCAGAAAGCTTTAAAAACTGAAGAGCCACACCTTTATATTACAAATATGGTCCTTGTACTTTCTCAAAACTAAATCTTTTAACATAAAGGACTAAATTAGTAAGAGAATCAAATATTCAGGGGCCAGTAATGTAACTTTTAGTTGAAGCAGTATACCCCTGTTGTTTCTGTTAATTACTTATAACACCCCTCAATATTATTTTTACCTTACCTACCGTTTTATGGTAGTTGCATTGGGTGTGGATAGAGTTTTGATATGGCGGCGATTTGCAGTACTTGTTTTACACCATCTTTACCTGTAACTACTTCCGGTTTATCTTCATCGTCAAACATAGCTCCGTCGGCAATTACGAGGTTTTCTCGATGGGGTCCGTCTGCTCATCGTACGACAACGACAACGATGATTGTTTGTATGGCTCCCGACGAAGAGAAATTAACTCGACGAAATCCCCTTGATTTCCCAGTCGTATGTTTCCTGTTTCCCAATTTCCGATTAATTGACTAGTTTGCATAATTTGATGTCTATGTTCTTGTTAATATTTCAATTTTTCATGTGTTTTACAGTAGATTACTTTTTTTTAGATTAAAAAGCATAAACCTTGATTGTTAACAATTTAGTTATTTGCTAGTGCTAGATAGGCCAACTTATCATATACTCCATAGATGCCACATGGGCAAACAATTATATATCAATATATGTTCTCATTTCATTCAATATATACGAATTGAAGATATACGAGAAGAATAAGCGTATTGAACTATTGATGATGGTTGATGAGTTCATGAAGGCTGTTGAAATGTAACATTTTAACATTTAAAGTTCATAGAGTTTGCGAAGTTTCGTATCAATTGGTTTGGCCAAAAGAGATGATATTATGCTCTAGGCAGAAGTGAACTTATATTGATTCGAATGCTACAAACGGGTCAGTTAAAAATTGGTGGGAGGCCTTGTATTCATATATAAGCATGTACTATAAGTTTTGGGTGATAAGAATTCTGTAGTATAATTTCTTAGCTTAACCCATACTTCAATTTTGTTAATGGTTTAGGATGGAAATAGCCTTGTGTTCAGCATATCAATTGTATAAGCTATTTAGTAGAAACCAATTTGTTCACCCAAAGGTGGTTCGCATTAATACGTATTGGGTTTGTTAAAAATACGTAACTAATGGTGGAGAAGGTGACTTTCTCGATTGAAAGCTTGCAAGACAACAAAGCTTTAACTCCTTGATTGAAGTATCTCAACTATGACTATCTTGATTGGTGCTTATTACCCATCTTCTCATCTATTTCCTAATTCCTAAATTAGTTTTATATGAATAAATATATTTTTGGTTTGCACACAAACCTAATATCTAGTTTGCGTAGTGTTTATAATTTTATAGAAATAGTCAGACACTGCACTAAATATTACTTCATTGGTGTGATTTTGAAGTAACTTGAATTATCGCTTACATACGTGCTTAAGCAGGTGTACCTGTGGGCTTACTTACCAATATAGTGTTAAGAAGATATAATAATCTTTATATGTAGTATAGGGGTTTTCACTCACTTCTTATTTAATTATGTGACTCTTAATTCAACATTAGTATGCTGCTGTCGTTTACATCTTCACAATAGATAGCAACTTTGTATGCTAAACTTCAATTCAAACTAATCTGTAATGGTGTTCTTCTTCTTGCGTGTGCTGTCATTTACTATGTAACTTTTGGTGTGATCGTGTTAATTTTTGTTTACTTTATGTGGCAGGAATGGGAGAGACCAAAACCAGGAAGAAGGCCTGATATATTTCCGCAGTTCAGTCCAATGAAAACACCGTTGCCACCTCCGTTGCCATATGACCCTCCTGCTGAAGACGAGGAGGACGACGAAGAGAACAAAGAAGAAGATGAAGAGGACCCGGACAAAGAAGAACAAGACAAGTAGGGTTATAGATACATCATCTTCTACTTCATTTTTGTTCCCAAAAAGTTGAGAATTTTAATGATGGTTAGGACGTTTTATGAGCTAAATGATGATTCATTGTTATTATACTGGGGTCTAGTCTTTGGAGTCTACAAGGAAATGTAATTTAGTTTATATGCAAAATCATTTTACATAGTCATTATGTTGCACATCTATATTACTGTTTTTAACCCAAGATGACGGACCGACACACATAGCTGCATACATGACAATAGATTAATATTTCAGAAATCGGACATAAGTATGTTTAATATGAGATTAGATCACATTGTCTTCTTCACATTTGTGCATCGTTAGTTCTTAGTTAGGGTGCCATCTATGGTGATCAAGATTGTGATTTAAACATTTGACCAAATCGCATTCCTTGGGATTGTTCTTATTTGCTTGAAGAAATTTTAAAGAGTATATTACTGATCATCTGTTGCAACAATTTGTAATGATGTATGAAACATCAGATATATCCAGCTATATGAAATCTTACCTCTGTTTAGTAAAAGGCTCGAGTGAAATTGGTTGAATCCTGTGAAATTAAGTGCATTGAGATCCTTTTTAAAAAAGTAAATAATTTTGGTTGCTTTTATATCTCACAGTAGAGATGCACAAGAAACCGGTTTTACCCAACCCGACCCGGTCAAACCCGAAACCCGACCCGGTCAAAAACCGGTTTTGACAATACCGGTTCGGGTTTTCTAGAACCCGGCGGTTTGGAACCGGTTTGGGATATGGGGTTTTCAAACCGGGTTGAAACCGGTTTGAAACCGGTTCGAGTTCGAAAAACCGAAAAAAACTCGGAAAAAACCCGAAAAAAAGTCAACAAACCGGTCAACAAACCGGTTTGAAACCGGTTTGGGTTGAGTCAAACCCGGTTTGTTGACTTTGACCAAAAACCGGTTTGGGTCATAAACCGGTTCGGGTTTGGGTAAAACCGGTTTTTGTGCATGACTATCTCACAGCCACATATGCTTCAAAAAAAAAAAAAAAAATCGACAGAGTTTCTATCCTATGTCAAAACGTTGTGTATAAGTAATTACTCTCTCGGTCTCGTTTCTATTTTTTTATCGTCAATCTTATTATATTTATTTGTTCCAAAAAGATTATCGTAAAAAATCATTTTAACTCTCTAATTTATACTCATTTAATAATCTCAATCATTTATTTTCACAAAAAGTTTCAGTTAAACTTGCCTTGAAATATAAAGGCAAAATCGACATTCATCCAACGTATCTTAAATCCAACAAAATTTCATACGGAACAATATAATTGGGACGGATAGAGTACTACTTTAAATGTATTGTTAACAACATTGCTAAGCAAATGAATGATTACATTTGCATAATCATAGATCATAACTACCAAATCTTACTATGTAATTGTATTGAACTGGGTGATATTGTTTTATCCAACTAACCACCATACATTGAGAATGAAAAGTTAGGTAGTGAATATTGATAAAGGGTTTTGTTTAGAATGTTGGGTGTATTATGGTGCTCCATTTCGATGGTGTGAAATCAGATGGGGCTGTTGTGAACAACGGTCCAAAGCATTTTACATGTATACTGCATTTTTACATAAAATGTAGTATTGTTAAGATATAAAGCTGAGTCATTGATCACAAAAATTAACGGATTGTTGCCCTCATCCCCTCTTACAGTCCAGCTGCCCCTCAAAAATGAACAAACTTAAGATACCAAAACAATCGATCGAGAACACACAGGAATATGAATAACTGCACTTGATTAAACCAACCGGTCAAAGACCAAAAACAAGACAAAAAAACCTCACTTACAATCAAAACTCTCAATGATATATCATCAATAGATGATAATCATTCACACAACTAATCTATACAATGATGTGTATCAAGATGATACAAATCTAATAATCTGGAATCTGGAATATGAAATATATGAATACAATAAAGATCACAAACGGCTGAGACAATGGAGAAGATAGATTAACCCTATTAGAGTTTACAACTACCTATTTATACTACCTAACTATTACAAATAACAAATATAACCTTTAACTTTCTTTCTTCACAATATGACCACCAAACTTCACTTGTATTCATAATAACTTCTGGAAATGACAGTTTAACCCCTGAAACAATAAAAACTTAACAAACCAAGTTATAAATAACATAAGTAATCATAATTAGATTGATTACTTTGAACACCCTCCCTCAATCTAATTATGCAAACAAATCAAATAACTTTAATTTCTTACACAAGAAATTATGTTGATATACAGACAAACTTTTTGTAAAAACATCAGCAACATTTTCAGTAGAATTTACTTTGATAGTCTCTAACACACCAGCTGCAATTTTTTCTCTAACAAAATGAAGATCAATCTCAAAATGTTTTGTTCTTTCATGAAAAACTGGGTTTGCTGCAATCTGTATTGCAGCTTTATTATCAATAAAAATCTTAACTGGAATCAAATTATGGACCTTGAAATCATTTAGAAGTTTAAGAATCCATATTATTTCACAAGCAACAGCAGCTAATGCTCTGTACTCTACTTCAGCAGATGATCTAGAGACAGTAGCTTGCTTCTTACTTTTCCAAGAAATTAAGGAACCATTTAAGAATACACAAAAACCAGTAACAGATTTTCTAATCATCATAGTTTTCCCCCAGTCAGAATCAACATAAGCATGCAAATCAAAACTAAAATCCTTAGAAATAACTAATCCTTTACCTGGATTACCCTTCAAGTATCTCAGAATTCTCAATGCATGTTTTAAATGTGATTCCAAAGGCTTATGCATAAACTGACTCAATACATGAACTGCATAGCTTATATCTGGTCTTGTTAAAGTCAAATAAATAAGCTTACCAATCAACCTTTGTGGAACACCCCGAAACGTGAACAAATTTTTTTTTTTTTTTTTAAAAACATAACACTTCTAATTACTTGTACTTACTTATAGTGGTCCCAAAACACTGGCTATTACATTACTTAATTATAATCAACATTCAAAAATGAAAGTTGCTGGACACAGGCTGAATCCGGCCGGATTCACGGGAATCCGCCGGATTCCCTAATATTTCAGACCCAACTTTTGACCAGAACTGAAACTAAGAAATCCGTTTCTGAATACGCCCCGGAATCCGCCCGGATTCATGGCAATCCGCCGGATTCCCATGAATCCGCCGGATTCCCTGTTCCAGCAGCAGAATCCAGAGTCTGCACATTTTCATACCAAAACACGAACTTTGACAAAGCATAACTCTTAAACCACAACACCTGGGATCGTAAAATTTTGCATACATCTTTCAAATGGTCAAATGAACATAACTTAATTTTCACTTTTTCAAAATCCTCGTTTTAACCCATTTTGACACGTAAACTAGTTTTCGACCATTTTTCACCAAAATGTTAACATGTCAAATTCTTTAATACATCAAATTTGACTTCCAGCTTTTGACTACACATTTCAACTTGGCTTTAGAACTTGTGAGAACCAAAACCATTGACTTTCGACCAACTTGACCCATTTTGACACTTAAGCACTTAATGACCCATTTGGGCACCAAATTGATCCATTTCAATCTTTGACCAACAAATAGCATTCATTCTTACTCAGTTGACTTTTAAAAGTCAAACAAAACACTTTTCATTTACATTCACTTAAACATTAACATTTCCAAGTCTCACCACATTTAGCTTTAATCAAAACATCAATTTTCACAAGTGAGACTTACTAACTTTTACAAACATGAACTAAAATCTTAAACTTTACAAACGGGGGTGTTATTGTATCGTAAGCATGATCAAAAGGGATAAAACTCATTACCGACCAAGCAATGAGCTCCACCACTAGCTTTCCATAACCTTCTTTCCCGATTCCTCCTTTACCTTACTGGAACTTCCTGAAACATGTTAAACATAACACATAAGCATAAATGCTTAGTAAGTAAATGGACTCTAACAATCAAAATCTGCAACAAGTTAAGGATCCATAACATCTAACATGCCAAATTCTGAAGAATTGACATCAAACTAAGCTAATGACAAAGTCATTACTTAGATACCACCAAGCGAATGATAAATCACTCCTTGGTTCCACATGTCCATATACTTACCTTTTTACTTGCACAAACAATAACTTGAACTCTTTCACACTTGATCACCTATTCACATAATCACATAAACACTTATCAATTACACACTTAACTACTCTTTCTTACTTCTCACATGTAGATTATAAGTTAAATCCCATAACCTCCAATTATCTAACATAAGTTCCATACGCATAACTACATAATCACATGTATTTGGGTAATTGAAACAAATTCTTATCATTAACACTTTCATACATCATAAACATCACTAACTAGTGATCAAACATACTCATAATAATTCAATTACCCACTAAACACATGATTATAAGATTATCAACATAACTAACACAATTAAATCATTCTTTCTAACTTATAAACATGTATGGAACTTAGTTTCATTCAATTATCCAATTACCCATCAAAATCACTAACTTAGGGTTTATGTAACTTAAACCCTAACTCAAATTAAACAAGCTAGAGGATCACACATACCTTAGAATTGATGAATTGAAGATTAGAAACCTTTAATTACACAAACCCTAGCTTGATTCACCTCTTCTTCTTGCTTCTCTCTCTAAAATCGCCTCTCTCTCTCTCTAAAATGTTCTGTATGTATTTTACTTTCTGAATGTGGAAGGAAATAGAAGTTGCAGGATTTTACTTACAAATTTTCAACATTAACCCTCCAACTTTGCAAATATGACAGTTTCTACCCTCTAACTCAATTTCTTTATATAGTTATTTTCACTAACTAATTCTAACACATAACCATTATTTCACATAACATAATATTATATACATATAATTAAATAACTAGATGCATATAATATAATTTAAACTTACAAAATTTGGGGCGTTACAACTCTCCCCCACTTATTCAGGATTGTGTCCTCACAATCCATTCCTGATACAAAGCCGGATAACACTTAACAATTTCATGCTCCGGCTCCCACGTGAATTCTGACCCTTTTCTATGCTTCCATTGAACTTTGAACAACTTAATCTCTTTATTTCTCAATCTCTTAACTTTCTCTTCTAGAATCATTATCGGTTGTTCTACATAGTTCAATTGGTCATTGATCTCTATCTCTTCTAAAGATACATACGAAGCCTCATCCACCAAACACTTCCTTAAGTATGATACGTGGAAAGTGCTGTGGATTCCTGCTAGCTCTTCCGGTAGCTCAAGTCTATAAGCTACTTTTCCTACTTTTTCTAGAATCTTAAATGGACCGATAAACCGAGGACTTAACTTTCCTCGTTTTCTGAAACGTATGATGCCTTTCCATGGAGATACTTTTAACATTACTCTATCTCCAACTTGAAATTCAATTGGGCGTCTTCTAACATCGGCATAAGACTTTTGACGGTCCTGTGCCATTTTCAAACGTTCTCTGACTTGATCAATCTTTTCAGCTGTTTTCTGTACAATATCAGTATTACCCAATTCTCGCTGACCAATTTCACCCCAACAAATTGGAGTTCGACATTTCCTTCCATAAAGCATTTCATATGGTGGCATACCTATACTCGCGTGGTAACTATTATTATATGAAAACTCTGCCAAAGGTAAATGTTCATCCCAATTACCACCGAAATCAATAGCACAAGCTCTTAACATGTCTTCTAATGTCTGAATAGTTCTTTCACTCTGACCATCAGTCTGCGGATGAAAAGCTGTGCTCAAATTAATACGAGTACCCAAGTCTTCTTGAAACTTGTTCCAGAACCTAGAAGTAAACCTGCTATCCCGGTCAGAAACAATAGAAAGAGGTACTCCATGACGTGCCACCACTTCTTGAACATATAAATCTGCAAGAGCTTCTGAAGTATACGTCTCTTTAATTGGCAGAAATATAGCACTTTTCGTCAACCGATCCACAATCACCCAAATTGTATCCTGCTGACGTCGGGTCTTTGGCAATTTGGTGATTAGGTCCATAGTAACATGCTCCCACTTCCAGACAGGAATATACAAGGGTTGCATCATTCCCATTGGCTTTTGATGTTCTGCTTTCACCTGTAAACAAGTTAGACATTGTTCGACATATTTAACAATCTCTCTTTTCATACCTGGCCACCAATAATCTGCTTTTAAATCGTGATACATTTTAGTGGCACCAGGATGAATAGAATATCTGGATCTATGCGCCTCATCAAGTAATAATTTCTTTAACTCTGCTGATTTTGGAATCCAGATTCTGCCATATCGAGTCTTTAATCCTCTGGAATCTTCAACAATATTCTGAATCTGACCTTTAATACGTTCTACTTTCCAATCACCTTTCTGCCAAGCTTTCTGCTGCACCTCTTTAATCTGATCGAACAAATTTGGAGAGACTGTAATTCGAAGAGATCTAACAATCAAGGCATGATGTATTGCCTTTCTACTGAGAGCATCTGCAACTACATTCGCTTTTCCAGGATGATAAAGGATTTCACAATCATAATCGTTCACCAAATCTAACCAACGTCTTTGTCTCATATTAAGATCTCTCTGATCAAAGAAATACTTAAGACTTTTATGATCAGTATAAATAGTGCACTTTACTCCATACAAATAATGCCTCCATATCTTAAGGGCAAAGACAACTGTTGCAAGTTCTAAATCATGTGCTGGATACCCTTTCTCATGTTCTTTCAACTGTCTCGAGGCATAAGCTATTACTCTTCCACGTTGCATCAATACACAACCTAATCCATTATAAGAAGCATCACAATATACAACCATATCTTCAGTACCATCGGGAAGTACTAAGATAGGTGCCTGACTTAACTTTAATTTAAGGGTTCTGAAGGCCTGTTCATGCTCATCTTTCCATTCATACTTGATATTCTTACGAGTAAGCTTTGTGAGTGGAGTAGCAATTTTGGAGAAATCCTGAATAAACCGTCTATAATACCCGGCTAAACCCAGAAAACTCCTTACCTCAGTCGGATTGGTTGGGGGTTCCCATTTCATCACCGCCTCGACTTTGGTAGGATCTACCTTAATTCCCTTACTGTTTACAACATGACCCAGAAAATGAACTTCACGAAGCCAAAATTCACATTTCGAGAACTTGGCATAAAGCTTTTCAATACGTAACATTTGCAAAACTTGCCTTAAATGAAGTTCATGTTCACCAGCAGACTTAGAATAAACGAGAATATCGTCAATAAACACAATTACAGATCTATCGAGCATTGGACGACATACCCGATTCATAAGATCCATAAAAGCGGCTGGTGCATTAGTTAGACCAAATGGCATCACCACAAACTCATAATGACCGTATCTAGTTCTAAAAGCTGTTTTAGACACATCCTCTTCTCGAACCTTGAGTTGGTGATAACCAGAACGTAAGTCAATCTTAGAAAAATAGCTGGCACCTTGCAATTGGTCAAACAGATCATCAATTCTAGGTAAAGGATACCTATTCTTGATGGTGACCTTATTCAATTCCCGATAATCTATACACATGCGCATTGTTCCATCCTTTTTCTTAACAAACAAAATTGGAGCACCCCATGGTGAACTACTTGGACGAATAAACCCCTTATCTAACAATTCTTGTAACTGTTTCATCAATTCTTGCATTTCTGAAGGGGCAAGTCTATACGGAGTTTTAGCAATAGGAGTAGCTCTAGGGATAAGATCTATACGAAATTCGACTTGCCTATCGGGTGGAATACCCGGTAGCTCGTCAGGAAAAACATCGGGAAACTCCTTTACAACAGGAATCTCCTCGAGTTTTGGAACACTTTTCTGAAGATCTATTACGTGGGCCAAAAAGGCTTGACAACCACGTGACAAATGACGTTTGGCACGAGCGAAGGTACATATGGATAAGGAAGGCTTTTTCTTTTCCCCATAAATATCAATCACTCCCCTACTTGGAGTATTGATACGAATAATCTTTTTCTCACACTGAATTATAGCATTATACCTACCTAGCCAATCCATACCCACTACTACATCAAACTCACCCATTGGCATTGGAATGAGATTAATAATAAAAGATTCATTACTAATCTGTAATTGACACCCACGGAATACATTAGCAACATAAACTATTCTATCATCTGCAACCTCAACATCCAGTGGAGTGTCTAACTCACTAAGGGGAACAGAGAATTTCTGACTAAACTTTTCTGACACAAAAGATCGCGAAGCTCCCGAATCGAATAATACGTGTGCAAGCATTAAATTTACAAGAAAGGTACCTGTCAGGACATCGGGGGCTCGCTGAGCTTCCTCAGCAGTGATCTGAAAGGAACGGCCTTTAGACTTAGGAACTTCTACAGCTTTCTTTTCTGAAGTTCTTCGAGGTGCTGAAGAAGTAGGCCGGTTCCCAAGTTTCGGACATTCTGATTTTATGTGTCCCGGTTCATAACAATTATAACATACACGGATTGGGTTTGGACAATCTCGGCCAAAATGACCTTCTTGTCCACATTGATAACATGCGTTGGTGCCAAATTTGCATTCTCCAAAGTGTTTTCGATGACACTTCTTACATTCAGCTGGCACCGGTCTATCATCCTTCTTTGTACTCCCACTCGGTCTAAACTTCTTTGATGAACCGGAACTTTGCTCACTTTTTCTTTTAGCAGCTGCCACTTGTTCGTATTTCTTTAATTCCAATTCCTGGAATCGCGCCTCGTCTATCATCTCTTCAAGTGTCTGACATCTCTTTGGAAGTACATACTTTCTGATTTCCTTTCTCAAGACCTTATGAAAATGATTCATAAGCATTCTTGGGTTATCCATGTACTCTGGACAAAAACGAGCTCTATCCAGAAAATTTCCCACCAACTCATTCACTGATTCGTTTGTCTGCTCCATAGCTAAAAACTCTTGACGAATTCTATTCAAATCTGCATCTTGAGAATACGTGCTTTCAAACATCACTTTAAACTCTTCCCACGTCAATTTGCTAATAACTTCATCACCCTTAGTTCTACACTGTACATTCCACCACCACTTAGCACGATTCTTTAAAAGGTTAGCTGCATACCTTACTTTAAATTTGTTGGGACAATCCACAGTAGCGAATGCCCCTTCTACTTCTGAGATCCAACGGTAACATTTGATTGGATCTAAATCACCATCATACTCTGGTGGGTTGCAAGCTGAGAAATCTCTATAACTGATCTTTTTCTGCTCCTCCTGAATATTTGGTTGAGGAATTACCTCTGATCTGGGTATAACTACTTCTCCTCTTCCTTTCTGCATTTCTTCACTTACAATCTTTCTTACCGTGTCAGTAATCGTCGTCACTAAGAAAGGAAGAGATGCTTCTTGAGCTTGACTAACCTCTTTAGACACAAGGGATTTTATACCTTCCCAAGACAATTCGGTGTCAGGAATAGGAGACCTTGGTCTTTCATTACCGCCTCCTGCCTCATTATCTTGGGCTCTGTTACCAAGGTTAAATCCAAGAGTAAGATCTATTTCTCGCTCATCCATCTTTACTGAAAGTAGACATGGTAAAATTTAACTCAACTTACTTAACATTTACAAGTCTACTTTATCTATACTTCTAACATATAACACTAACAATAGCTAATAACTTATCCTCTAATGTTTCGTGATTTCCATGGATACCCATATGGTAATATGATAATTATTGCGTTGGCCAGGCGCACTAATTACCGTATTAGAATATAACATATCCAAAGTCCACACGACACACTTTGATTCAAAATCATTAGCACACATAATCTCGTACACATAACAGCTCTAAATCATGCTCAATACAATAATTAAAATGGTCTAAGATCAAGTACCCACTAATGGTGAATACCCGAATCCCTTAAACCGTGCTCTGATACCAACTTGGAACACCCCGAAACGTGAACAAATTTTTTTTTTTTTTTAAAAAAACATAACACTTCTAATTACTTGTACTTACTTATAGTGGTCCCAAAACACTGGCTATTACATTACTTAATTATAATCAACATTCAAAAATGAAAGTTGCTGGACACAGGCTGAATCCGGCCGGATTCACGGGAATCCGCCGGATTCCCTAATATTTCAGACCCAACTTTTGACCAGAACTGAAACTAAGAAATCCGTTTCTGAATACGCCCCGGAATCCGCCCGGATTCATGGCAATCCGCCGGATTCCCATGAATCCGCCGGATTCCCTGTTCCAGCAGCAGAATCCAGAGTCTGCACATTTTCATACCAAAACACGAACTTTGACAAAACATAACTCTTAAACCACAACACCTGGGATCGTAAAATTTTGCATACATCTTTCAAATGGTCAAATGAACATAACTTAATTTTCACTTTTTCAAAATCCTCGTTTTAACCCATTTTGACACGTAAACTAGTTTTCGACCATTTTTCACCAAAATGTTAACATGTCAAATTCTTTAATACATCAAATTTGACTTCCAGCTTTTGACTACACATTTCAACTTGGCTTTAGAACTTGTGAGAACCAAAACCATTGACTTTCGACCAACTTGACCCATTTTGACACTTAAGCACTTAATGACCCATTTGGGCACCAAATTGATCCATTTCAATCTTTGACCAACAAATAGCATTCATTCTTACTCAGTTGACTTTTAAAAGTCAAACAAAACACTTTTCATTTACATTCACTTAAACATTAACATTTCCAAGTCTCACCACATTTAGCTTTAATCAAAACATCAATTTTCACAAGTGAGACTTACTAACTTTTACAAACATGAACTAAAATCTTAAACTTTACAAACGGGGGTGTTATTGTATCGTAAGCATGATCAAAAGGGATAAAACTCATTACCGACCAAGCAATGAGCTCCACCACTAGCTTTCCATAACCTTCTTTCCCGATTCCTCCTTTACCTTACTGGAACTTCCTGAAACATGTTAAACATAACACATAAGCATAAATGCTTAGTAAGTAAATGGACTCTAACAATCAAAATCTGCAACAAGTTAAGGATCCATAACATCTAACATGCCAAATTCCGAAGAATTGACATCAAACTAAGCTAATGACAAAGTCATTACTTAGATACCACCAAGCGAATGATAAATCACTCATTGGTTCCACATGTCCATATACTTACCTTTTTACTTGCACAAACAATAACTTGAACTCTTTCACACTTGATCACCTATTCACATAATCACATAAACACTTATCAATTACACACTTAACTACTCTTTCTTACTTCTCACATGTAGATTATAAGTTAAATCCCATAACCTCCAATTATCTAACATAAGTTCCATACACATAACTACATAATCACATGTATTTGGGTAATTGAAACAAATTCTTATCATTAACACTTTCATACATCATAAACATCACTAACTAGTGATCAAACATACTCATAATAATTCAATTACCCACTAAACACATGATTATAAGATTATCAACATAACTAACACAATTAAATCATTCTTTCTAACTTATAAACATGTATGGAACTTAGTTTCATTCAATTATCCAATTACCCATCAAAATCACTAACTTAGGGTTTATGTAACTTAAACCCTAACTCAAATTAAACAAGCTAGAGGATCACACATACCTTAGAATTGATGAATTGAAGATTAGAAACCTTTAATTACACAAACCCTAGCTTGATTCACCTCTTCTTATTGCTTCTCTCTCTAAAATCGCCTCTCTCTCTCTCTAAAATGTTCTGTACGTATTTTACTTTCTGAATGTGGAAGGAAATAGAAGTTGCAGGATTTTACTTACAAATTTTCAACATTAACCCTCCAACTTTGCAAATATGACAGTTTCTACCCTCTAACTCAATTTCTTTATATAGTTATTTTCACTAACTAATTCTAACACATAACCATTATTTCACATAACATAATATTATATACATATAATTAAATAACTAGATGCATATAATATAATTTAAACTTACAAAATTTGGGGCGTTACACTTTGATATTCATTGACATTTAACAAAACAGAATCATTAGCAGGCATATTCTCAACAGTATTAACAATCAAATTTGCTTCCATAGGAGTTTGACTTGGTTTACAGCCAAGTAGACCAAACTCATTTAAAAGCTCTAAACAATACTTTCTTTGTGAAAGACATAACCCATTCTCAGTTTTAAGAACCTCTATTCCAAGAAAATACTTTAAATTTCCTAAGTCCTTAATCATAAATTTAGAACTTAGAAATTGTTTAACTTTTTTAATCTCTTCAACATTATTTCCAGTTATAACAATGTCATCAACATAAACCAAAAGTGCTATAAACACTTCTTTATCAGACTTAATAAACAAAGAATAATCATTTTTACTTCTTTCAAAACCATTTTCAACAAGAGCACAAGTTAACTTTTCATTCCATTTCCTTGGTGCCTGTTTTAAGCCATAAAGAGATTTAATCAGCTTGCATACTTTATTACTAGACTGATCATAATAACCAGGAGGCAAAGACATATAAACATCTTCACTTAAATCACCATAAAGAAAAGCATTATTTATATCTAATTGATATAATTCCCAATTATTTTGAATAGCAATATTAAGCATACATCTAACAGTCACCATTTTCACAACAGGAGAGAAAGTTTCATCAAAATCAATTCCTTCCCTTTGGCTAAAACCCTTAGCCACTAATCTAGCTTTAAACCTATCTACCTCACCTGTTGATTTATACTTAACTTTATAAACCCATTTACAACCAATTGGTTTTCTACCTTGAGGTAAATCTGTAATTTTCCAAGTACCATTTCTATGTAATGCTTCCATTTCAGCATTCATAGCATCAACCCATCTACTGTCTTTACAGGCCTCCCAAAATGTACTAGGTTCAGTAGTTTTGTTTAAGTTTGAAACAAAACAATAATTCTCAAATGACAAGTTAGAATAGTTAACAACCTTTTCAACACCATATCTAACTTTACCCTCAACAATATAATCACCAAGTTTTTTAGGTAAAGAAGTATCTCTAGAAGATCTTCTTAAACCAATGTTACTTGTATCATCACTACTATGAATTGACTCATTTTGATGTGTAACAGGAATGCCCTCAGGGTTGATATCATCTTCATTCAGTGTTGCAGAAGGTATATCATCACTAGTATGATCATCAGAACTATCTAATGAATCAACACAACTACCATCACTGTTAGAATTATCTTTCCCTTCATCCTTGGGACTTAAGTCATGATTGTCAAAAAAATTTAAAGTATTAATACTTTGATTTTCAGAAACAGTAGATTCTTTGTCAACAATTTTTCTTTTAAAAGGAAATATTGATTCATAAAACTTCACATCTCTAGAAAAAATGATAGCATTTTGATCAAGGCTATAAAGTTTATAGCCTTTCTTAACAGTTGAATAACCAATTAACACACACTTTTCAGATCTACTCAAAAACTTATCAGAATTATTCAGAATAGTTGCAAAACAAAGACAACCAAAGACTCTTAGGTGGGAAAGATTTGGACTTCTTTTGTAAACCAATTCATAGGGACATTTTCCAAGTAACACTGATGAAGGTAACCTGTTAATAAGATAAGTAGCAGTTAAAATACACTCTCCACATATTTAAAGGCAACCCCCCTTGAAACATAAGAGCTCTTGCAACATTTAGCAAATGCCTATGTTTCCTTTCAACAATCCCATTTTGTTGAGGTGTATAAACACAAGAAGTTTGATGAACTATTCCATGATTTTTAAGATAAGAATTCATATTATTATTAACAAACTCTGTCCCATTATCACTTCTAATTGTCTTAATAGTTTTTCCAAACTGTGTCTTAATAAGATTATAAAAAACTTCAAAATTAGTAAACACTTCATCTTTTGATTTCAAAAGAAATACCCAGACAGCCCTGGTATAATCATCTACAATAGTTAAAAAACTTTTATAACCTTCTCTTGACTGTATTCTATAAGGACCCCAAACATCTAGATGAATTAATTCTCCTAAGTGTTTTGATTTATGTTCACTTAATGGAAAATGTTCTCTAGTTTGTTTAGCTTTATGACATATTTCACAAGGAGACATCTCAACATTATCTTCTAATTTTAAACTATTTCTTAAAACTTGTAATATTTGATCAGCAGGGTGTCCAAGCCTATCATGCCAAATTTTTTTAGACAAAAAACAAGTTTTAAAACTATCAGAATTAAAACTTATACCTTTATTCACATTATTGAAAACATACAGACCATCAAACTGACTACCAGTCCCCAGCACCTGCTTGGAACTCAAATCCTGAATTGTACATAAATTTTCATCAAAGTTCACATTTAACTTATTATCTCTAGCCAAACAATGCACAGATAATAAACTAACACAATATTCAGGTACAATCAACACATTATACAAAATTAATTTTTCTGCTAACTTTAAGTTTCCAATTTTATAAACTTTAGCTTTAGTACCATTTGGATGACCGATAGTCAAATTTAAATCAGAAACATCAATCAAACTTTCAAAATTCTTATCATTATTTGTCATATGTTGATTTGCACCAGAATCTATTATCCAACCTAAACTTTTATTCTCAGATATACTTGCTCTATTAGCAACAAAAAACCTTTCAAAATTTTGATTAAAAAATAGATTAAAATTATAAAATTCACCTGCCATATTAGCATGTGTTTGTTTTGTATCTTTTTTATCATCCAGAAGACTCAGCAGTCTATTTAGTTGATCACTTGTTAAAGAAACTGAAGAAGAAGAAGAAGAAGATCCTGCATGCTCATTCACCACATTACTTGAAAAACTTTTAGTACCAACAGATTGATTATTCTTCCTTTTAAAATTAGGAGGATAACCCACAACTTCAAAACATTTATCAACATTATGATTTGTCATACCACATTTAGTACACTTAAGATTATTATTTCTAGGAGGATATCCAACTATTTCATAACACCTTTCAATTGTATGTCCAGTTCTTTGACACCTTTTACATTTCAATTCATTATTACTACCAGGTTTCTTAAAAGTGTTAGAATAAAAAGCTATAGATTCTCCACCAGTTTTAACTTCTTTACTATGTGTACCTCTATGTGATTCTTCTCTTGATATAATAGCAAAAGCAGTTTTAACACTTGGCAATGGATCTCTGGTTAAAATGTTACTTCTGATTGGTTGATAAACATCATCCAAACCCATTAAAAACTGCATTAGTTTTAATAAGCTTGTATGATCTTGAAAACTTTTAGCAGCAGTACATGTACAAGTTGGAAGTTTTAACAAAACATCATATTGTTTCCATAAAGAATTCAGTTTATGATAATAATCAGAAACAGAACTACCATTTTGAGTTAATGAATTAATTTTATGATGTAGATTAAAAACCACAGATCCATCAACCTTATCATATGTTTCTCTTAATTCTTCCCAAACCACAGATGCAATTTTTGAAAAAATTTGACCATTATATAATTCATCAGATATAGACCCAAGAATCCATGACAAAACCACAGCATTACATCTATCCCATTGTCTACTTAAAACTTCATCATCTTCAGATTTATCAAAACTACCATCAACAAAACCAATCTTATTTTTCGTTTGTAAAGCAAGTTCCATAGCACATACCCATGACTTATAATTTTCAGTTCCTTTTAGCTTAAAATTTATCAATGGTGTACTACTAATATCACTAGCATGCAAATAAAGAGGATCTCCAAAATCCAATTTACTAATCTCTGTTATACCTGAACTACCAGCTTTATCATTATTAGGAGGTTTATCCCCTTCTTTAGTCATTTTATTAACCAAATAATAGCAACAACTTATTAATCAATATAAACAAGCAGACAAAGTGATCCAAATAATAGCAGACAAACAAATTGCAGATACTAGCAATTACAAATACACAGTCAAATAGTCACATAAAAACAGATACACAGACAGATAATCACTTAAACAAATAACCACATAATCACTTAATCAAATAAACAATAAGAGTTAAGAGATTGAAACAGCCTCACAGAGTACTCCGTGCAAAGCTAAAAGAAAATAGAAGAATCAGCAACAGCAATAGAAAGCGGAAGACTTCAGATAATCACTCTGGAACAGCCAAGAGTGAATCAGCAACAACAATTTGTTTCGAGTTGAAACCCTAGAAAACCCTATTCTGAAAATTAGAGTTATAGAAGAAATATAGCGAGCCAGTCAGATTCCACCGATGAATCGATGAAACAATCACCACAAATCACAATCGAACCCAAACAAACAACCAGATCTCAAAGAATCGTGAAACCCTAATTTTGGATCTCAAATCACTCGAACCTCAGATCGAACCTGTCTCTGATACCATGAACAAACTTAAGATACCAAAACAATCGATCGAGAACACACAGGAATATGAATAACTGCACTTGATTAAACCAACTGGTCAAAGACCAAAAACAAGACAAAAAAACCTCACTTACAATCAAAACTCTCAATGATATATCATCAATAGATGATAATCATTCACACAACTAATCTATACAATGATGTGTATCAAGATGATACAAATCTAATAATCTGGAATCTGGAATATGAAATATATGAATACAATAAAGATCACAAACGGCTGAGACAATGGAGAAGATAGATAAACCCTATTAGAGTTTACAACTACCTATTTATACTACCTAACTATTACAAATAACAAATATAACCTTTAACTTTCTTTCTTCACAATATGACCACCAAACTTCACTTGTATTCATTAATAACTTCTGGAAATGACAGTTTAACCCCTGAAACAATAAAAACTTAACAAACCAAGTTATAAATAACATAAGTAATCATAATTAGATTGATTACTTTGAACAAAAAATCATCCTCATTTCGATTTATATTCAACAATTGTGTTCGTGCATTCCCAGAAACATTTGCTACTTTTTAAAGGTTGATTAGTTGTCAACTTGTCATGATTAATTATCTAGATGAAACATATAAGGTTTTCGTTCAACCACTTTGGTGATTACAAAGCGCTCCAATAAGCGCAATCCAATGTGTGTATCTACCTACTTGTTAAACCACAATGCGTATCAATTTTGTGCGGTATCAAAACTGATGTACACATTATAAATAAATAAAATAATAAACTTGATCACACATATATGATAAAAATATTGTATTTATAGCTCAATTTTGACAAACCATTTGCTAAATTAAGCTATTAACTTCAATGTAATTGAACTTTTCAAAGGGTATTTAACGTATTTTTATACAAAAAAAACTCCCATCGAAGATGCTCTTATAATTTAGTTCTGTCAATCAAATATATCAATTATTTATCGTAGTAATCGTGTAACTTTATAATAATAAAAAATATTCTCGTAGCATATATGTTTGATTCATAGAATTTGAAATTCAATCGAATTGAAATTCTAATTTTATTCGTTCGCATGTTCAACAATTGAATAATCAATAATTGCTCAAATTCCTTGCAATTGCTTCATGTGAAGAAATACAGTTGCATTGTTGACTTACTACTATGTCCACAGATCACGTGCTTGGTACATGTATACATACATATCATCAACTACATTATACGGAATAATTTATAAGGATTGATCATAAAAAAACCAAATAAAGTTCTGGATACGATCGTCATTAAAATATTCATTCAATTGACATATAGTTTAAACAACTATGATTTTTCAATAATTATATTTAAAACAAGAAGAAGGTAAAACCGACTCTCTGGTAGCCCCGCCGACCGATCTTGCAGTCAACATAATAGATATAAATCGCGTAACTCGTGATTAATGACACATAGGGATGATGATTGAACTTATAACCTCCGTATTTATGCTGCATGACCCCACCAGCGGATAAACTTTTAATACTTATAAATATCTATCATGTATCTTATAAGACTATATATTTTAAAAGGAAAACAAATTGTTAGAAACATCTTTAATCATCATTGAATATAAGAAATTATAAATTTTGATCAAGATGTTTTATCTGTTTCCATAATTGCTTTTGTAGATTGAAGAAGTAATTGTTTTGGACGCATGTTTAATGGCATTTAAATCAACATTATTTCTCAAATACGTATTCCATTAATATCTCATTTTAGCAAATTACATTACATACTCCGTAAAACAAAAAACGTCTGATACGGTCAATTTATTTTTTTTATTTTAAGCTAAAATTTCTTTTACGAGGATAAAAAAGGGGGAAATGAAAAAAGGTCTGGTACTGACATAACGGTCAGTTTTTTAAAAAATGAATTATCTCTTACTTTCATGATGACTGAGTCTAATTCGTTTGGTGAGTGGGACCTAGCAATTGGGTGTGGCTGAATCAAACACAATCGCCACCGTCCGTTTGCCCAACCCACTTCTCCCACCTTAACCCCCAACTATCTGAACGGTCACGATCTAATCATTCTACACGACAAATGAAGGTCATTTTCGTCAAACAAGAAAAAAGTGGTGTGGGTCTAGTGGAAAAGAGTTTGACGCTTGGAGAACAGAGGTCCCCCATGTGCCAAAGTCTCTAAAACCCCCCTACTCTATATTGTAATGCAAATTTTGAGCTCCTACTTTTCTCAATTAAATCTTTTTACGATAATCGTAGTCGATAGAACACTTACATCTAGTCGAGACCAACCACAAGAAAGCGATTGAAACATTGGAAGGTCTCTCTTATTTCTAAACAAAACAAATTCGCGAACTTCCTTTGTTTCTAAGCTTCTAATTACCTTATACATTTTACAGTTTTGATAAGTTTGAACTCATTATCATATGAACATGAAATTACATAATCACGTTATTAAGTCAAAAGCATTCATCTTTCATATGTAAAAACTGCAAATTTTAATCTAAAATGTTAGAGATCGACAATTGTATGATTGCAATCCCCGTAGCTACCGAATTAATGATGAGATGTGGTTATCATGTTAAACATGAACAGAGTTGGAAATTGCCTAGATTAAAGGGTTATGCAAAGTTATGACGCGATGAAATCCTTATCATTAAAAGTTCACGCCAATGAGTTTTCAAGTTGATTATTATAATTAAGTTAGAAACTTGTGAAGGGAAAATGCACGTGTTTGTGTATATATGTGTGTGTAATTTACATGTAATTTGGTTGTTACTTGCAAGAAATAAGAGAAAACATTCTAGTTATTTTAAAGTTGATTCAAGCGCAACAAAAAAAAATGAAGGAAAACATCTTATTGCTAGTTATAGAGCCTACTAGGTATTTGTTCAAGACCTCCCAAAACTCAGAGATGACAGTACTTACTAGTTACTAATGATATAATTAAAAGCAAAAACATGTTTAGTATTGCTAAACATAACAAAAAAACATATTAACCGTTTAAAAAGTAAACACAACCTTTAGTACGAGTATATTATGTGTGTCTACTAACAAAGTAACAAGGAGATATGTACATGAAAAGTATTAAGTAATAATCATGAAAAGAAAAAAAAAAAGGACCGTATGAGAAAATCTAGACAACTTAAGGGACTGAAAACAAACATACGCTTAAACAACACAAAAGCAACATAATCGCATATAATTACATCCATCGACAACAATAATCAAAGCTTCCTCCTATTTATACGCATTATTTTTTTACCTGCAGCTCTAAACCCTCACACGTTTACTATATCAATCAATGTGTGAGTGAATCAAAATACATTTAGATCCAAAAATTCCTCTTATTCCTGAACAATTAGTATAAATATTTCACAATTAACTACAGGACAAAAATCTCAGTTCAGAAGAATTAATCGTTCGGATCTGCAACAATGCTAGACGGATTATTAGGGCGCAGTGGTTTCAGCTCCAAATGGTTAGTTTTATATCTATAGTTTGTATGCTACTGTATATAAGATTTTATGAAAAGTTTTATTAGTTCTATCTGTTTATAAACATCTATGGATAGACTGATTGAAAATGATGATGATGATGTTTTTTTGTGTGTTTGTGTTTTGAAGTAAATCATTGATTAAGCCAACGAGAACACGAATTGAGGTGTTGCGAAGACGAGCGGAGGCGAAACAGCGGTTTTTAAAAGAGGATCTTGCGAAATTACTTGCTAATGGACTTGATGTTAATGCATATGGCAGGGTATTGTTTTTGAATTTTTTATTTATTTTATATATTTTACTTATACATGATAAAGTATTTTGTGAAATTCAAGCTATCTTTGAGATGATTTATTGAATGATTGGACGTATTGCTTAAGTTATGGAGTTTGTGTTTTCAGGTTGTTGCTAGATAATATAGTGTTTGTAATATTGGATTAATGAATTTTTCCTTAATTTGAGGAAATAAAATACTACAACATGGTGTGGAAACTCGTATTTAATAGTGACAGCAAGTACTTCTAGCTAGGGTTGATGATTTTCTCTGTATAATTTTGGACAATCTTATTAAGTTATTAACTGATGTATAGTCGCATAGGCATGTCCCTATTACTCGTTTAGCCTATTACTCGTTTAGTACCCTTTTTGTTTGCCAATCGTTATCTTTGTAAAATTTTACATGGGGAGCATTCATTTTAATTTTTTTTACTTAACTTCTGTTAAAATTCCAATGGTCAACCAACATGTATTGTAGATATACTCCATATAAGTAGTGAAACCATCTTATGTGTTGAAGGAATAATAAGCCCAAGGTAGTGAATTAGTGATGTAGGCATGTAGCTCCAAATCTGTATTGGAATGGAGAAAACGAAACTTGTCAAGTTGAGGAACTTGAAGTGAGAAATTCTGTAAAATCCCTTTAGGCTTTTACGGTTGAATATGAAATTTTATTTTTTGCATTTTTCCTTGACATATTTGGATATATGGTAAGAATAGCAAAAAAAAAAAAAAAAAAAAAAAAAAAAAAAAAAAAAAACCTTGCACAAAGGTATTCACTACTAGGAATGTTCTATTAAAAGGCAAACTTTCCTCAGCTTTTGATACTAACCATAGGTATCTTGGTTGGACCAAGATTACTTGTGAACACTCATTCCTTTGTGCCTCTCGAAAACAGAAAATTATGCGCTCGTTGTTGCAAGTTTTCATAGCACACCCAATATTTGTACAAGTTGCTGCTTCCCCCTCATTTTCTTACTCTCAGCTTGTAGTGCCCAAAGTTGTGAATAGAGAAGAAACATGAAAGGTGGATACTTGGTCCACAAATGGAAGTGGATAGAATAATATAGAACTCAATTTCTAGTCTAGTTATCCACATTAAGTTTGCATGTTTGTATTTGGATAGGTTTGTTTTTTGAAATCATTGTTATAATAAGCTCTAACTTGTGTTCTGTTCCATGCGAGGTGGTAATACAGACTGAAGAATTTATTGTTGGATTGAATACCTTATCTTGTTATACATTCATTGATCAGTCATGTGAGTACATATCGAAGCAGCTGTCGATCATGCAGAAACTAGGGTATGATGAGACAGTGAATCTATTCACTCTACTCGTTTAGTCATTTTCTGCTTTATGTTACTAGAGTATTGTTATGCCCCACAATAAAAACACTGTGTACTTGATTTATTCAGGCATTGCCCAGAAGAATGTAGAGAGACGGTTGCATCACTTATGTTTGCTGCTGCAAGATTCTCTGATCTTCCTGAGTTACGTGACCTTAGGGATGTATTTCAAGAGAGATATGGGAATGGTTTAGAATGTTTTGTTAATCAAGTGGTAGGTCTTCAGACTTATGAGAATTATATAATCCATTCTGCTCATATATACAATCTAACCAGCTTCTTAATTTTTGTTAGTTCGTTGAAAAGATAGCCTCTGAACCTCCCATGGTGGAGAAGAGAATAAAGTTACTACAAGACATAGCTGCAGAGTTTTCTATTCAATGGGATTCTAAAGGATTCAGACAAAGGATGGATAAGCCCTCCGCACTTGCTCAGGTATTGCTGTTGATTATAGGTGTGGAATGCAGCCGCTTTTATTTGTGTGCTGCTTTGATATCGTTTGCACCCAACACCTTACATTCTATTATCATGTTCGGTTGGCATGTAGGAGCGAAATGAGTTTTCATATGGACTTTTTATAGACTCTGTATATTCTATCTCCACTTTACAAGTAGTTTAATTAAAGTTATTAAATAATGTACAAATAAAATATAACAAATACTCTAAATATAGGATTATAATAATAAGATAACATACCCAATTTTTTTATTTTCGGAAAATTTAGAAAAGTAATTTATTAAGTGTTAAATGATTACAAAATTATGGTATTGAGTATTACATTATCAAAAGTGTGTAATGGTATACTTTTTCATTCTGTTCCATGTTGGAATGAATTTGAAAAATATCCCCTGGTCATGGAATGAAAATCAACCAAATGTGAGGAATCACGTTCTGTCAGAAATGGTGCGTCCGGTTTTATTAGACGAACCCGTAAAAATTAATTTCGTTCCATTACAAACGTGTTTATTCTAACATATAATGAACATACTGCAGGACCAAGCAAATAAACCTGGATCTTTGAGTGCCACTGATGATAAGTATAAACTACCAAATGGAAATAATATTTTCCGGAAAAATGATCAGCGTTCTAAAGAAAGAATAGAGCATGCTCAAGACAGGCCGCCATTGCACAATGATGGAAATGTAAACATTAGAAACAAAGAGGTGTTGGACATTCCGTTTGTGAAAAGAGAAGAAAAACGTTTTAAAGAAAGAATAGAGCACACTCACGAGGGGCCGGTGTTGAAAAATGATGGGGATGTAAATGTTAGGAGGAATGAGGAGTTAAACATTCCATACGTGAGAAGAGAAGAAAAGCGCTCCAAAGAAAGAATAGAGCATGCTCATGCAGGGCTGATGTTACAGGAGAGGAATGGGAATGGTAATTGTAATGGTAATGGAAGTGTTAGGATGAAAGAGGTTTTAGACATTCCGTTTGTGGGAAGAGACGAAAAACGTGGCTACAAACATGAGGACTGCGTCAGTAAGCCAGAGAATGGTAGGTATATTTCTAAACCAAGGCAGGAAAATGATTCCGAGAATAATGGATTTGGAAAATACGATACTCCTTTGATGATGAAAACTTCAGGCGGTTCTTATGATGACAGACAGGCAGAAAATTTCAATGATGATAGGGTGAACAGTGAAAGAAAAGAAAGACACGGTTACAAACAAGAGGCGGTTACTAGCAGGCCAGAAACTAATGCGAACGGAGATATTGATGGTCATTTAGTTAGAGGGAGACATGAAATGAAAACTTCAAGAAGATCGCGAGACAGACGGTCAGAAAGTCTTGGTAATGACCATGTGACTGCTTTCCTAAACGGAGAGCATGATGATCATTTATTTAGAGGGAGGCACGAAATGAAAACTTCAAGAAGATCGCGAGACAGACGGCCAGAAAAGCTTGGTAATGACCATGTGACTGCTTTTCTAAATGGAGATGATCATTTAGAGAGAGAGCGGCATGAAATGAAAACTTCAAGAAGATCCCGTGACAGACGGCTAGAAAATCTTGATAATGACCATGTGACTGCTTTTTTAAACGGAGAAAACCCCGATCTTTTACATCCTGGAATATCAGAAGGCGTCTCAAATGGTACAAAACACCTGGTTAATGGTGATGAAGAAGATGCTTTAAAGTCAAAGGTGAAAGTCAAGGAGGAAGAAGCAATTAGGTTAAAGTCTTCTCTTCCTCCACCACCACCACCACCATATGTTAAGTTAAATATCCCACCACCGTACAGTAAGCCTAACAATGTACCAAAGCCGGAAAGGATCAAGGACGAATCAGATCGTGTGATTGAAGAAGATCATCATCACCATAATGATATACCATTACCTAAACCAAGATCAATTAGGAGAAAACACTGTAAATCCACATCTAGTCATGATGACATTGGAAGCTCAGAAGATGCCCGCATGGTGAGAAGAATTTCTAGTAGCAGAAGAAAAGAAAGAAAGGGGTTACAGATTTTATTTGACGACGAACATTATCATAGCCCTAAGGACGAAGAGGAGAAAATGATGGATAAATTATTATTACACTATAGTAAAAAACCATCAGCATATGATAACGGGAAATTGAGAAAAAAGAAATCCAGATCCGGTACTAGCAAATCTCCATCTCCACATCACGGAAGTAACGATGAGGTGGCAGAAACGATCATTCCTCCAATGAGATCACTTTCGCTTCCAAACGAGTATAGTGGCGAATCAGCACCAAAGAAAGTGTATGCACGTGCCAACTCATTTCAGCCAGATGATCAGGCTCCACATGTGCATCCTAAGTTGCCTGATTATGATGATTTGGCAGCCAGATTTGCAGCAATGCGAGGGCGATAAACGAGTAAACCTTAAGTGTATGTTTTTGACAGTATATGTTTGATGCATAATTCAACTGATTCATTTGCATATGGGTGGTTAGGTAGTTTTTCTGTTTGTTTTTATATAGCAGGAAGGGAAATAATGTATACTGTCAACACCTTGAAACTTTGGATGAGTGTAGATTTGATTGGGTTGTATTTGTGACATTTGATTGTGTTTAGGTAACATGATGTAAAAATTAACACATTCTATAGATGCGAGTTCTTATAGCTACGTTTGGCTCGATTTCAATATTTACCCTGTTCATTTTTTCGATACGAAAATTTGATAAACTAAACCATTTTTCATCAGGTAAAATGTTCACCAACAATCATAGTTGCATTTCTTTTGTCTTTTAACTTTGCTGATGTTGGCAAATGGCAAGTGTCACTCCCATATATGAGGGATTGTGAAATGCATGTGAAGGGGGGCATAGATCAAAACACCAGTGAATTCATACGTCATACGCCTGAAAATAAAGGGATTGAAACACGTGAGAAAGTTAAAGATATGAAAATACGTAACTCTGGGAAAAAAGATGAGTATGTAATAAAGCAAAGGGTATTGTTAACGCCAACCCTTAAGGCTGTTAATAAAAAATTTGGACACGCATAAAATTATTGTACTTCATAAAAAATTCAGGTGGGTTCAACTAAAATTCAGGAGGTCATGATATTTATTATGGTATTATGGTAAGAGTACAAATGTTAATGCATGTGTTAGAATCTTATAAGGCTGTCTTTATCATTATCCTAAAGTAAAATCTAGTATTTTTGGTAAATTTTACTGTTAAATGAATATATTTTTTATAGGTGTTTATATATATATATATATATATATATATATATATATATATATATATATATATATATATAAACTTACAAGCAGTTTTTAACCTGCGCGTTGCGGCGGAACAAAAATACTTTTATTAGTTTATGAAATAATTTGGTATATATGCAATTTAAAAGTCAGTGTTCCGTATGTAGTCAAATTTCGAATATCTGAATAATTTAAGGAGCTATTTAACGTAAACTTGGTAAGACAATAAAAGTAACTAAAATGATTATAGTCTTTGCTTAGAATTAGATGTATATGGTTTTTATTTCTTGATTACAAAGTGACTATATTAGTAATCTTAAATAAATGATTATTGTCAGTCATCATAACTTTATAATAACGACAATAATATCGATAAATTTACTCTTTAGTGATAATTTTACATGCTAAAATATATAAATTATCATAAAATCAAACTTAAGATGTTTTTTTTCAATTGGTACACATACTACGACCAAATGGCAACTTAATTAATACACAGTAACCACACAATTGATCATCTTCTAATCTACGTTAAAGAACTTCAACCAACATAATCACCCTGAAGCAAGTCTTAACTATCAAATTTGAAGAATGGAAATTCAGATCGAAACCTTTAACAAAAGTCGAAGTTTTTCTTAACTTTGATAAATTTAAAGAGAATCACAATATATATCTCATTGGCAGCTACGACATAACGAAACTCATATATTGAAATGAAGACAAATTAAAACACACAAACAAATTAACAAAAACTACAAAAATAAATAAAAAGCATCAAACAAAAAGGAGAAAAAGAGAGAGTGTAAGGTCAAGTAACTTAGATTTGAGAGATTAGAGTGAAAATGAGAGTTCTTTCATGTGAGTGATGAGGTGTATGTGAAACAAAAAAGAGAAAAAAAAAAAAACACTTAGTGAAAAAATGATTGATTATTTACTATTCATTCAATAGTAAAAATTATCACTCGTGGGAAATGCTGGTGCTTCCAATATCAACACAATGTATCCATTTATGTGGTTGGTTTGGTAAGGCCAGGAAACAGTTGAAAGGGATGACCCGTGTTCGAATCATGCTTTTACATTTTTTTTTCTACGAAAAAGTAATTAACATACGCTCTGCATGAAACAAAATTTGATGTCAAAATAATATCCAATTTTCATATTTTAGACGTTTGCATACCACTACCAAATTTTGGTCACATGCTGATGATTGAGGTTGTCTCCCGTCTATGTAATGACTCATGAGTGTTTTTTGAAAATATTTATTTTGATAACTATATGTGTTGTATATAACGTAAGGTTTAACAATTTTTATTATCATTTACAATTTGTTTGATAAAATGATGGACCGCCTGATCTCAAGTTACACTATCAGCTTAGTAAATATGAGTCACTAAAACAAAAATGATAATTATAATATTAATCATTTAACTCAATTTGACCAAAAAAAGTACAAATTAGATGTGTTTACATGTTTACAAAAAAATGCAATTTAAGTGAATTGACAGATATGGAATGTAAATATGAGAAAGTCTATACAACATGTATTCATAGTTTGATAATGAGATATACGATATGGGGTCCAAAATTTTTATAATTTTTAACTTCATATTTGAGGAATTAGCTTAGACGTTATCATTGAAAAAAATATGATATGACCAATCATTTATTTACGAGTTGCTTTCTCTTTTTATTTTCTTTATTACTCCGTATAAGTTTTTTTAACGTATACATCACCTTTCGTCTCTTTCCCTTCACATCATTTTCTTTCATTTGTTTCAATATACCTTAGTCTAAGATATGAGTATCTAATAGTGTCTAATATAATATTTATAAAAGGATACTAAAAAATTATTCATAATCAATAAGAGGTTGCTTAAAATGAGTTAAATATAAGTATATAGGTGCACGTGGCCGTGTGGGTATCACGGAAGAACATAAAGAAAAAAGTATGGGTAAAAATTGTATATTAATTTGAATTTTTTTATGTGGATATGGTATAAAAGTCATATAAATTAAATTACATATATAGATCCTATATAATTTTAAAGTAATTTTATAATCAATAAATAAATGTTATATACATCTAATTGTAAGGGAAAGACTGTAAGCATTTTAGGTACTTTTATTGTCTTGCGAGATAAAATAATTGATTAATGAATATAAAGTTTACGTACATACATAGCTCCTTAAACCATTTGAGTATTCGAATTTGACTACATAAGGAACACTAACTTTTAAGTTGCATATATACCAAATTATTTCATAAGTTAATACAAGTATTTTTGTTCAACCGTAACGTGCGGGTTAAAAATGGATCGTTTAAAATTATTAAAGTAGTGAATGAAAGAAGTGTTCTATTTGTTAATCTCAACTAATGGTTGGTTTTTCATGTTTTTTCATCCATTTGTTAGCTTGTGAGTTGTGGATGTGATAGATATTGAAGTAACGTTTATCAAGATGGGCTGAAGATAAGGCCCAAAATTTGTCGTGTACAAGAAAGTGATGGGCCAAACGAAAAGATGACGTGTGGCTATGCCTTGGAACCCGAACCCATTCTTACCCCATAACTTTGAATGTTCAAATTTCTATAAGAATTAAAAAGTGAACATTTGCTAAAAAAAATAATAATAATTAAAAAGTGAAATTATAATGCAATGTATGATTTACAAACTTGTACTCCTATTTTTGTAGCAAAGGTTAAAACAGTTGATGACTCACGTCGGCTTATAATGGATTGTCTATTTATAATTGAAAGGCATATATGATTCAATCAGTTGCTATGTTTATGGTGTCGGGCTTGAACTCACGACTTTGTGTTTTTGTAACAAAGATGCCTCAACCCATTACCAACTGAACTACGTGCCATTAGCAATACTCCTATTTTATAAAAAAAAAGTTTATTAACAATTGACCACACCAAATGCATGGGCGGAGACAGGGCGGGGGCAGCGTAGGCAGCCGCCCCCACAAGATATTATAAATTACATAAAAAAGTAATTTTTTAAAGGTATTAATGACATTTTAAAATTTTCACCCCCACGAAACTATAGAAGAAATAAAAATAAATTTTTTTCGCCCCCTCTATCTGAATTTCCTGGCTCCGCCCCTAATCAAATGGAACAATTGTCAACATTACGTAAGACGGGAGATATCCACATAAAGAGGTTTCAAGTTCGATCATCCATTAATAGATATTTTATCAGAAAAAGGGTTCCAAAAATCAAACATTATTACATTAGCTTTAGATTAGTAAAATAAAATTACAAGCATTTCTGTCTAATAAAGATTTTATTTCATTTCCTAAGTTTTTACCTAAATATGTCATCTTTGATTATTTTATGATGAGATAAATCAATTGTGAAGACATCCACATCACTTATACGAACAACTATTTTGAAGAAAAAAAAAAGACAACTGTGTATCACATAATCCCTTTTAGATAAAGATTAAAAATTGCCAAAGTCATTGGGTTCAATCCCCTCATCATTTCCTTTGATTATGAGTTACGTAATTTACCTCTTCTATATTGACCGTGAGACATGTGTGTAGAGGACGCTAGAGGGTCGATTTTTACTCTTGTCGATTTTGATTAAAAATGGATTATGCTTATCTTCTATAGTTCAATCCATTATGTTAATTGTAGGCTCACAGATCTTGTAATTATCAACTAAAATTGAAATACCACAAAAACAATCAAGAAAACTCTCACAATTTCTTCGATGCCAATAAACCAATAATTACCAACTATTGTATGACACGTTATCTTATCTTCTAATCATCTGATCAAAATATTCAACGGCAGGTTATGTATATTCCACTACCATGTTTAACAATAATTATATCTTCATTAACAAACTATTAATCACCTTTTTTAATTAATCTACCTAATAAAAGATCCAATTAATATTAATTCGGGTTTTGGTTACGTGTGCCCAGTGGCGGACGTATGTGGAGTTCGGGTATGCACATGCATACCCTGTGAACAATTTTACTAGTGTTAAAAAATTATTTTTAATGAGCTTTTTGAAATCTTAATGCTTGAGTGCCTACCCTATTTAAAAGTAGTGCATACCCACTTCAAAATAATGACAGAAAGTTCATCCCATTTTAAGAATTATAGTGAAATTAACATACAAACTACCGTTTAATTGCTGGTCAAATTCATTTGGATGTTTTTATTCAATTTTTCATTCAAGATTTTGCACACTTTATGTTTGTTTCTGATCGTATTTTCTCTCACTCACTGTTTTGGTGTTCACTAATCACTCGGCCCCCTTGCAACCTCACTTCACCTAGTTACGTTGGTAGCTAGTCGCCCTCCTTCTATCGTTCGCTATTTACCATCTTGTTGGGCAGCTTATGCGTAGGTCCCGCCGCTGCCCCTCGGCTATCTTGGCATCTCTCGTTTCTTCATTCTTACAAAGTATATAATTAAACAAACCATTTCACGGTTTTCACTTATAGTTGCTAGTTACTACATTGGTATTGTTTTGTATAACTGCATTTTACTTGTCTCTACTGTGTCTATGATGTTTTATTACGAGTTCTTTGTTAGTTAATAAATATTGATTAAATTTTATTTGAAACGAATTTTTATAAACTATAGGCCATTAGTGGTGTACTTTCTTACATATAAGAAGAAAAGTGATTTTCTACCAAATGATTTTTTTCCCACTATATGGTTTAAAAACGATACTTGAAAAACTTGACCCGAGAAAAACCCGAACAAAAATAAATGATCATCATGACTAATTAACGTTAGTTGAATTTGTGTATATCCAACGACGAAATTCTAGATACGCCACTGCGTGTGCCTCTGGCACACGTTAAGGTGCATTTAATAAACATCTAATTTCCTTAAATAATAAATTTTTAATTAATATATGCATAAAAAAAGAAAAATATTAGATTAGATTAATGAGCATTAAATGTAAATGTTAATATTTAAGGAAATTTTGACTTCATTAAATACAACTTAACGTATACCACGGGGGCACGCGTTAGCAAAACCATTTTCTTCTGAAAATCGATCACACTTCACATAACCCTTAAGTGATATATCATAGGGGTGTCACAATTATCCATTCGGGTACCTGAAAACCCGAGTAATAAAATTGCCGTTTGTTTTTGACGATGGAAGATAACGTTATTTAATACCTTGTCTTTGTTTCAACTTTATATTTAATGTGGTTACTTTATATTTAATGTAATTTATTGTTGGTATTAATTAGCTGTTTCCGATATACTTTCTAGATCAAGTATTAATTTATCTATATTATATGCGGAATTGTTTTCTATTTTTTCTTCTAATACTTTTACCTTTTTATTTAATTTTTCTAATTCTTGTTTTAACTTATTATTTTCTTCTTCTTGGGTTACTATGTATTTTTGTTACAGCTGAAACGGTCGTTACGCAACAGCTGCAACGGTGTAGTTTTAAATTTATAATAGTCGGGGGGAGCCAAACCTTCCGAACAACCTACTATTACTTGGTACGAGTACCCGATACTAGTAAGTGGTAAGGATGATCCAGGGTCGTTCCTCACGACGGTAGAATTGAAACAGAGCTCACTCAGATAACTTAGTAATTAAGCTGGGTTTTGAATAGTTGGATAGGTTTGTATTTGGTTTTCTAATTTATTTAAACTAATAAAACATAAAATAAAAGGGAAGCTAGCATATTTGCAACACTTAAGGATGACGGAGACGTGGCTTATCATGATTTAGGTATGATGTTCAATATGGGGCACATCTAGGTAACAGACAAATAAACTACAGATGTAAACACTAGGACCCTACTTCTTTAGATAGATTCTAAATCAGTATGTCACTGAGTACCTAGGCTATCGTGATTCTGATCAGAACAGGCTGCTCAACCCCCCTCACCTGTCTTTGTGGAGACAGTGACCCTTAAAGGGTGCAGGAATAAGGTAACAGACTGCCCATTGGGTTATTCTGACCGTTCTTAACACCTAAGTCTAAATGTTATTATCTAAACGTGTACTGATCATTATCCTTGTATTCTAAACTATCGGTTTTGTAGAGTCTAGGGGTTTTAAGAATCCTGAACCACTGCTGGGCTTGACTTTCATCTCTAGACTCATTCCTTACGTTTGATTAGCTCAAATACTTCTGTCATGATCTAGACTCTCCTTTGCAATCAGTCATTCAGCCCTAGGAACACCAGCGGTGTACAATGCATACTCATTCCACAGCGTACCACACTAGGCACCGTTCACGATGTACTACACTTAAACAGTTCCACAGACCCTCGTAACCAGGGATATGTTGTAGATTTTATCCCTAGGTACAGGTACGGTGTACTATGTCGAAATGTTTCCATAGCTTCAGTTCCAGGGGTGGACAGACGGTGTACTGTAACATTTCCACAACTATATTGGTTCCTAGGCCATATTCTAGGGTCTCTAGGTAATCCACAGTGTTGGCACATACGGCTTTTTCCGGAGCTTCCACGTTGTACTCCACCAGTGGTGTTTCCAAAGCTATACTCAGTATTTCAGCCGAATTATAGTGACAGACACGGCTTCGTACAAACATACAGATAACATATATACCGTAACTTAGGCCTACAGCTAAGGTGATAGTCACGCGAAGGACTGGAAAGGGTGATCCATAACTAAGTCTAGATACATGATAAGTTTAGACAGATACAGAGTTTAACAATTCCATTAATCATACCTAATCATGGCAAACATACAAGAAACTACTCACAAAGCATGGCAATAAACATTTCCAACATTAATAGATCACAAATATCAAACAAGAACATTATGACAAATTAATATAAGAAAGGATAGATATTACCGGTAAATAAATGCGAGCAGAATAACACTTGTATTTCTCCGAATAATATCCCAAGTATTACAAATGCTAGCTTCTACGAATTACATTACATAGCTACTCCTAAAGCGATGGATTCTCTCCCTAATCTTCTAACTAGTTTCTAGAGAGAGAAACTAGAGAGAGAGACTAGAGAGAGAACCTAACTACCTACTATTTCTCCTCTAACTCCTAAGAGTAGTGCTAGAGAGAGAAAGCTACTAATTATTCTAGTGATAGATGAATGAGTATTGAAGTGTGTGTTGTTGGTGTAGAATGTGTTCAAAATGATGAAATGAGGCTTGTATATATAGGCAACGCACAACCGTATCCGTAGACCGTATCCAAAACTTCAAACGCACAACCGTATCGCAAACCCGAATAAAAATCAGATTTTTATCGCCTAAACGCACGATACGGTTGAGCTAGGGCAAATACGGGAGAACTGGAGCGTATACGGTTGAGCGTAGGGTGAATACGGGAGAACACAAGCCGTATACGGCTGTGCTAGGCCGTATACGGTCTAGCTAGGCCGTATACGGTCTGTGCTAGGCCGTATACGGTCTAGTTTGGCCGTATACGGTCTAGCTCTCCCGTATCCTGATTCCTCGGTTCTTCGTTTCTTCGTTCGGGCGTAACTTCTTCATCCGATGTCCGTTTTGAGCGTTCTTTATATCCCTGAAATCGTAATTGAAAAACGAAGACAATGAGATAAGTTAGAGGTCCTAACTCTATGTCTTGCTCAAAAAGTGCTAGAATACGTTAACCGGAAGATTCAATGATTGTTTGTGCTCTATTTTACTCATTTTTAGGTTGTTTTTGCTGATTCTTGAAACATCGTCTATATTTTAGCCATTACAATGAAATGTAACTTTTAAGTTCATATTTGAGTGTTTTCATTAATAATCGGGCTAAAATGGTGAGATAATGGCACACAAAAACATGACTTTTTGCGTGTCATCAAATATCCCACACTTAGACTTTGCTTGTCCTCAAGCAAAACTCAAAATTCTCACTTGCTTTTTAGGAAAAAACATTTTGAAAACATGAGTTTATTTTTGGGGTGAATCAAAATATCTCAAAAATAACCATCTCCACATACAAGTAACATATCCTGGAAATAAGAGAAAGTAAGGTATTCCTTTCAGAGGCGTAAAATGATTCTCTTAGGCATGCTTTCAATTCTCGTGATCTTGGAATATACATGACTAGGCGATCTCACGAGGTGGTCACTCAATTCACTCAAAAGTGTTTCGGGTTACCTATCAATCTAATCAACCGAAATCGCTCATAAGCCAGTCATGCAACATCCATCGTCATAGGCTTGCTCGAGAATCATATCTCCACCACTTAGGTGAGGACGGTGCTAGCTATCCCAGGACATTCAGGTGGGTTGTAATGGCAGGTGAGGGTTACGGGGTATGGATAAGTGGGAATTTTTAGTTGTTTGTAAAGGGTTTTGCTTATCTTAGGACTTCTAAACTTTTGAAAAACATTATTTAAACAACCTTTTCAATGAAAACGGAAATGGATAACAGTAATGGAAGAAGATAGCTATTTTGACTTCTATCTTTTGAAAATACACAAGGGAATTTATGTCTTTACAAGAGCGGGAATTTTCGAGAGATTCAAAGCACTTAGCTTTATTCTATTTTCTTTTCTTTTTCTTTTGTTTCTATTTTTGGGCTTTTTTTTTTTTTTTTAGGAGTTTTATTTTGTTTCTTTCTTTTGCCCTTTTGAAATCCTTTTCTTTCTTTCATCTTTTTCACCTTTTTGATGACTTTGTATTTACTTGGTGTCAATTTTTCACACCATAAAATCTCAACTTTTTGATTTTCATCAAGGGAACGCACGCGAGATATTTTTAGTAAACACCAGTATTTGTGATTTGGGGTGAAAGCAAAAAGGACATTTAAATGACATTTTCCAAAAGTTTAAAAATTTCTAAGATAAGATTTTTGGTGGGTGTGGAATAAGTGGGTTAAGATTTAAAGGGTTTTGAAAGAAACGAACAGGCTAAGGCTCAACAGGGTTAACTAAGCGGATCGTCAACACTAAAGATGAGTGTTGGAAGGGTTTTGGGCTTGAAGAGATATGATAGAAAGGAGTTAAATCCTAAGGAATGTCAAGGTCATCTAACTGCACCTATACCGCGTACGGTACTCTACCAATGTGGTCTCGAAGTGCATACCAGGAGCAAGTTCTAATTCCGGATGCATGCATCGGCACACTCAAACAAACGAATAGTGAAGCATTAAAGATGAATGCTTATATTGGCTCAAGATACCTCACTGCAAGTTTTTGGGTTTGTTTGTGCCTAGCCATGCGATGCCCCTCTTAGATTATCATTTTAGACCTAAGAAATTCCTATCTTATTTACTCTTAATTTCCAAAATACCCTACTCATATATGAAAATGCTCCTTCTTAAGACATTTTAACTCAAAAAATTTTGAAAAATTTTAGCAAAAGTGAGTTTTTTTAAATAAATTGAGGAAGATTTTCCGAATTTGCTTTTGGAAACAAGAATCTAATAAGCAATACCGCTATCCCACACTTAGAGGAACATTGTCCCTAATGTTCTCTTGAGTTGGGATTTGAGAAAAATCCCACACTTAGAGTTTGAACATCGGAAAATGTTTCTCAAGTGTTTGTTTTGGGTTGGAATCCCACACTTAGTGATAAGCTTAGGATATGGTATGGATAAAAATAGAACAAAATGATCATATCAAAACAAGGATAAGAACGAGGAAACTCCCCTATATGGCTACGGCATTGAGCTGAGCATCTGAAAAGTAGACTGCGTCGGCACCAGTGTATGTTGGCTCAGACTCCGTCTTCATGAAGTGCACTCGAGCTCAAGCGGTATACTCATCATTCAAAACCATCCACCAACTTCTCTCAAGCATAACTCAGACTAAATGGATAGATTGTAGAAAAATGAAGTGATAACATAATCAGGATGCAGGTAGAATCAACCAAGATGCACCAAATGCTTGATAGAGATAACGGTCGAGGATCCTAATCATCGTGAGCCACTGATGTAACTTAACAGCTTATGATGATTTGAAAGTGCTGAATCCTATGACCCTAATCACCTATCACCAAAGATCTTCTCCGACGAACTGATGGAATGAATGTAATGTTGTTCTTGTCAGACGAGATCTCCAGCTTCCATTTCCATCCCGTCTTATGGAATGTTATGAACATATGGTGAATGTCGAGGTCATTTGCTCGATGAACAACTCCGAGAGAACCAGAATGTGATCATCTTTTGTCTCCTGAAGATATATCATTCCCCATACTAAGCAATGCTCCAAAGTTTCCAAATCTAATGAACGATAGTGCTCCCCTTGTCATTTCTCCATTATACTCTAAGATTCTCCATCCATAGGCGTTGGTCCCTGTCTGTTAGGCATTTGTACAAACAATAGAGCAGACAAATGTGATCTAATAGACATGTGATTATTCCCTAAGTCATGGATTCACTTGGTTTTGGAAAGATTTTTAAAAGTGAATGTTTTTGAAAAACAAACCAATGTATGACTTCAAGTTTAATCACATGCTTAAAAGCGTCGACCGCCTATAATTTCATTTCAACACAAACAATAGATATGGAAATGCTAGAAGATTCAGTTAAATCAGGCAGCCAAGTATAAAGATTTCCAAAGCACATATTTTTAAACGAGTTCGAGCATAATACACATATTGACATACAAATCATGTTTATCAGATAAATCAATTAAAGATCCTATGTATGTTCGCAGAAATATATGTAAGTACCTAAAATGCTCGAAATATGTGAGTGGGTGTGTATGATTACTAAGGCACCTAGATAACAAAATTCTAGCAGGGTTCCATGTTTGCAAGTGAAAGGATGTTAAGAACTCTAGATAATGGTGAAATAGATTTTTCCAATGAAGTCCAAACAAGCGAGAGAAGGAAAGTTTCAGGGTTTTTTGCAAAAGATTGACATTAAAGTTTAAAAACCATGACTTCAAATTTAAGTTCCAAGTCATTTTTGAAAACCTTTTCCTTTTTGTTCACTTAAATTGAAGAAGACTTTTAAATATGCTTTTTAGGGTTGCATTTTTTACTTATTGGGGTTAGTTTACTACTATTACTAATACTACGTTAGACACGGGTTGCCTCCCGAGAAGCGCTTGTTTTTGTTCGAGTCTCGAGCCTGACTCTAACGCTATATTTCAGGAAATCCTCGTTCACTTGTATCCATCAGTAAACACAAGTGATAGTGTTGGCACATACCTATGTAGTTAAAGCAGGTTATTCCTAGGGTATGTCCAATCAGATTAGAAGGTACGTCGAAGTGAGTGATTTGTTTTACTTGAGGTATAATAAATCTTTCAACTTCTTGTACTTTCTCAGTTTGGTTTTTCAGAATGGGCAGGTCAAAGAGGTCCTTATCTCTCGATGAAATGTATGTCATTATGTAGTAGAGAGATGGTTTGTAGGGCAACCTTGACGCAGAACCCATCTTACTTCTTATGGTCTTTGGGTTGATGATAATGTTGTACTCTGGGCATGGAGGTGGGACATAGTCCATTGACGTCTCCAATCTCGTAGCAACATTCTCATCAACTACTTGGGAAACTGGTATGTTTAAGGCAATAGAGGTATCAACTAGATCAAGGGGCGATTCATCCTGAGAGATATGTGGGATATCATCAACCACGTCGGTTTGAGTTGGGATGAGGTCACTTCTCAAAGTAGGTGCACATTCCTTCCGTCCTGAGTCTTCTGTGTAAATCTCCACCTCCGGGCTCTCCATTTCTATCTCCTCGTCTACCTCGTCAAACTCGTCACCCCGGCCGGAAGTTATGAGTTGCAATGGTTCGGAGAGCTCCTCTAGAATGAACTCTTCGTTGGTCTCGGACGTTGATAGGTTAAGAGTGGGTGGAAATGAAGATTTAGAAGATTGGTTAGGTGTAGGATTAGAAGAAAGTTTGCAACCAGACTCATGAAAATGAAAGTCTGTGCCAAGTGAAGTAGATGTGGTGTGTGTGTTCATATCATCTTCCTGCAGCCTAAAGTTGGTTCTATCTTGATTCTCATTTCCCTTACTACTTACTTGTTTTCGTATTTCAGACAGCTTATTAGAACTTATTCTAAGCATGTCTTCTTGTTCTTTTAGTAATTGTTCAAGTGAGTTAGAAGAGGGTGAGAAAACAACATTACTACTAAGAAAGGTCAAAGACGTATCTCTCAAGTCAGGACTCTCGTACGGTTGAGGTTCAGATACAGGGTAAGATGAGTATGGGTAGACTTCGAATGGTTCAGGATAGTAAGGATTGTGTTGATGTGGTGGGAAAGCGTAGGGGTCATATTGATATTGTATTTGAGGATTTAGGAACCCTACGTTATCCGAATAAGTCCTATTATACCTTTGACATTCGTTATCTAAGTGGGAATCACTCCTACATCTATCTTGAACAAGACTATCAAATTGATCTATTAGTTGTTGTGAATTTGCCATTTCCCAAGTCTTTTTAGAGATCACACGAAGAAGGTTTAAGAATTAAAGTTGTAGTATGGAGGGAAGTTATTCTAAGCTATGCTAAGTTAAACTATGCTAATCTACGGGCATAAAGTAACTTCGGATAGGGATGGTGAGTCCCAATCCAAAAGGATCTCTTAAAAACTAAATTTGTCTAAACAAGCTCCAAATCGTACTACCGTCCCCGGCAACGGCGCCAAAAACTTGTTACAGCTGAAACGGTCGTTACGCAACAGCTGCAACGGTGTAGTTTTAAATTTATAATAGTCGGGGGGAGCCAAACCTTCCGAACAACCTACTATTACTTGGTACGAGTACCCGATACTAGTAAGTGGTAAGGATGATCCAGGGTCGTTCCTCACGACGGTAGAATTGAAACAGAGCTCACTCAGATAACTTAGTAATTAAGCTGGGTTTTGAATAGTTGGATAGGTTTGTATTTGGTTTTCTAATTTATTTAAACTAATAAAACATAAAATAAAAGGGAAGCTAGCATATTTGCAACACTTAAGGATGACGGAGACGTGGCTTATCATGATTTAGGTATGATGTTCAATATGGGGCACATCTAGGTAACAGACAAATAAACTACAGATGTAAACACTAGGACCCTACTTCTTTAGATAGATTCTAAATCAGTATGTCACTGAGTACCTAGGCTATCGTGATTCTGATCAGAACAGGCTGCTCAACCCCCCTCACCTGTCTTTGTGGAGACAGTGACCCTTAAAGGGTGCAGGAATAAGGTAACAGACTGCCCATTGGGTTATTCTGACCGTTCTTAACACCTAAGTCTAAATGTTATTATCTAAACGTGTACTGATCATTATCCTTGTATTCTAAACTATCGATTTTGTAGAGTCTAGGGGTTTTAAGAATCCTGAACCACTGCTGGGCTTGACTTTCATCTCTAGACTCATTCCTTACGTTTGATTAGCTCAAATACTTCTGTCATGATCTAGACTCTCCTTTGCAATCAGTCATTCAGCCCTAGGAACACCAGCGGTGTACAATGCATACTCATTCCACAGCGTACCACACTAGGCACCGTTCACGATGTACTACACTTAAACAGTTCCACAGACCCTCGTAACCAGGGATATGTTGTAGATTTTATCCCTAGGTACAGGTACGGTGTACTATGTCGAAATGTTTCCATAGCTTCAGTTCCAGGGGTGGACAGACGGTGTACTGTAACATTTCCACAACTATATTGGTTCCTAGGCCATATTCTAGGGTCTCTAGGTAATCCACAGTGTTGGCACATACGGCTTTTTCCGGAGCTTCCACGTTGTACTCCACCAGTGGTGTTTCCAAAGCTATACTCAGTATTTCAGCCGAATTATAGTGACAGACACGGCTTCGTACAAACATACAGATAACATATATACCGTAACTTAGGCCTACAGCTAAGGTGATAGTCACGCGAAGGACTGGAAAGGGTGATCCATAACTAAGTCTAGATACATGATAAGTTTAGACAGATACAGAGTTTAACAATTCCATTAATCATACCTAATCATGGCAAACATACAAGAAACTACTCACAAAGCATGGCAATAAACATTTCCAACATTAATAGATCACAAATATCAAACAAGAACATTATGACAAATTAATATAAGAAAGGATAGATATTACCGGTAAATAAATGCGAGCAGAATAACACTTGTATTTCTCCGAATAATATCCCAAGTATTACAAATGCTAGCTTCTACGAATTACATTACATAGCTACTCCTAAAGCGATGGATTCTCTCCCTAATCTTCTAACTAGTTTCTAGAGAGAGAAACTAGAGAGAGAGACTAGAGAGAGAACCTAACTACCTACTATTTCTCCTCTAACTCCTAAGAGTAGTGCTAGAGAGAGAAAGCTACTAATTATTCTAGTGATAGATGAATGAGTATTGAAGTGTGTGTTGTTGGTGTAGAATGTGTTCAAAATGATGAAATGAGGCTTGTATATATAGGCAACGCACAACCGTATCCGTAGACCGTATCCAAAACTTCAAACGCACAACCGTATCGCAAACCCGAATAAAAATCAGATTTTTATCGCCTAAACGCACGATACGGTTGAGCTAGGGCAAATACGGGAGAACTGGAGCGTATACGGTTGAGCGTAGGGTGAATACGGGAGAACACAAGTCGTATACGGCTGTGCTAGGCCGTATACGGTCTAGCTAGGCCGTATACGGTCTGTGCTAGGTCGTATACGGTCTAGTTTGGCCGTATACGGTCTAGCTCTCCCGTATCCTGATTCCTCGGTTCTTCGTTTCTTCGTTCGGGCGTAACTTCTTCATCCGATGTCCGTTTTGAGCGTTCTTTATATCCCTGAAATCGTAATTGAAAAACGAAGACAATGAGATAAGTTAGAGGTCCTAACTCTATGTCTTGCTCAAAAAGTGCTAGAATACGTTAACCGGAAGATTCAATGATTGTTTGTGCTCTATTTTACTCATTTTTAGGTTGTTTTTTTGCTGATTCTTGAAACATCGTCTATATTTTAGCCATTACAATGAAATGTAACTTTTAAGTTCATATTTGAGTGTTTTCATTAATAATCGGGCTAAAATGGTGAGATAATGGCACACAAAAACATGACTTTTTGCGTGTCATCAAATTTCTTTTTACCTTTTCTAAACAATCTAAGGATGATTGCACATCTTCTATTATTCTAGTTCTATATGGACTTATTGAAAATTTTTCTTTTATATGTTTTCTGAATTTTCTTAATTCTTCTATCATTTCTATTATTTCTTCATTTGTTGATTTTCTTTCCTTTCGTTTTCTATAAGGACCTCTTTTATTTGTTTTTTCCATTTTTATATCCTATTATTAAGATCTGTTACTACTGAACTTAATTCTTTAACTTGATCCTTTAATTTATCTAATTGGTTTTCTTTGTACAAATTAGTTCTTCTAACTGGTGCTTCCATCTCTTCATTTATTCTAGGTATCATCGAATTGCTTGACTCACCTATTATATTTCCTAGTTTTAACTGTTTAAATCTTTGACTTTGACTTCTTAAAAATTGTTTTTGTATCTTATCTTCTTGTATTAAAGTACTTGTTTTGTTAAATAATTTTTCTGTATATAATCTATCTAAATTTTTATATTGTATACTTAATGAACTATTTGTTAGTGCATAAGCTATTCGATAGTTTACTGTTAAAGGTATATCTCCTTGTTCCATTAATCTTTTATTTTTGAAATCACATGTTATTCCTATACAATTATTTATACTTTTTGTTTCTAAAGGTATTGGGTATTGTAATGTAACGTTAAACTTAATACATCCATATCCTAGATCTCCATCTATTCTTCCTAAAATACTATATTCTTTTTGTTTTATCCTATTATCATCTACTTGTAATTCTACTGGTGTTTTAATTCCTTCTCTAAAGGTTGATCTTATTATTATTTGTATAACATTTATGTGTATATATCCAATCTTTCTTCTATGTTCTTCTTTTATTTTTTCTAGCCTTTTTGCTATTTGTTCTATTCTTACTATAGGTGCCTGAAATCTTTTATTAGCTTGTTCTATCATAACGTTTTGCTCTCCTTGCATAATTCCATAATAAATTATATTTTCTCTATTTAATCTTTCAATTAATGATCTACTTATACCTTCTGATTCTTTTAGACTAAGAACTCCATGATTTTTAACTTTTGTTACTAGTTTTTTATCTAATAACACATCTGATAAATAATTTCCTATTTCTTCTTGATTTTCTATATCCTGATATTCTTCAGACATTATTAATATTCTTTTCTATATCCTTATAGTATAGATTAATTCTTGGTATTCTAAATTTATTTAATATTAATTCTTTGTTGTTTATTTCATAATTAAATTGTTCTAAAAAGTCTATTCCTAGCAGCACATTTCTTTTTTCTGGTTTCTTTTTATTATCTACCATGATTTCCATTTCTACTTTCAATTCTTTACTAAATATTATATCTATCGTTGTGTACTTGGTATTAGTTACTTTTTCATAATTATATTTACTATAACTAATTTCTTCAACTGAATCATATACTTCTGTTACTATATCTGGACTTATATAACTACTACATGCTCCTGTATCTATTAGTATAACAATTATTTGATTATTTATACTTCCTATTATGTGATACTGACTGTAATTTTGTGTATCTAATTGAATTTTTAAGCTTTTCATTTTTATAATATTTCTAGTTATGAATGATAAAATTTCCTTCAGAATTTAACAAAGTTATAAGAGTTATCAATATACCTGACTTTCTTATGATGACTGTTGTTTGAACGGAATCTCCAACCCAATACCGGAATTTGTCCTTGACGCTTTCCTAGCTTTGACGGACTTCTCGACGGCTTTCCAGGGCTCTAGGAAATCTTTCCTTCTTCAAACGTAGACTCATAAATAAATAGTATATTATTCTTATAAACTTGTTAAATCCTTGCGGATTTGTGTTAGTGACACATTATTGTTCTAGATAATAATTTTTATTAGAACTTGAGAAATATTTTACAAGAGAGAATAAGATTACAAGTGAGCACTTGACTCGAAAATTAAGCACACCTCGATATGGGAAATAGCTTCCCTATTTATAATACATTAAAGTGGATGCTATTCACGCCACTTTTTAATTATTTCCGCCAAGATGATAAAATTCTTATCCCTTGGTACAATTATTTAGCTAATAGTACAATAAAGATGACCCTTGGGCCATATCCTTCTTTTGATTACATTATTGCTTTGATATCGTAAGCACTGACGTTTTTAGGCTTCAATAATTGCTTCTTCGTCACTGCTTATTTTGCCTTCACATATCTCACATGTGTGATCTTCTAGAAATTCTCCATATAGTTTGTGACATAAAAATTCTTTCACCGCTCTGCTGTAATTAAACTGATTATGCATGACCTTGGATGTAAAATCCTTAAGAATTCTTTTATCTAATTCCGATGCTTCCTTGGATTGATAACTCCAGATTATTGTTGAACTTGCTGCATAGTTAATCCTACCGTATATTTTAAAACTTTTATTTAGGATTAATGCATAATTGTTTCCAAGATGATCTAATTCATCACCCTGCATTACTGCTTTTCCAATTACCGGATAATTTTGATTGCTTACACCAATTTGACATAGCTGAATTGCTGGTTGCGTTACTTCACCGTCTTCGTTGAATTCTGGGATAGTACCAAAGATTCTCAGAAAACCTTCCTTTTCTTTTATTATCTTATTAATGAAGTTTGTTATTGCTGTCTTCATCTTAGATGGGAAGTATTTGAACATATCTGCTCCATTAAAGTATATACTGCTTGCTAACCCTGCCTGAAACATCATGTAAGCCTTTATTGGTTCTACTTCTGGAAGTATTACTGCCTTCGGACCTTGATAACCAGTATCTATTGGATAGACACTAGTTTCTTTATCTTCTTCTTTATAATTTAAAAGGAAATTGTATTCCTTTTCCATGATCTTCTTTGTTAGCCGGTTATTTTCTTCAATTTGTTGCCTGGTTTGGATGCCACTGATTGTCAAGCTTGGTTTTTTAATTGTTCCCAAACTATGCATTCTTCGTTCTTGTGGAATTGCTCCTTTTGCTGTTTCAACTGGGCTTGTTACTTTCTGAGCATAGCTTTCTGTCTTTTTGTGTTCTTCGAGTGCCTTCTTCTACTAGACTTAAGTATTTTTTGTGTATAATACCTGTTTGTCCAGTAATGAATATTGCTGCTTTACTCCATTGATCAAATATTCCTTGATTTGGACCATTAAAGATTACATAGTATGTCTTTGCTCTTTCTTCTTCGTCCATTTCTTGCTTTATTACTTCAGTCTTCATTTGTTTTGTTGAAATTGATGTTGTTGCACTTGAACTCTCCCTCATCAATGAAGGAAATGATTCTTTTATTCCTAATAGACTGATAACTTCATTTATTTTTTCGTATTCTTTTTGAAGAGCTGCCGCTTCTTTTTGCATTTGTCTGATAGCTTCATGCTTTTGCTGAATTTGATCTTTGAGTGATTTTTGTTTCTCCATAATGGTTTGTGTTATTGCTTCCATTCCCGTGTTAGAGTATCTGCCAAATAATTTTGACTTCCTGGTATGTATACTGCAATAAAGTCAAATTCTTGTATAATCAAACTCCATCGTAAGAGTCTGCCCTTACTGTATGATTCTTTTAGCTTGATATTTATAAAATCTTTTACATAAGTATTGTCTGTTTGAAAAATAAACTTTACCGGTTGTAAATCCAGTCGAAATTTCTTTAATGCGTTTATAAATGCTAAAAGCTCTTTTTCATGGACTGTATAATTTTGTTCTGCTGGTTTAAACGTTCCAGATGTCCATTTTGATAATAAAACCTTTTGTTTGATCCCGAGGGATTCTTGTTGCATCACAGATTGTTCATCTGTTCCTTGCTGCCTTATTTTTGACCGATTGGTCCTTATTGCATCCAATCCGTCAAAATTCTTAAGAAAATTCTTAAGATCTGATGGCTTGTTGTTCGTGATATATTGCTTAAACTCTTCATATGCATACGGTACTGCTTGTAAGATTGCTCCCCAAGTAGTACTACTTGCATCAGTGTTTAATATTAGCAAATCACTGGGCTTTGCTACATACAGCCTTGGTAAGTTTTTACAAATTGTTTTTAATCGTTGAACAGCCAAAGTGGCCAAATTATCCCATTTCCATGGAAGTTTTACTGAAATCATTTTTTGCAATTTTTCTCTTTCTTTTGCTAAGTGTTTTATAAAACCTTTTTCTCCGATGTAATTTAAACATCCAAGAAATCTTTGTATTTGTTGTCGATCATTTAATTGATCCGAAAATTCGTTTATTTTTTCTAATAAATGTTTCCGAGGTTCGATAAATCCTCCTTTTAATATTTTCATTCCTAAAAACTCTGTTTCTTGTAAAGCAATTTTTGCTTTTTCTTTATTTAGAATAACTCCCTTTTCGCCAAGTTGAACTAAAACCTTAGCGACATTTTTTAAATGATTTTCTTTACTACCTGGTGTGAATATAATTATATCGTCGATATATGCAAGACATATAGATTCTAAACCTTTTAGATTAAAATCCATAAATCTTTGAAACTGACTTGGTGCTTGTTTTAACCCCATTGGCATTACATTGTATTCTAAATGCATCTGAGGTGGACAACTAAAGGTTGTTAAGGGTTTTGTTACCTCATCTAACCTTAGTTGAAAATAACCTGATTTTGCATCCAATGTCGTAAACCAGTCTGAATTTCTTATTTTATTAAAAATGTAATATTGTCTTGGTAGTTTGTACGCATCACCTTTTGTTGCTGCATTCATTTCTTTGTAATTAATTACCAATCTTCGTTTTCCTCTTTTTATTTCATTATGATTTTCTACATAGAATGCTGGGGCACTATGTGGACTTTTTGAATGTCTAAGTATTCCTAATTCTAGTTGTTTATTAGTTTCTTCTCTAAATTCTTCAACATCTCTTTCTGTATATGGTATCGTATTTTTTACATTTATTTCTTGTGTTGGGTCTTTTAATTCTATATGAACTAGGATATTATTTTTATTCTTTTCTGGGTCTAAAGGATTTTGACTACTAATTGATTCTAACATAGTATCTATTTGCACTTCTATATGCATGAAAATTACATTTGATAAAAAACTTTTTACATTGCTCATAATTCTCCCCCTTAGAAAATGCATTGTTGTATAAATTTTTGTTGTTACCTGCTTTTGTTCTTGGTTCCTTAATGGTGGACATGTTAGACTAACTGTATCTAATGTTTGAATAAATGGTTGGTAATCTTTTAAGAAATTATTTCCTATAATTAATGGTATTCCCGTATTTTGCTTATAAATTCCAGATAAAGGAAATCTTTTTCCTTCTATTAGTATTACTAAGCTTACTGATTTTTCTTTAATCAAAATTGTTTTACCATTTGCTATCTTTACTATTAATGGTTTTTCTAATTTCTTCCAGTAACTAGTAGGTAATAATTTTTTCATTCCTAGACATATTGTTGCTCCAGTATCTAAATATGCTAATACATTTCTATTATACAACCTTACTCTTATAAATGTGCTATTTTTACTCATCTTCACTTTCACTTGAATAGTATCCTTCTGATTCACTTTCAGTTTTTAAACTATATGTATCGAAATCAATTGATTCATTTTCACTATATTCTTCTTCTATAGGTTCGAATCCTATACTATATATCATTTTAAGTTTTGCATCTTTTATTTTATCATTTTTAGGGCATTCATTAGCATAATGACCTATTTCCTGACATTTCCAACATCTACAATTTTTCTTACCTTTTGGACATATTTTACTTTTATCCGTATTATATTTTCTAAATCTTTGCTTATATTTGAGTTTCCATTTTCTTCCTAAATATCTTTTGGGTGTATATTTATAGTATTTTTTCTTTTTTTTTATAATACTTTTTATAAGGTTTTGTACATCCATATTCTTGTGGTACATCGTCTAATTGTTTACAACATCTTGGGTTGACGTTTTTAACATAAGACTTTTCTATTTTTCTTAAACATAACTCTTACCTATATTCTTTTGCAAATCGTTCTATTAATCCTAATGTTTGAACTCTTCTTTTTCTTGTTGGATCAACTATTTGTTTTTCTATGTATTGTGTCATAGGATAGGGTAATTTACTCAAAATTATTTCTAATAATCCTGTTCTATCTATAGATTTATAATAGTTCTCTTTTACTTGACAGAAAAAATTCTCTATATAACATGGATCGCATATCTTCATATTACTTAGTATTCTTATTATATTTGGTTTGTCTTCTTGTCTAGCTTCCTCTGGACCATATCCAAAGAATTCATTGAATATTTCTTGTGCTAGTGTGTTTAGAAATACTAATTTTACTTCTTTTGATGTGTCATTACCTTGTGCATTTACTGTGATGGTCGTGTTTGTTATCCAATCTGCTAATGTTCCTGACGTTTTATATTTTACGTATATTATAAAATTTCCTAATGTTAAATTACTTATTGATTCTTCTCCTGTTTGTATTAGTAATTTTAATTTATTTATCCATACTAAAACTAGATCTTCTGCATTTGACGCACAATCTATGTTTAATATGCCTTCTATTATACTTCGCTCTTTTTCCTGAAATTTTGATGGTATACTTCTTTTTAGTTTTCCTTCATTTTCAAAATATCCATTTCCATAAGTGTACTCTTTATAACTATTTTCTAATTTTTGACTAAACGTATTACTTGGACCTTCTTGTTTTGGTGATCTAGGTCTTTTTGGGCTTAAGGGGTTTTCATTATCTGCCATTCTATATGTTGGATCTTCGTTGTCACTATCTATTCCATAAATTATTCCCTGAGTATCTTCGTCATTTATCTTAGCCATGTGTGTGTTATCTATTTGTAATCTTTCTACTAATTTTGTTAATTTATCTATGTCGTTCATTTTAAAATGGTGGTTCTAAAGTGTAATTAGTTGATTGTTTTCTTTTAAAGAAATTTATTAAATCTTCTTTTGTCAATAACTTTTGTAATAATGTTAATGTTTCGATTGATTGTGTAGATGAACTTTCTATAGCTTCTTTAATATTCTTTAGACTAGTTTCTAGCCTACCTAATCTATTGTTTATTTCATCCGTATTTTTCTTTAATATTTCAATTACTATTTTTATTTGTTCTGAGACTCGCAATTGATCACTCATATTCTTTTAATATTTATTTGTCTATTTTTCTAGCTTTATAGCTTTGATACCAAAATTTACTCTCCCTTGTTTCATTAAAACTTAATAGGTTTAGGCGGAACATATTCTTTGTTTATAGACTCTAAGCCTTTCTTTGAGATCTAAAATTTCGTCTTCGTATCTTAGTTTTGCTTGCAAATATAAATTAAGCTGATCTATTTTGTCATTTATTGTATTTTGTTCAACAAAAGTTTGATACATTAACCATAAATGTTCTTTATGTATTTTTATACTATTTTCAATTAATTTTTTATTTCTTTTTATTACTTCTAAATTTTCTAGAGTTGTTCTTATTAGACTTTGTGTATAAGAGTTTGCTAATCCTAATGGACCTTTTTCCATTCAAAACTTTTATCTTTTCTTCTTATTTGAAATAGTGACGATTTTAGCGACGCTTTTCTTTCGTTACTGTTGCTAGTTAGGACTCCTAAATTATATCATCAACCTATAACTTTTTTTTTTTTTAAAAAGATAATACCACACACACCAATTACGAATATTTACCTCTTTTTTTACAAATATATAAAATTGCCCACCTGAACTTGAACCCTTCACCTCTTGATTGTAGGGACACCTCAATACCGCTAAGCTAATAGCTCTTTGTTATCAACTTACAACATTTTGATTGGTAGTTTAGTTTTAGGCTATAAACCGTTTCACACGGTTATCACGGTGCGTTCAATTAAACAAAACTTCTTCAGGTTTCTAGAAAAAAAATTAGAAATTTTGAAGAAAAAAAATGATTTTGTTTAAGTTATGATTTTATAAAGATATTTTTTAAGATAGGGAAACCTATGATTTATAGTTTCATATATTTCTTATTTGAAAAAATAAAAATTGTATCCTTACATTCAAATGGATTTTCTGAATTTCCTTTAATTTCTCATAACTAAATGGAATAACGAGAGTTCTAAGGGCTTCCGTTAAGACGTTAGAACATGTATACAAATTTGTACTTTGAAAATAATATATTCTCTATCCCCTTCAATTTTTGTTTGTCCCCCTTGTGACACCCGTCAAATTAGGACTTATAATTAATACCTAATCAACCGTTAATACATGTAATTAGTTCCGTGTTAGGCTAATTAATGTATCAATATATATATTGATGAATATATACAATTACACAATTTAATTAAATTGTACTCATTATAAATCGAATGTAATCCGGTTCAATTAATACAGACGTTGGTGAACCATTTTATTAAATAATATAACATTATTTAATAACGCTATTATATCCAAAATATTATTTTGATAATATTTCGTACACAATTCGTATTGTACAAACAATGACTACGCGATTTAAAATATTAAACGCGCAAACAATCAAAATAAAGTTAAGTTACATTTTATAACTTAAATATTAAGTATTTGATGAAATACTTCAAGTGAAATATCGAATAATTATTAGTATTTTAAATCATGTATTTAAACGCGTAAAATAATAATTAAACGTTTAAACGACCGGGGAAACGAACACCGCACGGAGCAATTACGGGGACCGAAGAAGTTGGAGGCTTCCACCAAAACCCTGATGTGTTAAATCCAGTTATAAAATTTATCGTTGATAAGTAAACCAAAAAGTACCTAGCTAGACCAAAACACAACCGGGCAGTGGACCCTGTCGAGTGGTAGTATATTCGGGCTCGAACACAGGGAACTTGGTTTATACAATCAAGATAAGTGTGAGCAATTTAAAGAGAGAAAATAAAATGTGGTTGGTTTGTGTGACCGAATTGTCACGATGCTTAAAACTACAATTTATCTTTCAATGAGAACGGTGGACTCAGGAAGAGTCAAATTAGTTGTTTGGAACTTTCAAATATTAAAAACAATGCTTGCTTGGATTATTTCACTAGTGATTTCAGGGTGTCGAATTATAACCAGTTAAGACATATGCTAAGGTAACATTCATCAAACATAAGCTCAACGTTCGCTAAGACCTATCGTTCAACTTCAATTAACAAACATATGAATTAATCAAGTAACGGACGTACGCCATGGTTACAAACTTGCACAATTTAGCTAAATCATTTGACACATTCCAAAGTTACGTTCGCAATTTTGTTCAATTGTTTATAGACAAATAATCAATAGCAATTCACTAGGTTGAAAACGTTCGCTATATCAATTTGTAAATTACCAAATGGCCAAATTCTAGAGATTAAGCTCAATCACACAAGGTTCTCCGATTAAACATAAATTAAGATTTTAAGAGTTTGCAAATCAACCACACAACAAACATTCGCTATAATTGCTAACTTATATTTATTTAACTAATTGTTGTTACAATTACCAAATGCTTTTTTCCACAATTGACAAACAACTTATTTAGGTACTTTTTATAAGCAACAAACGTTCGCTATAATCGCTTAGTGAAAATGCCAAAAGTTTCATAACAACAACAAGCTAAACTCATACAAATTCATGGTTGATTCACAAACTCACACATAAATTAACACCAAAAGATATACACCCCTAAGCAACTAGCTATTTCATCCAAACAAGCATATAAGTAACTAGCCACTCATAGTGACAACAATCTTCAAGCAATTGCAAGAAATAAGTGGAATCATAATTATCTTAAATTAAAATGAAATGAAATTGTACCCAAAGGTGCTTGCACAAATTACAGTGAGATTTGTTGCTGATGTTCTCCACAAATTATCAACTGTGATTTTTGCTAAGTGAAAGATGAGTGAAATTGGGGTTTTTGGTCGTGGTTTTTGTTGAAAGTCAAAAACCCAGAACCAAAGTGGTCTCTCTTTTGGTAATGTCGTGTGAAGTCTGCTCTCCTCTTTTTTTTTTTTTTTTTTTTTTTTAGGGTTATAAAAACCCATATCTTCCAAATTCCAGAAGACCAGTGGACATTTCTTGAGCGGGAAGAAGTTTGGACGAAAAAATGGTTGGGGCATTAATTGCTTCTCCATGGAGAATTTCACACGCAGATAAAGTCCAACAATTATCGAGCTCCCTTTTATCCGCGAAGAAGGTCTACAGTACCCCGCCGAATTACCCGATCGGGTGAGCAAAGGTACCCGGACGGGTAGCCGCCCATACCCGATCGGGTTGGTAGAGTTACCAGGACGGGTGGCACCATCTTTCAGCTAAGGCCCGATGCTGTGACATATTTGAACTAAACAACCCGTTCGCGCTAAAATACCCGGACGGGTGGACCAACTTACCCGGACGGGTAAGTGTCCATACCCGGACGGGTGTGTACAGTTTCAGCAACTTCCAAACTTAGCTTCAGAATTCACCAAAACTTCACCAGTTCCATGCATTTCCATGTTTAGACCTGAGATAAATTTCCAAACAAAATAAGTATCGAAAGTTCTCGAAATCTACTCAAATATCTTTGCAAAACAATGATATCGCGATAGATTTATATAACCAAAATGAGCGATATCAAATATCCCCACACTTGAACTTTGTTTGTCCTCTAGCAAATCATAATTTTACCATTTCAAAGCCCCACTCTTGCAACGTTATCAGTGAAGATCAAGTTTACCAAAATAATACTTACACTAACTACCAAAGCAATTAGGCAAGCAACGTATGTATAAACATTATAAACTCAAGATGTTTTAGTTTGTCAAGCCCGAATGCATGACCGAGCACCTCACATAAGGATAAGTGTTTAGTCACTCACTCTCAACCTATAAGACTACAAGGCAAGGAAGTAAGCAATGTAACACTCAATCAAGCCAAGTCGTGATGCATTGTTACCATAGGCTTGCAAAAGGATCAAATCTCCACCGACTTGGCGTGAGCACCAAGTGAGATCTCAAAGGAGGTATTCTAGCATGTGTTGTAACAAATGTAGGCTAATTATGGAATGGGATATGATAGACACAATAATTGGTGAAAAGTGGTAGTCAAGACCCGTGAAAATTGTGGGAATGTTACCTATTGGCTTAAACACGTGACAGTAATGAAACTTAGGATTCTCGTGCTAAATCAATTCAAATTATTATTTGTTCTCATTTATAACCCATGCTTCAACAATTGCACACAAATAACCAAATTGATTTTTCACATTTTATTGGAATAATTGCACTCTATGACTTTCTATGAATCCTGTGTAACGAACTTTCGGACCAACCATCCTAGACCGGGCAAAGGCCTTCGGTGGCTAGGTGTAGAATACCCCTCGGGAACTACTTGTTCAGGAATCCAAAGGCCATTTAGTTGACTACAATCCTCCAACCATAAATTTTAAGCTCAATAATTAACTTCTATGCATTTAATTGTTTCCAACCTCAATCATAGAATTTAACACTAGACTCCAAATTCAAAACCATTTAAGTCACATTTTTGGTAAAATTCGATAATTTCCAACTAGGCAACATCTTAGAAAAGTGATGGTTCGGGAATTGACTACACAAAAATAAGGCTAATATTTAGTGGATTGAATGTGGAAGTTTTCTAGGGGTTTCTTAGCACTAAAAACGAGTGCTAACGACCTGTGTAAACTGGATATAAATGGTTTTAAAGCAAAATAAGATCAAAAATCCTAAGAATACCTCCTCGTCTTCGACCCCACCTAAATCACATTTCTATGATCCCACAGCGGTCTTAAAATGCATCACTAAGGCAAGTTCTAGAACAAACTACAATCACCGGCACACTCATAGCAATCAATCAGTAATAACACTAAAGATAAGTGTTTTTCTCAAATAGGCTCAAGTTTCTCACAATTTTCATAGTGGAGGCTACAAGTGTGCTAGTTATGCAATTCACCCTATTAGGTTGCTTTTATGACACATCTCAAAAGGTTAGTTTGCAAGAGGGAAGATTAATTCACTTTTAATGTAACATCAAAGTTTAAGATTTTCAAAGCAATCAATCTATTAAGGACAAGCACATCCCTAGCAAATTATCATTTTCCGGCCTTTCATTGGAATTTGCAAAAATCTATCAGACCCAAGATCAATAACAGACCCAATAAGTGACCAATAGCCCGTTAATGGGATTCGTAAAGTTCGATTGGAGAGCCAATAGACTTTATAAACCCAATAAAAGGTAAGAAACCACAATTCACTAGAAATGGGATTCACGTGAATACCTCCCCACACTTGAGATTTGCATTGCCCTCAATGCAAAAACAGTAAAAAAGTACGAGTGCGAAGGGGCAAAGGGAACGAGAACTTCCCCGGAGGTTTTGCATGAGGGCGAGGAAACGCGAGCTGGCTCTTAATAAGCGTGAGATCCATTCCAGCTCGGCATGCTAAAAGTAAGACAAGCAAACAACACAAGAATTTTTTTTATTTTTATATATAACTTAAATTAGGCATAATAGATAATAATAATAATAATAAAAATAAAAAGGGTATATGAATGCTAAGCATCCAAAGTACCAAAAGGGAAAATAACACAGAATCGAAAATTGTTCAAAAGTTTACAACCCAAATAAGAATAAAATAAAGTAACACCCTATAACCAACCCCCACCGTGGGGCGGGTCTTGGGTGGGGTCCTGCTGATGCTGCTGGTGCGGATATGGAGAAGGAGATCCAAAGAGCCAATGATGATGGGCTTCCTGTTGCCAGTTAGAGGGCTCGGGGACAGTCCAGGTGTGCGGCTGAGAGGTAGACGGAGGGGATGACCAAGTGGTGCCCCAATCTTGTTGCTGCTGATGATAATCTGAGGTGTGCATGTGCTCATGGTGTCGCTGGAGCTCTACTAAAGCAGCATCCCGATCATAAATAGGAGCAGGGAGGACACCCCCCGGCTCGCCCCAACGAGGTGGGTGATGATACAGGATAGGCACATGGTCGGGCACATGGTGGTCCATCCGCTCATGGTCGTGAATGAGCCAATCATTTTGGTATTGATTAGCTCCCCACTCATACCTGGACTCATCCCTGAAAGTCACATTCTCCCGATGCCACTCTTCTTGTTCTCCCCATCTTCGATCTTGCTCAAGTTGTATATTGTTGAATCTGGACATAAAACTCTGCCAATACGCGGGCTCCCCAGATTGGGAACCTTGACCAGGAGCTACGGTTTCTGCAATCCCCTCGTCCTCCTCTTCTTCAGCATCCTCTTCGTCTTCTTCATCTTCTTCTTCAGATTCTTTCTGTGAAACATGTTGTTTACCCCGTGATCCTTCCCGAGGTACCCTCACCCGTGAGGATGACTCGGCAGGGGAATAAGGAAGGTATTTTCCCCCTCGCATCCTGACTACCCCAGTGGGTCTATACATGTCGACACCAATGAATAGTTTCGGGTTGGGTACAACAGTGTAAGGGTGGTTCCGAGGTCTAAGGTTTACTCCCAAACCTTTAGCAATCCTGGTGATAAAATGACCCCCACACAATTTGGACTCCGGTTTAGGCCCACTTGCATATGAATGAAGAAATTTACCTACACAATACGGAAGGTTTATTCGTTCCCGGTCTCTTAACTTAAGTAAATACCACAAATCTGCTTTCGATACTTTCTCCGTGTTCTGCCCCCGAAGCGTGATGGTGTGAGCCAAAAGTTTTTGTAAGACTTTATCTTTCGCATTCCTTAGGGCACTTGAGGGGTTTCTTCCAGACTTATATTCTTTGTCACTAAACCTAGCCCAAACCTCAGCGGAGACTTCGCCTTCGTCTAGGCGAGCCCCTGTCAGAATATATCTATCAAACCAATCGGCGTTCAACTCTTCTCGGGTGTAGATTTGCAGGAAGTTGGCCAGTTGCCTAAGCGACATGAAGTGAGGATTTCCCCCCAGTTTGAAACCCAAAAAATAACAGTCGATACCATCAATGACGAACGTTTCCAGGGTGGTAAGGAATTCCATAGTGAGTTCCTCATAAATCGGTTCCTGGATCTCAATCAACTTCTGAAAATCTCTGACATCAATAACTTCACCATCAATACGCATAGACTGAGTAAGAGCTCGTGTGATCTCACGAGCAAAACCGACTTCATTCAAAGGTGTCCAATCGATGATTCTCGGGTATTCGCACTCTTTCCTGTATATATTATACAATGCCTCACAGTTCTCCATATAACGGTGGTGCTGGGGCTGAAAGATCAGATTTGGGTGGCGGTCCCTAGGGAATAGGTCTGCAAAGATACTCAGAGGGTATTGAGGCTGAAAAGTTTGCCCCTGGTTATTCCTGTTTCTCTGCACAACACAACACAACAAATATACAAAAAAAATGTCCAAAACAGATGTTAGTGTTAGCCCAAGTTTGGCAAAATGAGCGATTAATGTCACAAATAACAACCACCATAACCTAACAGCTCCTAGTTCACCATGCCCAACACCACTTAAACTCAAAGTCGACTTTTTGAGAAAGTAACACACAATTTCCAATCAAGACTTAAAGTTGCATAGAGGGGTATGAAGTCTAATCTAAAATAATGCTTGAAGAATGTCAATGATACACAATTTAATCAAACAAGTTTGTCCATCAGAATTTCATACTTAATCATGTAATGTACTATCAACTTCAATTCCATCGTTCACGTTCCACTAAGTTCATAACTTCAATTTCAAACATCAACTTCAATTATGCATTATAAACACAACTTGAACTCAATCAATGCCTTATAATCGAAAGTCATAAAAATCAGTCAAACTTTGACCAGAAAAGTCAACTTCATCTTCCCCAAATTTCTCAAGAACCCTAATTTCTAGAATTTGCAAATAATCAACGAATAAGCAACAATAACCATAGCAATCATGTAACACATGCTAATCATCACCAAATAACAAGCCATTATCGCAGAATTCGGAGTACCCAACAATTAGTCATAAGAACCCTAATTTTCAAAGTACCAAAATCAAGCAATTCAAGGATGAAAACGTGATAGAAACAAGTTAAATACATGAATGTAGCACATAAATCAACAATTACACACAAGAAAACATCCCCACACTTGATTTAAGCTAAACCCGTATCTAAGTGTTCATACCAAAAATTTGAGCGATTTAGCAAATAAAAGCAGTTAATGAGTACCTTAGAAGGTCTAGATATGATTAGAAAGTGGTTAATTGCAAGATTCTTCAAGAAATTGGGGTTGAGATCGTGATTTTAGTGAGTGGGGTTGAAGGTATGAAGTCGGCAGAGGGAGAGAGAGCAGGACGGGTATGTTTGTGGGTTATGAACTAAGTACAGAAAGAAACCTTAAATCCTTTAAAAAAAAACGTTGGCCGACATCACACCCGGACGGGTCAAACAAGATACCCGGACGGGTCGCAAAACATACCCGGACGGGTCAAACAGGATACCCGGACGGCTCGCTTGATGGTATTTTTCAACACAGCTCAAGGCTCGGTGCTGTGACACTTTTTCAAAGAAATACCCGATCGCGTTCTTTTACCCGATCGGCTCACATGACATACCTGGACGGGTGGATTTCATTTTCAGTTAAAAATCACACATTCACACAGCAGCAACCAGGTAAAGCACATAGGCAAATAAGAAGCCAAATTTAGCAACACTAAGCAGCATCAACACAAGATATGTAGCAAAAATGATACCAAAAATAATATTAACAATAAAACAAAAAGGATATCAACACGAGTTTCCTCGTGATCGGGCTTCATTTATTAACGAGTCCAAGCTAGACTCGACCCCGAATTCATTTGTCCTTGGGGTACGTTGCGAGCTCCTTCCACTCGCCATCAACTTCTTCTTCATGGTAAAGCTTTAACCGATGACCATTGACAATAAAAGTTCCTCCATCCGAACCGAAAAGTTCAACATATCCAGACGGATAACCATGCTTGACCGTATAAGGACCGGTCTACCTTGGTTTGAACTTTGGTTGTTTTAACTTGAAACGTGATTGAAAAAGAAGAACTTTGTCGCCGGCTTTGAATTCTTTCCTTGTTTTCAACTTCCGGTCATGCAAAACTTTAGTCCTTTCTTTGTAGAGGCGGGAATTCTCATAAGCTTGCAATCGAAGCTCATCTAACTCATGGAGTTGTAACATCCTCTTTTCTCCCGCTTCAACCAAATCCAGGTTGCAATTCTTGAGCGCCCAATAAGCTTTGTGGTCAATTTCAAGAGGTAAATGGCAAGTTTTTCCATAAAGTAACCGGTAGGGTGTCGTCCCAATAGGTGTCTTGTAGGCGGTTCGAAACGCCCACAATGCATCTTCTAATTTCTTTGACCATATGGACCGGTTGTCTTTCACCGTTTTCTCTAGAATCCTTTTCAAAGCACAGTTAGTGTTCTCGACTTGACCACTTGTTTGTGGGTGGTAGGAAGTCGAGAACCGGTGATTTACCCCATACTTTTTGAGAACTTTTTCTAATTGAGCATTCGCAAAGTGACTTCCCCGGTCACTAATCAATGCTTTAGGCATCCCAAACCGACAAAACAAACTCTTTAAGAAGTCAATAACCACCTGAGCATCATTCTTGGGCAAAGATTTTGCTTCCGCCCATTTGGACACGTAATCAACCGCCACCAAAATATACTCATTCTTGAAAGATGGTGGGAACGGTCCCATGAAGTCTATGCCCCAAATATCAAATACTTCGCAAACTTGAATGCTAGTTTGTGGCATTTCATCCCTTTTTGAGATGCTTCCGGTTCTTTGACAAGCATCACAAGTTTGACACAAAGTGTTCGCTTCCTTGAAAATCGTCAGCCAATAGAAACCCGCATCATAAACCTTCTTAGCGGTGACCGAAGGGCCATAATGTCCACCGGTGGGCCCATAGTGACATTCATCCAAAAATTTTCTTGTTTCACCACCGGAAACACATCTCCTTATCATCCCATCCGCGCAAGCACGGAACAAATACGGCTCCTCCCAAAAATAATGCTTCAAGTTAGAGAAAAAATTGCTTTTCTCTTGGTGACTCATGCCCTTCCTCAAAACGCCCCCAACCAAGTAATTTGCCAAGTCGGCATACCATGGTGCCTCATTCTCCTTTTCATCACCTACCTGCAAAAGAAATTCCTCGGGAAAGGAATCATCAATATTAGTATCGCCTTTCTTGTCAAGATGTGGATTTTCCAATCTTGACAAGTGATCGGCGGCAAGGTTTTCGGCTCCTTTCTTATCCTTAATCTCAATGTCGAATTCTTGTAAAAGAAGAATCCAACGGATGAGACGGGTTTAGCATCTTGTTTGTTGAAGAGATACTTTAAAGCCGAATGGTCGGTGAAAACTACGGTTTTAGATAGCACAAGATATTGCCTTAATTTGTCAAAGGCAAACACCACGGCAAGTAATTCTTTTTCGGTGGTTGTGTAATTTTGTTGGGCCCCATTCAAGATTTTGCTAGCAAAGTAAATGGGTTTGAAATGTTTATCAATCCTTTGTCCTAGGACGGCTCCTAAGGCAAAGTCGCTAGCGTCACACATGAGTTCAAACGGTTGGGACCAATCGGGGGAGACAATGATAGGTGCCCTGGTCAATTGGTCCTTGAGGGTCTCAAAGGCATCCAAACACGGTTTATCAAACACAAAAGGAGCTTCTTTCTCAAGAAGCTTGGTCATTGGTCTCGTTATCTTGGAAAAGTCCTTGATGAACCTACGGTAGAAACCGGCATGACCTAAGAAACTCCTAATGCCTTTCACATTTGTGGGTGGGGGTAATTTGGCAATCACATCAATTTTAGCCCTATCAACTTCAATACCCAACCCCGACACCTTGTGACCCAACACTATGCCCTCTTTCACCATGAAATGGCATTTCTCCCAATTCAACACTAGATGGGCTTTCTCACATCTCTCCAACATTTTATCCAAATTGTTCAAACATAACTCAAATGAGTTGCCAAAAACCGAAAAGTCATCCATGAAGACTTCCATGGAGGTTTCAACCATATCGTGAAAAATGGCAATCATGTATCTTTGGAAAGTGGTCGGAGCATTACAAAGACCGAAAGGCATTCTCCTATAGGCATAAGTGCCGAAAGGGCAAGTAAACGTGGTCTTTTCTTGATCCTCGGGGTCTATTGGGATTTGAAAATACCCCGAGAATCCATCAAGAAAGCAATAAAACTCGTTTCCCGCAAGCCTTTCGAGCATTTGGTCAATAAAAGGGAGGGGAAAATGGTCCTTTCGTGTAGCATCATTTAATTTTCTATAGTCAATGAATAATCACCAACCCGTGACCATCCTTGTGGGTATCATTTCGTTTTTCTCATTAGCCACAACGGTCATGCCCCCCTTTTTCGGTACACAATGTACCGGGCTCACCCAAGAGCTATCCACAATAGGGTAAATGATACCCGCATCAAGAAGCTTAATTACTTCTTTCTTGACCACATCCACCATATTGGGATTAAGCCTCCGTTGTCTTTGGACAACGGGTTTAAAATCATCAACAAAATTGATTTTGTGCTTACAAAAGGATGGGCTTATTCCCGGTATGTCGGATGTTCGCCAAGCAAAAGCTCCTTTGTGAGCCTTGAGTACATTCAATCATTTAATTTTTTCATCATTCACAAGGGAGGAGGAAATGATTACGGGTAGGAGATTTTCCTCATGGAGATATGCGTACTCCAAATGGCTTGGAAGTTCTTTCAACTCCAAATCACGTGGTGGATCCTCCAATGACGTCTTGATCCTCATATTGTCATCCTTTGTGAGCTCCTCAAAAGTGTCCTCACATTCGAGCTCTTCTTCATCATTTGTCTCTTCCATGCTCATGACCAACTCCTCCTCGGTCATTCCTTCAACATTTGACTCTAGCAAGTCAACAAGCTCCGATTCCAATCCAAGCAAGCTTTCCAATTCCTCATCCACCGCATCATCTATCACATCAATTCTAAAACAAGAGTCATCATTAGAATAAGGATGCTTCATGGCCTTGTCGACCGTGAAAGCAATCCTCTCATCCCCTACACCTAAGGTCAATTTCTTGTCCTTAACCCCTATTATGGCGTCCGCGGTGTGTAAGAACGGTCTTCCTAGAATCAATGGTACCTTACTATCCTCCTCCATCTCTAGAATAACAAAATCTACTGGAAAGGTAAATTGGCCAACTTCAATCAACATGTTTTCCGCAATCCCAACGGGATATTGGAAGGATCTATCGGCTAACCTAATACTCATGCGGGTGGGGGTCAAGGATCCTAGGGCCAATTTGGCATAAAGCGAATATGGCATTAGATTTATGCTAGCACCCAAGTCCGCAAGAGCATCACAAGTGATGATTTTGCCCAAAGTACACGAAATAATGAAACTCCCCGGGTCACCGAGTTTGGGTGGAATTTGGTTTTGGACAATTGCCGAACATTCTTCGTTCAAAAACATAGCCGAAGCTTCCGAAAGCTTTTCTTTGTTACTCACTAAATCCTTGATGAATTTGACATAGTTCGGCATACCGGCTAATACATCAACCAAAGGCACGTTGATTCGGATGCCCTTGATCATGTCTACAAACTTCCCGTATTGGGCCGCCATCTTTTCCTTCCTTAACCTTTGAGGAAAGGGGATTTTTGGTTTGTAAGCTTTTACCACAGGTGTAGGTGACACCGGTGTCTCCGTTGGTGTAGGCGCCTCAACATTCTCTTCACCTTCTTCCTCCTCAATTTCCTGCACAAAAGAGTTAGAAATATTTTTGTCTTTGGCTTGAGGTGGTGGTGGGAGTTCCTTCCCTCTCCGTGTTGTAATAGCATTCAGATGCTCATTCCTCGCGGGTGGTGGTTGGTATGGTTTGGATCCTCCACTAGAAGAAGATGGTTGTTGTCTTGGGTTTTGTTGTGTATTACTCGGTAAGCCACCGGTTGGCCTACTACTTTGCCCTTCCGACAAACGATCCATCTTCCGTTCCAAGTCTTGAATGGAAGCTTGTTGGTTCTTTTGACCTTGCTCCACGCTTAACCTTATGTTCGTCATTTGGGTCTTCAACCTTTCGGTGCAAGCATCTTGTTTTGCCATGAAGTCTTTCATCATTTGCTACATTGGCGATAGGGTTGGCTCTTGTTTTTGAACCGGTGGTGGGTTATTGTGGCTTGAAGGGTTTTGGTGTTGGTTTTGATTGTAATTTTGGTTTTGGGATTGGTTGTAATTTTGATTGGAGTTTTGGTTGTAAGGTTGATTTGGCCGAGAAAATCAGTTGTTTTGGTTGTAGCTTCCTCCTTGGTAACCTCCCGAATTTCGGTTTTGATAACCACCCCGTTGGTAGTTCCTCATCCCCCGCCATTGGCAAATCGTCTTGTGCACAATTAGCCGTGGCATGATTTCCGCCACAATTACCGCAACCATCTCTAAGCTCTTTGATTTCACCTTTGATTGTCTTGAATTGTGCATCAAACTTAGAAGATAAAGCCTTGATTTCTTTCATCATGGCCGAGTCATTGGAGCTTCCACCTCCACTACTAGTTCCTTCCACGAAAGCAACATGCTTTTTAGCCGGTTTTCCTCCTTTATCCTTAGCCCAATTTAAGCTTTGGATAACTTTGTCTTCAAGAACCCTCCAAGCTTCATTCGGTGTCTTGTAGAGGAATTGACCTCCTCCCGAGGCATCAAGAATACTTGCCGAATCCAAGTTAAGACCATTGTAGAATAACACAATGATTGCTCTTTTCTTCAAATCGTGACCATGGCAATTCCTCAACATTTCTTTCATCCGACACCATGCCTCTACCAAAGTTTCGCCTTCTTGTTGTTTGAAGGCTCTAATCTCATTCAAAAGTCTTTCGGCCAAAGCCGGAGGATAAAATCGTCTAACGAATGCTTCCCTCATCTCATCCCAAGTAGTGATGGTGTTTGGTTCAAATTCTTGATACCAAATCTTTGCCTCACCACAAAGTGACATAGGAAACGTCCGTAGGCGAATCACTTCATCCATATTCGCCCCATATTTGAAATAGCTCCCGATTTCACGAAAGCTAGCAATGTGTTGGTGCGGATCGACCCGAACCCTTCCGTCGAATTGTTTATCTCTAATGAGTTGCATATGATGCCCCTTCAAAGAGAAATTATCATTTTCAATTTCTTGAACCCGTATGGCCGACTCGGGTGTCGGTGCCACGGTTCTCGTCCGTGAGAAAATAGGGGTATCATCCTCATCCGCCATCTCTTCTTCACCTTCGGAAGGTGTAGAAGGATCTTCTTCGGGGGTTTGAGGTTCGTCCACAAAAGTCTCTTCCACCTCAACGGTGTTTCCCGAAGTTGTAACGGTATCCGTTTGACTACTAGATGATTCCGACGATCTTTGCTTTGGCTTCCTCCTTCGTTTGCTCCTTTTGGTCTTCTCCGGATTGGAGAAGGGACTTAGAAGCTCTTTACCGGAGCTCCTTGTGTTCATCCACTACCAAATCAAACCTGAAAGATCACAAAAGATAAAACCATCAACACACCGGCCCCAATACAAACAAAATATAACTTTTCAAAATAAATTCTAGAAAGGATCAATTAACCACACTTAAATCAAGATCACAAATCAAATTCCCCGGCAGCGGCGCCAAAAACTTGATGTGTTAAATCCAGTTATAAAATTTATCGTTGATAAGTAAACCAAAAAGTACTGAGCTAGACCAAAACACAACCGGGCAGTGGACCCTGGCGAGTGGTAGTATAGTTTGGTAACTTCGGGCTCGAACACGGGGAACTTGGTTTATACAATCAAGATAAGTGTGAGCAATTTAAAGAGAGAAAATAAAATGTGGTTGGTTTGTGTGACCGAATTGTCACGATGCTTAAAACTACAATTTATCTTTCAATGAGAACGGTGGACTCATGAAGAGTCAAATTAGTTGTTTGGAACTTTCAAATATTAAAAACAATGCTTGCTTGGATTATTTCACTAGTGATTTCAGGGTGTCGAATTATAACCGGTTAAGACATATGCTAAGGTAACATTCATCAAACATAAGCTCAACGTTCGCTAAGACCTATCGTTCAACTTCAATTAACAAACATATGAATTAATCAAGTAACGGACGTACGCCATGGTTACAAACTTGCACAATTTAGCTAAATCATTTGACACATTCCAAAGTTACGTTCGCAATTTTGTTCAATTGTTTATAGACAAATAATCAATAGCAATTCACTAGGTTGAAAACGTTCGCTATATCAATTTGTAAATTACCAAATGTCCAAATTCTAGAGATTAAGCTCAATCACACAAGGTTCTCCGATTAAACATAAATTAAGATTTTAAGAGTTTGCAAATCAACCACACAACAAACATTCGCTATAATTGCTAACTTATATTTATTTAACTAATTGTTGTTACAATTACCAAATGCTTTTTTCCACAATTGACAAACAACTTATTTAGGTACTTTTTATAAGCAACAAACGTTCGCTATAATCGCTTAGTGAAAATGCCAAAAGTTTCATAACAACAACAAGCTAAACTCATACAAATTCATGGTTGATTCACAAACTCACACATAAATTAACACCAAAAGATATACACCCCTAAGCAACTAGCTATTTCATCCAAACAAGCATATAAGTAACTAGCCACTCATAGTGACAACAATCTTCAAGCAATTGCAAGAAATAAGTGGAATCATAATTAACTTAAATTAAAATGAAATGAAATTGTACCCAAAGGTGCTTGCACAAATTACAGTGAGATTTGTTGCTGATGTTCTCCACAAATTATCAACTGTGATTTTTGCTAAGTGAAAGATGAGTGAAATTGGGGTTTTTGGTCGTGGTTTTTGTTGAGAGTCAAAAACCCAGAACCAAAGTGGTCTCTCTTTTTGTAATGTCGTGTGAAGTCTGCTCTCCTCTTTTTTTTTTTTTTTAGGGTTATAAAAACCCATATCTTCCAAATTCCAGAAGACCAGTGGACATTTCTTGAGCGGGAAGAAGTTTGGACCAAAAAATGGTTGGGGCATTAATTGCTTCTCAATGGAGAATTTCACACGCAGATAAAGTCCAACAGTTATCGAGCTCCCTTTTATCCGCGAAGAAGGTCTACAGTACCCCGCCGAATTACCCGATCGGGTGAGCAAAGGTACCCGGACGGGTAGCCGCCCATACCCGATCGGGTTGGTAGAGTTACCCGGACGGGTGGCACCATCTTTCAGCTAAGGCCCGATGCTGTGACATATTTGAACTAAACAACCCGTTCGCGCTAAAATACCCGGACGGGTGGACCAACTTACCCGGACGGGTAAGTGTCCATACCCGGACGGGTGTGTACAGTTTCAGCAACTTCCAAACTTAGCTCCAGAATTCACCAAAACTTCACCAGTTCCATGCATTTCCATGTTTAGACCTGAGATAAATTTCCAAACAAAATAAGTATCGAAAGTTCTCGAAATCTACTCAAATATCTATGCAAAACAATGATATCGCGATAGAATTATATAACCAAAATGAGCGATATCAAACCCCCAACCTCTTTCTCTTCTTTTCTCATTTTATCATTTCCCTTTCTCTCTCTCTCCACTCTTTTCTCTCTTTCTCTCTAACACCACCACACCACCACCGCCACCTTCCACCCTCAAAAACCACCATAAAAACCCATTTTCACATCTCGCTCATTTGAAGAAAAAGAACCACGACATCACAATCTACATTTCTACCTTTTCGGTTTCTCCCGGCGTTAACTTGTAAGATTCCTGATAAATCCCGAAAACTCTTAAATTTCATTTATTTTACTTGAAAGTTGTATATTTAAGCTTGGAATGTCCAAATATGGGTTAAGTAAAAGTTTTGGGCCGAACGGAAACCGGAAAACACATTTTCGACACAAATTCCGTCCATCAGACGTAAGTGTCGCACGGACCAAAGCAGTGGTGCGTCACTTTCTGAAGTGACGCATTAAGTGTCGCCAAAAGCCCTAATTTAGCGTCACTTGCCTAAGTGCCGCTAAAAGCCCTCTTTTCTCGTCACTTCCTAAGTGTCGCGAATTTCATACCCGTCACTTGTACCCGACACTTGCTTAAGTGTCGCCCCGAAATCGAATTGTAATCTACCGACACTCATACCCGACACTTGCCTAAGTGTCGCCCCTTATGCGTCACTTCTCTTAGTGACGCTACTAATACAGAATTTACCATTTTATGCGACACTTCATGAGTGTCGCCTAAACCCTTAAGTGTCGCTATTAGTTACGCTAAAAACAGAAAGTATGCAAACTATTTTTACACTAAGTGTCGAACTTGTATAACCTCAAACCTTTATACGATACGACTTCTAAAACACATTGGGACTTACTTTTAAGTATAACACTTCGAAATCATAATGATAATGTTGAGATTATTATTACAAACAATCACCAACGGGCCGTACACGTTTTCAAATACTTAATCAAATCAACCAAATCGTAGTCATTTGGACAAGTTAATCAACCAAATCGTAGTAATTTGGACATTCTAGTTGGACGAACAACTACAAAGGTAGTCTTTATAGATACCTACTCACGTTATAACCATCGCGTGTCGTGGACACCCTCATGTTACAAGTCTTCGGACATCACTACTCGGCTAATCAACTCAAGTTTATTAAGTTAAACTCTCAAGACTCAGGTGAGTCTCATAGCCCCTATTTTACTGTTTTACTCAGGGGTTTGATACATTGCTCGATTTATTTACATGTGAACGCAAGTACAATCAAATCAAATAATACATGAGTTGTTTTCAACTAATCAATCTAAAGCCCTCCACAACATAGTTTGGTAATACATTTGTAGCGTGAATGTTAGTATATGATATCATATAGGATTGACAATTATCGTCCGGGTTAGCAAGCACTAACTGGTCAAACGGACGTATTAACATTTGGGTAGACGAGTGTAGATTAGGCACTCGTAGGGGGAACCTCGATCGGAATTCCTTCATTGGACTCGACCCTCGAGTTAAGCTCAGACTATGTGCTCATGGCTGTATAACTTTTATTTTGCTTTACTGCAACTTAAATTCAATTAAATCTTGCGGTTCATACTATATGTTTTGACATACATACCTATGAGCTCACCAGTGTTTCGCTGACCCATCTTAGCATGTATCACAGGTACTCAGTAGTAAGTTGGACTGCCCTCAGGATTACTGTAGCTCGAGTCAGCATGCAGATATTAGAGATTTCCTTGCATTAATATATTTTGTAAAAGTATTTATGTATTGTAATCACTCATTTTCATAACACGAGCTATGTATAGCTTCAAATGTTGTAGACATTTCTTATATCAATATATTTTGTTAAAACGACGCATATAGAGTCGTTTACTATATATCCTTGTGTTGTGATTACTTGATTAGTCGCGCCCCGACCCGAACCGCTTCCGCATCATAATTTGGGGGTGCGACAGATTGGTATCAGAGCCTAAGTTTATAGTGAACTAGGTTGCATTAGTGGGCTTAGACTATGACCATTAGGCAGTATTTCCTTATTAGGCATGACTGGTTCAGGAATTACATCATACGACTTTAATTTAACATAGCCTGATCAACTATGTACAATTAAGGAAAGATGATGTGAGGTCTGAAATAGTTATGTTAAACGGGAGTACACTAGTTGACTCTGACCTCGAGAGAACCGGGACTTAAACATGTATGTGCTAGACACCCAATAGGCTATTATGTGATACTAAGTATACATAGATAGGCCTCTCTACAATCTTAGGCTATATTATATATGTACTATATGAATATAGGCCTCATTCTCTCTAACACTTTATCTCAGAAATGGCAAACACACCACCCAATTCATCCCGCTCTCATTCGTATGGATCACGAAACTCAAGGGTAGCTAGGAGGGACTCTGGGTTGCCTCGAGCTAGCCCCTATCCTACTTCAAACCAACTCAATAACCAGTCTCAGAGGCAAGCAACTGGCCAATGGCGATGGTTATCAAATCGACTCAACACCTGGAGGGAGGAGGAAGGAATCCAACTCCCCGCCTTAGACGGATAATTTTTCAGCATGGAAGTCTCTCCTTATACTCAAGAACCTGCTCACTTCACAGTACCTGTCTTAGCTGCCAGGGTACATCGTCACGAGCAACGACTTCGCGATATGGATATCGAACTGCATGAAACTAACGAAAACTGGAGACTCACATCACTCGATCGTATCAATCAAGTCTCCGAGGACCACGAAAATACCGTTAACAACATGGACACCCTTCGCAACCAAATGGGGGAAACCATTGAAACCATGGAGATCGTCCACAACCAAGTGATTGGTAACCGAAACGACGTTTCCGTCCTACAATCAAGGTTGAATCAGTGTGAGACACGTCTAAGGGAAACCGAAGACGCCCTCCGAATGGTTAGCAGACTGGCAGAATCTGTGGACCATCTCACCGCACTACTACCACAACTCAATCTACGTCAGAATTAGCTTAGGCTGAATCTGTACTCTATTATGCTTTCGTAGGACCTATGTAATTCGACCGGATGTAACAATTCCTGGCACTTTTGTAAAACATTTAAGTCTGTAACTTTTGGAACCAGTAACTCAAAATTGTCTACAATCTTTTGAATTCGTGATATCAAATGACAATTTCCTTCAATTATTCTACCTTATCAATTTTTACATTGTGATGTTGTATATTACCGCTTTTATATATATATACGTCTACTGTAATTATCATTCTGGTACAATTTCTTATGTACCCTTGTTTCTTTCTTGAAGAATCATGCCGCCAAAGAAGAAAAGTTACAGTGATGCTGAACTTAATGCCATCATCTCTTGAGCTGTAGCCGATGCCTTGGCTGCTCGGGACTCACAACAAACCAGTGATCAAACTGTCAATTCCACCCATGTGGTCAAACCCTGTTCGTACAAGGATTTTCTTAGTTGCAAACCATTGAGTTTCAAGGGCACGGAAGGTGCCATTGGACTGATCCGATGGATGGAACGTATTGAATCTGTCTTTAGCCTATGCAACTGTGCTGAAGACAGCAAAGTCAAGTTTGCTGCCTACACCTTTCAGGAAGGTGTTCTTAGGCACTCGTAGGGGGAACCTCGATCGGAATTCACATTTGGGTAGACGAGTGTAGATTAGGCACTCGTAGGGGGAACCTCGATCAGAATTCCTTCATTGGACCCGACCCTCAAGTTAAGCTCAGACTATATGCTCATGGATGTATAACTTTTATTTTGCTTTACTGCAACTTAAATTCAATTAAATCTTGCGGTTCATACTATATGTTTTGACATACAAACCTGTGACCTCACCAGCGTTTCGCTGACCCATTTTAGCATGTATCACAGGTACTCAACAGTAAGTTGGACTGCCCGCAGGATTATTGTAGCTCGAGTCAGCATGCAGATATTAGAGATTTCCTTGCATTAATATATTTTGTAAAAGTATTTATGTATTGGAATCTCTCATTTTCAGAACACGAGCTATGTATAGCTTCAAATGTTGTAGACATTTCTTATATCAATATATTTTGTTAAAACGACGCATATAGAGTCGTTTACTATATATCCTTGTGCTGTGATTACTTGATTAGTCGCGTCCCGACCCGAACCGCTTCCCATCTCATACCCCCTCCCAACCATCTAATTAATCATATAATGCTCTCTTTTTTTTACTTTCTGGGTATATCCCATCTTTTTCTAATTCCTACCCCCTGGTTAGTCTAAAATTGAAACTGATTCTGTACTGAACTGGGACCGATCTTAGATAAAACTGGACTGGAAAATGAAACACCCCGAAAACGTGACCATTTTTTTTTTTTTTTTTTTTTTACTCTTAATAATGTCCCATAACTACTCCATTTGTATAATTTAATTTTAGTAACTTTCCCTAGTTGAAACGAGCCTTTTAGAACCTAAAATTTCAGTTTTTACCATCAAACGCGATCCGGGAAGGTGGGCGGGATCGCGTTCCTTAGTTATAAACTTTCTGGCACCATTTTTGCCTTGCGAACGCGATCCGGCTCAATTCTCAGGATCGCGTTCCTTAGTGTATTTCAGAAATCAGCCAAATTTAATTTTTTTTTAACCAACTTCAAACATGCATAACTTTTTGCTCGTTATGAGTTAGGACCTGAAATTTTGCACACACATTCTCTATGACCATATAAACATGTCCTCAATTCCACTTTTTCAATTTTTGCATTTTAACAAGATTTGACCCGTAGACGAGTTTTAGGCCATTTTAGACCAAAAATCTCAACTTACCAATACTCAAACCATTCACATTCAGACTTTAAACTTTTGACCACTTATTCAACATCACATTTAAGACTTATGAACATAAATACATTTGACTTTCATCAAGTCTAACTCAGTTTGACTCGTAAACCCATTGGTGACCCATTTTGACACCAAAACGACCCGATTGGGCCTCTGACCAAATTGACCCATTCTTTTAGTCAAACTTCATTTAATGGACTTGTCTAAGTCAAACTAACTTGCTAACATCAACCATTTGACTAATTCCACTTTCAGAAGCATACTTTCTCATTACACATACTTTCAAACTTTTTACATAAAATTTGACTACTAAGTCTGACTTTAACTTTAAGTTTAACTTTCAACAAAACATCACAAGTGGGACTTAACATTCTTTCAAAACATAAGCTAGTGTCATAACTTTTACAAAAGGGGTGTACATGTATCATGAGCATGATTAAAAGAGATAAGACTTGTTACCGAACTAAGTAACAAGCTCCACCAAAAGCTTCACACGTGCCCTTTACCCAAGTCCCCTCTATTAACATTTGGCTCACCTAAAACGTTTAAACATAACACATAAGCAATTGCTTAGTAAGTAATGGAATCTTTTACATAAACATAAACATAACATCACATTAAGGATCCTTAAACATCATCATGCTAACTACTAAGAGTTAACATTTATACCAAGCTAATGGTCATGATCCATTACTTGGAAAACCGTCAAGCTAATGGCTCACCCATTACTTGACTCTACTTTCATATCCATCTACTTACCTTTATCTTGAAACTTAACACAACTTGAAATAACTTCTCTTGCTTGATCACCTATACAAATAAATACATAGCATGATCAATTAACATAACACTTTACTTTCTTAATCTTAATCTCATAACTAGGTGTTACTCACTAACACCTATCTCATCATTTTCACTTAATCTTATAACTTTAATTCAATCATACAATTAAGGTGCTAGACCTCTAACACCTATTTTAATCATTAGTGTTCCATACTTTAACTTTAACTTTCTAATCACATGTAAATGGGTATTTATCACTCTTCTAATCATGATTATCATTGATCATCATCAACATCATCTTAATTTATCACTATCCATACATACCCACTTACACATGATAACACTTTCTTTTATCAATTTATCAGAAATTAAACCTACTACTTAGTTCATAAACACATGTGGAACACCAATTAAGCAAATTAACTAACTTACATGATCTTTCTATCATCTAGGGTTTATAAAACTTAACCCCAACATAAACTAAGCTCAAAGAAAGATCAACATACCTTATAGAAGCTTAATTTGATGATTACAAACTTCAATCACATAAACCCTATGTCAATTTCTGATTTCTTCTTAAGGTTCTTGGTTTCCCTCTCAAAACACACGCACACATACGTATGATATAAAAATCTGGAACTTTTTAGAATACTGCAGGGGATATATATTAACATTTTTCATTCTTCTCCCCTAAACTTTACTTATTGACACATATAATCCCTCTGACAAGATTTCTTTTAATTGGTTAGTCCTCTAACCAAATTCTAAACTTTTCATTACTTTAAACATTCTACATATTAGATACATATAAAAACTGAAACGTAAACGTATATTAAACTATAAAAACTTACGTATTTTAGGGGTGTTACAGAAAAGGACTGGACTGAGACTGTAGTGTAGCCGGGGGTATACCCAGACACCTGGGGGGTGTCTTTAGAGTTCCCCATAGTTTAATCCATTGCATAATACTCCGTATTTTAGATATTTGGTGTGTAATAATTATAATTATTACCTACGTCTTAGACGAGTGCCATCGTTTCCGTCGGCACCACCTTCTTCTTTCGTCACCGTTGGCACCATCTTCTTCTTTGTTTCGTCGATTCCAATTTCTTTGGTTTATCGAAGAAAGGAAATTTGTTTAGTGTGGGTGGTCCTAGCTAATATTTAATGTATTGTTATTTGTAGTTTAATGTATGTAAATGTAGGTATATTGTTATATGTGGGTCCCAAAAATTGAAGTGATGAAACCACCATTGGCACCCTTGTGTCTGTCTTTCGTCGGTTTTGAATGCGCTACAACTGACGAAAGAAGTGGCGAAACCCCGGTTGGGAGTGGTATTATAAAAAGTGTTCACAATTATATTTTTAATTATCTTAAAATAAATGTTCAATTTGTATTTCAACCAAACGGGTATGTGTGATAATTTGAGTAGGGAATGTAATTGATTAAGTTTCTTAAAACTTTATGCATTTTCAAAGTGTATCAGGATGTATGAAGTATTACAAATATTACAAGTTATATAACCAGATTATAAACCAAATGAAGTATTATATTTATTTAGATTTAGATTATTATAACAGAAATTAGTTTAATTAAAATAAAACCTGAAATTATTCTCTTTCAAGGACTGAATTTGTTTTCTCCACGTAGAATTCATGTGATTGATTTGTTGCTTTACCCGACCACTCAAACTATTTCATTTTGTCTGTAAAAAACCTGAATTTTTTACTTTTGTCCGATAAGAAACACGTACACGTTGCCCATTTGTTAAACGTATATGCTCTCCGGCAAATTGAGCGTAGCTGTGGCGACATGCAACATAAAAGCGGAGGTCACATGTTAAAATTCTATCTTGATACCTCTTTAATCGTGGATTACGCGATTTACCTCATACATATTGGTCGTGAGACCGGTCGATAGTGTAACACCCCCAAATTTACTGTTTAGCGGAAGCATACTTTGGGTGTTACTAATCAATAATCAAAGCACAAAGACATATAGTAAACTACTCTACATGCGTCGTTTTAACAAAATATATTGATATTTAATTGTTTACAACATTTACAGCCAATACATAGCTCGTGTTCGATTAAATGAGAGATTCCAGTACATAAGTACTTGTATAAAATATACTAATGCAAGAAAATCTCAAATGTTTGCATGCTGACTCGAGCTATTGATATCCTGATGCAGTCCAAACCTACTGCTGGGTACCTGCGATACATGCTAGAATGGGTCAGCTAAAAGCTGGTGAGCTCACATGTTTGAATATCAAATAATGTTGTATGAACAGCAAGATTTAAGTAATTGAATTGCATCCGGCAATTGATAATGTAAGTGTATACAGCCATGAGCACATAGTTGAGCTTAACTCGTGGGTCAGTGTCACAGCCTGAGCGTTTTTGGCTCCACGAGTGCCTAATCCACACTCGTCTTCCCAAATATTAGTACGTCCGTTTACCCGGTTAGTGCTTGCTAACCCGGACGAGGAGGGTCAATCCTATATGGTACCATATACTAATATTCACGCTACAACGTATTAACAACTATGCTGACGGAGGACTTTAAATGATTAGTCGTGAGTAACTCATGTAGTATATGAAAAAGTTGTACTTGCGTTCACATGTTAAAAACGAGCATTGTATCACACCCCTGAGTAAAACAGTAAAAAGATGGGCTATGAGACTCACCTGAGTCTTGCGAGTTTAACTTAATAAACTTGAGTTGATTAGCCGAGTAATGAAGTCCAAAGACTTGTAACCTGAGGGTGTCCACGACACGCGATGGTTATAAATATGGTTGGGTATCTCAAAAGATCACCTTTTGTAGTTGTTCGTCCAACTAGAATGTCCAATTTACATTTGGTTTGATTGTTTGTTTGTTTGTGTTTTGAAAACATGTACGGCCCGTTGGTGACAGTTTGTAATAGTAATCTCGAAGTATTATTACATGTTTCGCTGTATTGTATAAGGTTTTGTTGGAGTAATTGTTCGACACATTGATGGAAAAGTGATTACAATTTTTAATGATGGGGGTCCGGGGGCAGCGCCCCTGGTAAGCGGGGTTCCAGGGGTGGCAACCCCTGGCGGGGTCCAAGGGGCTGGCCCCTGGTTGGGGTCGAGGTGCCAAGTCAGCTCAAAAACTTTTTATTTCTACTATATTGCTTTGGTGAAAAACACTTCTAGGATTTGAATTTGGGTAAAATCAAGTGATAAATTTCAGGTCTCGACACTTAGTAAAAACTGAGTTTTCTAGGTTCTGATCTGTGCGACGTAGGCTGTTATGTCGCAGGTCATAACTGCGACATTGAGCATGGCGTCGCTAAGTGCGATATTCGCAATTTAACGCGACATTAGGTGTTATGTCGCTATATGCGACGTTGTTGGTTCTTGCGACGTAGGGATCGATGTCGCTATATGCGACGTTAGCAACTTAATGCGACGTTGGGGGTAATGTCGCTATATGCGACGTTGTGAGGTGTTTAGCGACGTTAAGGCTGATGTCGCAATTGGCCCAAGCCAAATGCGACATCGGAGTCTGATCGGAATTTTTAACCCCAAAAACGCATTTTTCGGCTTCCGTTCGGTCCAATATTTTTACCCAACCCATTTTTGGACATTCTAAGCTTAGATAAACAATAATATGTCGAAAATAATCAAAAACGAAGGGTTTCGAGACGTCAGCACCACGTCAGCATGACCAAATCAGCGCCACGTCAGCACCACGTAGGATGACAAATCAGCGCCACGTCAGCATGACCAGTGCCACGTCAGCAAAAAGGTCATCCAATACATACAATAGACATTTTTGAAAAGTTCGATACATACAATAGAACGTTTGAAAGTTGGTTGCATACAATAGTAAAAGAGGTAAAGTTAAATACATAACGAAACAATTAACCCTTCTTAGTTTTCAACTCTTAGGAATTTTTCTTTTCTTATAACTACTTTTTAGGAATCTCATTTTTGAACATATTTTCTAATTTCCCAACATAATTAGTTTGAAAAGTGTGTAAGCTTTTCGTGATCAAACGCACCATAAGATAATGAGATATAAGTTTACGTGGTCAGGATCCGTTTGGTTCCTTCCACCACACTGGGTGTGAGCACATCGTATCCAGTGTGATTATACGCTGATGTAGTTAGTGTAATGCACACTACAATATTTGTTCTTACTTTTGTTTTATTTGTGTATTGAAGATTTGTTCTTTTTTTGCTCCGTCCCGATTCAAGTAATGTTAGAACAGTAAAGAATAATGTCTTTAAAGCAAATATATAATGCATGTATATGTATATTCTCAAGCCATTTATTCTGGTTGTTGATAATTATGATTATATGTTGTTGTCGAGAATAAAATAAATAATGAAAAAAGAATCAGATACGTGGAGAGAGGGAGGCACATGAAGGGTAGGAGAACCTAATCTGTTGCAGTAGCCACTCATGTCAAGTTGATCCATTTGGATTTTCTTCATGTGGGCATCCTATTAGATCCATAATTACTTTTTTTACTTGTATAACTTTGTGTATTAGTTAGTTAAACACTACTCGTGATGATCATTTTGGGGGTTAGCAGTTTGCTTGGCATTTGAACTTGGTGGGTGACTATTATTAGTTGGGTGTCTTCGGAGATGTCTACTATAAAGGTGCATGAATGGTGTTTGGTTTGTTACAGGTGGTTGGCTCTTTGCTTCCATAACAACTTCCACCCGACTATCGATTACTTAGTTAAAACGCTACGTGTATACTGTAAACAAGAAAAGAAATTACCGGCCACGTCAGCGTAAATGGGACACGTCATTTTTATCGGTTAACAGTAACCGGATAAACGAGTCACAAATTGCTAGAAATAAAACCAAATTGAAACTACATGTCTAATATTATCTAGAATACAGTAATAGTTCGTTTCTGTTTTAGATAAATCACCTTAATAAAATGTAGTATATTTCTATCTAAGAAGTACACCAATTCACATGATTCACAATATTATCCAAATTGACCAGGATTATCATTCTTTTTAATTCTTATGCACCTATTATCTTATATTGAATGCATGTCTATATAATTTCCATGTGGGCCCAACAAATAAATAGAATATAAGAATGGGACTCATATAGTATGCAATTGAAGATTCACTCAACCTTCAAAAAATGTCCCCTCCCAACACTTATTCCCCAATCAATAAACCTCATATACTCCTATAACAACTCAACCCAAATAATAACATTAACAACATCAAAGAGACCTAATTTCTACATAACAACTTCTAATGGGTTCAAAAGGTCATGTCAATATTAGTGTCACAACAATTCCATCACCTAGAGGCGCCAAAGACGATGCTAGTGGCAACAACGTTGGTGGTGGTGGTGGTTCGGTGAGCTCGCCTAGAGGACAGTTGTGTTTGTGTTCTCCTACAACGCATCAAGGATCGTTTAGGTGCAAGTTTCATCGACAAGGATCTAAAACGGGTGGTGGATGGTTTAGTCGATCCAAGTCCATGCCACCAACTCGAAATGATACTACAAGTGGTGTTAATTTCGCTCCTAAATCCGTCGAATCTACATAATTGTGATGTCATCTCTCGTGTTTGTAACAGGTTTTGTTTTTACTTGTAATCTTTTTTATGACCCTTTGATTGAATAAATCATTACGTTAGACGTTTCATATGTATTTACATTTAAATACTATGTTTTCTTTTCTTAATTTATTCATGAAAATATAGTAATACAAGGTATACTAGTTGATAAATTGGACACGTAATCCTATTAATTGTTTAAATTGCATGGTAAGTAAATTTTCATGAATCGGATTTCGTAAGATAAATGAATGGACACGTTAAGCAAATATTTAATTTGAAATATTAATAATAAAAAAAAAGGGTTAAAATTTTTATCACTAGATGATAAAAATTTGACCGTTAAAAAAAAAAAAAAAATGATATAACAAGATGTAATAGTAACTACACTATCATGATTCATGTGCAACAATTTACTCCACAAATTAACCAAACTCTTGTGATTGTACGAAGTGGGGCCAAATAATATGTCAATCATATGATTCATGTCAGTTATGTTGTTCTCGTATATGATCTCAATTTGATAAAATAAAATATTTTTATGATCGATGATATTTACGGAAAACTTCTTTATAAATTGTTAAAAAAAAAAAGAATTTGTAAAAAAATTGGGAAGAAATGAAAAATATCTTCAATTATTTGTTTTATGTGAAAGTTTACTATAACAAAATGGAAATACATGTTTTCTATTTTAAAACTACAAATGTGGATTTTCTATACAATATATAAGTGCGTTTAGTTACGGAAAAGTTTCTCCATTTTCCTTTTTCTATTTCTCTAGAGAATGAGAAGTGTTTTACTTCTCTAGAAAAACATGGAAAATCTAGAAAACATGTTTAGTTGCAAGGGGTAGAGTTTTCATTATAGTAGAGATGGAAAACTTAGAAAACCATCAAAAGTAGCTTTCGACTTTGTAGTTATAAAAAGAAAAACAAGGATTTTCATTTTCTTAAATTTTTTTTTTAGAAAACTCGAATTTAAACACGTTTTCTAATATTCTTGTTTTCTTAGAGAATTTTTCTAGAAAAGTAGAGAGTTTTCTGTAACTAAACGCACTCTATATGTCTTATTTTGAAGACGAACATAATGTCATCTCGTATCGATGTATCATATAATTTATCGAATACTCGATCTGTATTCTTCTTTCTTGAAAATATATGAATAACGTTCACAATCGGTATCAGATGGCAATAAAAACATTATCATTGTTTTGTTTGTTTGATGCTAATTATAATAATTAATAATAAAATTAAAAACTTTTTTGATGAAAAATATCTAGAATAATTAATCACTTTCAGGTGGCCCAACGAAACATAACCATATAAATTCAGATAGATTGGTATAAAAATGTTTGCGATAATTTGAATGATCGGTTACAAACCTTCAAAACACTTTGACTTTTTACTTCAAGTTGATGATGGTCTGATTAAGTTATACGTTATGGACCACGATTGTCACTTTCGAACATAATGTTGTAATCAAGCAACATCCTCGAGAATATAATATAATATAATAATGAATATTAGAGACTAAGACACTATTTTTTTACCAACGTATTTACACTAGCTAGTATCTAACTTTAATAATTGTACATTTGGAAAATAGTAGTAGATGCTACCTGTTTATTTATTTATTTTTTCTTTTTTCTTTTTTTTTTTTTTTTGTGACAAGAAAAGGTTGTTTATAAAAGGCAACAAGGTAGAATTCTTCCAAATAGCTTGGAGCAAAGAATATCTCATGTTTAATATGAGTAATTTCTTAAAATATAGATATTGATAACCATTTACTTGAAGACTATAGTTTTGTTTATAAAACATCGTTAAATTATGCACTATTTATTGTATTATAATCATGTATAATCCAGCAATTTGAGATGGTTGTGTTTATACTACTCCTTATTATGCAATTGAAAAACCTAAAAAAGATGTAATGACACATTAAGAGATGGTTGAGTATTTCTATTGGGCTGTCATTGAACTGGTGATGGATCTAGCCCAAAGCCCTAATCTGACATTTTTCATTGGACAAAACATAAAAACTAGGCCTGTAAGCGAACTGAACGTTCGACGAACTATTCGCGAACCGTTCGGCGGGAAGTTCGTTTATGTTCGTTCGTTTCGTTATATGAACGAACATGAACAAATTTTTACGTTCGTTTAATTATATGAACGAAAATGAACACATGTCTCGTTCGTTCATTTACGTTCGTGAACGTTTGATAACATGTTCATGAACGTTCGGTTAAATGTTCGTTTATTAACTAATCATTTAATTGAATTAATACATATTTGTATATCTTATTTTGATTAAGCTAAATATCAGATAGAATATTATTAATATTTCGACATTTTCATTTAATAATATTAAACATCTAGATATTTTTAACTTACAATTTCCCTCCACTCCAAACGCACCTCGACTAGTTACAAATGTGCTGCTCTTTCCAACGATCGGACCAAGCAAAGGAGTTTATCTTCATATTATGATCGTTTTGTAATGTTGAATGTGCATCGCAAAATTTCAAGGTATATGATATATATGTGTAGATATGTATATATATATATGTTCGTTTATGTTTGTTCGTTTAAGGTATTAATGAAGAAATGCATTAAATTATGTGTTTGTTCGTGTACGTTCGTTTGTGTTCGTGAACAAACAAATTTTCTTAATGAACGAACATGAACAACAAAATCTGTTCGCTTATCCGTTCGTGTTCGTTCGTTTGTTCGTCAAAACATTAATGAACGAACACAAACATACTCCGTTCGTGTTCGTTCGGTCCGTTTACAGGCCTAATAAAAACCAATAACATACGGAGTATCTTTTTAAGCCTTCTTTTATTATGACATCTACTTTTAGACTTCTAGTTGGTTTAGATAGTGTTTTAAGAAAGAAAATCCAGAACAAAGTAAATCAGCTAAAAGTAAATGTTATTTAGAGGGGCTCAAAAGTATTCGTATTCGAAAATCCAAACATTCAATTTGAAAATATCTAAAATTTCAGAATGTAAATTTCATATATTTCGGATAGGACTGATATCCGGTATTCGAAAATTTCCAAATTTTTTTATTTCCCCCCCTTTTAATAGTGAACTTAGCTGCCGTACTAGACAAATCATCCGTAAACACATCAATAAATGACGCAAATACTTAATAAATTGAAGAATTATGGATTGTTTTGGTTAGTTGCATATAGTTAGCAACTGTTTCTATTGCGATTCTCGATTTAAAAGCTTCAAAGTAACACACTTCGAATATTAGAAAATTTTGAATTCGGATAGTAAAATCAGAAATCTGAAGACTTCGAATACCCCTAATGTTATTGTACTTAGAGCATGCAAAAAATATTTGGTCAAGCCATTATTTTCATCATATTGCAACCATATATTTGGTTAAGGCCGACAAATGAATTTGAATGGTCCCGTGTACCATATATGAGGTCCAATGATAAACGCTAACAACTCTAAATTATATTTATAAAATCTCTTAACTATAAACATATTATAATGCCATTTCTTAGAAATGGAGAACTATATGTATTCTACATTTAAAAAAGTCATTTCCCGAGCATATTCTTTGAATAATATGTCGATCAAATTTTTATAATCAATTAATGCTCTCTAGAATATCAAATTTTGAGTCATATCTTTGAATATTTTATTTCAGTAACAATAGTTTTTTCGACTTTAAAACTATAATAGTAATAAGTGTCCTTAAACAATCGAAGACCCTCAAAAACTAGTGACCCTATGCGCTGGCACGTACTGTCCTCACTAATTGCAACACATTATAAAGGTATATGATTACTTGATTAACGACGCATTTATCATCGCTTTCAAACATCTAATTTAAACTATACATTAAAAGTAGGGGCGATTTTAGGGTGAGGGCAGGGTGGGCATCCGTCCCTACCAAGTTTTTACGAGTTGAAAAAAATTTCGTAGATTTTGGTATACTCTGTTTATTGCCCCCATAACTAATAAATATAAAATAGTTAAAACAATTACATTATTTGTGTATTTAGCTTAGTGTTGAAGGAATGAGTCTTGTATTCAATAGGTCTAAAGTTCAATCCCTTCTTATTGCATCCTTCTATCTTTTTTTTATACCTCTAGCTTGTTACATTAACTTTATTTTTATTTTTTTTATTTCTTCTAATTTTATCAATGTAATTAAGAATTTGAATTTGATGTTGAACTAAATTCACTTTGGTTCAACTAACATATTTTTGGTTAAAGCGGAAAAAAAATGAGTCGATGACCCATACTCGATATACACTATAAATTTTGCCCCATTCGATTTTTTTTCTGGAACCGCCCTGGTTAAAAGTTAAAAATGTTCCTTCCATAAAGTAAAGCTATACTTGTTCGTAAATAAAATAATAAATAAATAATAATTCAATTCAGATTTTAACGAAAAACAAAATAAATAAATAAATAAATAATTCAATTTGGTCACTAGAATATCAATAAAATATCTACAATTTCCGGTCAGCAACGACGATTCAAAGTCTTAAAGTCCACGTACTCCTTTGACTTGACATACTATATACTCCGTCAACTAGCTGCCCGGCTAGCCGCCTGTCAAGCTCTTCCATTTAGTTGCCTTTTGTCACAATTTCCCCAAAGAAACTTCAACCTTTTATTCATAAATCTCCATATATATACACAAGACCTCAAACCCAAAATTTCTCATTCATTTTAGATTTACCAACTAATCAACAACCTTAAATACATACATTCGTCGACCCGACTTAAAAGACGACAATATCGTAAAACCTATATCGATATTTTTATTGAAAATAATGAAGTCCATGAGATCAGAAGTTGTACCAATTCTTGGATTTATGCTTGTGGCTATTCTTCAACTCGGCATTGCTCAAGCCTTTACTACAGCTCCACTTCAAGCTCCGGCTTCAACTCCAGTCCCTTCAAATGACGGTAAGTTTAGTACTTTAATTTTCTTGTCGATTATATGTTTTTTTTTTCCCGTAACCAAATTTCACGTAAAAAATTTCAATAAGATTATCAATGTACATTATTATCATTTGAGTTTACTTTGATATTCATTAAAATTGGAAATGATTAGAAAAGTTAATTATAATTAATATTATTGTTATTATTTTCATTTTGTTGAATGAAAAGTAATGTTGTATTGTTAAAATTGCAGGGACAGCAATTGATCAAGGGATAGCTTATATCCTTCTACTTGTAGCATTGGCAATCACATATCTTGTCCATTAAATCCATTTATATATATTTGCATTCAAAAAATGAGAAAATCCATTCATATTTATTTTTTTTTATACTAATTTGAATTTTGTATGAGTACCATGTAACACTAAATTAATAGAAATGCCGTAGATCAATATTTGTGCTAACGTATTAGACCATCTGCAATGCGCCCGGCATGGGGCTGCGTGGAGCCGAGAATGCCCCTGAACGCCGGCAACGGGGCGTTCTTCGGTCGGCGTTCTGGGGAGGCAAGCAACAAAGCACGGGCACAAGGAGGAGCGTTCTTCATTTTTTTTATTATTTCTTTTTTATTTCTTATGTTTCCTTTTTTGTTTTATTGTTTTTGTTTGAAAAAAAGTGGTGGATGAAAAGGTGAATGGAGAAGAAGAGGGGATCGGAGTTGCAGAGGGAGAAAATGAAGAAGGAGAAGGTAGGTGGAGTTAATGAAAAGGGTAAAAAAAAAGTCAGTACTATTTTAGAACATACTCCGTACTCCGTAATATTTTTCATTTTTTAATTCTTTTTTTTTTTTTGTTTTTGTTTTTCATTGATCAATTTTCATAATTGATGGGGTATATTTAGTTACTGTAGTTAGCTTTTATTTAAATATATTATGTTTTATTATTGTATTGTATTCTCATTAATTAATAAAATGTGTTTGTTTTTGTTAAAGAAGTGAAAATGAAATTAAATTGGTAGGTCCTACGGGGCGTTCTGGGCGTTCTGGGTTTACCACTGCAAGTGATGATGTGGAGTTGACGCTGACGTGGAGCTGAGAACGCCCCAGAATAGGCTGCACGACTGCAAGTGGTCTTATGTCTAAAGTTTATTGCTGATGATTGTGATTTTACAGTTATTTTTACAATCATAATAAGGTTACGGTTGTGGGAAAAGACCAAGATCATTGTTGGAAATTCAGTCGAAAAACATTATATATGATAATGTGTTAGTAGGTTGCGTTATAAGAATGAATTAAAATGTATTTAGAATTATACATAGAGTAAATTTTATTTGCATCTAACATCACCTACTTTTTGATGCTGTTAGGTTAAAAAGAAGAATAAAGTGTGTAAATGTTGAAACTAGAGGTGGCAAAATGAATGGGTCGGGTCGGGTTGGGTCATGGGTCTAGATGGGTTTGGATCTAAATGGGTCCGGGTCTAGATGGGTCATTTAGAAGGATGGGTCTAAACGGATCTGGGTCAAATGGGTCTCGGGTCGGGTCGGGTCATCAGGTTCACCAAAAAATTTTTAATTTGAGTGAAAAATGAAAAAAATGAAATGAGGTGAAAAAAAAATAAAAAATTACCCGCCAGACCCGTATAAACCCGTTGGTTAATTGTTACACAATTAGAGGTTATATTGAAAACTCATTTAGACTCATCCAAAAAATGAGGAGGAGACCTAACAAACTCATCCCCTCATAAAAATTAATCAAATTGACCCATAATTAACCAATGGGTCTAAAATTGCCACCTCTAGTTGAAACTTAGATAATCAAATGTGTAAATATCTTTATAAAAGTAACACTCAACAAGAGTTTCAACTTTAAACGAGAAAAATCGTAGAAACTAGAAATGATAGAATGCTACAATAATAAGCCTATAAATTTTACTAAAAAGATTTTGTATTTGGTAAAATTAGTATGAGATGAGTTGGGTTTCCATGGGCCCATAACTTTCGTGGGAGCCCAACTGTAAACATATTGGCTTACCAAAAAGCCCAAACTAGCCCATCTTAATTACGACAACGATGTATTCAATTTTTATGGGTGTTTTCTCGTTACAAAGATTATTTAACCGACAAATAAAAAACAGACGTATTTAAAAAAACAAATACCCACTCCAATCAAAATTAATTCCTACACACCAAATGTTGTTCGGCATGTCATACCATTTGCACATTATAGTCGTATATTTCAATACAAAAGATAATTTCAATAATGCAAAAATCGTCAAATCTGTAATAGCGGATATGGCAGATGAATGAGTTTAGAGCGCTTTTTATTGTGCATGTGATGGGTTTGTTCAACCTTGACCTACGACCTGCACTATATGTACGGTCTAGTGATGACGAGTAGTGGTGAGTCGTGCTCTTCTTAAGGATTGTTCTCATCATATAAAACAATGTTAATAAATAAAAAATGTGAGTTAGTAAGTGATGCATAATATACAATGCATAGTGTTTTTGTGTGTTTGAGTTGTGAGTAATTAGTGATGATTCAAGGCTAATGTGGTAGCTAGTTATCGTATGATGAATGATGAGTGTTGTGATAATAAGTGCTTTTATGATTGGATAGTATTGTGTATTAAATTCTAGAATTGGGTGCTACTAATCCTACCAATTACTTATTTTTAAATTAACTTTCTGTACTTTATTCCATCACTTTTACTTTTCATTCCGTACTTTTCTCTACTTTTTCCTTTTTTTTATTCAAAAAAATGGTATGGGAAGTAAATTTAAATGGTGTGGAAAGCATATGCCAAATTCTAACTAGTTGATGAAGGTGGAGTAGTCATGCTTGCATTTTTTATACTTTATTAGTAATGATGAGATATAGATATTGTATTAATTAAATAATTAATAAAAATGATATAAGAGGGTTATTGTTAGTGGAGAAAGGAAAAGGATATAAGGGAGAGATAAAATCAAAATGCATTTATAAAGTTTTTTTTTAGGAAAGGAAGAGAAAGGAAGAAAAGATGATATGAGAAAGAAAAAAAAAATTCGTATAAGGATTTTTTGTTTTTTTTTTTTGTTTTCAAATGTGGGATTATTAGGAATGATGTTTACTTTATTTATTTTCTTTCACACTTACAACACCTCTGATCTATTTTATTTATTTTTCTCCTCTACTCTCCTCCTAGTTTTATATTTAAAATCTGAGTGTAAACGTAGAATTTTTAATAACAAATATAATGACATTTTAACATTTTTCGATAGAATTCGAAAATACATTAAATTTGTTGGAGGCAGGGGCGGAGGTACAATCAAATAAGGGTATGCAACTTGCATATCTTTGGAGTCCAATTAGCGATGTAAGAAAAAAAAATTGTTAGGTATTCTTAGTTAAATCTTTATATAGAATGCACACTCTATAAAAAGATGGTGAACACCCTACACACTTTTAAATTCCAATAGTGCAATCATTAATTAACTTGAAATGTAAAATAAACGAGGTATCAAAATAATAACAATATAAAAGTTAATGTTTAACCAAGAAGAATAATGACTTGAGCCTTTTTTTTTTTTTTTTTTTTTTTTTTTTTTTTTTTTTTTTTTTTGTTCTTCTTCTAAGAAGAAGATGATGACTTACACTGTTACACATATGAACTGATAAATGAAGTAAATTCTTACTTTAACACATGTAACTTGATTATTACTAACAAAGATGATACTTAAGAAAGAATTTTACATCCTCAAAAAAAGTTGAGTTGTTATGAAAGAGTTTTACGTCTTTTAATTTCAAAGAACTCTAAATATATAACTTTCAATAAGTTTTATACAAATATATCATGTAATATCTTTCAAAAATAGAATTGCAAACTAAAATAAAGTTTTTTTTTTTTTTTTAGAAAGGCAACCGTACACTACATATCCCATAAATTATATATACAACCACCACGAATATATACGAATTGCCTCCCATGAGGCTCGAACCCCCAACCACTAGGTTGATAGGTTCCTCACATACCGCTAGGCCATAGGCCCTTTGGTAAATTTTGAAGATTTTTAAGTTTTTAGTTGCAATTACATCGGAGTCGATTTTAGATCGGTTTAGTTCGATATAAAAATGATAGTTCGGTATTGATTTACCAGTAAAAAAACTTGAAATCGACTCGAAATACACCTATTGTGTAAAAAAATTTCTGCCCATGCTATTTAGTACATACTCACCTTCGCATTCCTAGATCCGCCACTGACTGGATGGCACATATGAATCAAATATGTTAACAATGTGATACTAAGACACGAGATTATTTGCATTTGTAGATTTAAATGTAAGAGAAAGGTTGTTTTAGACAATAGCGATGAAATAAAGAAGTCTTATTACTTAAAAGTATCGGTCATTATCCAAATCACTAATTCACTTTTATTTATAGTGATATTGCTTGGATCGATTTGGGGAACAAAACCATACAAATTATTGTGCTTAGTTTTCCTTTGTGTCCTTTCATTTCCGATAATCATTGTTTTGAATTTCGTGTTTTAATTATCAACGAGGTATGCCATTGCAATTGCGATGGACTAAAATTATTAGAATAACATATCATATATGTAATTGCCAAGGATATAAATGTCGTTTATAACTTATTCAATTGTATAAAAGTGTTTCTTTATTTTCCAGGTATACAATATATAGGTCTGATAAATTAATTATATTTTTAGTGATATTTTTATGTGTACTTATTTCTTTTAGAGTATATAGTTATAGATTAATAACTAGAATATAACTCACGAGATTCGCGGGGCTATAGCATGAAAATTGGATGAAAATTACTTTGTGTATAATTGTATGGTAATATAGTAATTTAAAGTTTTACGCAAAAATTGGATGAAAATATTTTACAAACATGAGAACTTGTGAGTCGTATTCAAGTTGTTTATATTAATAATTAATTATTTTCAAATACATGTGTTAATTATTATGATTTAGTTATATGGTATACTATGATGAATTTACATACGTATAATATTTTTTCTGTTGAAGTTGCAGTTAGGCCTGTAAGCGAACTGAACGTTCGGCGAACTATTCGCGAACCATTCGGCGGGAAGTTCGTTTATGTTCGTTCGTTTCGTTATATGAACGAACATGAACAAATTTTTACGTTCGTTTAATTATATGAACGAACATGAACACATGTCTCGTTCGTTCATTTACGTTCGTGAACGTTCGATAACATGTTCGTGAACGTTCAGTTAAATGTTCGTTTATTAACTAGTAGTTTAATTATATTAATACATATTTGTATATGTTATTTTGATAAAGCTAAATATCAAATAGAATATTATTAATATTTTGATATTTTCATTTGATAATATTAAACATCTAGATATTTTTACCTTATATTTACATATCACATTTCCCTCCACTCCAAAAACACATCCACTCTATCCCTCCACTAGTTCCAGATGTGCTACTCTTTCCAACGATCGGGCCAAGCAAATGAATTTATCTTCATATTGTGATCGTTTTGTAATGTTGAATATGCATCGCAAAGTTTCAAGTTATATAATATATATGTATAGATGTGTGTGTGTGTGTGTGTTTGTTGAGGTTCGTTTAAGGTATTAATGAAGAAATGCATTAAATTATGTGTTTGTTCGTGTAGGTTCGTTTGTGTTCGTGAACAAACAAATTTTCTTAATGAACGAACATGAACAACAAAATGCGTTCGCCTATCCGTTCGTGTTCGTTCATTTGTTCGTCAAAACCTTAATGAACGAACACGAACAGACTCCGTTCGTGTTCGTTCGGTTCATTTACAGGCCTAGTTGCAGTGTATCCCTCCTGAATTTGTTATGGATAATTTGATGGATATGGACCCAGCTTTCACATGTTCAATCATTTGTAATAGAGAAAGTTTTATCATGAATACCTCTAACTATCCCGGTGTTGGGGTTACAAAAGTTCTACCTATTAATATTGTGATACATGGTGAATGAAAAATATTGAATGATAGGCTGGGCATCACCAAGGATAGGGAATAAGATTCGTGATTGATCCGGAAGCGAAGAAGGTTGGGTTGATTGTGTTCTTGGTTAATTCGTGATTGACCAATAACATCTGCAAATTTGGTCTAAAAAGGAAATAGTAGTAACACATCAAAAATGTAGTTAGTTTCTTTGAACTTATAAGCCACATGATGCATTTAGGAGTTTATCAAAACCATAGATGCTAGAAATATTCCATTCATTCACGTGACCAAATGAGACAAGATTTAAGCCGTTTGTAGCTATTTTAAAAGCATCACACCTTCTGGCTTTTGTGGGCCTAATGAAATTAACCTTCCAGTCGTGTTCAATCAATAAGTATTTTCCCTTATTAGGAACCAAACCAAAATTTTATTATATAAAAGAAATTCCCTTCCTTGATAGTGTCACGGAAGTCGGGAATAAGGTACTTGGGAATAGATGCCTGGATTTTGTTACCCTGTAAAAATGTAGGTAGTTAATAAAAATGAAAAAAAAATGGGTACTATAGTGATAGTGATCATAGGTAGTTACTAAAGGCTCTTCTATAAAACATGTAGTAAGTAGTACGTGCCAATATATAATACTAAAACACCCATTGATCAAAAGCCAAAAGTCAATGTTTGATCCTCATATTATGTAGTCAGTCAACATACTTCAAAGAACACACATCAAAATATGTATCCCAAATTACAGAGTTCGCAAACATACATCATCGTTGTCATTACTATTTTAGGGTTATTTTTATATATGTATGCATATGTTGTAACCTACAATAAAATGGCAGACAACTATGTTAGGGATTTTATTAAGTTAAATTGATATATTGAATCTCACACCCTAAAATAAGGTCAACTAAATTAGTTGGAGTTCGTTTAAGAAAATCATTATCATTATCCTTAAAAACATTTAGAATTAAATCTAGAAAACCATAGTATAGATTAAAAAGATAGGAAAACCAATATTAGGATCAAAAGTATTATCATGTGATTAAGCTAATACAAAGAGTAACTTTGGGTTACGATTAAAAATCGCAATAATTAAAAGAGTGAGAGTAACCTGGTATCTTCACAATCGATCGGACGTTCTTGTAATTCCGGCCGTGTTAATCAGAGTTGGTGGAGGAAGGTGAAGCCGTGAACATGAATACTATGAATATCAATATTTTATTTTAGTTTAATTTTATTATTGTATAAGTAATAAATAAATCATTCCCTTTTAATTTATAATTATAAATTATAATTATATGACAATCGATATTTAATTCACTAGTCCTACAACCCGTGTATACACACGGCCCGATTAATTTTTATTATTATTTTTTAAATATTTTTATATAATACGTAGTATGTGATAAGTTAGAATGTATTTATGAGTTAAAGATGTATGTAATATTGTTTGGGTTTTTGAATATTTTAGGTACTCATTAAAATAAAGGGCGTATGTATTTTGGAAGATAAACTTGAAAAGAGTAGAGAAAGTTTTTTTTTTTTTTTTTGTTTTATTAAGGGTATATATATTTGTCCAATACAGATTCTTATTAAGTTATAAATTAAATTAACATTAACAATAAAAAATGGGTTAGATTGCTAAAGTCAGGTATTTGTTGACGAAGGCTTGAAACCTCAGGAAAATCGTTGCTTTCTTAAGCTAATTAATTAAATTAAAAATAAATTAAAATAATTAAATATAAATAAAATAATATCGATTTGTTAATTGGACTTCAATTTTGAAACTGGATGGTCTAAATCAGCTTGATGTATGTATCCACCTGATTTCAAACCCCTATATAGGGGATGCTGAAAGTGTATTTTTAATATTTTTTTTAAGTATACAAATAATTGATATGATAAAGTTCTAACATTTTATATGAAATGGAATGATAGCCATGAAATTTGAAACTAAATAGTAATATGTGTATTCGTCATCATGGATAAATATATCCATTCTTTTTCTATCGTGAAATCCGCATGCCTCACAAAAGTTGGACGAAAACAAAATGGTTTTAAAAGTTGTTAATATGAGGATAATATCTCGTCACAACTATTTTTTATAATAATCAAATTAAATTTTGATATGATAATAGTCTTATTGTATTACGAAGAGTTTGTTGTTGTATTAATTAAAATAAAAATAAATAATTAAATAAATATTAAGTTGTAGTAATAATTGGTAAATTTTTAAGTTTAACACTCGAATGACAATTATTAACCGTATTAAAGTGTCATATGTAACACCCCCAAATTTAATGATTTGCGGAAGCTTGATTTGGGTGTTACTAATCAATAACAAAGCACAAAGATATATAGTAAACGACTCTATATGCGTCGTTTAAATAAAATATATTGATAACTGAAATGTTTACAACATTTAAAGCTTTACATAGCTCGAGTTTAAATAAAATGAGATTTCAGTACATAAGTACTTGAACAAAATATACTAATGCAAAAAAAATCTCGATCGTCTGTATGCTGACTCGAGCTAAAATCCTGAAGCAGAAACATCATACTGCTTGGTACCTGCGATATATGCTAAAAGGTCAGCTAGAAAGCTGGTGAGCTCACAGGTTTGAAATCAGTTAATATAGTATGAACCGCAAGATTTAAATAATGAATTGCATCCAGCAATTAAATGATAGCCATCGTGTATACAGCCATGAGCACATAGTTGAGCTTAACTCGAGGGTCGGGTCCCCTATAGAGAATTCCGGGCGAGGTGCCTCCACGAATGCCTAATCAACATTCGTCTTCCCAAATATTAGTACGTCCGTTTACCCGGTTAGTGCTTGCTAACCCGGACGAGGTGGGTCAATCCTATATGGTACCATATACTAATATTCACGCTACAACGTATTAACAACTATGCTGACGGAGGACTTTAAAATGATTAGTTTCGAAAAACTCATGTAGTATATGAAAAGTTGGTACTTGCGTTCACATGTTAAAATTAAGCAATATATCACACCCCTGAGTAAAACAGTAAAAGAGGGGCTATGAGACTCACCTGAGTCTGAGAGCGTTTAAACAAACGTAAGTTGATTAGCGAATAATGAAGTCCAACGACTTGTAACCTGAGGGTGTCCACGACACGCGATGGTTATAATCATGATTGGGTATCTCAAAAGATCACCCTTGTAGTTGTTACACAACTATATATGTCCAAATTACTACGATTTGGTTGATTTGCTAAGCGTTTGAAAACGTGTACGGCCCGTTGGTGACGGATTTGAAATAATAAACTTTAAGTATTATTATCTTGTAATTGGTGTTTTGCACTTAAAAGTGTGTCCCAATGTGTTTTATAAGTCGTATCGTATAAGGGTTTGAGGTTAAATAGTTCCGACACTTAGTGAAATTGAAATTTGAAAACCTGCTGTTTTATGCGACACAATCATGCGACACAAAGGTGGTTATGCGACACAAGGGTTGTGTCGCATAGGAGTGCGACACAATGTCCATACGACACAAGGGTTGTGTCGCATGGATGCGAGATGCTGATTCAACAGCGACATAGTGATTGTGTCGTATGGGGTATGCGACATAGTGGTTGTGTCGCAAGACTTGCGACACTAATTATCTGGTACGACATAAGGTACGACACAAGGGAGTTTATGCGACACAAAGGCCAAAATACGACACAACATGCGACACAAGGCTTGTGTCGCATGGAGGAACACCAGCCCAAAAATCCGGTTGTCACGAAAATTCCGACCAAAAATCCGTTTTAAACTCGTTTTTAAGCTATGAAATCGTGTTATATACTTAGTAAGGGACATATATATGTTATATAAACAACCACAAGTGAAAAATACTAAGAATCGAGAGATTTCGGGATTTTGTCGGAAACTTACAATTTGCCGAAATGAAAATCCGGAAAGATGGAAATGTAGATCGTTGCGAGGTGGTCGTGAATCTCTAAAAATATTGATGATCCGGTTGCGTTTCGTGTTGTTATTTGCGATTTTTAATGGTTTGGTGGTTTTGTTTGTTTAGAGAGAAAAGAAAAGGGAGAGAGAGAGGAGAAAGTGGTGAAATGAAGAAAGAAAATGGGAGGTGGGGGTTTATCCCCACTTTTCAGTTTCTCGCCTCGCGTTCCGCGTGGTGTTCGTTTGTTCCGTCGTTTAACGTTAAACAATTATTTACATTTTAATTATAAGTTTTAAAATACAATTTATTACGCGATGTTTTATTTAAATATTTTACAATTTAATTTATATTTGAGTTATAAAATGTAAGTTTGTTTATTTAGTTTGCGTGTTTTAATATTTTAAATTGCGTAAGTTCGGTTTGTACGATGCGAATAAATACGAAATATTATCATAATAATATTTTTGACATAAAAGCGTTATTTAATAAAATTGGTCACCAACGTCCGTATTAAATTGAATCGAAACACGTACGATTTAAATTGCGTACGATTTAATCAAATCGCATTTTCGTATATATTCAACAATATATATAATTCGATACATTAATTAGCCTATCAAAGAACTAATTACATGTATTAACATACGATTAGGCACTAATTACTGGTCCTAATTTGGCGGGTGTTACATTCTCCCCCTGTTAGAAGAATTTCGTCCCGAAATTTAGCTTGAGGTCGCGTTTGATGTAGAATCAGTGAAGAGTTGAGGATATTTGAGTCGCATTTGGTCTTCCCGTTCCCAGGTGAATTCCGGACCACGCCGCGAATTCCATCTGACCTTGACGATGGGAATACGACTTTGTTTTAGTTGTTTGACCTCACGGTCCATGATTTCAGCGGGTTCCTTAATGAAATGAAGCTTGTCATCGACTCGAATTTCATCGAGTGGAATGATAAGTGTCTCATCTGACAGACACTTCTTCAGATTTGATATATGAAAAGTAGGGTGCACGCTGCTGAGTTCGGATGGCAGCTGCAATCGATAAGCTACGGGGCCAAATCCTTTCGAGGATCTCAAAAGGCCCGATGTACCTGGGGTTCAACTTCCCGCGTTTACCAAAACGGATGACGCCTTTCCAAGGCGATACTTTTAAGAGTACTCGATCCCCAACTTGGAACTCGAGTGGTTTGCGTCTCACGTCAGCATAACTTTTCTGACGATCACGTGCGGATTTGAGTCGATTTTGGATTTCCACAATCTTCTCAGTGGTGACATGTATGAGTTCAGGACCAGTGAGTTGACTATCTCCCACTTCAGTCCAACAGATCGGTGATCGGCACTTACGACCGTACAGTGCCTCAAAAGGTGCAGCTTTGATGCTGGCATGGTAGCTATTATTGTACGAGAATTCGCACAACGGTAGATGTCTTTCCCAGTTTGTACCGAAATCAACTACGCAGGCGCGTAGCATATCTTCCAGCGTTTGAATGGTTCGTTCACTTTGGCCATCGGTTTGAGGATGGTATGCGGTACTCATATCGAGACGAGTATCCAATGCTTTTTGAAGTGACTGCCAAAAGTGAGAGGTGAAACGGTCATCTCTGTCAGAGATGATCGAGATTGGAACGCCGTGATGAGAAACGATTTCCTTGATGTAGATTTGTGTGAGGCGCTCCATTTTATCGTTTTCCTTGGTTGCCAGGAAGTGGGCAGATTTTAGTGAGGCGGTCAACGATCACCCAAATGGTATCGCAACCGTTCGACGATTTGGGTAGTTTGGTTATGAAATCCATGGCAATTTGTTCCCATTTCCATTCAGGGATTTCAGGTTGTTGGAGTAAACCAGGTGGTTTCTGATGTTCGGTTTTGACTTTCGAGCAAGTAAGACACTTGCTGACATAAGTGGCGATTTCGGCTTTCATGTTTGGCCACCAATAAAATTCCTTGATTCCGTAGTACATCTTATCGGATCCCGGATGGATAGAATATTTAGACTTGTGAGCTTCATCCATCACCAAGTCTCGTAGGTTTCCGAAATTAGGCAACCAGATTCGGTTTGAGAAATACCTAATCCCGTTAGATTTGACTTCAAATTGTTTGTCAATACCCCGCAAGGCTTCATTTTTGATATTTTCAGGTTTCAGGGCTTCGATCTGAGCGGTATGAATTTGAATGGCAAGATCGTTATGAATGGTCATACTGAGGGCTCGGACTCGAAGTGGTTTTGGTCGCTCCTTTCGACTGAGGGCATCGGCTACAACATTAGGCTTCCCTGGATGGTACTTGGTCTCGCAGTCGTAATCGGTAAGCAACTCGACCCATCGACGTTGCCTCATATTGAGATCCTTCTGATCGAATATATGTTGGAGACTTTTATGATCGGTAAAGATGGTGCACTTAGTGCCGTAGAGATAATGTCTCCAGATTTTGAGAGCAAAAACGACAGCTCCAAGTTCGAGATCATGAGTGGTGTAGTTCTTTTCGTGAATTTTCAGCTGTCGTGAGGCATAGGCAATAACTTTATCTCGTTGCATCAATACGCAACCGAGACCTTGGTGAGAAGCATCACAGTATACTACGAAGTCATCGGTGCCTTCGGGTAAGGATAGAATTGGAGCACTGCAAAGCTTTTGTTTCAGAAGTTGGAATGCTGACTCTTGTTTATCGGTCCAATCGAACCTTTTGTCCTTCTGAGTCAGTACCGTGAGTGGTTGAGCTATTTTAGAGAAGTTTTCGATAAATCGCCGATAGTACCCAGCAAGACCCAAGAATTGTCGTACTTCTGTTGCAGAGGTGGGTGCTTGCCAGTCTTTGATAGCCTCGATTTTTGTTGGGTCAACGTGAATTCCCTGACTGTCGATCACGTGACCAAGGAATTGGACGGTTTGTATCCAGAACTCACACTTAGAGAATTTGGCATAAAGCTCCTCGTGTCTAAGAAGTTCAAGGATGGTTTTGAGGTGTTGCGCATGTTCTTGCTCGTTGCGCGAGTAAATGAGTATGTCATCGATAAATACAATGACAAACTTATCGAGGTAAGGTTTGCACACCCGATTCATAAGGTCCATGAATACAGCCGGTGCGTTGGTTAGACCAAAGGGCATCACTTGGAATTCGTAGTGCCCGTAACGAGTTCTGAAAGCAGTTTTTGGAATATCGGTGTCGCGAACTCGTAACTGATGATAGCCTGATCGCAGGTCGATTTTTGAGTAGAAGCTTGAACCCTGAAGTTGGTCGAATAGATCATCAATGCGAGGAAGTGGGTATCGGTTTTTGACGGTCAATTTGTTCAATTCTCGATAGTCGATGCACATTCGAAATGAACCGTCCTTCTTTTTAACGAATAAGACCGGAGCTCCCCACGGTGAAGAACTCGGCCTAATGAATCCTCTATCCAGGAGTTCCTGTAACTGGGCAGACAACTCCTGAAGTTCGGATGGGGCTAAACGGTACGGTGCGCGGGCCACTGGTGCGGCACCCGGCACGAGATCAATTGAGAACTCAACCTGTCTAGGTGGAGGTAGACCAGGTAGTTCCTCCGGAAAGACTTCGGGAAAGTCTCTAACAATTGGCACATCCTCAAGTCGCTTCTCCTTCGACTTCTTCTCTGTGATGTGTGCGAGGATTGCAGGGTAACCCTTTCTCAGAAATTTTCGGGTTTTTAAGCACGAGATGATATTGAGTCTTGTTCCACCGGTCTCCCCCTGTATGATCAAGGTTCCACCGGTAGTGAGTGGAATACGGACGATCTTATCGTAACAAACAATTTCAGCTCGGTGTTTGGACAACCAGTCCATCCCAATGATGACGTCGAAACTTCCGATTTCAACGGGTACAAGATCGATTGGAAAGGTTTCGTCAGCTAGGTTTAAAGTGCAATTAGGTATCACACTATCGGTTTCTATAAGTTCGCCATTTGCTAGTTCTACAGTGTACTTAACATCTAAGGCAACAGGATTGATGTCAAGTAGTGGGCAAAAGTCATCAGAGATAAAGCTTCTATCAGCACCAGTATCAAATAGAACAGAAGCATTTAAGTTGTTGAGGAGGAACATTGTTAGTACATGTTTAGTGTCTGTCAGTTGGTCTAGCTCGTAGTTTGTAATTAGAATTAGTATTCCTGACTCCTGCGACGTAGCGTGCAACGTCGCAGGTGCGACGTCAGGTTTTGGGACTGCGACGTAGCCAACGTCGCATGGGCTTGGGCCTGCGACGTAGCGTGCGACGTCGCAGGTGCCAGATTTTGTATAAAAACGTTTTATGTTTTCTGTTTTAGGGTTGACGAAACCCTAAACGCAATTAGTCGAAATCTCTGTAATCTGACCGATTATCAACAATATAATACGTTTCGTTTGATATTCATTGAGTATTGTTATTCGTGTGATTGTTTGATTAGTCAATTATTGTTTCCGCCATCAATTGATTGACTCGGTTCGTTCTAGATCCAAGGTTAGGGACAAACAACTGGTATCAGAGCAGAAAGTGCTCGTTTTGGCGATTCGGATCGAGTTTGGGATTTCAAAGGACGTGATATTCGTGTGATTGTTTGATTAGTCAATTGTTGTTTCCGCCATCAATTGATTGACTCGGTTCGTTCTAGATCCAAGGTTAGGGACAAACAAACATACCCGAGACCACATTCGGGTCTTGGCGGGCGTCCCCAGATTTGATGACGAAGACTCTGCTTCGGGTGTTGTTGTTGTTGTTGCTGTTGCGGTTGTTGTTGTTGTTGTTATTCTTTAGCTTGGGGCACGTGTCCCTGAAGTGCCCGGGTTTCCCACACTCAAAGCAGACTTTGGGTGGTCTGGTGTTGTTGTTGGAATTGTTGTTGGCAGGAGAATTGCAGTCTTTGGTGAGATGGCCGTACCTCTTGCAATTGTTGCAAAAGGGACCACAGGAGCCTTCATGGTGACGGCTGCACTTGGAACAATAGGGTTTGTTCCCAGTGTAGCCCCGTGTGATGTCAGTGGTGGTGTTGTAGGCTTTGATGGTGTCGGGTTTCTTGTTTTGTTGGTTGGAGTGGTTGTTGTGGTAGTCAGACCACTTCCGTTTGTTGTTTTGGGAGGATGAAGTGGGTGGTTCAGAATCTTGGCTCATGGACATCAGGTCTTGGGCCAGTAGGATTGCACCGTCAATGGTGGTTTGGTTGGAAGAGGCAACATGTCCCCGAACAGGCTCAGGAAGGCCAAGGATGTACTTCCTGATTTTATCAGGTTCAGTGCTCACCATAGCTGGGCGGAGGGCGGCAAGTTGTTGGAATCTGGTGGTATAACCATCGATATCACCACCCTGAACCTTTAGGTTCCAGAACTCCTCGTCTAGCTTTTGGAGTTTGGCGATTGAGCAGTATTTGGCAGTGAGTTTTGCTTTCAATTCCTCCCAAGTTAGTTGGTAGGCAATGTCAGCACCCACTGATTGGGTATATGAATTCCACCAAGAGTGGGCATCATCTTCGAGAGAGCAGGTGGCGAAGTTTACTTTGTCGTTCTCCGCGCATTTGCTGACACGGAAAACAGTTTCCATTTTCTCGAACCATCTGATAATTCCGATGGCTCCTTCAGAACCCTTGAAGCTGGAGGGTTTGCAGCTTTGAAAGTCCTTGTAAGAACAAGGTTTAGCAGTAGTGGTTTCAACGGCATCGCTGTTTCTGGTGGAGTTTTGTGGGGTATTCCGAGCCAAGGCTTCAGTAACAGCCTGGGTTATAAGCGATGTAAGCTGAGCATCGGTGTATGGTCTTGACTTTGGCGGCATGATTCTTCAATAAAAGAAATGAAGATACATGAGATTTCGTAAGAAAGTTGTATTTGTTATAGGTGTACATGTATAAAAGCAGTAATACATGACATCAACATGGAAAAATGACAATCAATATGAGTTGAAACATCAAGGGATATTTGATAGATAATACGAGTTCAAAGGTTACTTCCTACAGAGTTATTACAAAAGGCGTCGGGAATTGTTACATCCGACCAAATTTTAGAGTAGCGCGTAGATAGTTACTAGAATACAGGATAGATTACAAGACAAAGACTACACTAGTCTTGACGTAGATTAATTTGTTCCATCATCGTGACAAGACGGTCCACAGTGTTTGCAAGTCTGCTAGCTTGTCGGGCGTTATCTTCTGCCAAGGCTAGTCGTTGTGTTAGTCCACGGGTATACTCTTCTGCTTCATGTGAACGCTGTTCACATTCTTCCATCCTTTGACGCAGGAGGGCATTTTCCACGCTTATCGCTATTACTTGGTTGCGAAGGACATCCATGTTGTTGTTTGTGGTTTCCAGGTCGTCGGAGACTTATTCGATGCGTTCAAGGGATGTAAGTCTCCAGTTTTCGTTCGTTTCCTGCAGCACGACATCCATGGTGCGAAGTCGCTGCTCGTGATGGTTCACCCTAGCGGCTAAGGCCGGAAATGTGACGTGAGTGGGGTACGGGCCAGCTCGAGGCAACCTGTTGTTCCTCCTTGCTACCCTTGGGTTCTGCGACCCGGATTGAGAGCGAGATGAGTTTGATGGTGTGTTTGCCATTTCTGAGATAAAGCGTTAGTAAGATTGAGGCCTATATTCATATAGTTCCTATATAATATAGCCTATTGAGTGTCTAGCATAAACATGTTTAAGTCTCGGTTCTCTCGAGGTCAGAGTCTTCTATTGTACCCTGTTCAGCCATAACTACTTTCAGATTTTACATCATCTTTGCTTAATTGTACATAGTTGATCAGGCTATGTTAAATTAAACTCGTATGCTGTAATCCCTGAACCAGTCATACCTAATAAGGAATACTGCCTAATGGTCATAGTCTAGACTCACTAAATGCAACCTAGTTCACTATAACCTTAGGCTCTGATACCAATCTGTAACACCCCCAAATTTAATGATTTGCGGAAGCTTGATTTGGGTGTTACTAATCAATAACAAAGCACAAAGATATATAGTAAACGACTCTATATGCGTCGTTTTAACAAAATATATTGATAACTGAAATGTTTACAACATTTAAAGCTTTACATAGCTCGAGTTTAAATAAAATGAGATTTCAGTACATAAGTACTTGAACAAAATATACTAATGCAAAAAAAATCTCGATCGTCTGTATGCTGACTCGAGCTAAAATCCTGAAGCAGAAACATCCTACTGCTTGGTACCTACGATATATGCTAAAAGGTCAGCTAGAAAGCTGGTGAGCTCACAGGTTTGAAATCAGTTAATATAGTATGAACCGCAAGATTTAAATAATGAATTGCATCCAGCAATTAAATAATGAATTGCATCCAGCAATTAAATGATAGTCATCGTGTATACAGCCATGAGCACATAGTTGAGCTTAACTCGAGGGCCGGGTCCCCTATAGAGAATTCCGGGCGAGGTGCCTCCACGAATGCCTAATCAACATTCGTCTTCCCAAATATTAGTACGTCCGTTTACCCGGTTAGTGCTTGCTAACCCGGACGAGGTGGGTCAATCCTATATGGTACCATATACTAATATTCACGCTACAACGTATTAACAACTATGCTGACGGAGGACTTTAAAATGATTAGTTTCGAAAAACTCATGTAGTATATGAAAAGTTGGTACTTGCGTTCACATATTAAAATTGAGCAATATATCACACCCCTGAGTAAAACAGTAAAAGAGGGGCAATGAGACTCACCTGAGTCTGAGAGCGTTTAAACAAACGTAAGTTGATTAGCGAATAATGAAGTCCAACGACTTGTAACCTGAGGGTGTCCACGACACGCGATGGTTATAATCATGATTGGGTATCTCAAAAGATCACCCTTGTAGTTGTTACACAACTATATATGTCCAAATTACTACGATTTGGTTGATTTGCTAAGCGTTTGAAAACGTGTACGGCCCGTTGGTGACGGATTTGAAATAATAAACTTTAAGTATTATTATCTTGTAATTGGTGTTTTGCACTTAAAAGTGTGTCCCAATGTGTTTTATAAGTCGTATCGTATAAGGGTTTGAGGTTAAATAGTTCCGACACTTAGTGAAATTGAAATTTGAAAACCTGCTGTTTTATGCGACACAATCATGCGACACAAAGGTGGTTATGCGACACAAGGGTTGTGTCGCATAGGAGTGCGACACAATGTCCATACGACACAAGGGTTGTGTCGCATGGATGCGAGATGCTGATTCAACAGCGACATAGTGATTGTGTCGTATGGGGTATGCGACATAGTGGTTGTGTCGCAAGACTTGCGACACTAATTATCTGGTACGACATAAGGTACGACACAAGGGAGTTTATGCGACACAAAGGCCAAAATACGACACAACATGCGACACAAGGCTTGTGTCGCATGGAGGAACACCAGCCCAGAAATCCGGCTGTCACGAAAATTCCGACCAAAAATCCGTTTTAAACTCGTTTTTAAGCTATGAAATCGTGTTATATACTTAGTAAGGGACATATATATGTTATATAAACAACCACAAGTGAAAAATACTAAGAATCGAGAGATTTCGGGATTTTGTCGGAAACTTACAATTTGCCGAAATGAAAATCCGGAAAGATGAAAATGTAGATCGTTGCGAGGTGGTCGTGAATCTCTAAAAATATTGATGATTCGGTTGCGTTTCGTGTTGTTATTTGCGATTTTTAATGGTTTGGTGGTTTTGTTTGTTTAGAGAGAAAAGAAAAGGGAGAGAGAGAGGAGAAAGTGGTGAAATGAAGAAAGAAAATGGGAGGTGGGGGTTTATCCCCACTTTTCAGTTTCTCGCCCCGCGTTCCGCGTGGTGTTCGTTTGTTCCGTCGTTTAACGTTAAACAATTATTTACATTTTAATTATAAGTTTTAAAATACAATTTATTACGCGATGTTTTATTTAAATATTTTACAATTTAATTTATATTTGAGTTATAAAATGTAAGTTTGTTTATTTAGTTTGCGTGTTTTAATATTTTAAATTGCGTAAGTTCGGTTTGTACGATGCGAATAAATACGAAATATTATCATAATAATATTTTTGACATAAAAGCGTTATTTAATAAAATTGGTCACCAACGTCCGTATTAAATTGAATCGAAACACGTACGATTTAAATTGCGTACGATTTAATCAAATCGCATTTTCGTATATATTCAACAATATATATAATTCGATACATTAATTAGCCTATCAAAGAACTAATTACATGTATTAACATACGATTAGGCACTAATTACTGGTCCTAATTTGGCGGGTGTTACATCATAAATCTATAAGGAATCCAATGGTTGACTACGACTACGACTTTGTAAGTTAAAAAGATTGATACTTATCCAAAATATAAATTAAAGTGTATAAAAATTAAATAATAATTTCAAGACTCAAGAGCAATTCGTTGCTTTAGTAAATTAATCAGATTAAAAATAATTTAAAAAATTAAATAATAATAAAGTAATAGCATGGGATTTTATAAAGTTGGAAATTTGAATGGGCTCTTTTAAAATATTTAGTGAAATTAAAGGACTAAATTGATTAAATTGAAATTTAATAAATTGATGACATCATATAGATGTTTCCTATATATAATTTAAGATGTTTTTCAGGTGTGCCGTTTGACTCCCTTTGAATTTTTTTTTTCCAACAGCTATAAATAGTATTATTATTTGATATTTTATATTGATATTAATGTTAATATAATAATAATATTAAAACTCATTAAATATCCGTATTTAATGGAAGAAGGAGTCAAAACCTTCAATTTGAAAATTAATGCATAATTATTATGGAGCAAATTAGGGTAATTAAGTAAATTAGCAAACATTAACACTACTTATTACATGGACATGGTTGGGAATTAGGATCAATGGTGGATAATTAATTAGGTTAATATATTGATTGGTTTAGATTTAATTTAATTTTTTTTTTTTGTGGGGGAGTTTAAAGTTGGATTGTCTACTGATTTTAATTTTTGTAATAAATATAATAGGGATAGATAAAATTAATCACTTTATGTATAAGTTTTATCTAAATTTGTAAGAATGTAGTCACTTTTTTCGTTCTAACAAGATTTTGTGAGAATTATAATGATCAATGAGATGAATATTTGCTAGTTTAATATCAGATAGATGATTTTAAGTTGATGATGGAGACGTTTTATAAAAACACTTTGATACCCTCGAGTATATCATGGTTTACTTCAAATTCTCGTGAAAATGTAACCTCATAATGTTTCATGATATAATCATGACAAATTGCTCAGAATATCATGATAAAGTGCCAACTTACTTGGCAAATTGAATATAAGGGTTAAAACTTAAATGATATCGCAACAAAAAATCAATCAACATAACTATAAGCAAAACAACAATCGAAAGTATAATAAATAGTAAGTGGCATGTAGGGGTGAAGTTATGAATTTAAGTACATAGGATTTGTATTTCATGGTAGAATAATGACGCTAAAGTTATATAAACAAAACAAAAAACCAATCTCAAAATTTCAACAAATTGTACAATGATAATTCTTTTAAGTATAATCCTCACCAATCTTTTAATGTACTAATTAGTTTTATACACAAAAAGTGCAATTATGAAATGGCCCATGATTTTGCCACATACATTTCTATTGCATGCACACAAATCTAATATAAAATGACAATTGAACCCCTTATTCTTGTGTCCGGCTTTGGTGATTCCCCTCTGAATTTCACGCATAGTTCAACTTCTCTTTCACTTCATCTTTTCTCAATACACACGTTAATTTAACTTAAAAACTATGGAAAATACAGAATACCATATATTGATTTTATATATCCATTTGAATTAAACAAAAACAACCAAAAAACATCGACGAAGATAAGAGAAGTACTAAATAAAAAATCAAGCAGTTTCATCATAGAGCTGTAAATTCAGTTAGATAACATCAATCAAATAACCTATTATATACATATCAACTTGTTAATATGTGTTCGTCATTGAATGCAAAAGTTCTCTAAGATCAAGGTTATAGATATTCAGATGGATTTTATAAAGATGAATTGAAGGAATATAAAACCCTAATCGTAATGGGTTTTCTTTAATTATATGATTTTTGGTGGGTTTTGTTCAGCAGTGGAGCTTAGACGATGTCGGGTTTAGTCCGACACCGGTGAGGTGAAGCCATCGGAATTGACAGATAATAGTGTATGATTTTGATGATGGAAAGGTAGAAAATGTATAAAAGGAGAGTATGTGCGACAGAGAGACAATATCTATGTACTGGACATGTATCAGACGGTCAACTATCAAGAAGTAATTGAGGGGTATAATAATAAACTACTCCTATATTTTATACCTGTAGACAGTAAAAACACCTGTGTAATTATCAGGACCCATGTGAAATAAATTTTAAAACAAAAGGAAAAGGTATGCATTAATGTGTCACGGACAAAACTAATGATAATTAATTCGAGCTGGCTAAAATGTTAAGGTGGACCAAACATCATTCAATATCTCGTAGTCTTCCCCACCAAAGGTATGCGACTCGACTCTTTCCAACATCAAGTTTGAAGGGGTAACTTAGCGGTAGATGACTAGGGTTTCTCCAAAGGAGATCCCAAGTTCAAATATCACAACCGTCAATATTTTATTGGAGCCACATCCCCCTTCTGAAAGGAAGGAAATTTGCCCGGTTTATGTGAAGGGGACGTTTTGCAAAAATCCCAAGTGATCCATCATAGGTGATGCCGATAATATGGTCTTTAGAGATGATCTTATTGCTCAAAGAAAAACACAACAGCCGGGTCGGACCACAATAATCGGTCATGACATCGGGTCGGGTTAAAAACTAACAAAACAAGAAAAATCCACATTTCAAAAATGAGCCCACATGAAACAAGAAAGAAGTGAAGAAAAGGAGCCCATTTGGCATTAAAAAACGTGGAAGGTACAAGGACCCATTAAAATCTAAGGGAGAATCAGCACCAGCACACCAATAGCCATTGATAAACACAACCATTAACATTACCAATACCATTACAATTACAATTACATTATACATTGGTGTAAATGTAATAATAAAGACGTTGCTATCGTACGCCCATACGTACCTTACACCGTCTTTCCATGCGCCATATCCCTCACACAACACACACATCCACCGCAAACCCCCCCCCAATCGACTTACCGACCTCATTTTTGTATCAATTTTTAGAAATCAAAACATCTTTCTGATCGAGATTTAATCTAATCGGTTCAAGATTAAGATACCCTTTTCAATTTTATCATCTGGGTACTTGATTATTTACTTAAAGGTACAAACTTTTGTATAAAGTTTAGATTTTTTATTATTCTTTTAATTGTACCGTGTATGTATATGTTTGAATCTGACCCATTTGTGCATTTTTTTATGGATGTTTTATTGATGGGTTTTGATCTTTTTGTTATGGGATTTTATGTTATCCGATGATCATTGTTGACGATGTATCAATTGATCTAAACTTGATTGTTGGAGTTTGTAGATTGTATTCAAAAGTGATGTTTGGGAGTTATAGATGTTGGCGTGATATAAAAAATTGGGTATTGTTGTGTGTGATTTTTTGGATTAGATCATTTTAATATAATAGCAAAAGGGAATTACTTTTTTGATTGAATATTTTCAAGATGGATTTTCTTATATTACAAATACTTTGATTTTAGCAGATTAGAGGTTAGTTATTGCTCAAGTGATTGATTTTTGAACCGTCTGTCTTTTGCTCTTTGTTGCAAGGTAACGGTTAATTATGTGATAATGCGGTGAAAACAGTGTAGTTTGCTAGAATGAACAACTTTGGATGGTTTTTGAGAAATTGAAGTGCGAAACAACGAATGTAGTTGGCAGTTTTTGTCTAAAGTCTCTTGCAACATATCATCTATTAGTTTGTGCCTATTTGTGTAGTTTTGAATCGCTGATTTTGCGATTGTGTTTGTGTCATTTCGTGGTTTTAAGTTCATAAGTGGGATTGAAGAAGAAGAAACTAGCACAAATAGAAAAATCTGAAAAAGTATGTACATAATTTATGATGAAATGTAGTAACTACATTTCATTGGTATGATTACATATATAAAAGTTTCATCTATATAGTTGATATAAAGCTCTTCAAATCTATGTCGTGTGCCTCTGATGCACTGCATCCTTCTTAAAATTGGTACCGTTGACATATAAAATGGCAAAATTCCTGGAAAGGGATGCATATTCTCTCATAGTAGATATATTAAATATTGAAACACAATGTTACGCAAGAAATCAGTTTCATTAAAACATTCAAACTTGCAATAATATATAACTTAATAAAAAAAATTTAGAAACAAAAGTGAATATAGATATAGGATGATGAGAAAATGTAAGACGTTTATAGGGCAAATATCGGATTGACTTTATTCAAATCATCCTACCGTCCTAGTTTTAATATATGATGATGGGATTTGTTGCAAATTGGCTATAAGAATAGATGGTATGATGCATAAGAAGAATATAACTTTTATTAACTTTTTTTTTATTTAAAAGCTGAAAGATCTATGGTTGGCTAACGCTTACAGGTACTGTAAAGTTGTTACCTTTCTCTGAAAGTGTGAACACATCAAGGTAATATCTTGATTATTGATCTTGGTTTTGTGGTATTTATCTGAAATTGTGCACACATCAAGGTGTTTTCTTGTTTAATATCTGGTTTTGTGGTCTTCATTTGAAATTACGTAATATAAATTTGATTTTTTTGATTTTCAATATCAGGGTTTATAGAATATCTTCCGTGGAGGCCGGAGGATATATATTTGTGCATGGAAGAAGATGCCGGATTTGAGACGTGGAGTTCGCCAAGCCAAAAAAGCTACTAATGTCGAAGATAATACTGCTCTTTTAGCCCCGACTACTCGTCGTGGGACCCGGAGAGGCAAAGCTCAGGCACTTAAATCACCTGCTGCCGGTCCTGTGGCCCCCGCATATCCCTATCCAATGCCGAGGCCAGCTGGCAGAGGTCGGGGAAGTCGACCAGCAGATCAAGATAAAAATCCTGAAATATTTGGCGGCGGAGTTGGTCGGGCACCATTGAATTTGGAGGTTGGAGGTTGTAATCAATTAGTTGTTGGTAAAAGTGCAGAAAAATTAGCTGCCGATGCCGAGGATGAAGGAAGCACAAGCCCACTTCCCGAAAGGGTAATCATACTAGTTTATATTTAATGTTAATATTTCCTTTCTTTATAACAATATAATAAACACTTGTGTTAACCTTTAAAATGAGCCAGGACTTCAAGATGATAAATATTGATTCTTGAATTAATGTCATTTTTACACTTCTCCAAATATCACTATAACTGTTTGTGAAACGTCTGAAGTAAATGTTAGGGTTTCACGTATCAAGATTTAATAGTTGGAGATTCTGTTATGCCATACAAGCCGTGATTTGGAAACTTTCATTTTAGGTGTTTGAGTAGAAAAGGCAAAGGCATTAGGGCTAACTGTATGTAGATGGAACATACTTCCAGTTGACTTTATTTTAGGATGATGCAATTTCAAAATGGAAGTTTACAGGCTTATATTATAATCTTATAACAAATAAAATGCAATAACTGGTATAACCCTCAACCAAGTGCCCACGACCCTTATATGGATATAAACTTACATTGGCCCATAAACACTGATTTATAATTACACTCCCTGATTCCCGAAAACAGATATGGCTGAAAGTGTAATTCTTATACGTGCAATCCACCCAAAACTGTATGGTAAAAGCTCTTTGAATTTTAATAGCAAGAAAGCAGTCATCCATAAGATTGTGAAATATTTTTTCTTTCAGGTTCAAGTTGGCAATTCTCCCGCATACAAGTTAGAACGAAAACTCGGTAAAGGAGGATTTGGTCAAGTTTATGTAGGGAGAAGGGTGAGCGGTGGCTCAGGAATCACGGGCCCCGATGCTCTTGAGGTACAACTTTTCAATACAAAATATAATTATATCATGTGTTGGTATTTTGATGATTAGTGTTATTGACATATTGGGATGTAGGTTGCTTTGAAGTTGGAGCATCGAAATGGCAAGGGATGTAGTTATGGTCCTCCTTATGAATGGCAAGTTTACAGGTGAGTGGTGTTCATTTGTTATAGTTTGAAATAAAATAAAGTGCATACTTAACTGGTAATTAATTTCTGAATTTTTGCATGAAGTACCCTTAATGGGTGTTACGGTGTTCCGATGGTCCATCATAAAGGCCGGCAAGGAGACTACTATATCCTTGTGAGTTTTCTTAGTTTACTAGTTTACCGTTTTTTTATTGTATTTTTTATTTCTTTTGTGGCGACGGTTCAATGGTGCTTATACATGCTCGATTATTTTCATCCAGGTTATGGATAAATTAGGCCCGAGTTTATGGGACGTTTGGAACTCCAGCAATCAAATGTACGTGAATAATAATCAAAATCTTATTATTATTATTATTAATATGTCTCTAGTTGTATGTATTTTAAATTTTGTTCTTTGAGACAGCCTCTCTGAAGAGATGGTTGCTTGCATAGCAGTCGAGGCGTTATCGATATTAGAGCAACTTCACTTAAGAGGGTACCCACACTTAACTTTCTAAATCTTAGATAATCACATTATCTTTTTTCAGTGATTATTTACAATTGAACTACATATGTATTATTTTCAGTTTTGTTCACGGGGATGTAAAGCCTGAAAACTTTTTGCTTGGTCAACCTGGGACGCCTAATGAGAAAAAGTTGTATTTGGTTGATCTTGGTTTAGGTACATATTTCTTCTTTCCTCTTGTCTTACCGTCTTTATAGGGTCACATTACATATTGATTATTTGATAAGATTTTGATGGCTTGAATTATTGTATTGTAGCTTCAAAATGGAGGGACACATCGTCTGGTAATCATGTTGATTATGACCAAAAGCCTGATGTCTTTAGGTAATATTCGTACCTCTTGGTGATTTTTTGTTAGTTATAAATGTCTATTTTTTTTAATGGCTTAATATTTTATGTTTCTTATAAATGTGTGTGTTTTTCTTCTGACAGGGGAACAGTACGTTATGCAAGCGTGCATGCTCATTTGGGGAGGACAGGAAGTAGAAGGGATGATCTTGAGTCATTGGCATATACATTAATATTTCTTCTTAGAGGAAAGCTTCCATGGCAAGGCTTCATTGTGAGTTATTTTATATTTTTATATTGTATAAATTTATTAACTTTAAAATTCTATTATATTAACTTTTTTGGGTAAGATTGTTCGTTATTTTCCTTATTCATTAATTTCTCTTTTGCAATCAGAATTGAGTTTTCTTTTCAAAAATGGGAATCTATAAAGCTCACCGGTTTAAATATCACGGGCTTTAGGGGAATCATTTCAATATTCCAAAAGTGGCGATCTTTACTTTAGTGGATTGTACTCGTGACAATCTTTGAAGTTGGGCACTTTTTGGTTTTCTTGGATTTCAATAAACTTTTTGATTTAGATACTTAGGTTTGAAAAAATTGAAGGGTAAAATGGTGTTGTCTTTGAAGTTACTAAATTTATCGACTAGAAACGTTTAAGTTGTTCTTGTCTAGGGAATTTTTTTTTTATATTCCCTTGTGTATCAAAGTTATCTTTATCCATAAGAAGCGGGATTTTCTTCTAAAATTAGGTATTCGTTATATCTCAGTTCTTTCAAGTTCATGAATTAAAAAAGAATCATATAAAAAATTCTTAAAGTGGTGCTTTTTTCATTCTTCAATTAATTGGTTTTTATTTTGCTAGATTTTTGTTTTTATCCTAAATATAATGTTAAAAGTTCTAATTTCCGCCAATTATTCAATTGCAGGGAGAAAACAAAGGGTTTCTTGTTTGTAAAAAGAAGATGGCAACATCTCCTGATTTACTTTGTTATCTTTGTCCATCACCTTTCAAACAATTTCTCGAAACGGTGACCAACATGAAATTTGATGAAGAACCGAACTACTTGAAGCTTATTGGACTCTTTGACAACTGCCTTGGTTCAAGTCCATCTCTTCGGCCAATCAGAATAGATGGTGCCTTAAAGGTGTGACTTTGATGATTATAAGAATATATTTTTTGATGCTTCTTGATCTAATTTTAGTTAATTATGTGCTGTATTCTAGGTGGGACAAAAGAGGGGAAGGCTGCTTATCGATTTGGAAGATGATGTCCAGCCTAGGAAGAAGACTCGGCTAGGCACTCCTGCAATACAATGGATCTCTATTTATACTTCAAGAACACCAATGAAACAAAGGTACGAGGAGTGTATACTGCAAAATCTTTATATTAAATCTCAATCATGTGCAATTTGAAGCAGTTTCTATTCTAGGGTGTTTATTGAAGTTGTCAATGTTTCCTTTTTTAAGCAAAAAAGAAATTAGAAAAAAGAGAGTGATAACTTTCATGCCCTTATTATTTGTATACCTCAACAAGATGATTTATCATTTATTTACTTATAATTGTTACAATCTTACCCGTTACAATAGTTGAAGATTTATGCTTTGCATTTCAATGGTTTTGCTGCCTGATTAAAACTCCCTCACATTCTATTTTGGTTCGTTAATTTGGATAACAACGGGACAGAAATTATGAAGTATTGAGATTTAAGTCTGATTAATAAGATTTTCTGTATCAAAAATGACAGACCAACATTGTCTTAGTTTATAAAAACTGAAAAATCACCACGCGAAGGCTTGGAATTTGCAAAAAGAAGTTTTAGTTAAACATAAACAAGTTGGTTGCCGTTCTCTACTTTTAAAACTGGCATAGATCCAATATTGATATCCAACTTTACCCACATTAATTGAACTTATGCAAAGTTGAAGCTTTTTGATTTTTTTGGTTGATATTTATTTCTAAGTGACAAAGTTGGTTGCCATTCTCTGCATTAAACCCTTAGCAAAAGCATGAAAGTTCAATAACCACCTCATATGTTGTATGAATCTATATTTGCATATTGCGATCCTATTAATAGTGATTTCATTGGTTTTAACTTTTAGAGAATTATCAATTTAGTAGTTATTGGGGGGCATGCAAGAAATTTTGACCAAATGCCGAACTTCTTATAATCACTTACTTTATTCAACTTTGCACTTGATCGAATATTCTTCTGATATGACCAACTTTAGGCCGTGAGAGTTTCTTCTTTTTAGATTTGCTATGTTTGTACTTGGTATTGAGTCAAACTTCAAATTTGTCAAACATTATGAACACACAGGTACTACTACAATGTAACGGATGCAAGACTACACCAGCATGTTGAAAAGGGAAAGAACGATGGTCTAAATATTAGCTGTGTAGCATCTTCAGTTAATTTATGGGCTATTGTTATGGATGCGGGCACAGGGTTCAGTTCACAAGTCTATGAGCTCTCCCCTGTTTTCTTACACAAGGTAAAAACATCCTAAATTTCACTGTTTACGATACAAGCTGTTATACTATCCTGGCCCATGTAGTCATTTATTAACTTTTTTTTTTTGTATTGAAGGAATGGATAATGGAGCAATGGGAGAAAAATTATTACATCACATCACTCGCCGGTGCAACAAATGGTAGTGCATTGGTGGTAATGTCTAAGGGTAAGTTTTATTACTATATTCTGTGTATTTAGTTATCCGAATGTTTCATATATAAATCCCATACATGGTGAATATCATTTATTTATCCGAATACCTAGAATAGTTTTTTCAAATCATTTTGCTTGTGGTTTCTATCAGCTGGTCTACTTTGACTTTTATTGTCAAACAAAGTATCTTTAGTTTTGAAGTAGGTCTGAGTTTCATCAACTTTCAACAAACAATCATTGATTCCATTTTAGAAGTACGGAGTACAACAAATACTATAAATAAATACATAAAAGATAAGAGCTAAATCTGCAAAATAATAAACATTACAGTTTTGTTAGGCACAAGTTTGACATGTAAAGTCATTGTTGGGCACGTCATTGAAATCAGTGGAGAATATGTAACTAAACGATTTGTTCGTAGATTTTATCACTTTTGGATAATGATTATTATTTTTTATTTTTATCTATTTAACCTATTATAGGAACAACATACACACAGCAGTCATACAAAGTAAGCGATGTTTTCCCGTTCAAGTGGATTAACAAGAAATGGAAAGAAGGGTTTCTGGTAACTTCAATGACGACTGCCGGTAGTCGATGGGGCATTGTCATGTCTCGAGATGCAACTTACTCTAACCAGGTATTGCTCCATCCACTTTTTGTTGTTGAACGAAAAGTCAACTGAAAAGTCAGCTAATGCACATTGTGGTTTATTGTAGGTGGTTGAACTTGATTTTCTGTACCCCAGTGAAGGGATTCACAGAAGATGGGAAAACGGCTATCGGATAACAGCGGCAGCTGCAACCGAAGATCAAGCTGCATTCATACTCAGTACATCCAAGAAGAGATCACAAGATGTCACTCAAGAAACTCTTAGAACGTCTGCCTTTCCTAGTAACCATGTTAAGGTATTCCCATGTTCTTTATCATATATAAATTTAAGTAGATATATTACAATCAAACAGCAATTGACTAATTATATTTTTACATCAACAGGAGAAATGGTCAAAGAATTTGTACATAGCATCCATCTGTTATGGAAGAACAGTATCCTAAAGTTATCAAGAAATAATATTATTTTGGTATGTATTTTTATCCATCATATGGTGCTGCGCTATAATACTCATTTGTATACCTGTTTTGTAGATATGGAAATTTCCAATCCATTATCTCTAATGGGTCAATGGGTACAATGATTAATAGTTCTAAAGGAAATGGGTCAAACGGGTCAAAAGTTCTACCAAATTGTATTTTCCTATGCATAAAGAACCTTTGAAATCATGTTATTCCAAAAATATATTTTTGTTTAAAAATTATAATTGATTACACACAACAGTCATGCAAAGTGAGCGATTTTTTCCCATTCAAGTGGATTAACAAAATAAGGAAAGTGTGTTTAAAATATTATAAGTCAATGGATATAAAATGTTTTGGGTCAACCCAACCTAGCCCGTTCTCAGCTCGTCCATTTCGCGATATCTCTTAATAATTTAAAACAAGCATATTTGTTCAGAGTTTCATCATGGAATATTTGAATGGGTGGCTGTAATTGTGTGTTTGTTTACGGTCTTGTGTGTAAGCGTATATAACTTCATAAAGATTGTTACTGTGTACAGGCAAAAAGAATGTAGTGGATATATGTGGGACTTCCCGTAACGAAATGCCAATGGGAAAGCTCACATGTTGGAGGTGAGCCAACAAGGTGTATAGTCAAGAATCTGACCCGATACATGAACGAATACCTGAACTGCATGTCATCTGTAAGAATGTGCGCTGTACTAATGTAATGGCTGCAGGATTTGTATTTTCTTTTTGTTTTATTACTCTAAACGTATCGATACTGTTGTGAACCATAAGCTGTGTGATTCTTTTGAAATGCATAAAAAGAAAAAGCTGGAGAGTTGTCATTCTTGATATGTTTTCATGTTTCACTAGCTAGTTGGGGTTTTATAGTTTTTCGTGGACTAGTTGATGGTTAAGCTTTCAATATGGGTTGAAATAGGCTTGGTTGGGCTGGGTTGTTAGTCCTATTTTTTTAATGTCTATCTACTTGTTAATAAATCATGGGTATCAAGAATTATAGAATAAAGTACATAAAAATATAAAATAATGAAAAGTAGCATTGCTGTATTAATTTTTATATTATTTTATATTAATAGTACAATGGTTATATAGAAACACTAAAATTAGGTGAAGGGCATAAAGTTAGTGAGATGTCTATACAATCGGTTACAAAATGTATGATTTTGAATCAAATAATATAAGGTCTCGTGTATTTTCTTCTCGGCTCTCGGAGGATTTCATTTCCATTAAAAAAGAGTTTCTCCCTAAAAATAAAAGAAAAGCTTGATTGACATAAGCATGAAAATAGCAATGCTCAAACTCCTTAAACTAAAGGTCCGCGAAAGCCGTTCACGACATAAAAGTCCGCGAAAGCCCGCGTACCAAGAGACACTCCTTCTGCAAAAACACTCTTTTTTACTTGTTTGATGTGGATGGTATATGTTTGAGATTATCAAACTTATCAGTATCGAGTATCAATAGATTTACTTGTCCTTCAAAGTGTTCAATGGGTAGGTCCTACATTAGTGGCTCGGAGTCCTAATTAGAATCATTTTGGGCCCAAAAGTTGGGCCAAACCACTGAGTGTCATTATGGGCCTAAGTTGGCGATTTTCTTATTCTTCCACCGTAACAATAACAAGTAAACTTTACCTCCTTTCTTACTATTAAAAATATGGAAAAATTAACCTCAGTTTATCCAAAATGAGGGTCAAAAAGTATAACTAACGGCAATTTTTACAAATAAAAAACAAACATGGATATATTCTTTAAAAAGACAAGTACTCACACATTCTATATCATAAAATATATACATTAACTCACAAATATATACAATTTTTAATCTAAGAACTTAAATCCGCAATCTCATAGTTGGAAGAGTTAGCTCGATACCGCTATGTATATATGCGAGCTTTTGTAGGAAATGGAAGCGAAACATTTTAAGCAAACGTGGATCACAATATTTTTTAACCATAATTTTCACTTATTAATATTACATCTACATAATATCAAGTATAAATTACTATTTAAGGAAATATCGAACAATCTAATTCTCTCATTTAATTCTCTATAAAGAACAAAAAAATTCAATTCCGTTTGAATCATTCCCCTATACTCAGTTGCATAGTATGATAAAGTTGTTTAATTTCTCAATCAGATCAAAACAATTATTATTCTTAATGAACGTCAAAAAAATGTGGCTAATTCCAATTTTTCCGCTAATTAGAAAACATTACACTATGTTTGACAAGTGCCACACTTGGTTCACTTTTTATCTAATAATCCTGGTTATCAATTTTGACCTAATATTCTAATTTACACATTACGTTCCTCGCAAAAATTTAACCACCAACCAAAATCCATCATGAAGATCAAGAAATGGCGAACCAAATTATCGTTTAAACCCGACACCCCTCACAACCAATCTGGCTCGACTAACACCACCACTGAGTCGCCCGGTTCGTCTCGGTCTATGTGGAAATCATTATGGAAGAAATTTAAGAAAGAAAAAAAGAAGTTAATGGTTAGATCTTCATCTATGCATGTTCATCATATTTCTTACGACGAGTATAATTACTTGCAAAATTTCGATCAAGGATTGCAATGGGATAATGATTCAGAACCTGATATATTTTCTAGATCGTTCTCTGCTCGATACAGTGATCGTAGATCTGCAAATTAAGGTTTATATCTCTTTGTTGTCGTCCTCAACGTTTAATTTAGAAATTTTTGATCGTGATTCATTGTTGCAGTTGATGATCAAAGGTTTAGAGTAAATAGCGGAATATGATGAAGGTCACTGCATTGCATGGGACATTTGAGAATATGTGTCAATAATTAGTAATTTGTTAGCATTAATTTATACTAGCTTTTCATAAATTATTTATTTCCTTTTTCAATACCTATATCAATTTCTAATTATATACACATACGTAATTATTTGAATCAACAATTTTATCCATCTGCTTGAATATTTGTGGCCGACAAGAAAAGAGCATAGGTTGTGAGATTTTGTTTTTACAGGGTTTTGGTGAAAATATTGTTGTTGGAAAAAAGGCGGTGTGACAGACAATGTTCTGGATAGTGTTCTCAAATTTTAATTTTGTTATTTTAATAAATTAGGTTTTTAGCCCGTGCGATGCCTGATCGTTAAAAAAATACAATTATATGTTTATTTATAAGTAGTTCGATGAATTAGTGTTGTTAACTTAAAATGTACAATTGTCACTGAGAATTGAAAATAAATAATAACATAAACCAAACTATATAATAAAGTAATCAAACTATTATAATTAATTGTCGAAATTAATATATTGATCCAAATAAAGCACAATAAATAGTAGAAAGATAAATAATAAGTATTACATGTATTCGTAAAAAATTGTAGGTCTTTAAGCCCGTGATCGTACGGTAATGTATGCAAAACTATTATATATTATGAAATTTTTTAACAATGTCAATATTGTAATTGAAAATTATAAATTTGTCATTGAAAATAGAAAAATAGTATACAACAACCTAAACATATGCGAATAAAAACTTCAAAGTTTTTGTAAGTAACAATATGAGAAAAAAATACAACATATTGACAAATGCTAACGTAAAATATTACAATTACAAATGTAATACAACTTTAATATAAGCAACATATATGTAATAGTTTTTAACATTGATGTCTCAACTCAACATTTCAATCTACCAATATGTTTAACTCGTGAAATGTCTACATATAGTTGTTCATGAATGAAATTTGATTATTAATGAAATAAACTCAACGAGACAATGACAATGAGACGAATGGTGTACTTGACTCTTGTGTTAATCAATGCAAAACATACTTACTCAAAATAAACTTAAATGATTAAATTTTGGTCAACCTATAAGTTAATATGTTTAAACATTTAGAAACAAAAGTTAGAAGGGTTAAAACAAAAAAATTAAAAGTGTGAGGATTAAATTATTATTAACCCTTCTTTAAAATGATTTATTTATAATAATAATGAATTATTAAAAATAGAAAGTCATGTGGCATCCCTAGAATTTGAAGAATAATTTAGGAGTAACTATATTTTAGACATGTCATCATATAATGATTAAAAAAATGACACATTAGCAAAAAAAATCTTTGTTATATATATATGTATGTATGTGGGAGAAAAACAAAAAAAAATAAAATAAAGAAAGCTCTTGGAAAGCACCATCCCAAACAAAACGTCATGCGAGAACACTACTTAGAATCTTGTTGAGAATATTAATGCGGTGTGACAAGACACTGTGTTTCAGTGTTCTGGATGGTGAACGCCGTTGAAAACAGCTCGATACCCGGTGCTCTAAAGTCTTAACTGTTGGGTTTTCTATTCCCTACCTAAATTATTATATGCACAACGGAATAACAAAAACTTTAAATAACCTAAGGCAATTAGGAAACTAAAACCCTAAGGGATCTTTAACTTTAACAACATAGTACAATGAATAAATTGGATAAAGAGAATATAATGAAAACACTAACCTTAAGAGAAAACCTATTTCTCACGTGTAGACCAACGAGCGGAGCTTCGTTACTTGGAGGCAAGTACCCAAAGTAGAATACCTCTAATGCTTCACACCCAAAACCCCAAGAGAAAGTCGAATTTCGAAATTCTCAGAAAATTCGTATCTCATTCGTGTTTTTATGAAGGTATAGGATGTCCCTATTTATAGTTATGGAAGAGACCCTAAGGTTTGCTGAATTCGACATCCAACCGGCGGTTGGACCTTCCAACCGGCGGTTGGAGCTATTAGTCTTGGACTCCAAGTCTGCGACTTCCACCGCCTTGAAACCCTAATCCCAACCGGCGGTTGGATCAGATTCTGAAATCTTCCGCCAAATTTAATTACTTTTAATTTCTAATTAATAAACTATTATTAATTAATTAAACAATTAAATAATATTAATACTATTAATATTATCCTTCATCTTTCTCTTGACTGTTTATTGAGGGCAACCCAAAAAGGACTTTACCATTAATAATAGTCTCACCAATTAGTTATGATATTGGACACTATTTCAACAGTCTACCACTTGGACAAATCATCAACTACTATTGGTCTTAAGCCTAAATCTCATTAACTATGTAAAGTGTGCATCCAAGCAACTGCCAAACTCTGATCTCATCTTTAGAGTTAGTCCTTTAGATAAGTGATCAACCATTCCTTTGTTTCACGATATCTTATGAACCGAGACATGGATTATAATCAATCTCAAGATTCATATATGTTTTCCGATTTCCGATTATATTGACTATATGAGACTACTGAACTATCACTTTAGTCTCGGCCAGGCCTAGCACTTTTAAAGTCAAACTTGAATCATCAGAGGGCCCATGATATCTCTTTTCCATTTTAGGCAAAAGGAACAAATAAATATCGACTACATAGCACTAGTCAACTCATCATATCATACCTAGCATACCCTTTATAACTGGCATTTACGCACAACGTTTGAATAGACTAAAGTATAACAGACTCGAAGAACTAGATACTCATGTATCTACATTTTAAGAATAGAAGATATTATCATCTTAAAATCACTCGTGATTTAATCCATGAAGTGATCTCTTTAAGTGCGGGTTTCTCCTATACTTAAATCCCCATTAAGTACCCATGAGTGTTGCAGCAATCTCCATGCCATGTCTATCTCCATAGACATCTACTAACACTCCATGACAGTCTTAATTCACCACATACTTCCTATAGTGTGATCGACTGAGGAGGTTTGAGTAAGAACTTATTACTTTGGAAGTGGTGTCTAAACATGCAAAACTGAAACACAACGACAAACAATAGTAAATGGTAGAACTCCTTCCCATTAAAATCTCCATTATTAATCACCAAGTCTATTACAGTTTCTATCATTGTTTATAACGTTTCAAATTAAAACTAATCAACTAAAACTTTATATTATCTCTTAAACCTATGATCCTAGCATGTTCATCGTGCTTGTACTTTCCTAGAGGCTTTGTGAAAGGATCAGCTGGATTATCCTCTGATCTTATGAGACACAATTACATGTTCTTCTTCGACTTTCTTTCGAACAAAATGGTATTTCCTTTCAATGTGCTTTGACTTTCCGTGATCTTTGGGTTCTCTACTCAAGGCAACCACACTTTCGTTATCACAGAATATAGCAATAGGATCTTGTACCGTTGGAACAACTCCAAGATCTCCAATGAAATTCCTTATCCAGATAGCTTCCTTTGCCGCTTCACTAGCCGCAATGTACTCAGACTCACATGTAGAGTCTGCTACTGTATCTTGCTTAGAACTTTTCCATGTCACCGCTCCCCCATTCAGTAGGAATACCCAACCAGACTGTGATCGACAATCATCTCTGTCTGTTTGGAAACTAGCATCACTATAACCCGTTACTCTAAGTTCTTCTTCTCCACCATAAACCAAGAACCTGTCTTTAGTATTTCTTAAATACTTAAGAATATTCTTTACAGCTGTCCAATGACCTTCTCCAGGATTATGCTTATAACACCCTTGAAAAATACAAGGCTATTTTTAAAATAAAAAAAAAACATATCGGAAGCGCATGATTAATAGAAATCAATAGATTGCATACATACATTTCAAATAACAATTCACTTACATACAAACCTTAAAACTAGGTTATCCTAATCATTACACACATTAAGTTTAGGTGTTATAGAAATCCAAAATATGTTGTTAAATCATTAACGTATTATCCATTTCAGAGTGAGCTTGTCAAACATTCCATTCCATACATACTTCTTGTCCACCCACATACAAAAGTAAACCTGCAAGAAATAATGAGGGAGTTAACACGAAGCTAAGTGAATAGATCCCAAGCTATTAATCTAACTCAGCTTAACAAATGCCTATAACCAAGTACTGCACAAGCAACATAGAAGGATCGGTGGTCCTTGAGGTACCCTCATGCCGCGGTGGTCCCCCAAGTAACACTTAAAACCAACTGACGGCCAAATCAGAGGTTAAACCGATAGTTTAGTACTATTACTACATACGACTCAATTTCAGTGTCCAACACATGTACAAGGCACTTGCGAACTCCTAGTAATAGTGCCCAAACCCAACACATTAGTTGACCTCCACCAAATCAAATAGTCCACAACTATCATAGCACGTTGGACGCCAATAATCAATCAAGGGTTAGCCATCATGGCAATATAATATTAAAGCAATCATTGCAATAAACCAAGTTTACCCGTTGTAACCATGTTGTTACAACTAACTTAGACTGAAAGTCCAAGATCCACTCACCCTTGAAGATTTCAATCTCCACTCAAAAGTCTAATGTTATTGAGTCTTCTCCACATCTGAGAATACAATGGAATAGCACAAGTTAGTTACTTGTCTCAAATCTATACAACATCGTTCCAATATTATAAATAACCATATCAACAACACAATTCAAACTCAATTATCAAGTTTATGATCGTTATGACCACCACCTCATTTAATCAACTTTTAATATCCCCATTAACATGGTTAAATCTTTAATAAGATCATTACCATCAAATATTACTAATTCATTCAAAACCCCTAACACATGGTTTAATAAATACTTAGTCAATTATTTGCAACATTACTCTTTGATTATCAATCAAGTGTTTTTAAATTATACACCATATCAAATATATCATATAACCTATGATAATCATCATAATCATCAAAATTCTCAAGAACACTTAATCACTTTATAACTTTTAACTTGAATGATGTTAATCATCATCATTAATCCCTTATAATATAATCATTAACAATACTTATCAATTATATACTAATAACATCAACTTAAAACACGGATTCTTCAAAATCAACCAAACTCACAAACTTTATTAATGATCATATATCAACTTCATCATTTCTAAGTTAGGGTTTATATTATAATCATCATTTAATCATCATCTAACACTAATATAATTACTACAACCTTAAATTTTCGGATTATAATCAATAACCCATCAAAATCATCATATACCCTAAGAATCACCATAACTTTATAATCTTAAGCTAGAATCTTGTTAGTAATCAACCATAACAAGCTTAACTAACAACAATTTCACAAAATCAACCCTTAATTTCGGATTAAACTTACCAATTAGCAAAAACCCCCAAAACCCCAATTTCTAGGTTATGGAAAATGAAGAACATGTGATCATACCTTGTTCTTGATGATTAAGGAAGCTTGAATTTGAGTTATGAAGCTCCAATTTGATGATTTCTTCATGTTTTGATTTAGGGTTTCTTGAAGGTATGTATGCATGTACGTATGTGTGTATATGTGTGGGAATAAAAACAGACCCATCCCATAGAGTATACCATATAAATGTTAATTTTCATTCCCCGTATTTATTATTGTCTGGAACTTAAAAACCATTTGCGGGGAAATACAATTTTGTTTTACCGTCAACTAAATAAATTTCAAACAAGTAATATTTTACTATCCACAATAACTCATTTAGCTAATGGACCTATTAAATTTATAATTATTCACAAGACATTAATTATTTAAAAACACACTTAAATAATTTAATAAATAAAGAAGTTACCGATTTCGACTAGGCCCAAAACGAGGATGTTACAATGCTGATGTCGACTCACTAAGCTCAAAGCAAATGAGACATCAGGCCTTGTACACGTCATGTCATACTTGATCGATCCTATAGCCGAAGCATATGGGATTCGACTTATTCTGTCCAATTCTTGTTCAGACTTTGGACATAGATCCTTACTGATCTTAATGCCATGATTCAAGGGTAAGTTCCCTTTCTTAGAATTCTCCATATTGAATCTTTTCAATATTTTATCTATGTACGTATCCTGGCTGAGTCCAATGAGACGTTTTGACCTATCTCTATAAATTTTTATACCAAGGATATATGCTGCATCTCCAAGATCTTTCATAGCGAAACACTTTCCCAACCATTCCTTTACACCTTGTAAAGTTGGGATATCATTTCCTATGAGCAGTATATCATCCATATACAATACTAAGAATACTACAATGCTCCCACTGAACTTGACATATATACAGGACTCATCTTCACTTCTAGAAAATCCAAACTCTGTGACCTTTTCGTGGAAGCAGAAATTCCAGCTACGAGAGGCTTGTTTAAGTCCATAAATGGCTTTTTCAAGCTTGCATACTCTATTAGGATACTTTGCATTTTCAAAACCTTCCTGTTGTGTCATTAACACATCCTCTGTCAGTTTCCCGTTAAGGAAAGCGGTTTTGACATCCATCTGCCAAATTTCATAATCATGAAATGAAGCTATGGCTAGCATAATCCTAATTGACTTAATCTTAGCTACTGGTGAGAAGGTTTCCTCATAATCAATCCCATAGGTTTGAGTATAGCCCTTTGCTACCAACCTAGCTTTATAAGTGTGTACTTTCCCATCCATGTCTGTTTTCTTTTTGAAGATCCACTTACAACCCACCGTCTTAAGACCGGGTGTAGTGTCAATCAAATTCCAAACTTGATTGTCATACATGGACTGAATTTCGCTTTTCATAGCTTCCTTCCATTTAGCAGCCTCAGGGCCTGCCATCGCTTCCTTGTAGTTAGCAGGCTCATCTAATTCACCAAGTGTACTATCACTTATCTTATCCTCTTCTTCTATTTGGTAACCATAATAGAACTCAGGAGGATTGCTAACTCTACTAGATCTGCGAACGGGTAAGGATGTGTCTTCAGGTTCAACAGGTGTTTCCACCTCTTGTTGAACGTCAGTGTTTATTATAGGTTCTTCATCGGTAGATTCTTGAATTTCTTCAAGATCAATTTTACTCCCACTGTCCTCTTTAGATATCATTTCTCTCTCAAGGAACACTCCTCTTTGAGCTACAAAGACCACATTTTCCTTGGGTCTGTAGAATAAATATCCAAATGACTCTTGTGGATAACCGACGAAAAGACACTTTTCAGATCTGGAGTCTAGTTTGTCCTGAGTTTCCCGTCTAACGTAAACTTCACAACCCCAGATTTTGATGTGACCAAGAGAAGGTTTCTTTCCCTTCCACATCTCATAAGGTGTCTTTGAAACTTTCTTAGTGTGTATCTGATTTAAGATATGGGCGGCTGTTTCTAATGCATAACCCCAGAAACTGATTGGAAGTGTTGCTCGATTCATCATAGATCGAACCATGTCTAACAAAGTTCTGTTTCTCCTCTCAGCAACACCATTAAGCTGCGGTGTTCTAGGAGGAGTGATTTGCGAAACTATTCCACAGTTTCTAAGATGATCGAGAAACTCGATACTAAGTTTCTCTCCTCCCCTATCGAATCGGAGAACCTTTATCTTTCTGCCCAGTTGATTCTCTACTTCGTTTTGATATCTTTTGAATACCTCAAAAGTATTCGACTTATGTTTGATCAGATAAACATGTCAAAATCTGCTGAAGTCATCAGTAAATGTAACATAGTATCTATTTCCATCTTTTGTAGCACATCGGAATGGTCCACATACATCTGTATGTACCAAATACAATAGTCCTTCACCTCTTTCACATGATCCTGTGAATGGTGATTTGGTCATCTTGCCTAATAAACAAGATTTGCATACATCATACGATTTGAGGTTGAATGATTCCAACACTCCATCCTTTTGGAGTTGGGCGATGCGTTTCTTGTTTATGTGCCCAAGACGATAGTGCCATGACTTGGATTTATCAATTTCATTAGACGAATCAACATTTAAAATAACATTACTAACACATTCAACATTTTCATATATGCCTTTACAAGGAGAAGCTTTAAAAGTAAAACAATCATTTAAATGAACCAAAATATCTCCATTTCCATTATCAAAAGAAAAATGATAACCATCTTTATACAAAGCATAAAATGAAATAATGTTTCTAGTCATTTCTGACGAATAATAGCAATTATTTAAATCTATCATAACTCCAGAATTCAGCATGAGCTCAAATCTTCCAATCTTCGTCACAGGTACAATTCCCTTGTTTCCCATAACTAAGTTGAGCTCTCCATGCTTCACACTTCTACTTTCCGTTAGCCCCTGCAATACAGTGCAAATGTGATTACCACACCCTGTATCCAGAACCCACGAATTAGAAGTTGTAGTATTATGGAGTTCGATCATGAACATACCTGAGTGAATACTCTTCTCGACCTTTCCGTCTTCAAGGTCCTTCAGGTACTTCGGGCAGTTACGCTTCCAATGCCCCTTTGTGTTGCAGTAGAAGTACACTGCTTCCTTTGGGTCACTAACAGGTGCAATCTCAGAATCGGTCCCTTTCTTAGACTTGCGAACGGACTTTCCATCAGCAGTCTTCCTTTTCCAATTAGAATTTGACCTTTTTCTTTTCTTTGCACTTTGACGAATAGTCAACACAGGAGCTGCTGAACTAGAGGACACATCATCTTTCTTGATTCCTTGCTCAGCAGTTTGTAGTAAATTATGGAGTTCCATTATTGAGCCTTCTCTTTCATTCATATTTATCTGATATGACATTACAAACTGATTGTAGACAGCTGGCAAACTGGACAGAATTATGGTGATGGAAAACTCTGTGTCAAATACCATGTTCAATGACTCCAACCTGTCAAAGTACCCTTTCATCTCTAAGACGAAAGCACAGATAGAAACTCCAGGTTTGGGCTTGCATGCCATGAGGGATTTTACCACATCAAGGCGTTCTTTGCTTGCCTTAGCCTGAAACATTTCCTTCAGCTGTTGGTTCATTTCATAAGCCCAAGTGTTTTCAAAAGTCTTTTGCAGTTCAGGGCTCATGGAAGATGCCATGATACAAGACACTTTATTCGCATCATCATAATGTTTCCGGTGTGCCTCAATCTCCTCTTGGGTCGATTCTTCATCAATTACGGGAATCTGCTCATTGAGAACATACTTCTTATTCTCGTACCTCAAGGTAAACCTTAGGTTATGCATCCAGTCCATATAATTTGGACCGGTTAGTCTTTCCCTCCCAAGAACTGAGAGTAGTGAGAAGTTCGAGTTGTGTGCGGGATTGGGGACGGGAGGATTTTCACCATTTAAATTAGCCATCTATGAGATAAAACAGTTTTAGTTAGCTTGAATATTCCTTAATTATTTACCCTATTTTCTAAATTAAGGCTAGGATCCATATTTTCAGTTTTATGAAAAGGGTCGCCGTAATCATATAACTAAAATACCATTATCTATTTCATTTCTATGAAACTCCTAGATCTTTGAGATTCATTGATTTCTATCAATGGCATGTTAATCTCGGTTATGCACATCTACTATTCATGACTGGTATGCCGATGATCATGAACAAGATGGTGAATTAACCATGCAAACCCCGCGTGATCCCCGGCTCGAGTACACTCGAGAATCGCGAGTCTCAATCACCTCTCATTATGTCCTCATATTAATGTGCCGGTAAACCACACACGCTCCATTAACAGTTCATATGAGAGATGTGCGGATTTCATGGGTTAGCATACTATTCATCATTTTCTATAGCTAAAATGGGATTTTGTTTTACTATTTTAAGTCTACTTTTAATCTTGACATCATCCTATCAAAAGTCCTCGGTAGCTCCATCGAACGCACAAAGAAGCGGAGAAGTAGGTCAGCGCGAAGCTTATTAAAAACCTGATTTCTTTAGGGAAGCAGAGCGACCCGCCTTATACCTCTCTTATAGTTTGTTCTTATGGGTGAGCCAATTTATCAATTGACTGACGATGTATTTAGACTTTAATTATACATATATATAAATCATATTATACATATAATCTCTCTTGAAGTTTAGAGTTCTATTTTAAACCTTTTAAAATTAGTGGTCTATTTTTAAACAGTTTAAAATTATCAATATCTAAACTGTAAATACATATTACCTATTTAGATAATTCTCTTTCCAATTTGTCTTTACCTACTTACTATTGCAGATAATTGCATGCTACTATTTGTTAAGCTATGGATCTGATACCACTGTTGGGTTTTCTATTCCCTAACTAGGTTATTATATGCACAGCGGAATAACAAAAACTTTAAATAACCTAAGGCAATTAGGAAACTAAAACCCTAAGGGATCTTTAACTTTAACGACATAGTACAATGAATAAATTGGATAACGAGAATATAATGAAAACACTAACCTTAAGAGAAAACCTATTTCTCACGCGTAGACCAACGAGCAGAGCTTCGTTACTTGGAGGCAAGTACCCAAAGTAGAATACCTCTAATGCTTCACACCCAAAAACCCAAGAGAAAGTCGAATTTCGAAATTCTCAGAAAATTCGTATCTCATTCGTGTTTTTATGAAGGTATAGGATGTCCCTATTTATAGTTATGGAAGAAACCCTAAGGTTTGCTGAATTCGACATCCAACCGGCGGTTGGAGCTATTAGTCTTGGACTCCAAGTCTGCGACTTTCACCGCCTTGAAACCCTAATCCCAACCGGCGGTTGGACCTTTCAACCGACGGTTGGACCTTTCAACCGGCGGTTGGATCAGATTCTGGAATCTTCCGTCAAATTTAATTACTTTTAATTTCTAATTAATAAACTATTATTAATTAATTAAACAATTAAATAATATTAATACTATTAATATTATCCTTCATCTTTCTCTTGACTGTTTATTGAGGGCAACCCAAAAAGGACTTTACCATTAATGATAGTCTCACCAATTAGTTATGATATTGGACATTATTCCAACATTAACTCTCAAGTGTCATTTGCTTGTCTACTGTATGAGATAAATTTGTCATATCTAAATTACACAAACTTATCTTCCTACTTAACTACTCCGTATAATACATAAAGTTAAGTGTCTTGAAATATAATTAATGAATCTTAACATTAAAATTGTATGTATCCAACTCAAATCATTATTATATTGTTTATACCTAACACTAAAATTGTCATATACTACGTTAGATCACTTTCAACAGTGCTTTCGTCACTTACTTCTTCCCTTGTGTCAGTCCAGCGTCACGTCAGCACGTTAAAAAATGACGAAAGACTGACAAAACACTGCCAACAATCGTTTCTTCCTTTATTTTTTAGGCCCCACATTTACCAATATACCTACATTTACATACACTATACAATCGATAACAATACATTTTAAATATAAGCCGGCCCACATACAAACTCGTTTCCCTTCTTCGGTTAGCCGAAGAATGCAAGCGACGAAAGCAAGGGATGAAGCCGTGCCATCGGTGGCTTGAAAGTGACGAAAGGAAATGTTGAAATCGACGTAACCACTAGGAGTGGTCTTATTAGCCTCACTAGTCACTAACATGTAAAAAGTGATGTTATTGCCATACTTCTTCATGCAACCATCTTCTCTAACCTAGATTCTTTCCGACTATATACTCCATCAATTGTCTTACATTATAACCTTTTAAGTTCATTTAAAAATCACATCTCCTATATTAATTAAAAACCGACATCCCCTGTCAATGTATAATTTTCATCCATATCCTCCTAAAATTTACAGTACACAATTTACTTTCATATTGAGATGTTCTCAAGTTGGCTTCAATATAAAAGGTTCTATTATCTCACAAAACAAAACTAAAAAACAAATAAATAATAGTGGTAACGTAGTGTTAAATAAAAGTGAATTATTTAAATTAATTAAGCTCTCTTTGTGAAAGAACATGACTTCTAATGTTGAAGTTAACATAAAATGATTGATATCCTTTACCTAAAACATTGAAATACACATTGAAACAACTAACCAACAATCCAGTTTTATTTAATAATGCAATAATCAAAAGAAGAAATCGTACAAAGGGTTTTTAACACTTGAACGTATAGAGAGTTTATATCCCAAATTTGGCCTAACAAAGCTAACACATTTATGGGTCTAATATTATGGGCTATATGCTAACATCCCCTCAAACTCACAATGTGGCAGCCAAAAACATTGAGAGTTTTTCAAACAAAAAACGAAAACGCCGAGCAGAGTGTGGCTTCGTAAATATATCTGTAACCTGTAGAGTAGAAGGAACAAAAGGCAAATAAATAGTCCCAAGCTGAAGATGATGACGAGTGATGACGAAATTGAATACCGGGGATAAGGCCGGGGATGAGAACACCCCTCGGGTCCCCATACCTATACCTGAACCCGCACCCGATGATGATCTTGTAGGATCCCCGAACTCATTCTCGAATTATTATATATAGTATACAAGCATAAATTATATACATTTTTATAATACAAACTATCTGTAACACCCCCAAATTTAATGATTTGCGGAAGCTTGATTTGGGTGTTACTAATCAATAACAAAGCACAAAGATAAATAGCAAACGACTCTATATGCGTCGTTTTAACAAAATATATTGATAACTGAAATGTTTACAACATTTGAAGCTTTACATAGCTCGAGTTAATTAAAATGAGATTTCAGTACATAAGTACTTATACAAAATATACTAATGCAAGAAAATCTCAATCGTCTGTATGCTGACTCGAGCTAAATCCTGAAGCAGAAACATCCTACTGCTGGGTACCTGCGATATATGCTAAAAGGTCAGCTATAAAGCTGGTGAGCTCACAGGTTTGAAATCAAGTAATATCGTATGAACCGCAAGATTTAAATAATGAATTGCATCCAGCAATTAAATAATGAATTGCATCCAGCAATTAAATGATAATCATCGTGTATACAGCCATGAGCACATAGTTGAGCTTAACTCGAGGGCCGGGTCCCCTATAGAGAATTCCGGGCGAGGTGCCTCCACGAATGCCTAATCAACATTCGTCTTCCCAAATATTAGTACGTTCGTTTACCCGGTTAGTGCGTGCTAACCCGAACGAGGAGGGTCAATCCTATATGGTACCATATACTAATATTCACGCTACAACGTATTAACAACTATGCTGACGGAGGACTTTAAATGATTAGTTTCGAAAAACTCATGTAGTATATGAAAAGTTTGGTACTTGCGTTCACATGTTAAAAGTTTGAGCAGTATATCACACCCCTGAATAAAACAGTAAAAGATGGGGCTATGAGACTCACCTGAGTCTGGAATGCGTTTAAACAAACGTAAGTTGATTAGCCAATATCGAAGTCCAAAGACTTGTAACCTGAGGGTGTCCACGACACGCGATGGTTATAATATGCGAAGGTATCTAATAAGACTACCTTGTAGTTGTTCGTCCAACTATAATGTCCAAATCTCCACTATTTGGTTGATACGTTTAAGTGTTTGAAAAGTGTACGGCCCGTTGGTGACGGATTTGTAATAATAATCTCAATCATTACTATTTTGATTTCGTGGCGTTTTACTTGAAAAATGTGTTTTGATTGTGTTTTAGAAGCCGTTACGAAATCTAAGTACGGGGGTCCGGGGGCAGCGCCCCTGGCTGGGGTCGAGCTGCCAGGTCAGCTTGGAAAATTTTTATTTCTACTATATTGCTTTGACGAAAAACGCATCTGGATCAGAATTTGGGTAAAATCGAGTGATAAATTTCGAGTCTCGACACTTAGTAAAAATCTGTGTTTTTGAGGTTCTGGTTTGTGCGACGTAGGGTGCGACGTCGCAGGTAGGATTGCGACGTAGAGCATGACGTCGCTAAAGGCGACGTTTCGCAATTTAATGCGACGTAGGGTGCTACGTCGCTAAGTGCGACGTAGGTATTGGCGACGTTAAGGTTGACGTCGCTATATGCGACGTCGCAATTTAATGCGACGTTGTGACTGACGTCGCACTATGCGACGTCACGAGGTGTTTTGCGACGTAGAGGCTGACGTCGCATAAATTCCGGGCCAAATGCGACGTAGCGGTCTGTTGGCCGGAAAATGGGTCGAAAACGAGTTTTTCGGTTTCCGTTCGGTCCAAAACTTTTACCCAACCCTTATTTGAACATTATAAGTCGATACAAACCGCAAACAAGTAAAAACACTTAAAAACGAGAGGTGTCGGAAACTTACAAATCGCCGAAATGAAATTTCGGAAAGATATAAAGATAGATCGTGTCGCGGTGGTCGTGAATCTCTAAAAATCTTGAAGATCCGAAGTCGTTTGGTATGTTTATTTTGCGTTTTTGTGAAGATTTTGGGGGTGGAGGTGGTTGGTGGTGATTAAAAAGAAAGAGAGAAAAAGATGAAGGAGAGAGAGAGGAAAAGAAATAAATGAAAGAAATGAGGTGGGAATGGGAGGTTATCCTCCCATTTTTCGCCCGCGTTCCCGCTCCGTGCGGTGTTCGTTTGCTCCGTCGTTTAAACGTTAAATAAATTATTTTATATATTAATTGGTAAGTTTTAAAATACAAATTATTACGCGATATTTTATTAAGTTATTTTACAAATAAGTTTATATTTGAATTATAAATGTAATTTGGTTTATTTAACTTGCGCGTTTTAAAGCTTTTAAATCGTGTGGGTTCAGTTTGTACGATCCGAATGAATACTAAATATTATTATAATAATGTTTTTGACATAACAACGTTATTTAATAAAATTTGTCACCAACGTCCATATAAAATAGAATCGAAGTACATTCGATTTAAATTGCGTACGATTTAATCAAATCGCACATTCGTATATATTCAACAATATATATAATTCGATACATTAATTAGCCTAACAAGGAACTAATTACATGTATTAACATATGATTAGGCACTAATTACTAGTCCTAATGTGGCGGGTGTTACATTCTCCCCCTGTTAGAAGAATTTCGTCCCGAAATTTAGCTCGAAGTCGTGTTTGATGTAGAATCAGTGAAGAGTTGAGGATATTTGAGTCGCATTTGGTCTTCCCGTTCCCAGGTGAATTCCGGACCACGCCGCGAATTCCATCTGACCCTGACGATGGGAATACGACTTTGTTTCAGTTGTTTGACCTCACGGTCCATAATTTCAGCGGGTTCCTCAACGAAGTGAAGTTTATCATCAATACGAATTTCATCTAATGGAATAATAAGTGTCTCATCAGACAGACACTTCTTCAAGTTTGAGATATGAAAAGTAGGGTGCACGCTGCTGAGTTCGGATGGCAGCTGCAATCGATAAGCTACGGGGCCAATCCTTTCGAGGATCTCAAAAGGCCCGATGTACCGGGGATTCAACTTCCCGCGTTTGCCAAAACGGATGACGCCTTTCCAAGGCGATACTTTTAAGAGAACTCGATCCCCAACTTGGAACTCGAGCGGTTTGCGTCTCACGTCAGCATAACTTTTCTGACGATCACGTGCGGTTTTGAGTCTGTTTTGGATTTCCACAATTTTCTCAGTGGTGGCGTGAATGAGTTCAGGACCAGTGAGCTGACTATCGCCCACCTCAGTCCAACAGATCGGTGATCGGCACTTACAACCGTACAGTGCCTCAAAAGGTGCAGCCTTAATGCTGGCATGATAACTGTTATTGTACGAAAATTCGCACAACGGTAGATGTTTTTCCCAGTTTGTACCGAAATCAACTACGCAAGCGCGTAGCATATCTTCCAAGGTTTGAATGGTTCGTTCACTTTGGCCGTCTGTTTGAGGATGGTACGCGGTACTCATATCGAGACGGGTACCCAATGCTTTTTGAAGTGATTGCCAAAAGTGAGAAGTGAAACGGGCATCTCTGTCAGAGATGATCGAGATTGGAACACCATGATGAGAAATGATTTCCTTGATGTAAATTTGTGTAAGGCGTTCCATTTTATCGTTTTCTTTGATTGCCAGGAAATGAGCAGATTTGGTGAGACGATCAACGATCACCCAAATGGTATCGCAACCGTTCGATGACTTGGGTAGTTTGGTTATGAAATCCATGGCAATTTGATCCCATTTCCATTCAGGAATTTCAGGTTGTTGGAGTAAACCAGGAGGTTTCTGATGTTCGGTTTTGACTTTTGAGCAAGTAAGACACTTGCTGACATAAGTGGCGATTTCGGCTTTCATGCTTGGCCACCAGTAAAATTCCTTGATGCCGTGGTACATCTTATCGGATCCAGGATGAATAGAATATTTAGACTTGTGAGCCTCGTCCATCACCAAGTCTCTTAGGTTCCCGAAATTAGGCAACCAGATTCGGTTTGAGAAATACCTAATCCCGTTAGATTTGATTTCAAATTGTTTGTCAATACCCCGTAAGGCTTCATTTTTGATGTTTTCAGGTTTCAGGGCTTCGATCTGAGCGGTATGAATCTGAACGGTAAGATCGTTGTGAATGGTCATACTGAGGGCTCGGACTCGAAGTGGTTTTGATCGTTCCTTTCGACTGAGGGCATCGGCTACAACATTAGCCTTCCCTGGATGGTACTTGATCTCGCAATCGTAATCGGTAAGCAACTCGACCCATCGACGTTGCCTCATATTGAGATCCTTCTGATCGAAGATGTGTTGGAGACTTTTATGATCGGTAAAGATTGTGCACTTAGTGCCGTAGAGATAATGTCTCCAGATTTTGAGAGCAAAAACGACAGCTCCAAGCTCGAGATCATGAGTGGTGTAGTTCTTTTCGTGAATTTTTAGCTGTCGTGAGGCATAAGCAATGACCTTGTCTCGTTGCATCAACACGCAACCAAGACCTTGGTGAGAAGCATCGCAGTATACCACGAAGTCATCGGTGCCTTCGGGTAGTGATAAAATTGGAGCACTGCAAAGCTTTTGTTTCAGAAGTTGGAACGCTGACTCTTGTTTCTCGGTCCAATCGAACCTTTTGTCCTTTTGAGTCAGTACCGTGAGTGATTGAGCTATTTTGGAGAAATTTTCAATAAATCGTCGATAATACCCAGCAAGACCCAAGAATTGTCGTACTTCAGTTGCAGAGGTGGGTGCTTGCCAGTCTTTGATAGCCTCGATCTTTGATGGGTCCACGTGAATTCCCTGACTGTCGATCACGTGACCAAGAAATTGAACGGTTTGGATCCAAAACTCACACTTAGAGAATTTAGCATAAAGCTCCTCGTGTCTAAGTAGTTCAAGGATGGTTCTGAGGTGTTGCGCATGTTCTTGCTCGTTGCGCGAGTAAATGAGTATGTCATCGATAAAGACAATGACAAACTTATCGAGGTACGGTTTGCACACCCGGTTCATGAGGTCCATGAATACAGCCGGTGCGTTGGTTAGTCCAAAGGGCATCACTTGGAATTCGTAGTGCCCGTAACGAGTTCTGAAAGCAGTTTTTGGAATATCGGTGTCGCGAACTCGTAACTGATGATAACCTGATCGCAGGTCGATTTTTGAGTAGAAACTCGAACCCTGAAGTTGGTCGAATAAATCATCAATGCGAGGAAGTGGATAACGGTTCTTGACGGTCAATTTGTTCAACTCTCGATAGTCGATGCACATTCGGAATGAACCGTCCTTCTTTTTGACAAATAAGACCGGAGCTCCCCAAGGTGAAGAACTCGGTCTAATGAATCCTCGATCCAGAAGTTCCTGTAACTGAGAGGACAACTCCTGAAGTTCGGATGGGGCTAAACGGTACGGTGCGCGGGCCACCGGTGCGGCACCCGGCACGAGATCAATTGAGAACTCGACCTGTCTAGATGGAGGTAAACCAGGCAGTTCTTCTGGAAAGACTTCGGGAAAGTCTCTAACAATTGGCACATCTTCAAGTCGCTTCTCCTCCGACTTCTTCTCTGTGATGTGTGCAAGTATTGCGGGGTAACCCTTTCTCAGAAATTTTCGGGTTTTTAAACAGGAGATTATATTGAGTCCAGTCCCACCGGTCTCCCCCTGTATGATCAAGGTTCCACCAACGGCGAGTGGGATACGGACGATTTTATCGTGACAAACAATTTCAGCTCGATGTTTGGACAACCAGTCCATTCCAATAATGACGTCGAAACTTCCGATTTCAATGGGTATAAGGTCGATCGAAAAGGTTTCATCAGCTAGGTTTAAAGTGCAATTAGGTATCACACTGGTGGTTTCTACAAGTTTTCCATTGGCTAGCTCTACAGTGTACTTAACATCTAAGGTAACAGGAGTGATGTCAAGTAATGGGCAAAAATCATCGGAGATAAAGCTTCTATCAGCACCAGTATCAAATAGAACAGAAGCAGTTAAGTTGTTGAGGAGGAACATACCCGAGACCACATTCGGGTCCTGGCGGGCGTCCCCAGATTTGATGACGAAAGCTCTGCTGCGGGTGTTGTTGTTGTTGTTGTTGCTGCGGTTGTTGTTGTTGTTGTTGCGGTTCTTCAGTTTTGGGCACGTATCCCTGAAATGCCCGGGGTTTCCACACTCAAAACATACTTTGGGTGGTCTGGTGTTGTTGTTGGAGTTGTTGTTGGTGGGTGAGCGGCAGTCTTTGGTGAGATGGCCGTACCTCTTGCAGTTGTTGCAAAAGGGACCACAAGAACCCTCATGGTGAAGTCTGCACTTGGGACAATATGGTTTGCTCCCAGTGTAACCCCGGATGATGTCAGTGGTGGTGTTGTAGGCTTTGATGGTGTCGGGTTTCTTGTTTTGTTGGTTGGAGTGGTTGTTGTGGTGGTCGGACCACTTGCGTTTGTTGTTTTGGGAGGATGAAGTGGGTGGTTCAGAATCTTGGCTCATAGACATCAGGTCTTGGGCCAATGAGATTGCACCGTCAATGGTGGCTGGTTTTGAAGAGATGACGTGTCCCCGAACAAAATCAGGGAGACCAAGGGCGTACTTCCTGATTTTATCAGGTTCAGTGCTTACCATGGCTGGGCGGAGGGCAGCTAATTGTTGAAATCTGGTGGTATAACCATCGATGTCACCACCCTGAACCTTTAAGTTCCAGAACTCCTCATCTAGCTTCTGGAGTTTGGCGATAGAGCAGTACTTGGCAGTGAGTTTGGCTTTCAATTCCTCCCAAGTGATTTGGTAGGCAATGTCAGCACCCACTGATTGGGTATATGAATTCCACCAAGAGTGGGCATCATCTTCAAGAGAGCAGGTGGCAAAGTTTACTTTGTCGTTCTCCGCGCATTTACTGACACGGAAAACAGTTTCCATTTTCTCGAACCATCTAATCAGTCCGATGGCTCCTTCAGAACCCTTGAAACTCGAGGGTTTGCAGCTTTGGAAGTCCTTGTAAGAACAAGGTTTGGTGGTAGAGGTTCCAGCGGTATCGCTGTTTCTTGTGGAGTTGGGTGGAGTATTGCGAGCCAAGGCTTCAGTAACAGCCTGGGTTATGAGTGAAGTAATCTGTGCATCGGTGTAAGGTCTTGACTTTGGCGGCATGATTCTTCAATAAAAGAAATGAAGATACATGAGATTTTGCAAGAAAGTTGTATTTATCTCAGATGTACATGTATAAAAGCAGTAATACATAACATCAACAGGAATAATGGCAATCGATATGAGTTGAAACAGCAAGGAACATTTAATAGATAGTACGAGTTCAAAGGTTACATCCTACAGATGTATTACAAAAGATGTCGGGAACTGTTACATCCGACTGAATTTTAGAGTAGCGCGTAGAGAGTTACTAGATTACAGGATAGATTACAAGACAAAGACTACACTAGTCTTAACGTAGATTAATTTGTTCCATCATCGTGACAAGACGGTCCACAGTGTTTGCAAGCCTGCTGGCTTGTCGGGCGTTGTCTTCCGCGAGTGCTAGTCGTTGTGTTAGTCCACGCGCATATTCTTCTGCTTCATGTGAGCGTTGCTCACATTCTTCCATCCTTCGTTGTAGAAGGGCATTTTCCACCCTTATTTCTATTATTTGGTTACGGAGGACATCCATGTTGTTGTTTGTGGTTTCAAGGTCGTCGGAGACTTGTTCGATGCGTTCAAGGGATGTAAGTCTCCAGTTTTCGTTGGTTTCCTGCAACACGACATCCATGGTGCGAAGTCGCTGTTCGTGTTGATTCACTCTGGCGGCTAAGGCCGGCAAGGTGGAGTGAGTGGGATACGGGCCAGCTCGAGGCATCCTTGAGTTCCTCCTTGCTACCCTTGGGTTCTGCGACCCGGATTGAGAACGAGATGAATTTGATGGAATGTTTGCCATTTCTGAGACAAAGCGTTAGTAAGATTGAGACCTATATTCATATAGCTCCTATATAATATAGCCTATTGAGTGTCTAGTATAAACATGTTTAAGTCTCGGTTCTCTCGAGGTCAGAGTCTTCTATTGTACCCTGTTCAGCCATAACTACTTTCAGATCTTACATCATCTTTGTTTAATTGTACATAGTTGATCAGGCTATGTTAAATTAAACTCGTATGTTGTAATCCCTGAACCAGTCATACCTAATAAGGAATACGGCCTAATGGTCATAGTCTAGGCTCACTAAATGCAACCTAGTTCACTATAACCTTAGGCTCTGATACCAATCTGTAACACCCCCAAATTTAATGATTTGCGGAAGCTTGATTTGGGTGTTACTAATCAATAACAAAGCACAAAGATAAATAGCAAACGACTCTATATGCGTCGTTTTAACAAAATATATTGATAACTGAAATGTTTACAACATTTGAAGCTTTACATAGCTCGAGTTAATTAAAATGAGATTTCAGTACATAAGTACTTATACAAAATATACTAATGCAAGAAAATCTCAATCGTCTGTATGCTGACTCGAGCTAAATCCTGAAGCAGAAACATCCTACTGCTGGGTACCTGCGATATATGCTAAAAGGTCAGCTATAAAGCTGGTGAGCTCACAGGTTTGAAATCAAGTAATATCGTATGAACCGCAAGATTTAAATAATGAATTGCATCCAGCAATTAAATAATGAATTGCATCCAGCAATTAAATGATAATCATCGTGTATACAGCCATGAGCACATAGTTGAGCTTAACTCGAGGGCCGGGTCCCCTATAGAGAATTCCGGGCGAGGTGCCTCCACGAATGCCTAATCAACATTCGTCTTCCCAAATATTAGTACGTTCGTTTACCCGGTTAGTGCGTGCTAACCCGAACGAGGAGGGTCAATCCTATATGGTACCATATACTAATATTCACGCTACAACGTATTAACAACTATGCTGACGGAGGACTTTAAATGATTAGTTTCGAAAAACTCATGTAGTATATGAAAAGTTTGGTACTTGCGTTCACATGTTAAAAGTTTGAGCAGTATATCACACCCCTGAATAAAACAGTAAAAGATGGGGCTATGAGACTCACCTGAGTCTGGAATGCGTTTAAACAAACGTAAGTTGATTAGCCAATATCGAAGTCCAAAGACTTGTAACCTGAGGGTGTCCACGACACGCGATGGTTATAATATGCGAAGGTATCTAATAAGACTACCTTGTAGTTGTTCGTCCAACTATAATGTCCAAATCTCCACTATTTGGTTGATACGTTTAAGTGTTTGAAAAGTGTACGGCCCGTTGGTGACGGATTTGTAATAATAATCTCAATCATTACTATTTTGATTTCGTGGCGTTTTACTTGAAAAATGTGTTTTGATTGTGTTTTAGAAGCCGTTACGAAATCTAAGTACGGGGGTCCGGGGGCAGCGCCCCTGGCTGGGGTCGAGCTGCCAGGTCAGCTTGGAAAATTTTTATTTCTACTATATTGCTTTGACGAAAAACGCATCTGGATCAGAATTTGGGTAAAATCGAGTGATAAATTTCGAGTCTCGACACTTAGTAAAAATCTGTGTTTTTGAGGTTCTGGTTTGTGCGACGTAGGGTGCGACGTCGCAGGTAGGATTGCGACGTAGAGCATGACGTCGCTAAAGGCGACGTTTCGCAATTTAATGCGACGTAGGGTGCTACGTCGCTAAGTGCGACGTAGGTATTGGCGACGTTAAGGTTGACGTCGCTATATGCGACGTCGCAATTTAATGCGACGTTGTGACTGACGTCGCACTATGCGACGTCACGAGGTGTTTTGCGACGTAGAGGCTGACGTCGCATAAATTCCGGGCCAAATGCGACGTAGCGGTCTGTTGGCCGGAAAATGGGTCGAAAACGAGTTTTTCGGTTTCCGTTCGGTCCAAAACTTTTACCCAACCCTTATTTGAACATTATAAGTCGATACAAACCGCAAACAAGTAAAAACACTTAAAAACGAGAGGTGTCGGAAACTTACAAATCGCCGAAATGAAATTTCGGAAAGATAGAAAGATAGATCGTGTCGCGGTGGTCGTGAATCTCTAAAAATCTTGAAGATCCGAAGTCGTTTGGTATGTTTATTTTGCGTTTTTGTGAAGATTTTGGGGGTGGAGGTGGTTGGTGGTGATTAAAAAGAAAGAGAGAAAAAGATGAAGGAGAGAGAGAGGAAAAGAAATAAATGAAAGAAATGAGGTGGGAATGGGAGGTTATCCTCCCATTTTTCGCCCGCGTTCCCGCTCCGTGCGGTGTTCGTTTGCTCCGTCGTTTAAACGTTAAATAAATTATTTTATATATTAATTGGTAAGTTTTAAAATACAAATTATTACGCGATATTTTATTAAGTTATTTTACAAATAAGTTTATATTTGAATTATAAATGTAATTTGGTTTATTTAACTTGCGCGTTTTAAAGCTTTTAAATCGTGTGGGTTCAGTTTGTACGATCCGAATGAATACTAAATATTATTATAATAATGTTTTTGACATAACAACGTTATTTAATAAAATTTGTCACCAACGTCCATATAAAATAGAATCGAAGTACATTCGATTTAAATTGCGTACGATTTAATCAAATCGCACATTCGTATATATTCAACAATATATATAATTCGATACATTAATTAGCCTAACAAGGAACTAATTACATGTATTAACATATGATTAGGCACTAATTACTAGTCCTAATGTGGCGGGTGTTACACTATCTATGTATACACTAAAACTATTAATTTTAAAAAATTATTAGCATATTATTATACTTTACCTTTCAATTTCTCAAACCGAAGCTTTGTATTGTCAAAGTCGTTTTCTCATTTTACAAATGTATTACTCAAACTTGTTTCAATACTTCAGTATACCTTAGACACCTTTTTATACCTCTAATTAATAATAACTTGATGTCATATTTAATGTTTCAATAAATCATAGGAGTTTATATGATATATTTTATTCGTTAATGTTGTAATTTTGATGTTTTGGTTATTTAATTAAAGTTAAAGTGAGGACGGGAAAAGACTTCCCCGAATACACGATGGGGATCTCCAATCCCCGTAACGGACGGGGATGGGGATGCAAAATCAATCCCCTACGGAGATGGGGCCAGCCGGCCAGAGATGGGATGAGGAGTGGGAAACGGGGATGGGGATAGGGATGAGAAATGAGATCCCGACAATCCCCACCCTATTGCCATCTCTACCGATCTCACCTTAAACTCTCTCATTTGATCCGATGGCTCACACAGAATTGATTATATGGTTTCTCACGTTAACTCTTGGTTCTTAACTAAAACCCGTCCAAAAACTTGAAGGTAGAAATAACACGTATGGTTATTTGAAGGACTCAAAAGTAAATATATTTTGTCTTCCTATGATTGCAACTATTTGCAAAGTCTACAATTGACTATTAACAATGTGAGAGATATTTAATAAGATTTGGATACCTAATCTATTCATTCTATATATCAATGAGATATTGAAAGAGCTTAACTCAAATATTAACTTTGCTGCCCTCTCAGCTCTCGAATCTATATCATATCGTCTCTCGAAACACATATTGCTCGTGGTGGTGGTGGTGGTGGTGGTGGTGGTGGCTACAGAAACAAAACAAGCACGAGTTAAAGAAGATCAATGGCGGAAGAAAACGGGAAGTCGGAGATTTACAAGAAGATTGGTAACATAAAGTTCACAAAGCTCTTCATCAATGGAGATTTTGTGGATTCCATTTCAGGTATATATATTCTTCTTCTCTTTTCTCTCTTAACTTCAAAGAGATGGCATAGTAATTTCTTTAATCATTATATTATGAATTAATATTGAAAAACTATGTGCATATATGTACATCCGATCGATATCATGCATTTGAATGTATATATGTTGATATATTAGTTTCTACTAGTATTAATTAATGGAAGCTATTAAATTAAATTGGCATAACCTAATAATTTACCACTTCAAAAACGTGTACGTATAGTACAAAGAGTTTATTTACGGGTATTGATCCCTACACCACCATTTTTTATCCATGTACCACTAAATATGCTTTGTAACATTGTACTGTACAACACTGTAAAGCATAAAAGGTGGTGTATGGATAAAAAGTGGTGGTGTAAGGATCACCTCCCTTTATTTACTAGCTCATATATTATTGTTTGCTTATTAATAAGATACATATACATATACTGATATACTCCTATATAACAGAAGAAAGATTAGCTACTAATCCATTTATATGTATCATGTACGTTTAAATCATTATCATTAAATCGATCATTAACTATTAGCGCTTGTGATATTAGGTTAATTTGTCTTGTTAATTAGTTGTTTTCCTCTTATATATGGATCGACTTCATATATAAATGTTATTTATTTATTTTTTTATTCAATGGAATGTAAGGTTTTTTTGTCTAACAAGGAACAAACTTTTAATGAATCATTAAGCATGTTTTCGGATTTGTAAATATATAGTGTAATAATTATATATTGTCTCCCAAGTCCAACCAAAAAAAAGTGATGATATATTGATAAGCTATTTATCTTATTATTATTTCTAAGAAAAGTTTGATTTGAATGAAAATAAAATTTTGCTAAGAGTCATTAGGAGTAGTAAATGAAGATAAAATTTGAAGTGTGATAATTTTTATAATTATCTTTTGTAAGTAGATGATAATCTTTTCGGATAAACAAATATAGCAAAGTATACAATAAAAATGAGACGGAAAGGATAATACTCCCTCCGTTCCACCTAAAGTGTCTACATTACTATATTGGGTTGTCCCAAATAAGTGTCCACTTCCATGGTTTAACCAATCAAAAGAGACTTTAGTGGGTAGATATGTTATTTGATTGGTAAAAAATGTAGTTAGTGGAGAATCCTAAAAGTGTGTGCAAAGTCAAAGTGGACACTTTAACTAGGACGAAGTGAGTATGTTTTTCTTGTAACATAAAATACTATTTTTTAAAGGCGAATTTTAACAGCGTAGTACATATAAATCCGCTAGTTCTTTTTAAATTATAATTGAGAAAAGCATTGACTTTATGTTTTTAGAATCGTAAACTTTAATTATTTTAAGGAACCTTGTTGTAATGGAGTACGTTTGCTAATTAATCTATGACATAATTAATTTGTCTACGAACTAATCATATATTCTACTATTTTAGACCTAACTAATTAACAATTAATTGTAATTGTTTAATCATCTAAGTTTTAAATTTTGATAGTTTAATCCCTAAAATTATCTTTTACAATGATTTTTACCCTTTTAAGTTTTTGATAATTTCACTTTCAAAAGTTTTGTGGTTTGACCTATATTATAACCATTATTAATGCAAAAACAACGAAACAGGAAAAACATTTGAGACAATAGACCCGAGAACAGAAGAAGTAATAGCGAATATTGCCGAAGGGGATAAAGAGGACATTGATTTGGCAGTGAAAGCTGCCCGACAAGCTTTTGATCAAGGTTCTTGGCCACGTTTGCCTGGATTCGTAAGTGTTTTTTTTTTCTCTTTATATTTAATTTTCCAAATAACTTTAATAACCATGATGGATATGATTGGATACCATATTTAATTTCTAGATGTTGAATATATTCACGATGTAGGACCATAATATATATTGATGACAATGTCAAAAGATTGATATTACATAAACGTAAAATATAAGAATTAAGAAAAGTTAATTACGTACTCTTATTTAATTAACAAGATCATTTCAGATTATGTAAACGTCATTTTCTTATGTTTAATTTGTCAATGTACATCAAGGAGAAGAACTTTAATAATGGTTATAATACAGCAATATATGTATATATAAATATATAAATTATATATGTTGGTTGCACGTTAAAATTTTAAATGTTGTTACTCCATAAGTCGTTGTCCATCAATATTATATATGGCCGGTAAAAAGTGTATGTAGACGCTACCTAAATAGAGTTTTAAATTGTACTCGTGGAAAATATAGAAAAAAAAAAACATTAAATAATTGTTGCGGGGCAAACTTATAAAAGAAAAAAAAAACTTTCAAGGAGCAACTTTATTTTTTTAGGGGCAACTTTTTTTTAGTGTGTGAAATGCATCTAACTTGTATCCGATGTCTATTATGTGTATCCAACTTACATTTGTTATTTTTAATGCATCAAACTTTCGAAAAGTGTTTTAGTGTATTTTGGTGATATTTTGAAGACGTGTCAAACTCTTCGAATGCCACGTGTCACCTTAAACGAGCGACACATCAACAAAATATATTAAAACACCATTTTTGAAAGTTGGATGCTTAAAAAATAGCAAACGTAAGTAGGATACACAAAATAGACATCAAGCACAAGTTGGATACATTCCTAGACATTAACCTTTTTTTTTTTTCCAATGGGCAACCTTGTTTTTGTCTAGGGGCGAATATGGAAAATACCTATAATAATGATATAAAAAAATGTTATATATTTTTATAATAGTGGACACCGTGTTTCAAATGTTTAACTACCATCTCAGTTATGATATAAAAGGCTAGAGTAATGCTAAATAGACTTATTTATGTATACCTAAAAGGCTTAGTTATGTAGACCTAAAACTGGACTTCCTGAATAGCAGATTCCCTCTTTAACTCTTGAAGGATACGGGATAAATTCACTTATTTCACAGAATTCTTCTAGTTATGCCTTTTTCCTCTTTACTTTCTATATTGCCATATGCAATGATGGAGATGGACAATTTTCTAATTGGTTATTTTTTCTCTCTCTTAATCTTATCCAATCAATTTTTCATATCTACCTATCAAAGTTTTAAACCTATATATAGGCCTGGTAGTTTAATTCTACTAATCATTTTCTTAAACGCTAACATCAATTTTGGGACCTATATATCCAAGTGCATGCCAGGACCACTGAAAGAGTCGACCCCAACAAATACAATTTTCGAACTTAATGCAACCATCGTCCATTAATCAAGTATGGTTGGGCCTGAGTGACACCTTCAGATTCAATTCTTTCCTCCTTGACGAACGTGATAATTACGAGTAATATCTATCATTTAGGATATATTCACTGAAATTAGATATTTATATTTATAGTTTATATATATAAGCTTATACTTAAAAATTCCGAATCGATAGTATGAAATTTATATTCGGAGATAGAAGTTGGAGTTTATAAATTGATATGAATGTATCACTAAATCATCAAATATAACTACAATAGGTATACATACTTCGTAAATGACATCTCATATTCTTTCAATTCAAATAATTTCAGGAGAGGGGTAAGTTAATGAACAAATTTGCGGATTTGATAGAACAAAACCTTGAAGAACTTGCAACATTGGAAACGCTTGACGCGGGCAAAGTATTTAGTTTCGAGACACACGTTGACATTCCTGATGTAATCCGAGAACTACGCTTCTTTGCTGGTGCAGCGGATAAAATTCATGGAAAAACATTGAAATTGTCTAGTGAATTACAAGGTTACACGTTACATGAACCCATCGGTGTTGTTGGTCTTATAATTCCATGGAACTTCCCAAGCGCAATGTTTATGCTTAAATGTGCACCAGCGTTAGCCGCTGGCTGCACTATGGTCGTCAAGCCTGCTGAACAAGCACCACTTCCGGCTCTTTACTTGGCCCACTTGGCTAAACTTGTAAGCAAACCTCCCATTTAGGCTCGTGTTAATTTAGTACTTGTTTCTAATGACTAATTAACTTTTTACGTGTTTTCTTGATAGGCGGGGATCCCAGATGGGGTTATCAATGTTGTGACAGGATTCGGACCTACAGCAGGTGCCGCTGTAGCATCACATATGGATATAGACACTGTTAGTTTCACGGGGTCAACTGAAGTTGGAAGACTAATAATGCAAGCTGCAGCTACAAGCAATTTAAAAGCGGTTACTCTTGAACTTGGGGGCAAATCCCCTCTTGTAATCTTTGATGATGTGAATGTTGAACAAGCTGCTGATCTTGCTCTCTTTGGGTGTCTTGCTAACAAAGTATTTCACACATAACTTAATTATCCACTTAAATTTGAGAAGAAAACAAATGATTCTTTATTCTAAAACTATTCTTTGTACAGGGAGAAATATGTGTGAGTAGTTCACGCGTCTATGTTCAAGAAGGAATTTACGACGATTTTGTGAAGAAAATCATCGAAAAGGCAAAAGCATGGGTCGTTGGCGATCCATTTGATGCTTCTACTACTCAAGGACCCCAAGTAATTCTCGAGTGACATAAAACATGCTACAGTAATTAAGAACAAAAAATACTACTAGTATAATTAACATAATACTTCTGTATTTGTAGGTGGATAAGAGACAATACGAGAGAGTACTTTCGTATATCGATCATGGAAAGAGAGAAGGTGCATCGTTGCTAATTGGTGGTAAGCCTTGCGGAGAAAAAGGGTACTATATTGAGCCGACAATATTTGTAAATGTCACGGTATGTGTCGAATACAACATTTTGAGTTACTAATTTCGCAGTGTTTATTTGTATAAACAATAATGTATCCTTGTTAACCAGGAGGATATGCTTATCGCAAAAGATGAAATCTTCGGTCCGGTTATGTGTCTTATGAAGTTCAAGTAAGTCTTTTTATTTAGTTTGTATATAATCGTCTACGACATAAGTAATTTAATATACATTTTGGTTAGATATGGCAAATTAGGCAGGTTAGGTGACGGGTCAAAACAAGTACTCCATACTACTTTTTAGAAGGGTCGAAAAAAGGTCGGCTTGGGTTAAGGAGACCCATTAACACCGTTTTGTCATTTCATGAGATTCTTAAGTTTTTGAAACACTTTGAGCGATTTTCCTCCTATCTGAGTTTCCATATTTAGTAGCTTTTTTATGTTAAGTGTTTGAGCCGTTAGAAATATAATCCAACCTTAAAAGACCATTTTTCAGGATAACGGGTAGAAATTGTCACCTTTACTCTCAGTGAATTCTCACATATCAATAATATTGCAGGACGATTGAAGAGGCGATTATAAGAGCTAATACGACTACATATGGTTTAGCAGCTGGAATTATGACTAATGACTTAAACATAGCCAATACGGTGTCGAGATCAATTCGGGCTGGCGTCATTTGGATAAATTGTTACCTTAGATTCGATGCAGGGTGCCCAGTTGGAGGCTACAAAATGAGCGGATTCGGAAAGGATCATGGCATAGAAGCCATAGACAAGTATCTTCAAACCAAAGCTGTTGTCACACCAATTTACAAGTCCCCGTGGTTGTAAATTCTTACTATTTTTGTTGTTCGAATATATCTTTAAACTTGGTGTGTCTTGTAAATTATATAGAATTTGGGAGTGTTTACATAACACAAATTATATATATACGTGAAAAATAAAGTCGCTGTAATGTTATTGTCATGGAACGAATGTGTATGAAGTTGTAATAAAACGTAACATGAAATTTATGTACAGTGTTAATGTAATAAAGTTTGTTATATTTATTTCAATAATAATGTTTTTCAATTTATAGCCAGTTATTATAGGTCGATCTTTTGGGTGCTGTTTTTTCTCTCCCGATTAATGTGGGCTTGAAAACTGGGCTATTTATTTAAACTGGACTTCATATTCTTCTGATCTTAACAGATCATCATCATGTTTATTTAATATATAAAAAGCCCATTGAGGTTAATAAATCATCGTATTTCAACTGATATTCATGGAGATATTGAGTTTATTACGGTGTTAGTACAAGTTTAGATGAATGTCTTAGGTCCTTAAGATACGCTATTTGTTGTCGTTACATACGAAAGTTTTATAATTAATCATATAGAATCGCAATCAACGCAACTCAATTTAAATTCGAACCATTCTATACATGAATACATATTACTTATTGTCGTGAACGATAATAGTTATATACTATGTTGAAAAAGCAATCGAAAACACATTCTATCATAGTTATAAACACAACAAATGTTCTTAATTAAGGGTGACAATCACAACTTGCTACAATGATACGAAGAAGAAAATAAATCTACCTGATGGTTAAAGTAGCTTTAAAGATTACAAAAATATTATATATGGTTCACATATAGAATAAAGGGAAAAAGACGATGTATATAAAATATTAAACACTAGAATACTCAATGATAGGCAATCATTTATGATTCTCTAAAATATTGGTTGGAGAACTCCATGGAATATTAGGTCTCATTTGGTATATGATTCATCAATGATATACATATGAGGAGTTGTTACATTAAAAATAACGAAAACCCTTGCGTATATATTTTTATTTTTATTTATATTTAAATAGTCAATAATATAAATTATTCGACCCTTCTTTTCTTTCCATTGAGGTTGGATAAACAAACTAACATACTCAATTTATAATACAATTTTTTTAATTAATAATAGTAAATTTTGAAAAAATAAATGTTTTTGACTTTTTGCATGTGAAGAGTTGAATAATCTTGAATGTGGGTTCTAATAAAGTTTGCCATCCCGTATTGAACATACTTAAGATGCCATTTACCACTTTCGGTTAAACCATATGCCATTTGGTTTGAAAGAAAATATTTTGAAACATAAAACTCAGAGTTTTCTTATCATCTTCTTGTTATTTTCTTATAATTTCATCTTATTTCAATCTAATTCGGTCTTATGGTTTACAACCTTTCACTTAGGGCTGTCAATTTCCACTCCGACACGAACCCGGCTAAAAGATGATCAAGGATATTTGAGGTGCCAACCCGCCAATCTTATATTTTCGGGTCGGGTTCAGGGCACCAAATGAATTTTCGGGTTGAACCTGACAACTCAAAACATAAAAATATCTTTTTCTAATTTATTTTTAATTTAAATATTAGAAAATTTTTGGACATTTTCATTTGTTTTATGCCTTTATGTTGATAATGTACCTTTTCATATTAAATTTCATAAATTTTGATTGTTTAATACTTTTATGTGTTTGTTGAAGCTGCATCAATAATGTTCTGATAATGATTAAAATGGATGTAGTACTATTATAATTATTTTCTTGAATTTTATAAGTTTTTTATGCGTATTAACGATTAGTTAATATTTTTATAAAGATTATTCGAGTGATCAGAACCCGACTTGTTAACATGAAAATGACCTGAAAACTTGTTGACTGGTTTAAAAATCGAGTTAGTTGGGCCAAGTTCGGGTTTTCCAGATTTCGGATTGGATATAAATCCCTAACCCGATTTAAAAATCGGGTTGAATTCGGATTAACCTTTTTCGAACCACCAACCTGTTAATTTGAACCCGTCAATCTGATTCAACCTGAATTATCACCCCTACCTTTAACCCACTCAAAATTTTGATTATTTTTGACAATTAAAACAATTTTATTATACTCAACTAGATTATAACCCGCGAATTCGCGGAATATCACATAATTTTAATATATAATTTATATTATATGTCTATTTTATTTTGTAATGTTTTATTTGACATAGTGTGTTGTTCATATTATAGAATGTTTTGAATAGAAAGAAAGATGTATATGTATTTTTACATGTGGTCAGCATTTGTATATGCATGATGATTATAGTGTGTTTGTATTTGTGTAAAAAAACTGTGTTGTGCGATCGTGTAACATCCCGAAATCTAAAAGTATTATTTTGGGTAAAGATAAAATAAATTGTTTAAAGTTATTATTATTTCAAGTGATATAAAATAATAATAACTGTAGTTGGTTTTAAAGTTCCAGACAATGATAATCACATAGAATGAAATTTAACATACATATACAGAAACACATACATATCCATCAAGAATCAATCACCAAATTCAAGCTATTTTACTTATGCATTCATACTACAACTTCCAAAACCGGTATCTAGGAACCTACATTTGAAAATTACTAAAGTCAATAACATAGAAATCAAAAAGCATGATGACACCTATTTATAAAAATTGCTTGTACCTGATCCTTCCGGTCTAAAAAGCATAATCTTTTTTTACTCTTGAAAGCTCCAATTCCAGAGTTCCTTTTGGACATTGAACCTTGGATAGCTGATATGCAATGAACTAACCAAAATACACATACGAAAATTGAAACTCAAAAACAGGCTCTATGCCTGATACTAAAGTTATACTTTCAACTGCATTTTAATATGCTTAAACTTTAATGATAGAATGCGTGCCTAATTTTTTTAACAATAGTTTCAGAGCATTGATAAATACTCTATGAATTAAGAAAATGATTTTGACATGAAGAAAACGGTTAATGTATGAGACAAGAAGTAAATTAACCATTACAGACTTGATTAAATGTTTAATATTCTTGGCATTTTCGTATCTTCATGCATGTTCAAGACCATGAACCATCTACAAACAAAAAACCTTTATGAGTCGACCAACCCGACCTGTTTCAGGCCATACCAAAATTTCCCTTTCGAAAAATTACCCAAACCACCCACCGTCACCATATTGCCACCTCGCAGATGTTGACGCAATTTAAATTACAACATAAGACAAACCTCCGTTCCTACTTCAACCTTAACAGTTGTCTCAAAAGAGCATGATAACTCGATAAATAAGACACCTTCTAGTCAAACCTTGTCAATAGCATCAACAATCATGGTTCCAATTACATCGTCATTTCCAGCAGAGATTGAAGCAGTGACTTAAAAAGGAAATCAACAATTCGATCATAAGACATGAAAATAAATGCTAAAACTAAAATCAGGAAATTTTGTCACCTCTAATATCATCACATTCTTTCACTGATCTCGCTCTCTTGATGTACTGCAGTTTCTGCAATCTTGATCAATTCTGAAATCTCTGCTCTTTCCAAGGGTTTCAAGTAGGGCTGCAAACGAGTCGAGCTTTTATCGAGCAACTCGAGCTCGGCTCGAGCTTGAGCTCGTTCGAGTCGAGCTTTTATCGAGTTCGAACCCGATCTCGAGCTTAAAAGTAGAGCTCGAAATATATATCGAGCCGAGCTCGAGCCTTTAAGAGCTCGGCTCGAGCTGTTATCGAGCTTTTCGAGCTTTTATTGATATGTATATTTTTATATTGTATATATGTAATTTTGAATCTAAAATGATTTTATTGTCATACTTTAAATATTATTATACTACTTTACATATGTTATAAGTAATTTTCACACAATATACTTATTATATATATTTTTTTAAAATAATTTTTGGTATTTATTTATACATATAAGATAATATAAAATAAGTTTGGGTATTAAAAATTATTTTTTATAAGAATATTCGAGCTTTTCGAGCCGAGCTCGAGCCATCCTAAAACATTTTCGAGTCGAGCTCGAGCTTGCGTCATGAAAGCTCGTCGAGCTATCGAGCCGAGCTCGAGCCTATTATAAATGAATCGAGCCGAGCTCGAGCCCTGTCGAGCTCGAGCTCGGTTCGACTCGATTACAGCCCTAGTTTCAAGAATCTCCTGTGTATATAATTTTTTTATGTTAATTCCTTGATTTCAATACCAGTAATTGTCAAAAATTGCTTACGAAAGCAATAAAATTATTTACAACTTTGAAGAATCAACTTACAAAAGCATACATAACAACGGATCTGCAAGTAAATTCATCGGATCAGTTAGTTTTCACCAGTTTAGTCTTTAAAATGAATGTAAAAAAAATTAGAGAGAATGAAAAAGTACAAATAATATAAAAAACAGATTTATGGAAGAAAAAAAGCAGTAAAAACCACTTAATAAAAAACAAAATAAGTTACTTGTTGTTGGATTGCAGCTTCTAGTTCCTTCATGATCTCAGCCATTGTTGGTCGCTTTCCACGAACTTCATTCACGCGTCGATAGGCAATGGTTGAAAACAAATTAAAAGAACATGGATCCATTTGTTCTTTTAGGCCAAGAAGTATAATGTAACATCCCCAAATCGGGCTTAGAAGAAAAAGGTATTTTCTTTAAATTATTTATGCGATTTAAAGTTTTTACCTGTGTTTGATTTTAAATTTAATAGGTAAATGAGCCTCAGGAAATATTGTGACTATTGAAATGTTAGCTGTTTTAGATAATTTTAGGTGACGGTAAAATAAAATAATTTTCGCGCAATTGAAATTTAGGTTCCAGACAATAGATTTAGGACGGGTATAATATTTCACTGTATTTGAGTTAGGTTGTAATATTGGTCGACCTTTATTTCCTTCATTTCCTGATTTTTGGTTAGAAACCTCCAAGAACACACACACACACTCATAAACCAATTTCAATTCTGAATGTGATCAAAAATTGGAGCTGTGAATTTGTTAAAGCAACTGAATTCATCTTCTTCTTCTTCTTCTTCTTCTTCTTCATGTTCATCTAGTTTTCTCCATTTCCATTGTAAGTATTTATTTTGTGTTCTTAAACTCAATTGGTGAAATTAAGTAGAAAACTTATGCATGTATGATCAATGGTGCTGGAATGGATTGTAGTTACTGAAAATAACATCATCATCTTCTTGTTCTTGACTTAAATGCAAATTTCTTAGGTTTCTAGTATAAAAGTGGGTTTTGGTTTAAATTAGATTGGAAGATTAATGCATGTTAGTAATTAGAATTTGGATGATGTTTGTTTGTTGTTAATACATATTATTACATGTTATGTGAGGTTATTTGCTGGTAAAAAATAGTACATTTCAATGGCATTTGGTAAAATTGGATTGTAGTTCGTAGTTGTAAGTTGCAGGTCTGATTGGAGCTGGAAAGCATACAAACGCGATCCCACCACTTGACCAGGATCGCGTTCCTCAGTTATAAACTGGGTTCTTCGCAATTTAGACTATTAAACGCGATCCTAGCCTCGAACCCGGATCGCGTTCATCAGTGTTATTTTGGCTCAGCAAATTTTGAACTATGGAACGCGATCCCAAACCCCTAACCGGATCGCGTTGCTCAGTGTTATTTGGTAACCGAAAGTTTTCTTCTTGGGAACGCGATCCCACCACCTTTAGCTGGATCGCGTTTATCTTTGTAAATTTGAAGAATTGGATATTTAGTGAAATTATGTGAATCTAACACTTATAATGTTTAGTTATCGATATTTCTTGATTATCAATGTATGTAATTAAGTATAGTCATAATTAAATTATAAAACGAGTTATTAACTTGTGTTTTAATTGTGTTTACAGAGACACCGAAGACTCAATAAAATAAGACTTTTGAGTTGGAGACTGAGACTGACAGGTGAGTGGACTGGTTCTCACAATTTAATCTTGGTGTTAACAGTTAGTTGCATCAATTTTTAAGTTGCTTGTATTGACTGATTTATCGTTATGATAATGATAGGATTGTTGATTAAACTTGTGGTTTGATAGATTGATTGTTTGCTAGTAAATAATTCCATGATAGGTTGGAATGATAGAGGTCAATTTTGGGTTTAGTTGCTATAGGTTAATCCTTATGGGTCGGATGAACATTCGTTGTGAATTAATCCATATTGATTAAAGATAGCAATAAACTATCGGTAAAAATCTCTGTATTGGCCTGCAGTTGATTATTAAGTGTTCTTGGAGTGCCACCGCGGACTGAGGGTATCTCAAGAACCACCGATCCTCTGTTTGATTGTTTAGTTAGATGATTGTTGTGAATTGATTGTTATACTAAGTTAGATTGTTAGACTTAGTTTACTCACTTAGCTTTGTGCTAATTCCCCACAATACTTTTGCAGGTTAACTTTTGGGTTGTTGGGACGTATTGATGGTTTGAAGAAATGTTTGCCAAGTTGAACTCTGATCAATTTGTTATTACTTTGTTTTGTTAAATAACACCCAGTCGATAATTATCGTTTGTAACTATATCTAAATTTTAGAACATATGTAATGTTTTGGATGGTGAAATCATGACATCTATGTATATATTATATATGGGATTTGCGCTTCCGAATAAAAAAAAAAAAAAAAAAATTTGTGTCTTAAATTGTGGGGTGTTATAAGTTGGTATCAGAGCGTAAGTTTAGGTGAATTGAATATTTAAAGTGTTCAATCCTAAACTTAGTCATGTTGGTCAAACATTTCTTGTGGTGGGGATTAGTTATGATAGTTGATTTGGTTAGTTGCTAGTACTAACAATTAACGAATGTTGAGATGTGATGTGATGACAGGTATGGCGGATAATGAGCCACCTTCCCATACTCTCAATGATACTACGCGGACAGATGCACCACCAGAGAACCAGGGTCATAATGGTACATCTAATTTAGCCGGTGGAGAAACTGAAACTGATCAGGAGTATATTATGAGATTGGAGAATAGAGTGTTGGAACTTCAGAGAGAACGAGCTGGATCTTCTCAACATCCAGTTTCTACTCGTCCCCACATTGTGACTAATGTACCACCTATTGTATCTTCTACACGGATTCCGGTATCTAATCCTTTTATTTCACAACAGCAGCAACAGGGTTATACTTATCAGGCCTCGGGTCCTTTTCCTTCGTCTGGTTATACTACTTATCAAATACCCATTCCACCTTTTCAACAGTTGAAGAAAGGTTGTTCTCTTAAAACCTTTATGTCTTGCAATCCTTCAACTTATTCTGGAAGTACCGATCCTACGGTCACTCTTGACTGGCTTCGTGATGTAGAGAGAAAACTAAATGTATGTCATTGTGAGGAGGAGGATAAGGTACCTTATGCGGTTCAGTTATTAAAGGGTCAAGCCATGTCATGGTGGGATTCAATTACTGCACCATTATCTCCACAACAGTTGAATGATATAAGATGGTCAGATTTTCATGCTGAGATTTGCAAGCAATTTTGCTCGGAGTATAATCTTTCCAGGATTAGGCAAGAGTTTCTTGACTTACAAAAGACTGATCAAATGACGATTGATGAATTAATTAAGCAGTTTTCAGATAAATTGCGGTTTGTGCAACAGTGGGTTCCAACTGACCGGACCAAAATTGATCACTTTGTGAAAACATTACCTCCTGATTACCGTACCACAGTGAGACTAGCAGGTTCACTTCCTCAAGCTTATGATTTAGCTCGTTCGGTTGACGCGGATATTATGGCTAAAAGAGTGTTGAATAAAGAAAGGTATTCACAGAAAAACAAAGGAGATTCTTCGAGTAAACAGAAAGGACAAAGTAGTCAACAAAACAGGAGATTGAATTCTGGTATTCCAACGGATAGTAACTATTGTAATAGATGTCGAGCTAGACATAATGGTCCTTGTACTCCCCAGACATCTAGATGTGTTAAGTGTGGAATTTTTGGTCACGCTGCAAAGGATTGTACCTACCCAAATAGCGTGTGTTGGAATTGCCATAAAGAAGGGCATCGTGCAGGGGATTGTCCTGAGGCGAAGAGACAGAGTATGGGTACGGGTAAAGGTTCGCCATCATCTGGTCAAAAGAGGAAAAATCCACCAGTAGCTGCTAGCCGAGCTTTCCGAATGACAGTTGATGATGCTGTCGCCACTGAAGATGTCATCACTGGTACATTTCTCATAAATTCTATACCAGCTCGTGTATTGTTTGATTCTGGTGCCAATTGTTCGTTTATATCTGTGAACTTTTGTGATAGACTGAAATTGATCCCCTCTTTGATTGTTAAACCTTTAGAAGTTGAAATTGCTGACGGTAAATTAGTTCCTGTTACCACATCGGTAGCTGGAGCTAGTATACTTATTGAGGGTCATAATTTCTTAGTCTCCTTTTTGTTAATGCCAATTCCTAGTTTCGATGTGGTTATTGGTATGGATTGGTTAAGTTTGAATAAGGCCAACATTGATTGTCATAAAAAGATTATAAGAATTCCGATTTCTGATGGGTCATACGTCATGGCTCGAGGAGAACGAGTAAAGGGTAGTCTACCATTGATTTCCTTGTTGAAAGCTAGGAAATCTCTATCTAAGGGATGTGATTCTTATTTGGCATATGTGATAGATAGCAAGTTAGAAAAGAAATCTTTGACAAATTTTCCGGTGGTTTCTGAATACCCGGAAGTTTTTCCGGATGAATTGTCTGGTTTACCCCCTGTAAGAGATGTAGAATTTCAGATTGATTTGATTCCTGGATCGACTCCTGTAGCTAAGTCTCCTTATAGATTAGCTCCTTCTGAAATCCGTGAGATGATGGGTCAAATTCAGGAACTGTTAGATAAAGGGTTTATTCGACCGAGTTCTTCCCCGTGGGGTGCTCCGGTATTGTTTGTTAAGAAAAATGATGGTACTCTTCGAATGTGTATTGATTATAGAGAGCTCAATAAAAGAACAGTGAAAAACAAATATCCATTGCCCAGAATTGATGAGTTATTTGATCAGTTACAGGGATCATCCTATTTTTCTAAAATCGATTTGAGATCCGGTTATCATCAGGTACGAGTTCGTGAGGAAGATGTTCCTAAGACTGCTTTTCGTACCCGATATGGTCATTACGAGTTCTTAGTTATGCCTTTTGGATTGACAAATGCTCCTGCTATTTTTATGGACTTAATGAATCGTGTATGTCGACCTTTTCTAGACAAGTTTGTGATTGTATTTATTGACGATATCTTGATTTATTCAAAGTCTGAGGCTGAACATGAACATCATTTAAGATTGATTCTTGAGATTTTGAAAAGAGAGCGTCTTTTTGCTAAATTTTCCAAATGCGAATTTTGGCTCCGAGAGGTACAGTTTCTTGGGCATATTATTTGTAAGGATGGTGTCAAAGTAGATCCTTCCAAGGTGAACGCTGTTATGAATTGGAATGCTCCTAAATCACCTTCTGAGATTAAAAGTTTCCTTGGATTAGCGGGTTATTATCGAAAATTTATCAAGGATTTCTCCAAAATTGCTGGCCCGTTAACCAAGCTAACTAGAAAGGATATTAAATTTCAGTGGGGTGATCAACAAGAAACATCTTTTCAGACTCTTAAACAGTTGTTATGTCAGGCGCCAGTGTTAGCACTACCTGATGGTTCCGAGGGTTTTGTGGTTTATTGTGATGCTTCTCATGCTGGTTTAGGTGCTGTCTTAATGCAACATGATCGTGTTATTGCTTATGCTTCTCGACAGCTTAAAACTCATGAAAGAAATTACCCCACACACGATTTAGAGCTTGCAGCTGTGGTATTTGCGTTGAAAATCTGGAGACACTATTTGTACGGAACTAAATGTGTCGTATGCACGGATCATAAAAGCCTCCAGTACATGTTTTCTCAGAAAGAACTCAATATGAGACAGCGCCGATGGTTGGAGTTGATTAAGGATTATGACTGTGAAATCCGATATCATCCGGGTAAAGCTAATGTGGTTGCCGATGCTTTAAGCCGAAATGTACCTTCCGACCGAATTTATTTTATGCGTTTGGAAATATCTTCTGATTTGATTTCTCAGTTGAAAGCTGCACAGTTAGAGGCATTGTTGGATAAAAATTTAAAATCTGAGATTTTGTTGAAACGGAAAGATTTATTGATTGATGATTCTCGAGGATTGAAAACTTTCCAGTCACGGGTTTGGGTTCCATTGATTGGGGGACTTCGGAATTTGATATTGTCAGAGGCACACAAATCGAGGTTATCTGTTCATCCAGGGAGTACGAAAATGTACAATGATTTAAAACCGTTGTATTGGTGGCCAACTATGAAAACCGATGTTGCTCGAATGGTGGAGACTTGTCATATATGTTCCCAGGTTAAAGCAGAACATCAGAAGCCCTATGGTTCATTGAAACAGTTAGATATTCCGGAATGGAAATGGGAGCACATTACTATGGATTTCGTTACCAAGTTTCCCCGCACTCAGAAAGGTAATGATATGATATGGGTGATAGTTGATAGATTAACCAAGAGTGCACATTTTCTAGCCACCAGTGAGACGGCATCATTGACTCGACTTGCTCAATTGTACATTCATGAGATTGTTGTTAGACATGGTATTCCTTTATCCATTGTTTCCGATAGAGATTCTAGGTTTGTTTCTGGTTTTTGGCAGAGTTTGCAACGTGAATTAGGTACCAGAGTTAATCTTAGCACAGCGTATCATCCTCAGACAGACGGGCAGTCAGAGCGTACTATTCAGACACTTGAGGATATGTTGAGAGCTTGTGTACTTGAGTATGGCGGTTCTTGGGATTCACACTTACCATTGATAGAGTTTGCTTATAATAATTCTTATCATTCTAGCATTGGTATGCCGCCGTATGAGATGTTGTATGGGCGCCGTTGTCGAACACCTACATGTTGGTTAGAAACGGGAGAAAAACAGTTTGCGGGTCCCGATATAGTTCAAATTACAGCTGACAAAGTTAAGATTGCTCGTGAGAAACTGAGAGCGGCTCGTGATAGACAGAAACAGTATGCGGACCCACGTAGACGACCTGTTGTATTTGTTGAAGGTGAATTAGTTTATTTAAAAGTTTCACCGTGGAAGGGTGTTATTAGATTTGGTAAACGGGGTAAGCTAGCTCCCCGATATATTGGCCCATTTAGAATCCGTCAGGTGATTAACGAACAATCGGTTTCTTTAGATCTTCCACCCGAATTAGCCGGTATTCACGATACATTTAATGTTTGTTATTTAAGAAAATGCAATGTGGAGGATCAATCCCAAATCCTTCCTTTGCAAGATCTTCGTGTTGACTCAAGTAAGAAATTGGTTGAAGAACCTGTCGAGCTTTTAGATAGAAAAGTGACCAAATTACGTAGAAAAGAAATTCCTATGGTTTTGGTTAAGTGGAAACATAGTTTGGGTGCGGATCTCACTTGGGAAACGGAGGAGAGTATGCGGGCTAGATACCCTAATTTATTTGTGTCTAGTTAGATTTCGGGACGAAATCTTTCTAAGGAGGGGTGATTTGTAACATCCCCAAATCGGGCTTAGAAGAAAAATGTATTTTCTTTAAATTATTTATGCGATTTAAAGTTTTTACCTGTGTTTGATTTTAAATTTAATAGGTAAATGAGCCTCAGGAAATATTGTGACTATTGAAATGTTAGCTGTTTTAGATAATTTTAGGTGACGGTAAAATAAAATAATTTTCGCGCAATTGAAATTTAGGTTCCAGACAATAGATTTAGGACGGGTATAATATTTCACTGTATTTGAGTTAGGTTGTAATATTGGTCGACCTTTATTTCCTTCATTTCCTGATTTTTGGTTAGAAACCTCCAAGAACACACACACACACTCATAAACCAATTTCAATTCTGAATGTGATCAAAAATTGGAGCTGTGAATTTGTTAAAGCAACTGAATTCATCTTCTTCTTCTTCTTCTTCATGTTCATCTAGTTTTCTCCATTTCCATTGTAAGTATTTATTTTGTGTTCTTAAACTCAATTGGTGAAATTAAGTAGAAAACTTATGCATGTATGATCAATGGTGCTGGAATGGATTGTAGTTACTGAAAATAACATCATCATCTTCTTGTTCTTGACTTAAATGCAAATTTCTTAGGTTTCTAGTATAAAAGTGGGTTTTGGTTTAAATTAGATTGGAAGATTAATGCATGTTAGTAATTAGAATTTGGATGATGTTTGTTTGTTGTTAATACATATTATTACATGTTATGTGAGGTTATTTGCTGGTAAAAAATAGTACATTTCAATGGCATTTGGTAAAATTGGATTGTAGTTCGTAGTTGTAAGTTGCAGGTCTGATTGGAGCTGGAAAGCATACAAACGCGATCCCACCACTTGACCAGGATCGCGTTCCTCAGTTATAAACTGGGTTCTTCGCAATTTAGACTATTAAACGCGATCCTAGCCTCGAACCCGGATCGCGTTCATCAGTGTTATTTTGGCTCAGCAAATTTTGAACTATGGAACGCGATCCCAAACCCCTAACCGGATCGCGTTGCTCAGTGTTATTTGGTAACCGAAAGTTTTCTTCTTGGGAACGCGATCCCACCACCTTTAGCTGGATCGCGTTTATCTTTGTAAATTTGAAGAATTGGATATTTAGTGAAATTATGTGAATCTAACACTTATAATGTTTAGTTATCGATATTTCTTGATTATCAATGTATGTAATTAAGTATAGTCATAATTAAATTATAAAACGAGTTATTAACTTGTGTTTTAATTGTGTTTACAGAGACACCGAAGACTCAATAAAATAAGACTTTTGAGTTGGAGACTGAGACTGACAGGTGAGTGGACTGGTTCTCACAATTTAATCTTGGTGTTAACAGTTAGTTGCATCAATTTTTAAGTTGCTTGTATTGACTGATTTATCGTTATGATAATGATAGGATTGTTGATTAAACTTGTGGTTTGATAGATTGATTGTTTGCTAGTAAATAATTCCATGATAGGTTGGAATGATAGAGGTCAATTTTGGGTTTAGTTGCTATAGGTTAATCCTTATGGGTCGGATGAACATTCGTTGTGAATTAATCCATATTGATTAAAGATAGCAATAAACTATCGGTAAAAATCTCTGTATTGGCCTGCAGTTGATTATTAAGTGTTCTTGGAGTGCCACCGCGGACTGAGGGTATCTCAAGAACCACCGATCCTCTGTTTGATTGTTTAGTTAGATGATTGTTGTGAATTGATTGTTATACTAAGTTAGATTGTTAGACTTAGTTTACTCACTTAGCTTTGTGCTAATTCCCCACAATACTTTTGCAGGTTAACTTTTGGGTTGTTGGGACGTATTGATGGTTTGAAGAAATGTTTGCCAAGTTGAACTCTGATCAATTTGTTATTACTTTGTTTTGTTAAATAACACCCAGTCGATAATTATCGTTTGTAACTATATCTAAATTTTAGAACATATGTAATGTTTTGGATGGTGAAATCATGACATCTATGTATATATTATATATGGGATTTGCGCTTCCGAATAAAAAAAAAAAAAAAAAAATTTGTGTCTTAAATTGTGGGGTGTTATAAGTTGGTATCAGAGCGTAAGTTTAGGTGAATTGAATATTTAAAGTGTTCAATCCTAAACTTAGTCATGTTGGTCAAACATTTCTTGTGGTGGGGATTAGTTATGATAGTTGATTTGGTTAGTTGCTAGTACTAACAATTAACGAATGTTGAGATGTGATGTGATGACAGGTATGGCGGATAATGAGCCACCTTCCCATACTCTCAATGATACTACGCGGACAGATGCACCACCAGAGAACCAGGGTCATAATGGTACATCTAATTTAGCCGGTGGAGAAACTGAAACTGATCAGGAGTATATTATGAGATTGGAGAATAGAGTGTTGGAACTTCAGAGAGAACGAGCTGGATCTTCTCAACATCCAGTTTCTACTCGTCCCCACATTGTGACTAATGTACCACCTATTGTATCTTCTACACGGATTCCGGTATCTAATCCTTTTATTTCACAACAGCAGCAACAGGGTTATACTTATTAGGCCTCGGGTCCTTTTCCTTCGTCTGGTTATACTACTTATCAAATACCCATTCCACCTTTTCAACAGTTGAAGAAAGGTTGTTCTCTTAAAACCTTTATGTCTTGCAATCCTTCAACTTATTCTGGAAGTACCGATCCTACGGTCACTCTTGACTGGCTTCGTGATGTAGAGAGAAAACTAAATGTATGTCATTGTGAGGAGGAGGATAAGGTACCTTATGCGGTTCAGTTATTAAAGGGTCAAGCCATGTCATGGTGGGATTCAATTACTACACCATTATCTCCACAACAGTTGAATGATATAAGATGGTCAGATTTTCATGCTGAGATTTGCAAGCAATTTTGCTCGGAGTATAATCTTTCCAGGATTAGGCAAGAGTTTCTTGACTTACAAAAGACTGATCAAATGACGATTGATGAATTAATTAAGCAGTTTTCAGATAAATTGCGGTTTGTGCAACAGTGGGTTCCAACTGACCGGACCAAAATTGATCACTTTGTGAAAACATTACCTCCTGATTACCGTACCACAGTGAGACTAGCAGGTTCACTTCCTCAAGCTTATGATTTAGCTCGTTCGGTTGACGGGGATATTATGGCTAAAAGAGTGTTGAATAAAGAAAGGTATTCACAGAAAAACAAAGGAGATTCTTCGAGTAAACAGAAAGGACAAAGTAGTCAACAAAACAGGAGATTGAATTCTGGTATTCCAACGGATAGTAACTATTGTAATAGATGTCGAGCTAGACATAATGGTCCTTGTACTCCCCAGACATCTAGATGTGTTAAGTGTGGAATTTTTGGTCACGCTGCAAAGGATTGTACCTACCCAAATAGCGTGTGTTGGAATTGCCATAAAGAAGGGCATCGTGCAGGGGATTGTCCTGAGGCGAAGAGACAGAGTATGGGTACGGGTAAAGGTTCGCCATCATCTGGTCAAAAGAGGAAAAATCCACCAGTAGCTGCTAGCCGAGCTTTCCGAATGACAGTTGATGATGCTGTCGCCACTGAAGATGTCATCACTGGTACATTTCTCATAAATTCTATACCAGCTCGTGTATTGTTTGATTCTGGTGCCAATTGTTCGTTTATATCTGTGAACTTTTGTGATAGACTGAAATTGATCCCCTCTTTGATTGTTAAACCTTTAGAAGTTGAAATTGCTGACGGTAAATTAGTTCCTGTTACCACATCGGTAGCTGGAGCTAGTATACTTATTGAGGGTCATAATTTCTTAGTCTCCTTTTTGTTAATGCCAATTCCTAGTTTCGATGTGGTTATTGGTATGGATTGGTTAAGTTTGAATAAGGCCAACATTGATTGTCATAAAAAGATTATAAGAATTCCGATTTCTGATGGGTCATACGTCATGGCTCGAGGAGAACGAGTAAAGGGTAGTCTACCATTGATTTCCTTGTTGAAAGCTAGGAAATCTCTATCTAAGGGATGTGATTCTTATTTGGCATATGTGATAAATAGCAAGTTAGAAAAGAAATCTTTGACAAATTTTCCGGTGGTTTCTGAATACCCGGAAGTTTTTCCGGATGAATTGTCTGGTTTACCCCCTGTAAGAGATGTAGAATTTCAGATTGATTTGATTCCTGGATCGACTCCTGTAGCTAAGTCTCCTTATAGATTAGCTCCTTCTGAAATCCGTGAGATGATGGGTCAAATTCAGGAACTGTTAGATAAAGGGTTTATTCGACCGAGTTCTTCCCCGTGGGGTGCTCCGGTATTGTTTGTTAAGAAAAATGATGGTACTCTTCGAATGTGTATTGATTATAGAGAGCTCAATAAAAGAACAGTGAAAAACAAATATCCATTGCCCAGAATTGATGAGTTATTTGATCAGTTACAGGGATCATCCTATTTTTCTAAAATCGATTTGAGATCCGGTTATCATCAGGTACGAGTTCGTGAGGAAGATGTTCCTAAGACTGCTTTTCGTACCCGATATGGTCATTACGAGTTCTTAGTTATGCCTTTTGGATTGACAAATGCTCCTGCTATTTTTATGGACTTAATGAATCGTGTATGTCGACCTTTTCTAGACAAGTTTGTGATTGTATTTATTGACGATATCTTGATTTATTCAAAGTCTGAAGCTGAACATGAACATCATTTAAGATTGATTCTTGAGATTTTGAAAAGAGAGCGTCTTTTTGCTAAATTTTCCAAATGCGAATTTTGGCTCCGAGAGGTACAGTTTCTTGGGCATATTATTTGTAAGGATGGTTTCAAAGTAGATCCTTCCAAGGTGAACGCTGTTATGAATTGGAATGCTCCTAAATCACCTTCTGAGATTAAAAGTTTCCTTGGATTAGCGGGTTATTATCGAAAATTTATCAAGGATTTCTCCAAAATTGCTGGCCCGTTAACCAAGCTAACTAGAAAGGATATTAAATTTCAGTGGGGTGATCAACAAGAAACATCTTTTCATACTCTTAAACAGTTGTTATGTCAGGCGCCAGTGTTAGCACTACCTGATGGTTCCGAGGGTTTTGTGGTTTATTGTGATGCTTCTCATGCTGGTTTGGGTGCTGTCTTAATGCAACATGATCGTGTTATTGCTTATGCTTCTCGACAGCTTAAAACTCATGAAAGAAATTACCCCACACACGATTTAGAGCTTGCAGCTGTGGTATTTGCGTTGAAAATCTGGAGACACTATTTGTACGGAACTAAATGTGTCGTATGCACGGATCATAAAAGCCTCCAGTACATATTTTCTCAGAAAGAACTCAGTATGAGACAGCGCCGATGGTTGGAGTTGATTAAGGATTATGACTGTGAAATCCGATATCATCCGGGTAAAGCTAATGTGGTTGCCGATGCTTTAAGCCGAAATGTACCTTCCGACCGAATTTATTTTATGCGTTTGGAAATATCTTCTGATTTGATTTCTCAGTTGAAAGCTGCACAGTTAGAGGCATTGTTGGATAAAAATTTAAAATCTGAGATTTTGTTGAAACGGAAAGATTTATTGATTGATGATTCTCTAGGATTGAAAACTTTCCAGTCACGGGTTTGGGTTCCATTGATTGGGGGACTTCGGAATTTGATATTGTCAGAGGCACACAAATCGAGGTTATCTGTTCATCCAGGGAGTACGAAAATGTACAATGATTTAAAACCGTTGTATTGGTGGCCAACTATGAAAACCGATGTTGCTCGAATGGTGGAGACTTGTCATATATGTTCCCAGGTTAAAGCAGAACATCAGAAGCCCTATGGTTCATTGAAACAGTTAGATATTCCGGAATGGAAATGGGAGCACATTACTATGGATTTCGTTACCAAGTTTCCCCGCACTCAGAAAGGTAATGATATGATATGGGTGATAGTTGATAGATTAACCAAGAGTGCACATTTTCTAGCCACCAGTGAGACGGCATCATTGACTCGACTTGCTCAATTGTACATTCATGAGATTGTTGTTAGACATGGTATTCCTTTATCCATTGTTTCCGATAGAGATTCTAGGTTTGTTTCTGGTTTTTGGCAGAGTTTGCAACGTGAATTAGGTACCAGAGTTAATCTTAGCACAGCGTATCATCCTCAGACAGACGGGCAGTCAGAGCGTACTATTCAGACACTTGAGGATATGTTGAGAGCTTGTGTACTTGAGTATGGCGGTTCTTGGGATTCACACTTACCATTGATAGAGTTTGCTTATAATAATTCTTATCATTCTAGCATTGGTATGCCGCCGTATGAGATGTTGTATGGGCGCCGTTGTCGAACACCTACATGTTGGTTAGAAGCGGGAGAAAAACAGTTTGCGGGTCCCGATATAGTTCAAATTACAGCTGACAAAGTTAAGATTGCTCGTGAGAAACTGAGAGCGGCTCGTGATAGACAGAAACAGTATGCGGACCCACGTAGACGACCTGTTGTATTTGTTGAAGGTGAATTAGTTTATTTAAAAGTTTCACCGTGGAAGGGTGTTATTAGATTTGGTAAACGGGGTAAGCTAGCTCCCCGATATATTGGCCCATTTAGAATCCGTCAGGTGATTAACGAACAATCGGTTTCTTTAGATCTTCCACCCGAATTAGCCGGTATTCACGATACATTTAATGTTTGTTATTTAAGAAAATGCAATGTGGAGGATCAATCCCAAATCCTTCCTTTGCAAGATCTTCGTGTTGACTCAAGTAAGAAATTGGTTGAAGAACCTGTCGAGCTTTTAGATAGAAAAGTGACCAAATTACGTAGAAAAGAAATTCCTATGGTTTTGGTTAAGTGGAAACATAGTTTGGGTGCGGATCTCACTTGGGAAACGGAGGAGAGTATGCGGGCTAGATACCCTAATTTATTTGTGTCTAGTTAGATTTCGGGACGAAATCTTTCTAAGGAGGGGTGATTTGTAACATCCCCAAATCGGGCTTAGAAGAAAAATGTATTTTCTTTAAATTATTTATGCGATTTAAAGTTTTTACCTGTGTTTGATTTTAAATTTAATAGGTAAATGAGCCTCAGGAAATATTGTGACTATTGAAATGTTAGCTGTTTTAGATAATTTTAGGTGACGGTAAAATAAAATAATTTTCGCGCAATTGAAATTTAGGTTCCAGACAATAGATTTAGGACGGGTATAATATTTCACTGTATTTGAGTTAGGTTGTAATATTGGTCGACCTTTATTTCCTTCATTTCCTGATTTTTGGTTAGAAACCTCCAAGAACACACACACACACTCATAAACCAATTTCAATTCTGAATGTGATCAAAAATTGGAGCTGTGAATTTGTTAAAGCAACTGAATTCATCTTCTTCTTCTTCTTCTTCATGTTCATCTAGTTTTCTCCATTTCCATTGTAAGTATTTATTTTGTGTTCTTAAACTCAATTGGTGAAATTAAGTAGAAAACTTATGCATGTATGATCAATGGTGCTGGAATGGATTGTAGTTACTGAAAATAACATCATCATCTTCTTGTTCTTGACTTAAATGCAAATTTCTTAGGTTTCTAGTATAAAAGTGGGTTTTGGTTTAAATTAGATTGGAAGATTAATGCATGTTAGTAATTAGAATTTGGATGATGTTTGTTTGTTGTTAATACATATTATTACATGTTATGTGAGGTTATTTGCTGGTAAAAAATAGTACATTTCAATGGCATTTGGTAAAATTGGATTGTAGTTCGTAGTTGTAAGTTGCAGGTCTGATTGGAGCTGGAAAGCATACAAACGCGATCCCACCACTTGACCAGGATCGCGTTCCTCAGTTATAAACTGGGTTCTTCGCAATTTAGACTATTAAACGCGATCCTAGCCTCGAACCCGGATCGCGTTCATCAGTGTTATTTTGGCTCAGCAAATTTTGAACTATGGAACGCGATCCCAAACCCCTAACCGGATCGCGTTGCTCAGTGTTATTTGGTAACCGAAAGTTTTCTTCTTGGGAACGCGATCCCACCACCTTTAGCTGGATCGCGTTTATCTTTGTAAATTTGAAGAATTGGATATTTAGTGAAATTATGTGAATCTAACACTTATAATGTTTAGTTATCGATATTTCTTGATTATCAATGTATGTAATTAAGTATAGTCATAATTAAATTATAAAACGAGTTATTAACTTGTGTTTTAATTGTGTTTACAGAGACACCGAAGACTCAATAAAATAAGACTTTTGAGTTGGAGACTGAGACTGACAGGTGAGTGGACTGGTTCTCACAATTTAATCTTGGTGTTAACAGTTAGTTGCATCAATTTTTAAGTTGCTTGTATTGACTGATTTATCGTTATGATAATGATAGGATTGTTGATTAAACTTGTGGTTTGATAGATTGATTGTTTGCTAGTAAATAATTCCATGATAGGTTGGAATGATAGAGGTCAATTTTGGGTTTAGTTGCTATAGGTTAATCCTTATGGGTCGGATGAACATTCGTTGTGAATTAATCCATATTGATTAAAGATAGCAATAAACTATCGGTAAAAATCTCTGTATTGGCCTGCAGTTGATTATTAAGTGTTCTTGGAGTGCCACCGCGGACTGAGGGTATCTCAAGAACCACCGATCCTCTGTTTGATTGTTTAGTTAGATGATTGTTGTGAATTGATTGTTATACTAAGTTAGATTGTTAGACTTAGTTTACTCACTTAGCTTTGTGCTAATTCCCCACAATACTTTTGCAGGTTAACTTTTGGGTTGTTGGGACGTATTGATGGTTTGAAGAAATGTTTGCCAAGTTGAACTCTGATCAATTTGTTATTACTTTGTTTTGTTAAATAACACCCAGTCGATAATTATCGTTTGTAACTATATCTAAATTTTAGAACATATGTAATGTTTTGGATGGTGAAATCATGACATCTATGTATATATTATATAACACCCCTCATTCTTACATAATATTATTATATTGAAAACACGGAAGCGAAGAGATTTAAAACATATTTAATTACTATACGTTAGAACCAAAGATCATAAACCGATCATAAGTTAAGTCATGTCAAGTTAAACATGGTTAACAAACACATAATACGGGGTATTATATAAAACTTAGCATTAACTGTTACAAAATATTATCAGAGTAGCAAGCTGTCAAAACATTCCCCAGCTCCTAGAGCATCTACTTTCTGCTACTCACCTATTCAAAATATAATCTGCAGAAAGTAAATACGAGGGATTAGCACAAAGCTAAGTGAGTGAGTTCATAACACAACATCTAACTTAGCATAATCATATAATTGCTTCAAACAACCGCAATACGATATTCAACAAATCAACAACAACTTAACGAGGATCGGTGGCTCTGGGGATAACCGTAATACCCGGGTGGCTCCCCAAGAACACTTACCCAACCATATCCGTATGGCCATACGGACGAGACCGATAACTAGTGGTAGTTGAACTCAAATACAGAATCAAACACACAACAAATGAAGTACGACTCTGTATCATTCATTCAACCCCTGCCTAGTTCAACCAACCATTTAACAACCTGTTGACCTCGTTAACAACTGATGCCCGAAGGCCAAACACATAGCACATAGGTTCACAGTCAACAAGGTATATTAACTACTCAACAAAACATATTCACGTTTATTCGTTGCAATCAAATGATCACAACTAAATTAAATGGTGAGCTCTGAATCCACTCACCGATACCTCTGTCTTCAAAATCTCCGATTCCAGAGATTACTTATCTTTCGGAGGATCTGAGAATCAATAATTCAACATAAGTTAGTACTTTACCTCATAATTCGTAAATATCAAAATGAACATTATTATAGAATACCCCAATAGCATCCAATAAATGTCAATATTAACCCAACCTCTAAACACCTATGCATATATGAAATTTATAAGAATCCATCAAAATTTAACATGCAAACGCGATCCTGACTAGGCAGGCTGGATCGCGTTCGTCCTTTAGCAAAAATTCTGTGACCGAATAACACTAGCAAACGCGATCCGGATACTTGGCCTGGGTCGCGTTTCTAAGGCCAAAAACTCGAATAGGTCGTTTTCAACAAGGGAACGCGATCCGGAACCATAGCCGGGATCGCGTTCATCTGTTCTTCAGCTCAAGAACAGACCTGAACGAACACAAATTCCATTTTCATAATTCAAGCTCATCAAACTCGATTCTAATGCAACAAACATCTCTAATAACATCACATATCACAAATAAACATCACATAAACTCAAGAATCAATTCAATCCATCAATTATTCATCAAACCTAACATATGAACTTATAAGCTTCATTACCTTAAAATGGAGATGATGATGAATAGAAGAAGAAGAAGATGATGATGATGATAGCTAGTAAAAGATCACACTTCGATTCTCACTTCAAACTAATGATTTGATCATATATTTAGTTTAGGGTTTATGGTTCTATTGGAGATGGAAAGGAAAGGAAAATTGGTAAAGTGATCAAACAAATGTCGGCCCATCATTTTAACCGACCTACAACATTGGGTATTTAATACCCGCTCTAAATCTATTGCCTGGAACTTAATCACTAAATGCGAGAAATTCATTTTATATTACCGTCAACTTTCATATTTTAAATCAAACAACATTTTATTGACCACACTAAGTCCTAAGACCTATTTAACCAAGTTTCACAATAAGCACAATTTATAACAATTAATTATCTAAAACAATTAATTATTCGATTTAGATAGAAAAATACCAGGCCCATGGAGAGGATGTTACAAATCTCCCCTCCTTAAGGAGATTTCGTCCCCGAAATCTCAACACCATCAAACAATCCAGGATATCTGGACTTCATCGACTCCTCGGACTCCCAAGTCAAGTTGGACCCTAAACTATGTTTCCACTTTACAAGCACCATAGGAATTTGTTTCTTCCTAAGTTTGGTAACCTTCCTATCTAGGATTTCTACCGATTCTTCAACTAACTTTTGAGTTCTATCAACTTTTAAATCCTTCAAAGGAAGTATTTGTGACTGGTCCTCAATGTTACACCTCCTCAAATAACACACGTTAAACGTACTATGAATACCCGAAAGCTCCGGAGGAAGATCCAACGTCACTGACTGTTCGTTAACCACTTGTCGAATCTTAAACGGACCAATGTATCTAGGTGCCAACTTTCCCCGTTTTCCAAAACGAATTACACCTTTCCACGGGGAAACTTTAAGGTAGACTAGTTCACCTTCAGAAAATACAACCGGTCGCCTTTTCGGATCCGCATACTTTTTCTGTCTATCGCGTGCGGCTTTCAACTTCTCACGTGCAATTGCTACCTTATCCGCGGTCATTTGCACAATGTCGGGTCCAGCAAACTGTTTCTCACCGGCTTCCAACCAACATGTCGGTGTTCTACAACGACGGCCATACAACATTTCATACGGAGGCATACCGATACTCGAGTGATACGAATTGTTATAAGCAAATTCGACCAACGGAAGATGTGAATCCCATGAACCTCCATATTCCAACACGCACGCACGAAGCATATCCTCTAATGTTTGAATTGTGCGTTCTGATTGACCGTCTGTTTGAGGATGATACGCTGTACTTAGATTTACACGGGTACCCAATTCTTGTTGAAGACTCTGCCAAAAATGCGAAACAAAACGGGAATCTCGGTCTGACACAATTGACACTGGAATACCATGTCTTGATACAATTTCATTAAGATACAACTGGGCGAGCTTAGTCAAAGAGGTGGTCTCACTCGCAGCAAGAAAATGCGCACTTTTTGTCAACTGATCAACAATAACCCAAACCATATCATTACCTCGAATGGTACGCGGTAGTTTAGTTACAAAATCCATAGTTATATGTTCCCATTTCCACTCGGGAATTTCCAACTGTTTTAGTGATCCGTACGGCTTTTGATGTTCAGCTTTAACTTGCGCGCAGATATGACAATTACCAACAAACCGTGCAATGTCAGTTTTCATCGTGGGCCACCAATACAAAGGTTTTAAGTCGTTATACATTCGAGTACTACCGGGATGAACAGTTAACTTAGACTTATGAGCTTCATTCAAAATCGTATCCCGAATTCCACCAATTAAAGGAATCCACACCCGAGACTTAAAAGTTTTCAATCCTCTAGAATCGTCCACTAATTCATCTTTTCTTTTCAACATAATTTCGGACTTTAAGTTGTGATCCAACAAAGCTTCTAATTGTACAATTTTGATTCGATCAATCAAGTCAGAGGAAACATTTACCTTGAGATAAAAGATTCGATCCGAAGCACCCTTTCTGCTTAGAGCATCCGCAACCACATTAGCTTTGCCTGGGTGATATCTAATTTCACAATCATAGTCTTTGATTAATTCAAGCCATCGTCTCTGGCGCATGTTCAACTCTTTTTGGGAAAACACATACTGCAGACTTTTATGGTCAGTACAAACAACACATCGAGTTCCGTACAAGTAATGTCTCCAAAGTTTTAAGGCAAATACAACCGCTGCAAGTTCTAAATCGTGAGTGGGATAATTCTTTTCATGCGGTTTCAACTGACGAGAAGCATAGGCAATAACTTTATCCTTTTGCATAAGAACACAGCCCAAGCCCGAAAAAGAAGCATCACAATAAACAATGAAATCATCTGAACCCTCCGGTAATGCTAACACCGGTGCCTGACACAACATTTGTCTTAACGTTTGGAATGCATGCTCCTGACGATCAGTCCATACGAATTTCTCATCCTTACGGGTTAATTTGGTTAACGGACCCGCAATCTTAGAAAAATCTTTTATAAACTTCCGGTAATAACCCGCTAATCCAAGAAAGCTCTTTATTTCCGAAGCAGACTTTGGGGCGTTCCATTTCATCACAGCCTCGACTTTAGTTGGATCCACTTTCACACCATCCTTACAAATTATGTGACCCAAGAATTGAACCTCTCGAATCCAAAATTCGCATTTAGAAAACTTAGCATACAACTGTTCTCGCTTCAATGTGTCCAGAACTAATCTTAAATGCATGGCATGCTCCTCTTCAGATTTCGAATACACAAGGATGTCGTCAATGAAAACAATAACAAATTTATCCAAGAAAGGTCGACAAACCCGATTCATCAAATCCATAAACACAGCTGGAGCATTCGTTAGACCAAAAGGCATAACCAAAAATTCATAATGCCCATACCTAGTACGAAAAGCAGTTTTCGGAATATCTTCTTCACGAACCCGGACTTGATGATAACCCGATCTCAAATCAATTTTAGAATACACTGAAGAACCCTGCAACTGATCAAATAAGTCATCTATTCTAGGAAGAGGGTACTTATTCTTTACCGTTCTCTTGTTCAACTCTCTATAATCGATACACATGCGCATAGACCCGTATTTCTTTTTCACAAATAATACTGGTGCACCCCACGGCGAAGAACTAGGTCTAATAAAATCCTTATCTAACAGTTCCTGTATCTGATTCATCATTTCACGAATCTCAGAAGGCGCTAACCTATAAGGAGCTTTAGCTACAGGCGACGAACCCGGCACAAGATCAATACGGTACTCAACTTCCCTAACTGGTGGCAACCCAGGTAACTCATCAGGAAATACCTCAGAGTATTCACACACAACCGGTACATCGGAAATAACTTTTCTTTCAAGTTTAGCATCAACTACATAAGCTAAGTAGGACTCGCAACCTTTGGATAATGACTTCCTAGCCTTCATCATCGAAATCAGGGGAATAGACATACCATCCCGTTCTCCTCGAGCCACAACATATGACCCGTCGGAGATTGGGATCCTAATCAACTTTTGGTGGCAATCAATGCTAGCCCTATTCTGACTTAACCAATCCATACCAACTATTACGTCGAAACTAGGGATTGGCATCAACAAGAATGAAATAGGGAAAGTTCAGTCATCAATCACAATATTAGCTCCAGTCACCGAGGTGGTAACAGGAACTAATTTACCACTAACAATTTCTACTTCTACGGGTTTGGTTATCACAGTAGGCACTAATTTCAACTTGTCGCAGAAGCATACAGATATAAAAGTACAAGTAGCACCAGAGTCAAATAAAACACGAGCCGGTACAGAGTTTATAAAGAATGTACCAGTTATAACATCTTCTGTATGCACAGCCTCATTGACTGTCATTTGAAAAGCCCGACTGGTTGCTGGTGGAGGATTCTTCCTTTTCTGACCGGAAGATGCCGAACTTCCGACCGAACCAAGCCCCGATTTCCCCGCCTCTGGACATTGCCCCACTCGATGTCCCTCCTTCTTACAAGTCCAACACACAAAGTTCGGATAACGACAATTTCTTATCTCATGACCAAGATCACCACATTTCAGACACTTATTTGTTTGCGGAGTACACGGCCCGGAATGCCTAGATTTGCATGTACTACACCAGTTCGAACTTCCCGACGAACTACTCTTACTAACATACTTCTTTGTCTGACGATTACCTTGCCAATTTGATTTCCCTTTACTAGAGGAATCCGCTCTATACTTTGAAGAATTATCTCTAGATCGTGTTTCACGAGACCCTCTAATGTCACTATCCACGGATCGAGCAAGATTAAAAGCCTGAGATAAACTAGTGGCTAGTCTCACGGTAGTACGATAGTTAGGGTGTAAAGTATCCACAAACTGCTCTATCTTTGTCTTCTCCTCCGGAACCCATTGTTGTACAAATCGAAGTTTTTCCGTAAATTGAGCTATCAACTCCTCCATGGTCATATTATCCGTTAATTGAAGATTCACAAAATCCCTCCTAATTTGTGCCATATGGAAATCAGAACAATATTGATTACGCACTGCTTGATGAAATTCATTCCATCGTAAAGATTCCTTTTGTTGTGGAGTAAAATGCCCAGTAATTGAATCCCACCAAACCATAGCGTCATCCTTCAGGCACTGCACAGCAAACTTGACCTTGGATTCTTCCTCACAGCTAATCACATCAAACTTGCGTTCCATATCTCTTAACCAATTCAAAGCCACAGTTGGATTGGTACTTCCATGGAATTCCGGTGGTTTGCAAGACATAAAAGTTTTAAATGTACACATCTTATTAGTCTGAGAAGATGGACTAGCACCAAACACCGAAGATTGTTGTTGCAAAAGTTGCCTAGCTGCAGCTTCCTCAGCTTTCCTTTTAAACTCTCTAAGAAATATCAATTCATCTTCTATCTCATGTATATACTCATCCCTATTGGTTTCTTCACCGCCTTGATGAGACGTACCTTCCCGAACATTTGTCACAACAGGAGGAACAACATACTGAGAGGCATTATTGGGGTTGGGGATCGGTTGTTCGTCATCTGCCATTTCTGAAATCAACACAACACTTGAAACTTGTTAATCGTTAGTACCTATCTACTAACAATTTCACAACCAATGCTAGATCCCTTACCCAGGAATGTTTGACATACCACGCTACAGTTTTGGGATTGAACATTCTACAATGCTCAATTACCCCAAAACCATGCTCTGATACCAACTTATAACACCCCTCATTCTTACATAATATTATTATATTGAAAACACGGAAGCGAAGAGATTTAAAACATATTTAATTACTATACGTTAGAACCAAAGATCATAAACCGATCATAAGTTAAGTCATGTCAAGTTAAACATGGTTAACAAACACATAATACGGGGTATTATATAAAACTTAGCATTAACTGTTACAAAATATTATCAGAGTAGCAAGCTGTCAAAACATTCCCCAGCTCCTAGAGCATCTACTTTCTGCTACTCACCTATTCAAAATATAATCTGCAGAAAGTAAATACGAGGGATTAGCACAAAGCTAAGTGAGTGAGTTCATAACACAACATCTAACTTAGCATAATCATATAATTGCTTCAAACAACCGCAATACGATATTCAACAAATCAACAACAACTTAACGAGGATCGGTGGCTCTGGGGATAACCGTAATACCCGGGTGGCTCCCCAAGAACACTTACCCAACCATATCCGTATGGCCATACGGACGAGACCGATAACTAGTGGTAGTTGAACTCAAATACAGAATCAAACACACAACAAATGAAGTACGACTCTGTATCATTCATTCAACCCCTGCCTAGTTCAACCAACCATTTAACAACCTGTTGACCTCGTTAACAACTGATGCCCGAAGGCCAAACACATAGCACATAGGTTCACAGTCAACAAGGTATATTAACTACTCAACAAAACATATTCACGTTTATTCGTTGCAATCAAATGATCACAACTAAATTAAATGGTGAGCTCTGAATCCACTCACCGATACCTCTGTCTTCAAAATCTCCGATTCCAGAGATTACTTATCTTTCGGAGGATCTGAGAATCAATAATTCAACATAAGTTAGTACTTTACCTCATAATTCGTAAATATCAAAATGAACATTATTATAGAATACCCCAATAGCATCCAATAAATGTCAATATTAACCCAACCTCTAAACACCTATGCATATATGAAATTTATAAGAATCCATCAAAATTTAACATGCAAACGCGATCCTGACTAGGCAGGCTGGATCGCGTTCGTCCTTTAGCAAAAATTCTGTGACCGAATAACACTAGCAAACGCGATCCGGATACTTGGCCTGGATCGCGTTTCTAAGGCCAAAAACTCGAATAGGTCGTTTTCAACAAGGGAACGCGATCCGGAACCATAGCCGGGATCGCGTTCATCTGTTCTTCAGCTCAAGAACAGACCTGAACGAACACAAATTCCATTTTCATAATTCAAGCTCATCAAACTCGATTCTAATGCAACAAACATCTCTAATAACATCACATATCACAAATAAACATCACATAAACTCAAGAATCAATTCAATCCATCAATTATTCATCAAACCTAACATATGAACTTATAAGCTTCATTACCTTAAAATGGAGATGATGATGAATAGAAGAAGAAGAAGATGATGATGATGATAGCTAGTAAAAGATCACACTTCGATTCTCACTTCAAACTAATGATTTGATCATATATTTAGTTTAGGGTTTATGGTTCTATTGGAGATGGAAAGGAAAGGAAAATTGGTAAAGTGATCAAACAAATGTCGGCCCATCATTTTAACCGACCTACAACATTGGGTATTTAATACCCGCTCTAAATCTATTGCCTGGAACTTAATCACTAAATGCGAGAAATTCATTTTATATTACCGTCAACTTTCATATTTTAAATCAAACAACATTTTATTGACCACACTAAGTCCTAAGACCTATTTAACCAAGTTTCACAATAAGCACAATTTATAACAATTAATTATCTAAAACAATTAATTATTCGATTTAGATAGAAAAATACCAGGCCCATGGAGAGGATGTTACATATTATATATGGGATTTGCGCTTCCGAATAAAAAAAAAAAAAAAAAATTTGTGTCTTAAATTGTGGGGTGTTATATATAATCTCATCTATGCGCTTCTCATTGCAGTGTCGCTTCCACTTATAACCTAAAATCTCACTTAACTCACGATTACGGTACACATAACCTCCCATTTTTAAAAATTTAGAACAGCATGACTCCGAATTCTGAAAGAATACCCATCAGATTCTTTTGATAGTATACCCGTTTCCAGTACAGTGGATCACAATATCCATGTGTAGCAACAACATTCGGCAAAAGAAATGTTTGCTCTTGATTAGCTGGTCCAACCTTTAAGGGACCAAAACCTAAAACTTTAGCTGCCCAGTTATCATCCAAAAGGATGTTTGCGCTTTTGATGTGTCGATAGAGAACTCTTTGTTGACCACCCATTGGATCGTGTAAGAAATTTAGCCAACGTGCTGCCCCAACAGATTTCTTCAAATGTTGGATTCATGTGAGACTATCATGACTTAGATATCGATCGAGGCTCGTACGAGAAGCATATAATCTCAAAGTAAATTTGTGATGTATACAAATACAAATATTCTTCCTAATAAATTTAAAAGTAAAATTGTTTAAGCATGTATCTCTAAACATTCAGTATGCATTTCAAGATGTTAAAACTCAAAGTTTCTGAAAACTAAAACAGATTTATAAAAACAAAATTGATTCTCTGTTAATCAGTTTGGAGTAAGAAAAACTTACTGCAAATAATATTACTACATCAATAAGATGATGTTAAAATTTGTTGCAAACACAACTATTCTTCATTTAAGTGATTATGTCATTTCAAGGGAATCCCACTTTCTGTAAATCATCGATGTAAGAAAATGAGGGACTAAATGAACTCAAATTCCTTGCACACTTACTGAAAACAAAATGAAAAATCGGGTAAAAAGTAAATAAGGACAATTGACAAACCCTGCTAGGACAAGTAGAAAACCTTGCGAGTCGTAAGGCAAAAACGCTTTAACTTCTATCCACATACCTGTGATATCACAATGACAGACACCAAGAGGTATTTTTGAATATGACAAATATCAATAGTTAAATTCTAGCAAAAGATATACAAATTAACCTATTAATTTTGCACAATTATGAACTTAGTTGCAATCCTGCTTCTTTAAAAGCCCACCAACAATACAAAGAGGAGTTGTCATCCGTGCAAATAATAAAACATACATTAATAATAAAAGAAAAACTTGCAAATTAGTGAATGACGATTTTGTTTAAATTTGAAGTTATCCTCATTGATGTCCATCATCAATAATTCCCTTATATATATATATATATCTGGAGCAACCAAATAAGTTATCTTTGAAATTCAATCGGATCCTTATAAAAAATGAGACAAAGATCAATTTTTTTATAAAAAAACCCCTTAACTAAATCAGTTTATCACATCTACATATCAACTTCAATTATTCATGATATAACTATTTAGATTAAATGATGGTAAAGATGATGACCTGAGGATCTAGATTACCTGACAAAACAGATATACACTAACTTGCAATTTGTATGCATTTGAAATTACCCTCTCATTGAAGACTACATCGATAGTCATGAGATATATGTGTTCTAACCTGCCATCAAACTAACAAATTAATACTAATCACCATAAGAACAAATAGCATCATATACTCGATATGCAAATTTATAGCAGTATACATTGTATCTATATACAACTAAATAATTCAATTCAATTGTATATAAATGTAAAAACCCTAACCTTTTGATGCTGAAATATTTACCGGGAGTTAGATGAACGGAGTTGTAAACTAACATATGATAAATCGATTTCGTGGAAGAAGAAGAAGAAACAGAACCAAACGAAGAAGATGTGGAGCAGGTTAGGTTTTCTAGCTTCGTTATGTTTTCCGCTTTGTCTTTTAATTAATGAGGATTAGTTTTTTATTCTTTAAATCTAATATAATAAAAAACGTTTTTCAATTGATTAATTTTACGTTTTTTTAATAAATTAAAAATTAAATTTGTAATATTTAAGGAGGGATAATTATGACTTTTGAGGAATACATATCTACTATTTAGGTTGACATTTACATGGGAGATTATCAATGGTTATAATTAAAAATGTTTAATCAATCAAGGGTTGGGATTAGATTAGAGTTGCCTAAATTAAAAATGACAACCTAATATACACTCTATTATAATATATTAAAGAGATTTAAATATTATTGGACCGAAAACTCTTATTTTACAACTATATTTATTAAATTAAAGTAATGGTCAAATATATATATATATATATATATATATATATATATATATATATATATATATAAATCAATGTTGGAATATAAAAAGGTGAAAAAAGTTGATTAATTAAATTGAATAAGAAAAAAGGTACAAGTATAGAAGGTAAAAGTACAAGTAAAAGGTAACGCGTATTGGTATACGCGGGATGCGGTTGCTCAACAAGGTTTAAGAGAAGCCGATTATTTAGAGCCACCAACGAATACGATACAACCGAGCATGATGTGACACGTGCGGGTCCCGTTCTACACTTTTGGTCTGGGTAGAATAAGATGCTATAAATAGTCACCTTCTCTTCCTAGTTCCTTCTATCTACCAAATATACAAAAGAAGAAGAATTAAAAAAAAAATTAGTACATATTCTATTCTATTCTAATTTTGTGTTAAAACAAGTTGCAGTATGACTTTATTTCGGTCAGATAACAGACACCACAAGTTGATATTGTACCTAACGCGAGCATCGACAATGACTTATTTTACAAAGCTTTCCTTTTAAAGCTTTTTTGAATAAAGTTTTTAATAACAAAAAACTTTGTAAAAGCTTTTTTTCCATTAAACACGTATTTAATAATATAAAAGCATGAAGTTTAGTGGTCTATAACTTGAGAAATGTCAAGCTTTGATGAAATATTTACATTAAAATTTGAAAAGCTTTTTCTAAAGCTTTATCCAAAGTTTTTACAAATAGTAAAAAGCTTTAGAAATTATATCATTGTAGACGCTCTTAAAATAAATATAGAGCCTATAAGTGGCTAGATTAAACAGTAAATGACCACTCTCTTAAATATATTATGCTACAAATAAATCAATTGATAATTTGATATGGTGTAAATTCTTTTCAGAAAGATAAAAGTTCAACATATCTCACACATATATAGGAAGCTACTAGTATGTACTAAACTCCCACGCGTATACACGTTACCAAACCTTTAAAATTTGTATCTAGTTACAAAGTTTTTGTTTGACTGATAACTCGTATATTGCTGAAAGTCAATTGACTGTACCTATTTTGATGTAAAAAATAAAAGAAATAGTAGATCGAATAAGATCATTCTCATCAGTGACGTAGTCAATTTTGTATCAGTTGTGACAACTCAGCGTCATCTCAGTACTTCTCCAAACTGACACAACGGTACCAACAATGACGTAGTCTCCTTCATTTTTGAGTCCCAAACTTTGCCAATATGCTTTTATCATATATCGTAAACAAAAGAAGAAGAAAAACTTTTGGACCCACCACCGCATCACTTTTCTCGTCAGCAAACCGACTCAAATAAAGTGACACATCCAAGTAAAACGGTTATCCAATGGTGTTACTTTGCAGCTCAGACTCCAGTTGGGAGTGGTAAGTATTTGTTTGTATAGCCATAATTACAAATACAAAGTTGGTTCACATATATATAATGTTACATTCATTTCTTGTACATATTCTATATTTAGTTAGATGTATTACTCTAAAATTTATTATCCATGAAAATAACGACTAATAATCACATACTACTAGTTTTAGATACGGTACTTAAAAAATTTATAACGAACTATAGGATTTTAAATTTTAATCTGAGGCTTTAAGATTATGGTTAGCAATTCACTTACCTTTTTAGGTGGGTAGGATATACGAGTAAGAATTTGAGTTAACTTTAAACCTTTAATAATAGAATGCCAAGACTACTCTCACTTAAGCGTTCTGCTTCCCTCTTTGTCACGGCTTAAAACCACATCATAGGCACGTACTCATCTTAGCAAGCGTCTCTTGCTCCCGTCGTGTGTGAAACACGGTGTTAAATTTTTATTTAGTTTTATAGAATTAGCTGGCGTGACGCTAAACTAACACTTCATTATTTCAATCTTTCATGTTATTAGAGGGAGAAGTACTCTAAGTTGATAGGCATTTTTCATTATCAAAGCCTATTTACAACTTGCAACTTGCAACTATAACATAAAACAATTTCTAGACTTGATAACTTAATAGTTTAATGTTTCTAGTTTTTTTGTTTTGTTTTGTTTTCATTTATAGAAAGAAACACACATCACATATCACACATATATCTACAATTACTATCTATGAGGCTTGAATTCACGACCAAAAGTTTGACAAATCCTTACATACAAATGGACCGTGATGCACTTTTTGGTACGTTATTAGATCTTTTATCACAAAGTTTATTGTTAGCAAGAAAAGACTATACTGACTAAGACTAACTTATAAGAGTCGAAGTGAAGTTCCTTGTCTCAGCGTCCTTCTTCCTATTGGAAGGGCCCCATTACTTTGGCAAATAAGGCCCTACCTCAGACATTCAATCAACCGGTTTAGACAAAAAGTAGGGCAAGTCATCAGGTATCGAACTAGGGCATCGTCTCTTGGGCTTTTGAATGGCTAACGTCGAATATCCCTATGATGCTAGCCAGTGAAAAAGGAATAAGTCTACTTCTTTGCTCTGACATTCAAAGTTCATCCAAATTATAATAAGGGAAATGCTATTGACAGCCCTTAGGGCTGTCAATAAGAACCCTTGAACTTATTTATTAAACTCAAACTTTCCTTTATTATCAAAAATCATAATTAATACATCACATATAAAAGGAAAGTTTCGATGAATTAACTACAAAACTTCAGTGTATTAATTATAATTTTAATTATATAAGAAAACTTTAGCTTCAATAAATGCACTTATTGACAGCCCTAAGGGCTGTCAATAGCATTTCCCTTATAATAAAGAGGAAAGATTACTATTTTTACGGTGAGTGCCATGATCATTTATTCATTCGTATATCGCAACATGATATTTGAATCCAGGTTACTCTAAGAACGTTCCCATTGATGTGTCGGTATACAAACAGACGTGTGACGGTTGACTACACCGATGGCACCGACGCATCGGGGTTGGTTAAGCGACAAGAAAACTAATGCATGACGTCCTCTTTTTTTTAGTGATGGAAATAACGGTGTTTTGATAAATGTATGGCCCAATAATTGAAGTGACACACGCAGGGGCAGAGAAAGGGTGGGAGCAGCGTAGGCAGCCGCCCCCACAGGAATTTATAATTTACGTAAAAATAACTTTTTTAAGGTATTAATGACATTTTAGAATTTTCGTCTCCACAAAATTATAAACGAATTTGAGAGTGCTTTAGTTTGACAATCATAAGAAGCAATGGTGGACATTTTGGCTATTAAATTTCAAATATAATATTTTAAAATTATACCTATATATATATTTTTGTATTCGTTAAGCGTGTTCAAATTAAATAAGTATAAGGAGGTAATAAAATACAAACCAAAACCCGACGTTGCTTGTAGCATCTATTGTTCCATCGACTTTAGCCCCCTTTGACTATAGCCGGCACTATGTCACGCCGACGGAGTTTTCAAGTAAACTAAAAGTTGCACATAGCATTTTGGTCTTACACTCTTACATAATATTAAATGAATCCGTATAAGTTATATGTATAACTCAATACGAAGGTTTATTAATTTTGGGATGCAATCGAACCGATTTAACACACAAGCTACTCAAAACCGATAGGGTATAAGTCGACTCTAACTTGAGCTATTGCGGTAAACCTTCGAGTCGAGATCGAGTTTATACATGGCTTGAAAGGCTTCCAAGCCTTATCAAGCTTGTATCACTTTACATTTTTTTCCTTAGTTTAAGATGAATATCAATTAGATTACCATATTATCTAATAAACTTCAAGTAATGTCGAGTATGGAAGTACCGAGTTGAGTAATGCTCACATTAATAAATTCTTATCACAATCTTAATACCAACAATGGGGTCGAGTCAATCCGAGCTCGAAATCATCTGAATTGAGATTGAACTTGACGAATAAACATTTAACTGAGCTCAATACAAATAATAAGCATCAAATTTTCTAATTGAGTCGAGTTCGAGTTTGACACTTAATCAGCTTAACTCGTCACAACTCGATTTACATATCCGCAATTACTTTGTATGTCAAAATACATTAATCCTTACAAGTTTGACTAAGTAAACGGTTTATAATTTTGTCCAATAGTAACCGCTAAAAGTTAAAGCGTTAACATATTTTAATACTGTGTATTTGTGATACATATCTTCAAAGACTTCAACAAATTAACTCAAATCAATAAACACACGCATTTGTCATCATCATCATCATTTATTTATCATTTATATATAGCAATGCCGGAGTAATTTACCAACAACCGGTCACCTCCCGGTCACCCGCCGGCCTCCCTCGCTCCTTCCGGTTCCCTTTTTTTATTCATTTCATCCTTATATAAATTAACATTCCCACCTAGAGAGAGAAACCAATATACATATTCTCCATCACAATCTGTGAAAGCTGTGAGTTAGCTGTCTTCACTCTATTCCATTTTCCCCCGTGCCCTTCGTTTTCACACCTTCTTCAAATCCCCTACAAAACCCCCCTTCATTTCCTACTTTCTCTCTCATCCTCTTAATCACATTTTAGATGTCTAATTTGTCGATGAGATGAAAATCAACACAATAATTACCTTTTGCTATCTCCTTCTGTTATCAGTTAGTGTTACCTTCGTTTCATGTTTTCCCGGTGGTGTTTCCGGTAGCCGACGGCTGACCGACGGCGATGTGATGTACATCCGTCAACGGCAGCTGCTAAGCTACCGTGACGAGTTCGCAGAAAATGTGAAGGTGGATTCGAGCTTAAGGTTTGAAAATCCTAGGTTAAAAAATGCTTACATTGCTTTACAAGCTTGGAAACAAGCTATAGTTTCAGATCCGTTAAATTTCACCGCTAATTGGGTAGGATCAGGTGTGTGCGACTACACGGGAGTGTACTGTGCACCCGCACCTGATAATACTTCCGAAATAACCGTAGCGGGAATTGATTTGAATCACGGTGATATAGCTGGATACTTACCGGAAGAGCTTGGTTTACTTACGGACCTTGCATTGTTTCATATTAATTCGAATCGGTTTTGCGGAACTGTTCCGAAAAAGTTTCGAAACTTGAAGCTGTTATTCGAGCTCGATATCAGTAACAACAGGTTTGCAGGGAAGTTTCCTTATGTTGCGCTTAAATTACCAAAATTGAAGTTTTTAGATATTCGGTTTAATGAATTTGAAGGCGGGGTACCTAAAGAGTTATTCGATAAGGATTTGGACGCTATTTTTATTAATCATAACCGGTTCGTGTTTGAATTACCGGAGAATTTTGGTAATTCGCCTGTATCGGTTATTGTTTTGGCCAACAATCGGTTCCACGGGTGTCTGCCCGCGAGTATTGGTAACATGTCGCGTACGTTGAATGAGATAATTATGATGCATAACGGGTTACGGTCATGTGTGCCCGAAGAAATCGGGCTGTTGAAGGAAGTGACCGTGTTGGATGTTAGTTATAATCAGTTGATGGGCCCGTTACCCGAGAGTATATCAGGGTTGGTTAATGTAGAACAGTTGAATGTGGCGAATAATTTTTTGAGCGGGAGTATACCGGAGAGTGTGTGTAGCTTGCCGAGATTGGAGAATTTTACTTATTCGGATAATTTCTTTACGGGTGAGCCTCCAGTGTGTTTGAAGTTGGCCGAGTTTGATGATCGTAGGAATTGTTTGCCGAATAGGCCGGCACAAAGGAATGAGAATCAATGTAAGACGTTTGCGTCTAAGAAGATACATTGTAGCGCGTTTAAGTGTGCTCCTTTTGTTCCGGCTTTGCCTCCACCACCACCACCGTCACCACCGCCACCAGTCTACTCTCCTCCACCACCGGTGTACTCTCCACCACCGCCACCGGTCTACTCTCCACCTCCACCACCGGTGTACTCTCCACCACCTCCACCAGTTTACTCACCACCGCCACCGGTTTACTCTCCACCACCACCTCCGCCGTCACCACCGCCACCTGTTTACTCCCCACCACCACCTCTGCCGTTACCACCGCCACCTGTTTACTCCCCACCACCACCTCCACCATCACCACCCCCACCAATTTACTCCCCACCTCCGCCATCACCAACCCCAAATCCACCATGTGTCCCATCGCCACCACCACCTATTCCATACTACTATAATTCACCACCGCCACCACCACCTCATTCACCACCTCCACCTGCTCCATACTATTATAATTCACCACCACCACCGCACTCATCACCTCCACCATCACAGCACTCTCCACCTCCTCCACCATATATTTATTCATCACCACCACCACCTGTAGCCAAATCTCCACCACCATACATATATTCATCACCACCACCACCACCACCACATTCTCCACCTCCGCCACCATCATACATATATTCATCACCACCACCACCACATTCTCCACCTCCACCACCACCATACGTTTATTCATCACCACCACCACCTGTAGCCAAATCTCCACCACCATACATATATTCATCACCACCACCACCACATTCTCCACCTCCACCACCACTACCATATGTTTATTCATCACCACCACCACCCGTAGCCAAATCTCCACCACCATACATATACTCGTCACCACCACCACCACATTCTCCACCTCCACCACCACCATACGTTTATTCATCACCACCACCACCTGTAGCCAAATTTCCACCACCTTACAATTATTCATCACCACCACCACCACCACATTCTCCAACACCACCATACGTTTATTCATCACCACCACCACCACCTGTAGCCAAATCTCCACCACCATACATTTATTCATCACCACCACCACCACATTCTCTACCTCCACCACCACCATATGTTTATTCATCACCACCACCACCTATAGCTAAATCTCCACCACCATACATCTATTCTCCACCTCCACCACCACCACCAATTGTAGCCAAATCTCCACCACCGTACATCTATTCATCACCACCACCACCACCACATTCTCCACCTCCACCACCACCATATATCTATTCATCCCCACCACCACCTGTAGCCAAATCTCCACCACCTTCACCACCCCCTTGTATAGAACCTCCACCACCACCATCCCCACAACATAAATCACCACCACCACCACCACCAGTGATCTACTCTTCACCACCACCCCCAATTCACCACCAATCACCACCACCATATATATATAACAGCCCACCTCCACCGGCTCCAACATACGAAGGCCCATTACCTCCGGTGATCAGTGTTTCATACGCCTCTCCACCACCACCGCCCTTTTATTGATTCTTTTCCTTCATACAATAATACAACCATCCATTTGAAAAACAATTGATGACAGAAAACCCAAAAGGAGAACATCTCTCCCCAGATACTTAATTTATTCAGATTGCAAAAATAAATAAAACAAAGAAAGGAAGAAAGTAGATTTAGGTTGTTGAAAGAATAGTATATATGTATAGAGAACATCCATTACCAGGCCAGAATACATTATTGATGTTGGTATAGTTTGTGCTTTCTGATTGATGTTTCTGGTTCTGGCTCTGGTTTGTGAAATTCTAATTTTATTATTTTATTTAATAAATTTCATACTTTTTTTCCCCTTCTTTTATAGTGTAAATCAAGAACAAACTTCATTTGTGACTATTGATTTTGAGCTCTCTTATCATTAGTTTTGTCTTTTGTTTTCTGTTGACTGATATTGAATGTTGACTTTGGTGTCATTGTGAACGTGCAATATGATCTACAGAACCGATCATTTTGGGAGGTGAACTGTGATAATGAATGATGTCATGTATATCGTTAAATGATTGAACATGTTCCAATATCTTGAAACTCATGTGCAGCATCTGTTTCACTTTTTCCTCCCAGTCAAAATCTGATATTATAGCTTGATACATTACACCGTACAATGTGATACTTCGTGCCAGATAGGGTTGGCGAGTTCTTATAATCCTACTTAGGCGCATTATACCTTATAGGCATTCTAGTCGGTGACCCGCACAATGCAGCGGTAGTGCATACAAAAATGTGATAGTGATCGCCCACATAAAGATAATGGGTGTATAATCAGGGGCGGATTTATGTGAGACTTTTGCATACCCTAAGAGAAAAATTAGTAGTGTAAAATTTTGAAATATGTTGGCTTTCTAGAAAGTATAATACATTAGTGCATACCTTATGAAAAAAGTGTGCATACCCCTTTCGAACGGATGAGTTTAAATGACAACAATATCAAACGAAAGTTTTGCCCAAAACCAACTAAAATGTCGACGACCACTATAGCATTGTTAGTCTAAGCAAGTGTGATACATTGAAAGTACGAGAATGTTAATTAAATTAAGAAATGTGACCAAGTTTACCTTGTGCATGTATATGTGCTTCAATGCTCACCTTTTGTAGTTTTGACCCATTATTCAAGTCCTAATTTATCAACGTACCCAACGCCTATACCACTGGAGTATCATCACACTTCTGAGAATATGTTAGAAGTTAACAGTCTCACTAATGAAAGAGGTTTCTTTCTTTATAGTTGTTTTCTTGAAAAATGAAAGGGTGCATCATTGAAAAGGTAAACGATAACTAACAATTAATCCAACCATTACCTACCCAAAGTTATTATTTTTGTATAATTTCGGACGGACGGATTAGTGGGTTTTTCCCGGATTTGGAGTAACTTGGGGCGCTTAAGGGCTCCGTACGGCTGGATTGGGCCAGTATATGGAGACTTAGCCATTGGGTCTCCCCGTACGGAGTACCTAGGCGATTTCTGTTATTAGCCTTTCAAAAAAAAAAAAAACAGTTGAAATTAGATTCTAATATTAAATTAGTTACCAATTCGACATTTATCCGTATTAGCAATAAAGGTGAATATATTAAGCAGATTAATTATTATTATTGTCAATAAATACCTTTATACTTTAGGATTTTTAACATGTCAATCCTATTTGTTTTAGAGATTAAAAAGTATGTCGACAAGCGTTGCATCTTTGATTCAGGATATAGTATGATTCATTTATAAAGTTAAAGTTCCATGCTAGAATTTGTATAATTCCTTTGGAGACGAGTGGCTTTAAGGGCATTAGGTGCATAGATGTCAATTGTCACTCATTTACATTCCATATATACTTTAGTTCACATGAGTATGACACAAATAATTTTGTCAAAACGAAATTATGATATACCAAGTATAAATATAGTTTTTTTGTTGTTATTTTAATCGTGTCGTACTTAAGATAACCAACGTTAGCGTCATCTATGTGTTAACCAAACAATTAAATGTAAAGACCTTTAGTATCGGGACTATATGTAAACCAACAAATCAACGTGTAATTTTTGTCCTTTTTTTAAAAAAAAGTTCTTAGTTAAAAAGTGGATACTCTACACCGAATGTTTAGATTCGCCACTGTGTGTAATTTAAGGGTTTGTAAACGTATAGGTTTGTTTGTGTTCGTTTAACATATTGACAAAAAAATGCAATACTTTATATATTAATTCGTTTGCATTATGATGCGGGCTCAAGTGTTATAGATAGGGCCCTTTGTGTTTCTAGAGGCCCAGGACCATGTAACAAAAGTGGCTTCACGGAAAAGGCCATAACGGGCTACAGGGCTCCGTTTCAAGCCCATGAGCTGGCGAATCGAAGCTTGAAACGAGGCCGATCTCTTGGTAAACAACCCACTTCAAAGCCCAAAAATGGCTCCTAGAATAAGTTATGGGCCATTTTATGTATTTTCTGTTATGTTTGGGTTTTTGTTTTGGGCTTTAAGTTCGACCCGTTATGTTTTTAGGCCCATTTCAAAAATCTGCTTTCTTTTTCGGGTTTCATTGTAATTACAGACTATTCAGTTTTCGTTTTGAAGAAATTTGATTTTTCTCTCAATTTTGTGTTGAGCAATTGAGTGAATTTTTGCCTAACAGCGGTATTATTTTGAATCAACGTGTGTTAGAATGGATTTTTCTGGGTATTCGTTGAATCAACGGGTTGAATTCGTGTTATCTTATTTGCAATCTACATCACATTCACGAACATGAAAAAAAAAACGTTGTTTATTGCTTTCTTGTTAACAAAAACAAAAAGACGAATATTAATATGCTGAAATATTATAGTTCTTAGTATATTGTGATTAAGTAATAATGAGTAATAAATGGTTTAAATTACCATATTAGTTTAGTCAAATGAAACTTTCATTATGAAAGGGGTAATATAAGTATTTCTAATATTCCATTTAGAAGTTTTAAGGCTTACACTCTAAATGAATTATAAGGATTTATAAATTTAGATATACGATTGACAAATAATCTCAGCATATTATCATGACATCTTAAACAATTTATCACCATTTTCTCTTTAAAACATGAGATTTATGATTTTCAAGTGATTTTGAAGTGTATGCATGTCTTTTCATGTTAACTTTATGTTATCCACTAAAACACTAATGTTATTAGCAATTAGGCGTGACTAAAAAAACCGGGTTGGGAAACCGACCCGGTCAATACCCGAAAACCCGATCCGGTCAATACCCGGGTAGGCTCTACCCGATTCGGGTTTTACTAGTACCCGGCGGGTACCAAACCGGGAACGCCCCCATACGTTTCAATTCTGGTTGTACCCGGGTTGTACCCGAACCGGTTCCAAAAACCGGTTTTAATACCCGGTTTGTACCCAGTTTTTACACTAGCCGTTGTGTTTGAGCTCCTAGCCGTTTTATATCCGTTTTTTTTTGCTTTTTTTACCATTTTGCCATCCTAAAACTAGTATAAATAGATACCTTGGGTTTGGGTTAGTTACAACACTCAAACTCACTCATTCTAGTGAAAAAACACTCAAAACGTTTACGATTTACATACGAAACTCTCAAAACATTACTCTCATCCTCTCAAAACGCTCTCATAATGGCAACTCAAAGTTCCTCAACTAACGATTTTGTTGGTTCGTCAAATGCGTCAAATGCACCAACCATTGTTCAAGTCTTTACAACAAAACGTAATCCGGAGATTTGGTGTAACTTTGACAAAGTGTTGTTGTCGGATGGTTCGACTAAAGCACATTGTAAACGATGTGGGAGTTTTTTAAAAGCCGACTCCAACTCAACGTTGAGCAAACATACTAAAAAGTATTATAGTGCAAACAAAACTAAACCGGAGGAGGGTCAAGCAACCATGTCACGGGATGGAGGTATTTTCACATACCAAGCGGATCGTTGTCGAGAAGCATTTGCCGGCTTTGTGATTCAAGAAGCTTTGCCGTTCAACCACTTCGACAACCCTCGGCTTACTAAGGTTATTCAAAATACTCTTCAACCCCGATATAATCATGTATCACGTCTTACTCTTAGACGTGATGCACTTAAATTGTGGAAAAATACTAAAATTCAACTAATAACCGGTTTTGAAAACTTAACTACAAGTGTATCACTAACAACCGATGTTTGGTCGGCTCCTCATGGTTTGCCCGGTTCGTACCTTTGTGTTACCGCACATTGGGTTGATCCCTCAACTTGGCAAATGATGAAACGTACCATTGCTTTTGAAGACTTTGAGTATCCTCACACGGGTCAAAATTTATTTTGCATGTTACGGGATGTAATGAAAATGTTTAAATTAGAACAAAAGGTTTTTTCTATCTCGTTTGATAATGCGAGTAATAACACAAACGCCGTTCAAAAATTAATACTAAAATACAACCCACCTTTGAAAGGCATTTTCTACCATAGTAGATGTGTTGCACACATAATTAACTTGGTTGTGCAAGACGGGTTAGCGGTTCGACAATTAAGTGAAGTAAAAGACGCGTATAAAAACATGTTGCAAGATATATTTTGTAAGGGTAAGGCTAGATACAAACTTTATATGAAATTGTGTAAGGATACGGAGAACATTTTTTTAACCCCTAATTGGAACATGCCCGTAAGATGGAATTCGACATACAACATGTTTGTATGTGGTTTACGCCAACGTGAGACTTTACAAGCTTTTCATTTTCAACTTGTCCAAAGGTGTTATGCTATAAACGAATTTCCAAGCGGATCTTGGGATGTTATTGAAAAGATAACCGAATTGCTCAAACTTTTTAAAACCGCAACTACTTTGTTATCGGGTGTTTATTATCCCACGATTCACTTGGTACTTAACCAAATTTTCTTAATGTGTTCAAAACTAAGCGAATACGAATTTATTGATAATTTATACGCACTAATGGTGGCTCCCATGAAAGAAAAAACTAAGAAAATATTTTAAAGAAATGCCACCGGTAATTAGTTGTGCCGCCGCAATAAACCCATGCTTAAACGTTTCCGGGGTGGAATTGCTTATCGATAACATTTGTAACGATTTGGAATTGAATGACGAGGACCCATTTTTTTCACAAAATACAAAAAAAACATTTTAACAAATGCTTTCAAGATATATTTACTCATTATTTTCAATTATATGGTTCAACAAATCCTTCTTCTAGTTCGGCTTCCACATTGTTTGATTCATCTTCCTCTCGCGATCCAATGCTTAACTTATATAATAGTTTAAGACAAGAAAACCATAAACGGGCAAGGGGTGAAGGTAATCAAACGAACACTAGCGAATATGGGAGGTATACCGGAACCGATTTTTTAAACACTATACAACCCGATGAATTCGCACAATTTGATATTTTGGCTTGGTGGAAAGGGAGGGAATCTCAATTTCCCGTTCTAACCATCATGGCCCGAGATTTACTAACCGTCCAAGCTTCTACGGTAGCTTCGGAATCCGCTTTTTCTCTTAGTGGCAGTATAACGCCCCTCATTTACTACAACAATATAATATTAAGTTTGGCGGAAGCGACTATTATAATTACATATTCTATTGAAAACCTGCTAGAAATTTTCGCAAACCTTTATACAATATGTTTAACTACTAATCAAACATAGTTAACATGTTTACAAACCCGGGCATTATATGCTATAAAACATTATTTATTACAAACTGGATCAGAGTTGTAAGTTTCAAACATTCCCAGCATCAAAACATCCTTCCTGACTACCCACATAATATACATCACCTGCAGGAAGTAAATTGAGGGATTAGCACGAAGCTAAGTGAATGAATTATCAACTACAATTCAATTTAGCTAGCAATCTGCTCACAATCAATAATGCAACAAATATCGTCAAGAGGAACGGTGGTTCCTAAGGACCCTGTGCCGGGTGGCCCCATCAGAACACTTACATCAACTGTAGGCCAAAACAGTGATTAACCGCTAACTAAATGCTAATCTCCATCAACACATGTACGCAACCCTGTGTTGACCAACATTAGCAATCAAGTCCAGCCAACAATCTAGTTGACCTCTGGATTATACATTTCAATTCAATGTTCATCAAACAACCAATCAAATGGCATATCATTTCAAGGTTAACATACTATCAATAGTAATCCTATAATTACTGATTGAAATCAAACTGCCACAACCAAATCAAACTGTGAGTCTCAAATCCACTCACCTGATTATCTGGTTTCACTTACTCACTTGTCTTATCTCGCTGAGCTCTTTGTTTATCTGAGAATCAACAATCAGGTAAAAGTTAGAAATCGAGATCGTAAACACTTGATTTACATCACTTTAAATCATTAGGGACTTAACTCAATTAATGCTACAAACTTCATAAGTCCCTAAGTATAACAATTATCATGCATTAACATTCAATAAGTACCATTTACAATGCAACTAACAAGTTAGAACAAGTGTTAAAAGTTAAAACAAACATTGCTGGAATACCACACAACCCGCCGGCTGAGGTACATACCCGCCGGCTTCCACCTACAACCCGCCGGTTCACATGAATAAGCCACCGGGTGAATTAAAAGTTGCGGTAACAGAACCTAAATACGTTTTAAAGGCTGTAGGAGCCGCCGGGTACGGGTTCTACCCGCCGGATCCCCGGTTTAGGCATACTACCCGCCGGGTACAGGTGAAACCCGCCGGGTTCACCCCCTGCACCAGCAAACTTCGCCCAGCTCAAAACCCAAACCCGAAATTCTTATCAATTAATCATAAACTCAATTCCAGCAGCATAATTTTTGAGCATATATCATCATTTAAACATGTTATAACATGTATTAACATAAATTTAACACCAATTGATTCAAAGACTATACTTGATCATAATCATGAATTAAACAAGATCAAGAACTTACAAATCCAAGAATTATAACTAGGAGGTGATGATGATTATAGCTAGCACAAGATCACAGCTCCAGAATTCTTGTTTCAATTCTTGTTTTTCAAAGGGTTTAAGAGTTTAGAGGTTTTTAGGGTTATGTTTCTAAATGAGGAAAGTGAAAATCTTTCCTATTTGGGAAAGTTATAAGTCGGTTAACTTTTTGCCCCAACCCGCATTCACTTAAAACTAGTCCCCTTTCGATCTATTGCCTGGAACCTAAAAACCTTTTGCGAGAAACTTATTTTATTGCACCGTCAACTATAGTAAATTAAAACAAGCAATAATTTACTAAGCACAATAAATCCTGCGACTTATTTAACTAAGTTTCACAATTAAACACATTATATCAAATAATTTCTAATACGATTAACTATATCAATTAAAATTAGAAATTACCGGACAAGCAGAGAGGATGTTACAACTCTCCCCCCTTAAGAAGATTTCGTCCCCGAAATCTCATCACGATCAAATAATCCAGGATATCTGGATTTCATACTATCCTCAGTTTCCCATGTTAGGTTTTCACCTAAACTATGTCTCCATTTCACTAACACCATGGGAATCTGTTTCTTCCTAAGTTTGGTCACTTTTCGGTCAAGAAGTTCAACTGGTTCTTCTACTAACTTCTGACTCTGATCTACTTTCAAATCTTTCAAAGGAAGAATCTGAGACTGGTCTTCAACGTTACATTTCCTCAAATAACAAATGTTAAACGTGTCATGAATACCAGCAAGTTCTGGAGGAAGATCCAATGTAACAGACTGATCATTAACAATCTGACGAATTCTAAACGGTCCAATATACCGAGGAGCCAATTTACCACGTTTCCCAAACCAAATTACCCCTTTCCAAGGCGAAACTTTCAAGTAAACAAGTTCACCTTCAACAAAAGTAACTGGTCGACGTTTAGGTCAGCATATTGTTTCTGTCTATCACGTGCAGCTTTCAACTTTTCACGAGCCATTGCCACTTTATCAGCTGTCATTTGAACGATTTCTGGGCCTGCAAACTGTTTCTCACCTGCCTCTAGCCAACAAGTTGGAGTTCTACAACGGCGTCCATACAGCATTTCATATGGAGGCATGCCAATACTGAAATGATAAGAGTTATTATAAGCAAATTCAACCAATGGCAAATGAGAATCCCAAGAACCACCATACTCCAGAATACAAGCTCTCAACATATCCTCCAATGTCTGAATCGTACGTTCTGACTGACCATCTGTTTGAGGATGATAAGCTGTACTAAGATTCACTCTGGTGCCCAACTCATGCTGTAAACTTTGCCAAAATTGAGATACAAACCTCGGATCTCTATCAGATACAATCGATAATGGAATACCATGCCGAGTAACAATTTCATTCATATACAACTGTGCAAGCTTACTCAGAGATACAGTTTCACTAGTAGCGAGAAAATGAGCACTTTTGGTCAATCGATCGACAATAACCCAAACCATATCATTTCCGCGGACAGTTCTAGGCAGTTTGGTAACAAAATCCATAGTCAAATGTTCCCACTTCCATTCAGGAATCTCAAGCTGTTTCAACGATCCATACGGCTTCTGGTGTTTAGCTTTCACTTGAGAACAAATATGACAAGAACTAACAAACCTTGCTACGTCCGTCTTCATTGTAGGCCACCAATACAAAGGTTTCAAGTCATTATACATTTTTGTACTTCCAGGATGTACAGACAATCTGGACTTATGGGCTTCATTCAGAATAACATCCCGAAGACCACCAAACAAAGGAATCCAAACACGAGACTGAAAGGTTTTTAATCCCCTCGAATCATCTAATAACAATTCCTTTCGATTCAACATAATCTCAGATTTCAAATTATGATCTAACAAAGCCTCTAACTGTGCAGCTTTTATCTGAGTCACCAAATCAGAAGAAACTTCTAAACGCATAAAATAAACTCGATCAGAAGTTACCTTGCGGCTTAGAGCATCAGCAACCACATTGGCTTTCCCTGGATGATATTTAATCTCACAATCGTAGTCTTTGATTAACTCTAACCATCGTCTCTGACGCATATTCAACTCTTGCTGTGAAAATATATACTGAAGACTCTTGTGATCTGTACAAATAACACATTTGGTACCATACAAGTAATGTCTCCAAATCTTCAAAGCAAACACAACAGCTGCAAGTTCTAAATCATGGGTAGGATAATTTCTTTCATGAGGCTTGAGCTGACGAGAAGCATAAGCAATCACACGATCTCGTTGCATCAACACACAACCCAAACCAGCAATCGATGCATCACAATAAACAATAAAATCATCGAACCCATCTGGCAATGCTAACACAGGAGCCTGACATAACAACTGTTTCAGAGTCTGAAAAGCAGCTTCCTGTTGTTTAGTCCATACAAATTTTTCATCCTTACGGGTTAGTTTAGTCAATGAACCGGCAATTTTAGAAAAATCTTTAATAAACTTCCGGTAATAACCCGCCAAACCAAGAAAACTCTTTATTTCAGAAGCAGACTTTGGAGCTTTCCAATTCATTACAGCTTCAATTTTCGAAGGATCAACTTTAACACCCTCATTACAAATGATATGACCCAAAAACTGTACTTCCCGAATCCAAAATTCGCATTTCAAAAACTTTGCATACAAATGTTCTCTCTTTAAGGTTTCCAATACTAACCTCAAATGCATTTTGTGTTCTGATTCGGATTTAGAATATACCAAAATGTCATCGATAAACACAATCACAAACTTATCAAGAAAAGGTCGACAAACACGGTTCATCAAATCCATAAAAACTGCTGGAGCATTCGTCAAACCAAAAGGCATAACCAGGAATTCAAAATGACCATACCTGGTTCGAAATGCAGTTTTAGGAATATCACAATCACGAACACGAACTTGATGATAACCTGACCTCAAATCAATCTTTGAATAAAACGAAGATCCCTGCAGCTGATCAAATAAATCGTCTATTCGGGGCAGAGGATATTTATTCTTTACTGTCCTTTTATTCAATTCCCTATAATCAATGCACATTCTAAAAGACCCATCTTTCTTTTTCACAAACAGAACTGGTGCACCCCAGGGAGAAGAACTAGGTCTAATAAGCCCTTTATGTAACAACTCCTGTATCTGATTCATCATTTCACGTATCTCAGACGGAGCTAATCTATAAGGGGCTTTGGCAATAGGTGAAGAGCCAGGAGCAAGATCAATCTGATATTCCACTTCCCTAACCGGTGGTAAACCAGGTAACTCATCAGGGAACACTTCCAGATACTTAGAAACAACCAGTACATCAGAAAGGGACTTCTTTTCTAACTTAGCGTCAATCACATAAGCTAGATACGATTCACAGCCCTTGGACAAAGATTTCTTAGCTTTCATCATACTAATCAAAGGTATACAAACATTATCCCGTTCTCCTCGAGCCACGACATATGACTCTTCAGAGATTGGAATTCTAATCAACTTATTTTGGCAATCTATGCTTGCTTTATACTGACTTAACCAATCCATACCAATAATCGCATCAAAACTAGCAATTGGCATCAACAAAAAGGAAATCGGGAAAGTCTGGCCATCTATCATAATACTAGCTCCAATTACCGAGGTGGTAACAGGAACCGACTTGCCACTAGCTATTTCTACTTCAACTGGGTTTGTTATCACAGTAGGCATCATTTTCAACTTATCACAGAAGTACATGGATACAAAAGAACAATTTGCACCAGAATCAAGCAAAACACGAGCTGGTACAGAATTTACAAGAAAAGTACCCGTGATCACATCATCTGTATGGACAGCCTCATCCACTGTCATCTGGAATGCCCTACTAACTGCAGATGGCGGAGTCTTCCGTTTCTGACCGGAAGAAGCTGATGAACTAACAACTGACCCCGAACCCTGTCTCTTAGCCTCAGAACACTGATTTGCACGATGACCTTCCTTATGGCAATTCCAACACACATAAGTAGGAAAAACACAATCTTTGGCTTCATGACCAATCACGCCACATTTCACACATCTAGTGGTTTGCACAGTACACGGCCCAAAATGTCTAGCTCTACATTTAATACACCAATTGGGACGATCAGAAGTACCACCACGACTTTCTTGTTTCTTACCCTGCTGATTTCTTTGCCACCGTTGCTTACCTTTACCAGAAGGTTCACTCCTAGATTTCTGAGAAACCATTTCTTTACTTGATGCTTGTTGAGGTTTCAAATCACTGTCAACAGATCGAGCTAACATGAAAGCTTGAGAAAGAGAGCCCGCTAATCTCACTGAAGTTCGATAATGATTAGGTAAAGTACCCACAAACTGTTCTATTTGAGTTCTCTCATCAGGAACCCACTGCTGAACAAACCTGAGTTTCTCTGTAAACTGATTTATCAAATCATCCATTGACATATTATCAGTTAATTGCAAATCCATAAACTCCTTTCTAATCCGAGCTATATCATAGTTTGAACAATACTGCTTACAAACTTCATTACGAAAGTCAGACCATCGGATAGATGCTTTCTGAAAAGAAGATAATACAGAAGTAATCGAATCCCACCAATTCATAGCTGCTCCTTTTAAAAGTTGAGTTGCATAAGGAACTTTTAGTTCTTCCTCACATTGACATACTTCAAATTTCTTTTCAACATCTCTCAACCAATCTAGAGTTATAGAAGGATTCGTACTACCCGAATACACAGACGGATTACTGCTCATAAAGGTTTTAAAGGAACACACCTTTTGCTTTGGTGGTGAAATCGTACCAAACACAGGATGAGATGATTCAGCCTCTTTTTGTTGTTTATACATTCTAAGTGCTTGATTTCCCTCTTCCAAATGAAGCAAATACTGATCTCTTTCTACCTCCTCTCTAGCATGAGAAGAAGTACCAGCATGTTCATTACGGTCATCATGAGTCTCAGCAATAACTTCAGGCCTTGAGGCATTATTAGGGTTAACAGGTAGTTGCTCGTTATCCGCCATATCTGTAAACACCACAACAACTTACAATTCATTAGTCGTTAGTACCTATTCTACTAACAGCTTCACATTCAGTACATAATCCCATTCCCAAGAATGTTTGACACAACACAATCAAAGTTTAGGATTGAACATACTATCATATTCAATTGCCCCAAACTATTGCTCTGATACCAACTTATAACGCCCCTCATTTACTACAACAATATAATATTAAGTTTGGCGGAAGCGACTATTATAATTACATATTCTATTGAAAACCTGCTAGAAATTTTCGCAAACCTTTATACAATATGTTTAACTACTAATCAAACATAGTTAACATGTTTACAAACCCGGGCATTATATGCTATAAAACATTATTTATTACAAACTGGATCAGAGTTGTAAGTTTCAAACATTCCCAGCATCAAAACATCCTTCCTGACTACCCACATAATATACATCACCTGCAGGAAGTAAATTGAGGGATTAGCACGAAGCTAAGTGAATGAATTATCAACTACAATTCAATTTAGCTAGCAATCTGCTCACAATCAATAATGCAACAAATATCGTCAAGAGGAACGGTGGTTCCTAAGGACCCTGTGCCGGGTGGCCCCATCAGAACACTTACATCAACTGTAGGCCAAAACAGTGATTAACCGCTAACTAAATGCTAATCTCCATCAACACATGTACGCAACCCTGTGTTGACCAACATTAGCAATCAAGTCCAACCAACAATCTAGTTGACCTCTGGATTATACATTTCAATTCAATGTTCATCAAACAACCAATCAAATGGCATATCATTTCAAGGTTAACATACTATCAATAGTAATCCTATAATTACTGATTGAAATCAAACTGACACAACCAAATCAAACTGTGAGTCTCAAATCCACTCACCTGATTATCTCGTTTCACTTACTCAGCTGTCTTATCTCGCTGAGCTCTTTGTTTATCTGAGAATCAACAATCAGGTAAAAGTTAGAAATCGAGATCGTAAACACTTGATTTACATCACTTTAAATCATTAGGGACTTAACTCAATTAATGCTACAAACTTCATAAGTCCCTAAGTATAACAATTATCATGCATTAACATTCAATAAGTACCATTTACAATGCAACTAACAAGTTAGAACAAGTGTTAAAAGTTAAAACAAACATTGCTGGAATACCACACAACCCGCCGGCTGAGGTACATACCCGCCGGCTTCCACCTACAACCCGTCGGTTCACATGAATAAGCCACCGGGTGAATTAAAAGTTGCGGTAACGGAACCTAAATACGTTCTAAAGGCTGTAGGAGCCGCCGGGTACGGGTTCTACCCGCCGGATCCCCGGTTTAGGCATACTACCCGCCGGGTACAAGTGAAACCCGCCGGGTTCACCCCCTGCACCAGCAAACTTCGCCCAGCTCAAAACCCAAACCCGAAATTCTTATCAATTAATCATAAACTCAATTCCAGCAGCATAATTTTTGAGCATATATCATCATTTAAACATGTTATAACATGTATTAACATAAATTTAACACCAATTGATTCAAAGACTATACTTGATCATAATCATGAATTAAACAAGATCAAGAACTTACAAATCCAAGAATTACAACTAGAAGGTGATGATGATTATAGCTAGCACAAGATCACAGCTCCAGAATTCTTGTTTCAATTCTTGTTTTTCAAAGGGTTTAAGAGTTTAGAGGTTTTTAGGGTTATGTTTCTAAATGAGGAAAGTGAAAATCTTTCCTATTTGGAAAAGTTATAAGTCGGTTAACTTTTTGCCCCGACCCGCATTCACTTAAAACTAGTCCCCTTTCGATCTATTGCCTGGAACCTAAAAACCTTTTGCGAGAAACTTATTTTATTGCACCGTCAACTATAGTAAATTAAAACAAGCAATAATTTACTAAGCACAATAAATCCCGAGACTTATTTAACTAAGTTTCACAATTAAACACATTATATCAAATAATTTCTAATACGATTAACTATATCAATTAAAATTAGAAATTACCGGACAAGCAGAGAGGATGTTACAGGCAGGGTACTATCTATACGAAGAACAAGACTCACACCGGCTGATGTGTTGAACCTAGTTATAAAATTTATCGTTGTTTAGTAAACCAAAAAGTACCTCACTAGACCAATACACAACCGGGCAGTGGACCCTATCGTATAGTAGTATAGTTGGGTAAGTTCGGGTTCGAACACAGGGAACTAGATTGGATGATCAATAGAAGTGTGAGTAATTTAAAAATAGGAAATAAAATGTGGTTGGTTTGTGTGACCGAATTGTCACGTTGCTTAAAACTACGAAATTTTAGTTAAACTAGGCAAGTGGACTCTTTAGAGTCAAAGTGATTGATTTGGAACTTTCAAATATTAAAAACTATACTTGCTTGGATTAGATCGTTAGTGATTTCGGGGTGTAAAGTTAAAACCGGTTATTTTATGCAAACAATTTTCCATCAAACCTAGGCTTAACATTCGCCATCACCTAATAATTCAACTTCAATTTACAAACCCATGATTCAATCAAATAACGGACATTCGCCATAGTTACATACTTGCATATTTGAGCTTAACTTGTTAACCTATTCCAAAACCACATCCGCAATCAAGTTCAACAATTTATAGACAAAAAGTTGACAACAACTCACTAGATAGAAAACGTTCGCTATATCTATTAGCAAATTATCCAACAAGTTAATTAATTGACATCAAGCTCAAATACACAAGTAGTTAATTAAACACGAGTTCGAGTTAAAAGAGTTTATGATTCATCCAAACGAAAGACATTCGCCAAATTCGCTAATTCAAATCCTACTAGTTAACTAGCTTTACTTGTAATAATTTTCGCATTCGCTAAAATAGATTCATTCATACATTTCATACAAATGACAAGTATTTTTATTAAACAACAAACATTCGCCATAGTTGTTTAGTCAAAATACCCACAAGTTAAACCACATCAACTAGTTACATACAAATTTATGGATGAATCTTAAACTCGAAGCATAAATCAAACACCAAATATAACACCCCTAGTCACTAACTAGTTCATCCAAGCAAGTATAACAAAACCTAGCCAACCATCATAATCACATCATCATACACACAAAACATCAAAGAAACCAAGGAAATCATGATTATATTTGGATAAAATTGCAAACCGAGTTCTTACAATGTCGGGATGATGATTGTTAGTAACCGAGAGATGCTACACCAATGGAAATCTTCAAGAAAATGAAAGAAAACCTTCAAGAACACCAAAATCGCCACCTAGTGACTGGTTTTTGTGTGTGTTTTCGTGTGTGTAAAAGTTGGTGAGATTCAATAGTGAAAAGGTACTTTTCTAGCCAAAAATTGATCTGCCGCCCAAACTACCCGGCGGGTTGTGTTATTACCCGGCGGGTCCTTTGAAATTTGTGGAACCCGGCTGCTTGAACATATAACACGGCGGATCATTCGAAGAAACACAACCCGGCGGCTCAGTAGGATCACCCGCCGGCTTCTACAGGGTTCAAACGGCCGAATTTCTCTGTGACCAACAAATGATGGAAAAGTTAATTTACCCGGCGGCTATCCTCACTCACCCGGCTGGTAACCATAAAAACCCGGCGGCTTGGTTAAACAACCCGCCGACTTCTGCAGGATTACATGACCCGGCTGCTACATACCCCAAGCCGGCGGCTTCAAGCTATTTTCCAGCAGACCAGCTTTTAGCACGAGACTTCAACACTTCACAAACTTGCTCGAATCATAACCAAAATGCAGTCCAAACGACGATTCTTCAATATTGATGCCTGTAATTCAATTTAAGCTAAATAAGTACCAAAAGTTCATAAAGTCCACTAAAAATGAATGCAAAAACAATGATATCGCTAAAGATAAACTTATACAAAATGAGCGATATCACCGGCCTCATTAGAGATGTGCATTTGCTTGAAGGATCACTTAGACGCCGCGGAACGTATACAACACAGTTCTAGTCTTGAAGGTGAAATGGAATATGAAGGAGATATACACGATATCGAGGTGCAAGCGGGTATGGAAATATCACTCTCCGATGAAGAAATTGCTCTTGATAAAGCTTCGCGAGAGGCTAACACCGATGAAGATTACGACCTTTGAACAATGAAGACTACGCATTTGAAGATGTTAGAAGACTTGAAGATTAATAAAACTTGAAGATTTTGTGAAATGGTTAAGTATATGTTTTATGAAGATTATGCAATGATCAAGTGTTGATGTTATGGTCAAAGTGTTGTTGTTATGGTAAACGGGCCAAAAGGTGTCCAAATGGTTCATGAAAGTGTGGTTATGTCAAAACGAGTGATGGTGTAATTATGTAGCGGCTTGCAATTGCTTTAGGTGTTAAATGTATGTTAAAATGTGTTGGTAAAAAATGAAATTCTGAATGTGAGTCGTTTGTGATTTGGTATGGTCACCAAAAGTGTCCGAAATGACCAAAAATTGGTCACACGTTCGAATTCTTCGTTAACGTGAAATTTGAAAAAGTGTAAAAATGGAAAGTTTTATTTTGTTATAGTGGAGGTGTCTGCAAAATTTCAGCTTCTATGTATTTACGAGTCAAAAGTTATGCGCGTCGGAATTTCGCTTCTAAAAATTCTGCATACCAAACATTACCCGGTGCGTACAAGTAGTACCCGCCGGGTACAAAGGTTAATTCCATTACAGAATTTAGATAGCCTTTAGTACCTGGTGCGTACAAAGAGTACCCACTGGGTACTATGTATTTACCCGTTTATAATCACTCCGGGTAGTTCATCTTTTTTTGGGAACTAAACATTAGTACCCGCCGGGAATAAGTTGTACCCGCCGGGTATTCGCGTTTTTCAGGTTATCCCTGCTGCATTTCACGCTTTCCACACACTCCAAAAACCCAATTTTCTCTCCAAAAAATGGGAGCAACACCACCAAAACCCTCACTCAACCATTTTTGAAGCAAAAACTCAATAATTAAACCGGCAAAACTCTTCTACAGCATGTTTAAGGTATGATTAACAACTTTTTAATTCCAAACACTTAATTTTCATGGATTGATTGAAGTTTTTAGATTTAGGTTTTCTTGAAATTGAATGTGGGGAAGTTTTAGTTGTTTTTATTTCTGATTATATTGTGAGTTATATGTGCTCACACCTTCTTATTTCGTGAATTCGTGTTTAATTTACGTGATTATGAAAAATACGAATTTAGGGTTCTTGAAACAAATTTTGGGTAAAATTAATTCTGTTTAATGATATACTTAGAATTGTAATCCATTTACATAATACTCACGATTGTAATGCTCACTTGAATCAAATTATGTGTTTAATTGCATAATTCGAGTTTAGCTTGATATTAGGGCATTTGTGAAAGAGGATGAGTTTGAGCTTTGTAAATAAAATGTGGGAATAATTGTGCAATTACCTTAGGTCATGGATGAATTGGTCAAGGCAATTCTCTCATTTGTGTTGTGTTTTGCAGGGAAGAAGAAAGAAACAAAAAGGCAGCACCTCTGGTACTGCTAACGATGAAGAGGGTGACCGCCCTCAGCCGATGAGCATTGATGCTCTACTTATTCCCGAGACAATTCACCCATGGCTTAAATTTAGTAACAGGTTAACAAAGTACAATATATACTGTCAGAAACTGAACTTATTGAGGGTGAAAGAATGTGATTTATCTCGGGTGGTCGATTGGGAACCACTAGAACAAGCAGGGGTAGCTGCCGGAATTAAGGAAATGATTAGGCAATGTTATTTCGTGGATCACATACCATTCGAATATGAAGAATGGGAAGGCACATTCAAGATTAATGAGCAGGTATACAAAGAGCTATGCTTGATTTGACGATTTGCGGAAGCTTGATTTGGGTGTCACTAATCAATATACAAAGCACATAAGATATAATGAACGACCACTATATGCGTCGTTTTAAACTTGTATAAATAAAGTAAATGTTTACATCAAAATATAGTTACATTAGCTCGGTTCCTGAAATTGAGAGATTACATAGCATAATTACTTTTACAAAATATAATGATGCAGTCCAATCTCTAGTTGTATGTATGCTGACTCGAGCTAATAATTCCTGCCTGTGCAGCCAAACTACTGCTGGGTACCTGTGATAAATACTAAAATGGGTCAGGGAAAACGCTGGTGAGCTCACAGGTTTGTATGTCAATGTATAGTTGTAAGAACCGCAAGATTTATATTGAATTTAAAATGCAATTAAGCAAGATAAAAGTTATACTGTCCATGAGCACATAGTCTGAGCTTAACTTGATTTGTCAGGCCCACTTAAGGAAACCTAACTTGAAATGCCTCCTACGAGTGCCTAATCAACACTCGTCTTCCCAAATGCTAATACATCCGTTTGACCGGTTAGTGCGTGCTAACCCGGATGAGGATTGTCAATCCCATATGATATCATATACTAACATTCACGCTATAAATACTAGAGACTATGCTTATGGAGGACTTTAAATTGATTAGCTTGAAACTCATGTAGTATTTGAAGTTTGGCACTTGCGTTCTACTTGTAAAACAAAATCGAGTAGTAATATCACACCCCTAGTTGTAAAGCAGTGAAAATGGGGCTATGAAACTCACCTGGTTCTTGAAGTGTTTAACTTAATAAACTTGAAGTAATTAGCTGTGAGTTGGTGTCCAAAGGCTTGAAACCTGAATGTGTCCACGACACTTAAATTGTCATTACTTGTATTGGTAGCCCGAAAGACTACCATTTGAATTGTTTGTCTAACTTAGTGTCCAAATTACCCCGATTTGGTTGATTGTTTTATTACAAGTTACTACGACTTGTTTGAATAAGTTGATACAAGTTACAACGACTTGTTTGAATAAGTTGATACAAGTTACAACGACTTGTTTGATTGAATTGTCTAAGTTACTATGACTTAGTTGATTTAATTGTGTATTTGAAAATGTGTACGGCCCGTTGGTGACGGTTGTAACGATAGTTCTAAAATGTTATTATATTGTTGCTACAGTGAATTGCTACAGTAAAATTTGACTTTGAAAATTTTGAGGTTTGAAGATTCTGTTTTGTGCGACGTAGCCTGCGACGTTGGGTGCGACGTCGCAGATCCGGACTGCGACGTTGGGCACGGCGTCGCTATGTGCGACTTTCGCAATTTAATGCGACGTTGTACGTGGCGTCGCTATAGGCGACGTAGTTGATTTCTGCGACGTAAGGGTCTGCGTCGCTAAGTGCGACGTTCGCAAGTCAATGCGACGTAATGGGTTGCGTCGCTATATGCGACGTTGGGGGTATAGTGCGACGTAGGTCGCTGCGTTGCATTTGCTCCAGGCCAAATGCGACGTACGGGGTCTGATCGGAATTTCAACTTCAAAAACGCATTTTCCGGCCATCGATCGGCCTAATATTTTTACCCAACCCATTTTAGGACATTACAAGGTTATACAAACAACTAGCAAGTTATAAAACTTAAAAACGAGAGTTTTCGGAGTTGTGTCGGAAACTTACAAATCGCCGAAATGAATTTCCGGAAAGATAGAAGTGTAGATCGTCGCGTGGTGGTCGTTTATTTCCAAAGGGGCTTGAAGATCCGAGGTCGTTTAAGGTGTTTATTTTGTGAATTTGATGGTTGATGAAAATGGTGGTGATGATGATATTTGAGAGAAAAAGAGAAGAAGAGAGAGAGAGTTAAAAGAGAAATGAAAGAAAAATGGAAAATGGGAGGTGATTAAGGTGGAATCCCCACCTTTTTCAGTCTCCGCGAAGTGCCCCGTGCGGTGTTCGTTTTCCCGATTATTTAAATGTTAATTATTTATTTTTATAAATTTAACTTTTCGTTTTAATTTATCAAAGTTTATTCCAATATTTTGTTGAAGTATTATTACTAAATATTCAGAATTTATGTTATAAAAGGTGTTTTGTATCGTTTTGTTTGCGAAGTTACATTTGATCCGCGTTTATATAAATTGTGTAATAAAGCTTGGATACGAAATATCATAACAAATAATATTCTAAATAAAATTGAGTTATTAGATAACATTTATATTACCTAATAAAATTGTTCACCAACGTCCGTATTTATTGTTTCGAAATTCATTCGATTTGAAACTCGTACGATTTAAACAAATCGCATAATTGTAGATGTATATTCAACAATATATATATAATAATTGATACATTAATTAGCCTAACACGGAACTAATTACATGTATTACACTTGATTAGGCACTAAATTATAGTCCTAAATTGACGGTTGTCACATTCTCCCCATGTTAGAAGAATTTCGTCCCGAAATTTATGTTGAAGTCGTGTTTGACGTTGAATCAGTGAAGAGTTGAGGATACTTGAGTCGCATTTGATCCTCCCGTTCCCAGGTGAATTCCGGACCGCGCCGCGAATTCCACCTAACCTTGACGATAGGAATACGACTTTGTTTAAGTTGTTTGACCTCACGGTCCATGATTTCGGCGGGTTCCTCAACAAAGTGAAGTTTCTCGTCAACTCGAATTTCATCGAGTGGAATGATAAGTGTCTCGTCAGACAGACACTTCTTCAGATTTGAAACATGAAATGTGGGATGCACGCTGCTGAGTTCAGATGGCAGCTGCAATCGATAAGCCACTGGACCAATCCTTTCGAGGATCTCGAATGGTCCTATGTATCTGGGATTCAACTTCCCTCGTTTGCCAAAACGGATTACGCCTTTCCAAGGCGATACTTTGAGTAGAACTCGATCCCCAACCTGGAACTCGAGTGGTTTGCGTCTCACGTCAGCATAACTTTTCTGACGATCACGCGCGGCCTTAAACTTGTTTTGGATTTCAACGATTCTCTCGGTCGTTTCGTGAATGATTTCTGGACCTGTGAGTTGGCTATCCCCAACCTCGGTCCAACAGATAGGTGATCGGCACTTACGACCGTACAGTGCCTCGAAGGGTGCAGCTTTGATGCTGGTATGATAACTGTTGTTGTACGAGAACTCGCACAATGGTAGATGTTTTTCCCAGTTCACACCGAAGTCTACTACGCAGGCCCGTAACATGTCTTCAAGTGTTTGAATGGTTCGTTCGCTTTGACCGTCTGTTTGAGGATGGTATGCGGTACTCATATCAAGTCGAGTACCCAGGGATTTTTGAAGTGATTGCCAAAATTGTGAAGTGAAACGACTATCTCTATCGGAGATAATTGAGATTGGAACACCGTGTTTGGTCACGATTTCCTTCAGATAAATGTTGGTGAGGCGTTCCATTTTGTCGGATTCCTTGATTGCCAGGAAGTGAGCAGATTTTGTGAGACGATCCACGATCACCCAAATGGAATCGCAACCGCTTGAGGATTTGGGTAGTTTGGTTATGAAGTCCATGGCAATTTGTTCCCATTTCCATTCAGGAAGACTGGGTTGTTGAAGTAAACCAGAAGGTTTTTGATATTCGATTTTGACTTTGGAGCAAGTAAGGCACTTGCTGACATAGGTGGCGATTTCAGCTTTCATGTTCGGCCACCAGTAGAAGTCCTTGATACCGTGGTACATTTTATCGGATCCCGGATGGATAGAATACTTGGACTTGTGAGCTTCATCCATCACCAAGTCTCGTAGGTTCCCAAATTTAGGCAACCAGATTCGGTTTGAGAAATACCTAATCCCGTTAGGTCTGATTTCGAATTGTTTATCCATGCCCCGCAAGGCTTCATCTTTGACATTTTAGGGTTTTAAGGCTTCGAGTTGAGCAGTGAGGATTTGAATGTTTAAATTGTTGTGAATGGTCATACTGAGGGCTCGAACCCGAAGTGGTTTCACTCGCTCTTTTCGACTGAGGGCGTCAGCAACAACATTTGCTTTGCCTGGATGATATTTGAGTTCGCAGTCGTAATCCGTAAGTAACTCGACCCATCGACGTTGCCTCATGTTGAGATCCTTCTGATCGAATATGTGTTGAAGGCTTTTATGGTCGGTAAAGATTGTACACCTGGTACCGTAAAGGTAATGTCTCCAGATTTTGAGGGCAAAAACGACAGCTCCTAGCTCGAGGTCGTGGGTGGTGTAATTCTTTTCATGAATCTTGAGCTGTCGGGAAGCATAAGCTATGACTTTGTCTCGTTGCGTAAGCACACAACCGAGACCTTGATGAGAAGCATCGCAGTATACCACGAAGTCATCGGTGCCTTCGGGTAATGAGAGGATAGGAGCACTGCAAAGCTTTTGTTTTAAGAGTTGGAATGCCGATTCTTGTTTATCAGTCCAGTCAAACTTTTTATCTTTCTGGGTCAGAGTCGTAAGTGGTATGGCTATCTTGGAGAAATTTTCAATGAATCGTCGATAGTATCTGGCCAGTCCTAGAAACTGCCGTACTTCGGTCGGAGTGGTTGGCGATTGCCAGTCTTTGATAGCCTCGATTTTTGACGGGTCAACGTGAATCCCCTGCCTGTCAATCACGTGACCAAGGAATTGAACAGTTTCGATCCAGAACTCACACTTAGAGAACTTTGCATAGAGCTCCTCGTGTTTAAGTAGTTCAAGGATGGTTCTGAGGTGTTGCGCATGCTCTTCTTTGCTTCGTGAATATATGAGAATGTCATCGATGAAGACAATGACAAACTTATCAAGGTAAGGTTTACACACCCGATTCATAAGGTCCATGAATACAGCCGGTGCATTGGTTAGGCCGAATGGCATCACTTGGAATTCGTAATGCCCGTAACGGGTTCTGAAAGCGGTTTTTGGAATATCGGCATCGCGAACACGCAATTGGTGATAACCGGATCGGAGATCAATCTTTGAATAACAACTCGACCCTTGAAGTTGGTCGAACAGGTCATCGATTCGAGGGAGTGGATACCGGTTCTTGACAGTTAACTTGTTCAACTCTCGATAGTCGATACACATTCGAAAAGAACCATCTTTCTTCTTAACAAATAGGACCGGAGCTCCCCAAGGTGAAGAACTCGGCCTGATAAATCCTCGTTCCAGGAGTTCCTGTAACTGGGTGGACAGCTCCTGAAGTTCGGATGGAGCTAAACGGTATGGTGCTCGAGCCACAGGCGCAGCACCTGGTACAAGATCGATTGAGAACTCAACCTGTCTTGGTGGTGGTAGACCAGGTAGTTCTTCAGGAAAGACTTCTGGAAAGTCTCGGACGATTGGAACATCCTCAAGTCGCTTCTCCTCCGACTTTTTCTCCATGATGTGCGCGAGGATTGATGGATAACCCTTTCTCAGAAATTTCCGGGTTTTAAGACAAGATATGATGTTAAGCCTCGTCCCTCCGGTCTCCCCCTGTATGACTATGGTTCTACCGACAGTGAGAGGTATGCGAACAATTTTGTCATAGCAGATGATTTCGGCACGATGTTTAGATAACCAGTCCATGCCTACGATGACATCGAAACTTCCTATCTCAACAGGCATAAGATCTATGGAGAAGGTTTCGTCGGCTAGATTTAAGGTGCAATTAGGTATCACACTATTGGTTTCTATCAACTTGCCATTTGCTAGCTCTACGGTGTACTTAACGTCTAAAGCAACAGGTGTAATGTCAAGTAGAGGGCAAAATTCATCGGAAATAAAACTCCTATCGGCACCAGTATCAAACAGAATGGAAGCAGTTAAATTGTTGAGGAGGAACATACTTGTGACCACATTCGGGTCCTGACGGGCGTCCCCTGAGTTGATCACGAAGGCGCTACTTTTGGTGTTGTTGTTGTTGCGGTGGTTGTTGTTGTTGTTGTTGCCCTTATTCTTCAATTTTGGGCAAGAATCCCTGAAGTGTCCTGGGTTTCCACATTCATAACAGGACTTAGGTTGTCGGGTATTTCTGTCAGAGGGGTTGTTGTTGGATTTGGGAGCTCGGAAATCCTTAGTCGAATGCCCGTACCTCCTGCAGTTTTTGCAAGGGGTATTGCACTGACCAAAGTGGTGGTAGTTACACTTGGGGCAATAAGGTCTGTCCCCGGTGTAGCTGCGGGTGGTTTCAGAGTTTGAGGTGTAGACTTGGATGGCGTTGTTTTTCTTGTTTGAGTTATGGTGGTGTTCAGTGGATTTGCGTTTGTTGTTGTTAGAGGATGAGGTGTTGGAGGTCTCACGGCTGACAACTAGAGCCATGAGTTCGTGGCCCAATCGAATGGCACTCTCAGTAGTAGTTGGTTTGGATGAGGCGACGTTGCCCTGGATGTTCTCGGGGAGTCCACGAATGTATTTCTTAATGCCCTTACTTTCTGGTTCGACTAAACCCGGGCATAATAAAGCAAACTGCTGAAATTTAGTGGTATAATCAGTAACATCATTTCCCTGCACCTCCAGATGCCAGAATTCTTCTTCCAGCCTGTGCAATTCCTCTTCAGGACAGTATTTTTCTGTCAGTTTCTTTTTCAGTTCGGCCCAAGGAAGTCGGTTTGCAACCTCAAGGCCTACGGAGTTTGCGTGGGTTTTCCACCACGTGAGTGCACCTTCCTAAAAGGTGTAAGCAGCGAATTTGACCTTGTTGTTCTCAGTACAGTCGCATAGACTGAAAACAGATTCCATACGCTCAATCCAACGGATCAAGCCAATGGCACCTTCCGTGCCCTTGAAGTATAGCGGTTTACAGCTAAGAAAGTCCTTATAGGAGCAAGGCTTGGGTGGTGGAGTATTGGTTGCTGTGTCCTCGCTACCGGGTGGTGTTCGGGTAGCCAAGGCTTCGGTCACACTGCGGGCAATGATTCCCGTGATCTCAGCTTCGCTAAGGGTAATTTGACGACGAGGAGGCATGATGCTGAGTAAGAAAGAACAAAGAAAGGACGTGAGATACTCGTCCGAGTGCGATGAATTTGGTGGTGTGTTTGTCATTTCGAGATAAAACGTTAGAGGGAATGAGGCCTATATTCATATAATATAATATAGCCTAAAGTTGGTAAGTGAGGTCTATTTATGTATATATATATGTATATCACATAATAACCTATTGAGTGTCTAGCACAGACGTGTTTTGAGTCCCGTTTCTCTCGAGGTCAGAGTCAACTAATGCATTCCTGTTCAACATAACTCTTTCAGGTTTCACATCATCTTTCTATAATTGTACATAGTTGATCAGGCTATGTTAAATTAAAGTCGTATGATGTAATCCCTGAACTAGTCATAACTACTAAGGAATACTGCCTAACGGTCATAGTCTAGGCCCACTAAATGCAACCTAGTTCACTATAACCTTAGGCTCTGATACCAATCTGTGACACCCCCAAATTTAACGATTTGCGGAAGCTTGATTTGGGTGTCACTAATCAATATACAAAGCACATAAGATATAATGAACGACCACTATATGCGTCGTTTTAAACTTGTATAAATAAAGTAAATGTTTACATCAAAATATAGTTACATTAGCTCGGTTCCTGAAATTGAGAGATTACATAGCATAATTACTTTTACAAAATATAATGATGCAGTCCAATCTCTAGTTGTATGTATGCTGACTCGAGCTAATAATTCCTGCCTGTGCAGCCAAACTACTGCTGGGTACCTGTGATAAATACTAAAATGGGTCAGGGAAAACGCTGGTGAGCTCACAGGTTTGTATGTCAATGTATAGTTGTAAGAACCGCAAGATTTATATTGAATTTAAAATGCAATTAAGCAAGATAAAAGTTATACTGTCCATGAGCACATAGTCTGAGCTTAACTTGATTTGTCAGGCCCACTTAAGGAAACCTAACTTGAAATGCCTCCTACGAGTGCCTAATCAACACTCGTCTTCCCAAATGCTAATACATCCGTTTGACCGGTTAGTGCGTGCTAACCCGGATGAGGATTGTCAATCCCATATGATATCATATACTAACATTCACGCTATAAATACTAGAGACTATGCTTATGGAGGACTTTAAATTGATTAGCTTGAAACTCATGTAGTATTTGAAGTTTGGCACTTGCGTTCTACTTGTAAAACAAAATCGAGTAGTAATATCACACCCCTAGTTGTAAAGCAGTGAAAATGGGGCTATGAAACTCACCTGGTTCTTGAAGTGTTTAACTTAATAAACTTGAAGTAATTAGCTGTGAGTTGGTGTCCAAAGGCTTGAAACCTGAATGTGTCCACGACACTTAAATTGTCATTACTTGTATTGGTAGCCCGAAAGACTACCATTTGAATTGTTTGTCTAACTTAATGTCCAAATTACCCCGATTTGGTTGATTGTTTTATTACAAGTTACTACGACTTGTTTGAATAAGTTGATACAAGTTACAACGACTTGTTTGAATAAGTTGATACAAGTTACAACGACTTGTTTGATTGAATTGTCTAAGTTACTATGACTTAGTTGATTTAATTGTGTATTTGAAAATGTGTACGGCCCGTTGGTGACGGTTGTAACGATAGTTCTAAAATGTTATTATATTGTTGCTACAGTGAATTGCTACAGTAAAATTTGGCTTTGAAAATTTTGAGGTTTGAAGATTCTGTTTTGTGCGACGTAGCCTGCGACGTTGGGTGCGACGTCGCAGATCCGGACTGCGACGTTGGGCACGGCGTCGCTATGTGCGACTTTCGCAATTTAATGCGACGTTGTACGTGGCGTCGCTATAGGCGACGTAGTTGATTTCTGCGACGTAAGGGTCTGCGTCGCTAAGTGCGACGTTCGCAAGTCAATGCGACGTAATGGGTTGCGTCGCTATATGCGACGTTGGGGGTATAGTGCGACGTAGGTCGCTGCGTCGCATTTGCTCCAGGCCAAATGCGACGTACGGGGTCTGATCGGAATTTCAACTTCAAAAACGCATTTTCCGGCCATCGATCGGCCTAATATTTTTACCCAACCCATTTTAGGACATTACAAGGTTATACAAACAACTAGCAAGTTATAAAACTTAAAAACGAGAGTTTTCGGAGTTGTGTCGGAAACTTACAAATCGCCGAAATGAAATTCCGGAAAGATAGAAGTGTAGATCGTCGCGTGGTGGTCGTTTATTTCCAAAGGGGCTTGAAGATCCGAGGTCGTTTAAGGTGTTTATTTTGTGAATTTGATGGTTGATGAAAATGGTGGTGATGATGATATTTGAGAGAAAAAGAGAAGAAGAGAGAGAGAGTTAAAAGAGAAATGAAAGAAAAATGGAAAATGGGAGGTGATTAAGGTGGAATCCCCACCTTTTTCAGTCTCCGCGAAGTGCCCCGTGCGGTGTTCGTTTTCCCGATTATTTAAATGTTAATTATTTATTTTTATAAATTTAACTTTTCGTTTTAATTTATCAAAGTTTATTCCAATATTTTGTTGAAGTATTATTACTAAATATTCAGAATTTATGTTATAAAAGGTGTTTTGTATCGTTTTGTTTGCGAAGTTACATTTGATCCGCGTTTATATAAATTGTGTAATAAAGCTTGGATACGAAATATCATAACAAATAATATTCTAAATAAAATTGAGTTATTAGATAACATTTATATTACCTAATAAAATTGTTCACCAACGTCCGTATTTATTGTTTCGAAATTCATTCGATTTGAAACTCGTACGATTTAAACAAATCGTATAATTGTAGATGTATATTCAACAATATATATATAATAATTGATACATTAATTAGCCTAACACGGAACTAATTACATGTATTACACTTGATTAGGCACTAAATTATAGTCCTAAATTGACGGTTGTCACACTGTCTACCCGGTGGGAACCCAGTATACCCGGCGGGAACTATAGATACCCGGCGGGTACACTGTACCCGGTTTGAAACCGGGTTTTCGACCCGAACCGGTTCCAACCCGGTACAAACCGGTTAGTATAGGGTTGGGTTTTCCCCCACCCAAAACCGGGTCGGTTTCGGGTCGGGTTGGTCAAAACCCGGTTTTTGGTCTTTGACCAATACCCGGTTCGGATATTCGGGTCGGGTCGGGTATTCGAAAAACCCGGTCTTGTTCACCACTATTAGCAATATCAAGATATTGAGAATGTCACAATAAAATTCAAATTGTAAATACACACAATATTTGTGAACTTAAGGTTTGTCATATATAAATTATAGCCTGGATTCTCCCATCGAGAGTCGCTTTGAAAGTCTTACCTAAACTCTTCCAACTAAACTAAGGACGTTTCCAATACAAGAAGGGTATGACCAAATAAATCAAAGTATGATTTTTAAAAAGTAAAAATAAAAAAACTTAGTCTCCATCTAGATGACATGCCCTTCAAAGTTGACTCTGATCCTAGCTTTAATTTCGTCAACGAATATAATTTGATATAATCCTATTTGGCAATTGGTATGTATGAATTTTCTAAAGTCTGATGTTGATTGTGCGTAGGCTTTTTGAGAAAGAGTTAGAATATTAGTTTGGTTTGATCTTGATATATCAATATCAAATAGCTGGATTTTATTGTAGAGGTAATAATATAAGTTGGTTCGTTAGGAGTGATTCATATTACTCCTTTTAATATTATTAATTATTAATAATTATAATTATTTTATTTAATTTTATTATATTTACATTTAGCATGTAGGTTGTAAACATAGTTGTTAAACTCTTACGATTCACGAGTTGACTCTTACGAGTCGAGTCAAAAATGCAAAAAACGAGGCGACTCGAACCCCGACTCTTAAATGACTTTGACTCTTACGAGTCGTTTATTGATTCTTCCGAGTCGTGTGTGACTCTTACGAGTCTTGTGCGACTCTTACGAGTCAGAAAAATGTAATGTAATATGAAAGATAAAAGGACAATGACTATAATCTGTTTTAAATTAAGCATTTATGTCAACAACTTAATTATCGAATTTTGCCATGGTTTACATCACTTAAAACAAAAAACTTAAACAATAATATACATATTCATATAAAAACACATACTTATTGTAAAATAGTGACTCTTACGAGTCACGAGTTAAAAATCGAGATCCCGAGTCGCGAGTTGAGTCACGAGTTAACAACTATGGTTGTAAATTTAATGAATGGTCCATGTGATATACACGAATTTATAAAGAGTGTCCCTAAACAATTCTTTTCTTGCGATCTTTCAAAAATATTTACTTTTGCTTCATAGATTGTCTATGAACCATTTACGAGATAAAAGTAAACTTTTTAGCTTTAGACTAATAGCATGAAAATAATAATTTAAGAAACTATTTTTGTAAATTAATTAATGTATATATACTACAGGAGACATCTATCATCTATGGACTTCACTCTTATAGAAGTAACTTTGATGAACCATATCTTAAAAAGTATATATCAGAATATATAAAGAATAGAACTATTATTTTATAAATAAATAAATAATAAATACATACACAAAAATCATATATCCAGTTGTGCATTTTCAGTTACATAAAATATGTAAAATGATATTATCCGATCCATCATCCATTCATATATGTACGTAGAGAAGAGAGATCATTTTCCACAAGGATCGTATAAAAAACCACCAATAAAGAAGATAGAGATCGTATTAAATGGGTCCGCATATTATAAACCTCACATGGACTGTTTTATGGCCTTTTATTTCCAGCTTCATTTTAGTGCACCACTACCGTCGTGTCATTGATAACAACGGGCTAGATAGAGATCGAGTTAGAGTTGGAGTTTGAACGAGAATTTGTGGTTGGAGTTGGGGTTGAAGATTGTATTCAAAACTTACTTCAAAAGACTTCGTATTAAAGGGCTTCTTTGTCAAATAAAACTAACAACAACTTATTAAAAATAGAAGTTCAAGCCTTTAGAAATCCATCAACTTAAAAACACTTAGAAAATATTCTTTCATTTATATGATAATTATCAAAAGTGTAAATCTCAATGACATATAACCCAGTTGTAAAAATATAAACAATACACGATCCAACTAATTATAGAGTATTGACTATTGAATTTTCTACTTAAAATTAAACTAATAGCAGAGTATCCAATAGTATCAATAATCGTTTTTCTTGTTTTGATAATACAGGGTAAGTGACCAAACTATTGTCCCCATGTATTTGACTACATGTATAGTTGTATATTAACAACCTCCATTTTTTTTTATCTACTCCACTGTTAAATATGCTCTTAAATTTTAATAATCACTGACGGTTGTCAAAGTATTATAATAACATTGAGATAAGTATAGGGAAATCTGAGTTCCGAGTTCAAAACCCTAGCTAACGGGGAAAAAAAAACCAAAAAAAATGACAATCTTTGTTTGGTCGCCCTTTTTTTTATCTGGTTCAAGTGTATGTGACGGTGCATCCTGACCTTGTGAATTATTTGACGAAAGATTGGACACCGGGATTATCATAAATAAAAAAAAAGTATGCACTTAACAAATCTACATGAATTTGAAATTCTACCTTACAAATCAATTGTTGTTACGTTTGAATTCAGTTTTGCAACTTGCAATATAAACTATTACTGTATTAGAATTAGAATGAGTCGTTATTACAACATATTTGTTATAATAACTCCGTACTATTTAGAAACATTATATTCATTTATTATTGATTAATTAATGATATTATATTATTCAAGGTTTTGCTAATGGGTGGTGATTTGTACACCACCAAAAATTAGACATACACCATTTTTATGCATTGTAATGTTGTACTGTACAGCATTGTAAAGCAACTTTAGTGGTGTATGGCTAATTTTTGATGGTGTACAAATCACCACCCTTTGCTAATAGGTGACTAGCGTGGATTTTGAGAAAGTCCACATTTCCTAAAAATATTTCAGTATTAAAATGTAAAAATTAGATAAAATTAATGAGTATTAGATGTGTTATTTCATTCTTTTATAGACTAAAAAATTGAGTTTCTAAAATAATCATATTATTCGCAAAGTTCTTGTCAAAACTACTACTGTATATACATTACGTACACAATTACCACAAATATACACATTTTGTGGTATTGCGTACGTAATGTATATTGGTCGTAAAAAATGTATAGTAGTAAGTTATTATGTACAACATCTAGTATGAGAAAGTCTGTAAGGATGCTTTAAGAAGAAGCTCAAAACTGCAAAAATGATTTTGACAATCTTTAAATTAGACTAACAAATGGACTTTTAACTTGTTACATGTCCATATTCCAGCCCATACTTATGGGCCTAGAACTATGTATAATCATCCAGCTAGAAGCATACTAAATTTTTAAAAACTTCGTGTTACTAAGACTACTCCCATTCCCATCGGGGAGTGTCGGCTTTAGTCGGTTAGCAAGTGACGAACCGACGCCGATGTTACGGTTTGGTCGGTTTGGGTCGTCGGTTTTCCTCGTCACATATCCGACGAGTATCGGTTTGGTTTTTTTTTTTTCCTTATGTGTGTATAATATTAAAGATTTAAAGGTAAATGCGGGACCCAAAAATTAAAGTGACAGAGCAGGGATAGGAGTGGTCAGTCAGTTTCAGTCAGTTTTTTGAAAAAGCTGATGTGGCGCTGACGTGGCTCCGTCCGTTTCAGTCAGTTTTTGTTAGGGATGGAAGTGGTCTAACAGATTATTTAAGGATTAAAACTCCAAGGTGTACCATCATAGAGTCATATGCATTTTGAGGGTAGAGAAGGGCATACGATCTTAGCTTTGATCTCTTCATACCATTAGGCTAAATGTTCTTTCAACTGAAATATCTTGATATCTTGATACATACGTAATACAAGTTCATCTGACGTGAAGCGCCTGTAATAGGAAATTTAGTTATTATCATTACCAATCAGTTAAAGTTCACTAATGGTGTTATGATCTCGAAGTATGACTTCAACGACTTGAGTCTTTAGAAATGTTCTTTCTACTACTCCTACATTTATGACAATGGGCAAAAATATTACGTATATAAATGCAACAAACACATTGGAAGAGAAAATAAAATAAATTACGGTGAATATCAATAGCTGTCCCATATTTGCATACAACAATAAATATGAGGCCCATAGTTTATATTTTCTTTTTTAAGGTGTAACAATTTATTTTTTACCTTGAAGCTGTAGTAACAATTAGGGGTGAGCAACAAAAATCGAAACCGACCCATAACCGATATTAACCGACTTAACCGAACCAATTTAACTGACCCAACTCATTAACCGACGGTTCGGTTATGGATTTTGAATTGACCGACTAACTTGGGTCGGTTACGGTTAACGTAAATTAACCGACCCAAATTAACCGACTTTAACCGACATTATATATATATATATATATATATACATATATGCTACGATAATGATGTATAATATGCTTCCGTTTTCTATATCGTTTATCTTTTATGTTTGAAATAGCACGTACACTCAACTCAAATAATTTGTAATGCATGTTTCTGATAAACGTTATATGATGAATGTGAAAGTGATTAAAGAAAACCTCTACTCCTTTAGTCCTTTACATATTTCTTACTTTCTCGAACTCTCAGTTGAGTCTTGAATTTATTTTTCCCTTTCACCAATGTTAAAGGTGTTGTATAGTGTATACTACCAAATTATTTGATGGAATTTAATATTGAAGTTTGCATTATTTTATGTGAGTGAGCAGAAGTTAGAAGCTAAGTTTGTTCATAATCAACATTTTTTCACTTGAACTTTTGATTCTAGATTTGTCCCACATCGATCCCTGCTCGAATATGAATGGAAATTTTCCTCTATAAATAGAGCACTAAGATGTCCTACTTGTTAAAAATAAAAATAATTCTTTTATTCTTTAAATTTCATTTTGTGGGCCTGACTCATTAATTAAAAGGAAAAATGAGTCAAGGCCAAGTCTACATTTATTGGATCTCAGTTTAAACAATTTGTTGATTAGCAATCTTCGGTTATTAACCGACCACACCCGAAAACCGACCCATGTAAAATGTAGCAACCGAAACCGACCCATAAATTAACCGACAAAGTTCGGTTTTCACTATCTCTTAACCGACAGTTCGGTTAATGGTTCGGTTTTGGGTCATAACCGACCCAAAGTGACCCATGCTCACCCCTAGTAACAATAAGTATCTTTGGAAATTAAGGCACTTAAAAATCAATAACAGTATCGGATTACAAATTGGGTGATAATTCATACACTACCTTTTTTTAGCCGTACACCACCAAATGTGTTTCAGGATGTTGTACTGTACAAAACTATAAAGCATATTAATGGTGTATGGCTAAAAAAAAAGTGATGTACGAATCACCACCCTTACAAATTATTACAAGTCTGTTAAAGTAGAGAGATGTGCCAAAAGTGAAACAGGCTGGAAGCAAACGACGTGGGCTCTATTTGGGCCCATATTGAAGATCCAATAAAAAGGTACGTTGCTTCTGCCCGCCCAATAAACTAACCATTCGGTCCACCGGCACCCGAGTGCGCGTGGTCCCAACTGCCTCTGGAGCATCTGGGTGTAAATTTTTTTATTTGTTTGTTTAATACCCATGCGGCCATGCGTGTTCGGGAGTTTCTTTTGCTATTTGAGCATCGAAACTGTGAAGATAAAACGAAGTCTTTATTTATTTGTTTAGTTAAGTTAAACGGATTAAAGTCACATGCGACCCGTTTGACCGAGTCAAGTGAGTTGAGGACCGAAGATTTACCACTTTTTCAAGTTTGGGTACCATACAACACTTTTAATACTTCAAGGTACTATTACACCTTATTTTTCAAATTCAGAGTACAAATATACATTTTAGTCTTTAAACAAATCCCACAACTCATTTATAAAGCAAATACCTGCTTGAATACGAAATACAAACTCAGATGAATAGTGTTGAACGCGGGAAGTGTCGAATTTTAGTATGTTCAAAGATCCCATGGGTCTGCTGTCCTATTGGGAACCGGTGCCTATTTGTAAAAAAAATTCTCTTACACAGACTATGAGCCCGATTATAATGACTTGAATGACCAATTAAAATTGTTTTGTCTAAGATAAGGGTGAGTTTATGGGGAACAACTTTATATTTATATTGAGAGAAAAGAGGGGCATTCAATCTTATCCGTTCATTTATGTGATCAACGACCTACATTTGTTGTATCTCAACAATGAGACATTTTATGTAAAATGCAGTGCGAATGTAACATACAATATTACAAACATAAACCGTTGATCATATAAATCAACAGATGAAAGCACGCAGGGGCGGAGCCACCTTGGGGCAAACGGGGTCAAGTGCCCCCAACGACTTAAATCTCTTTTATGTATATATATATACGTGGGTTTAGGTGAAGTTTGCTAATTAACAGCTCTGGAGCATCAGAAAACAAAGGGGCATCATAAACGGAGGTTCTTTTGAGTTTAATTGGTGTATTAATTCATTAAAAGTCGAACGTACAGATGAGAAGAAAAATCGGATGAAAATTGATGTAAGTTTGGATCTTGGATGGATGGATGAAAGAGATGACCAAATTTTCAAAATTATGCCCCTATAGTATCTATTAATGTGCCAAACAAACTCACATAAATATAAACCGTATATTTAGCCCTTATAAATTTGATATTTTTACAAATCAGCCCTTATTACTTTTAATTCACAAGATGATATGAACCAATTAAATTAAGAGAGATAAACAAGAGAGATAAATAAGAGAGATAAAATTTTACAAAATTTGATGGGTCCAACACTCATACCATGTCATTTTGTGAGAATTCATTTGTGAATTTTTAGTGGATGTAACTTTAAATATGTATATTTCTATTAACATAAGTATTATGATTTAGATCATTCGTAATGCGTAAAGATTTGGGCGTTTTGGGGAGGGAGAACGGCCCGAACATCGGTAATGGGCGTTCTCACTGGGCGTTGTCGAGGGCGTCGTGCGGTGGAGGACGGGGAAGAAACGCCCGTTCACGTGGGCCCCACTCCCATTCCCTTATTCTTTTCTTGTTTCTTTCGCGTGTTTAACTCGAAAAAAAAAAAAAAATTTTAAATTGCAACAGTCATGAGGTAAAAAAATAAAAAAAAAATCCGTTGGACACTCCAACGGTAAAAATAAAAAAAGTTTTTTTTATTATCCATACTCTATCTATATATATACACACATATATTAACACTTTTATCTCCACCATTTTACATAACATCAAACATTTTCATCACCATCACAATTTTACACACACTCAATTCATACACTCCAAACAAAAAAACTCAAAAATGGATTCCATAAATATTATTCTAGATTCTTCTACGGAAGATGAACTTCTTGTTGAAATTTTGCAACAATACCAGGCTTAACAAAATAGTGAGGTCGGTCAAAGTTCAAGACCACCACGCAGTCGAGGCTACATTCCAAGGGATCGAGAAGGTGCCCAACAACGTTTTTGGGATGACTACTGTTCCTATAACCCAAAGTATCCTCCAAACTTGTTTAAACGACGTTTTCGTATGCGTCGACAATTATTTATTCGAATCGTACAAGGTATATCCGAGTACTCTAACGAACCTATTCCCGAGCACTTTAATTATTTTAAACAAAAACCAGATACACTTAGTCGGCTTGGTTTTACCACGCTACAAAAGTGCACGTCCGTCATACGCCAATTGGCATATGGAGTGTCCACTGATAAGTTCGATGAATACTTACAAATGGGTAAAAAAACGTCAACCTACTGTCTAAATAGCTTTTGTAAGTGTGTCTTCGATTTATACTCGACGGAGTATTTGAGAAAGTCGACGGTTACAGATATTGCTAGACTATATGCAGCACACGAGCAGAAACATGGGTTTAAAGGAATGCTTGGGAACATTGACTGTATGTATTAGCAATGGAAGAATTGCCCGAATGCATGAAAAGGCCAATACACTAGAGGTGATTACGGACACCCGACCATTATGCTTGAAGCTGTTGCTTCATACGACATGTGGATATGGCATGATTTTTTTGGCATGGCGAGTTCGAACAAAGACATCAACGTCTTAAACCACTCTCCATTGTTCGATTCCATCAAAAATGACACTAGTCCACCCGCATGTTTTGATGTCAATGGACATCACTACACAAAAGGGTATTATCTTGCCGATGGTATTTATCCAGATTGGTGTACACTTGTCAAAGCCTTTACGTCCCCTATTGATGATAAACGAGCCAAGTTCAAGAGATTTCAAGAAAGTGCACGAAAAGATGTCGAACGGGCTTTTGGTGTACTTCAAGGAAGGTTTGCAATATTAAAGATTGCGGGGAAATCTATGAGTGTCAACAAGATGCGAAGACAGTTGTATACTTGTGTCATATTACATATCATGATCCAAGAGGATAACGGTTTCGCAATATCATCTATCGAGCAGGAAATGATCGACGACCCTGCTAACCGACCTCGTCGGGATTTTAGGACTCGTGTAAGAGATTGAGAATCTTGAAAATAAAGGAAATACGTGACAAACGGGTGCACGACCAACTACGGGACGATCTCACCGAGCACATTTGGACGCTTCCACCAAACTTTCGCAGATTAAATCCATAAACGGCTTAATTATTTAATTTTAGTTAATGTATTGTATTGTATTTTATTTTATTTATTGTATTGTATTGTATTTTAATTAAATTGTATTTGTTTTGTTAAATAAATGAAAATTAAATTTAGTTAGTGGGTCCCAAAGAGGGGAAAATGGGCGTTTTGGTGTTATGGGTTACCAGGGTAAAAGGGGTGTTCTGGTATAATGCTGACGTGGTGCCTGAAAAATGGGCGTTCTGGTAGTACGGTTACGAATGGTCTTGATATTTTCAAATCAAATAAAAAATTATTACCTTGAATTAAAGATTTCTTACTTTAAAGTATGAAACTTGTTAATAGAAGAAAACGTTAAATTTAGTCACTTTTAAGTTGTTATGTTATTTGTTTATATATATGTACTAGTAAGCGTTAAGGCCGTCCTAAGTATGGCCCGATTGGCGTGAAGTCTATTTCTGAAGCATGTCTACATATTGTGTTTACATAATAATAATAATAACAATAATAATAATATAGATATATATTGAAAGCTCAAAGAGTATATTAAGAAAGAAGATAAGTTCGAAACAACTATGACAAAATTAAATTAAAATTTGACCATTATATTTTTAAATGGTAATAATTAGAACATTAAAATGAAATTTGATAATTTTGCTTTTAAAATGCTTACTATAGTTTTAAAATAACTTTGAACTTCATTAAATATAAGAACTAAGATAAGGCCTATGTCGTATATTTTTTTACATATGACTAATTTTATGTATATTTTTTAGGAGTGGAAAAAAAAGTGGGTTATTTGAATGGTAGTCGATGTCAAATTGATATTTTAATTGTATTATAATAAAACTTAGAATAACTAAAGTTTTTCTTTCATAATTTAAATATTTGTTTTAAACATAAAAACCTAGAGAAAAGCTATATCATTTCATGGTGTATATATAGAAATTAAACAAAGTGATGATTTATTTGGATGAAAGTTTGTATTAAATTGATATCCTTATAATAATATAGGAATACTATAAAATAACTATTGTTTTTATATTATAATTTAATATTTTGTTTAAATGTAATTATCATATACATCAAAATGATGTGGCAAGAATATAAGTGCTTAGGTGTCAACATTTGAAGACATATGGTCTTCGTTGTATATATAGATATAGAAAGAAAAGATATATATATATATATATATATATATATATATATATATATATATATATGGGAAGATCGAAAGGGAAGTAAAAAAATGGGGAAGGAGCGAAGTTATTTTTAGCCACACATTCTGGTCAACACAAAAGTCAACGCGGTGGCAAAGTTGTAAATAACTTAAAATCACCTCCCAGATAGTTAACATGCATTTCAAAAGCATGTTAATCAAAATCAAATTTTTAGCACGTTAACATTCATTTACGATGAATGTTAATGCATATACATTATTATACATTGATGAATATTATGTTATCACATTCGCTAGTGTATAATAACATATATAAACTAATATTCTTCATAAATGAATGTTTAAAAGTATTAAGTTGTAATTTTAATTAACATGCTTTCCAGATAAATGTTAATGGTCTGGAATTTTTTAAATCTGTAAAATTCGATTGGAATGACAATGATAATTCGATTAATTACTTGTTTATAAGTTTTGTACGATCAAATTCGTTTAGTTTTATTGTTTTCATTACCAAATCAAATTTTTTTCAAAAACCCAAAAGTTACTCCAATATTCATATTTTTTGATGAATCCGAATTATGATGAATTGAAGATATGTATGATTGTGATTGATGAATTCGAAGATTTATAATATTTTTGATTAATATTGTTTTGAATTACATGCTTTAATTTGGAATTTTAGATAAAAATTGATTAAAAATGGGTATTGTGGATTAATATAGAAGAAGACAGAAAATGAGTGGTTGAGGTTTGCTTCCCTCATTCTCCCAATTTTGAAGCTTCCCTCTTGATCCTTCCAATATATATATATATATATATATATATATATATATAGACAATTTTATGAACACTTTAACGATGATTTATGTCACTTTTCAAATTCATAATTTTTTAGCTAATTTTTTTTGCCCCCGTCAAGAAAAATTTATGGATCCGCCACTGAAAGCACGTGACCTTCTTTTCTCTCAATATTCCACTATTAAACAACTCAGGCTCGGGTTAAACAATGAGTAGGGAAGTATAGAACACGCCTTGCAATTATAGATGGCAATGGATCGGGTGGAGCTATATCCATATCCACTAAAATTACAAATCATCCTTCCATGTCTATATCCGATACATGAAACGGGATAATGGATATCTAATGTATCGTTAAACAATGTGATAATCTTGACATTATCTGTTACAAATAAAATATAGTTTTCAGAGATATTAGAGCACTTATATGTTTTAATAGTTGTCCATCACCGTTTAGTGACTTTTTTTTACGGTAGGAATAAAAAATAACTTCGTTGATTTTTACTATATAGAGGGATGTATGAATGACAATTTACTAACAATATATGATAAGAACTTATGAAAGAAAACAAAATATTTATTAAGAATATTAATGTACAAGAATGATCCACTTAAATATTAATAACTATATACAATTCATAAGGTTATAATGTAAATACTCCGTATATATGTGTATATGTATCTTGTGTATCAACAAGTAGTTTTTAACCCGCGTGTTGCGTATCTTCTTCCGGTTCTTCATCAAAGTTCAAGTCGTCTAAATTCACCGTCTCGCGGTGTTTAGGAACATTTCGTCTACCGATGATAAACAGCTCGGGATGTAGCCACTTTTGTTTATCTTTCAAAAAGTTCCACGCCATCAAGTGATGGAAACTTTTTTGCTCATTTTTCAACCGGAATTGATTTTCACAACGGATCATGAAATTTTCTGCACTGTCACCACTCCGGGGTTGATCCGATAGGCATTTCCATATACCTTGTCACTTGTTGCAATCCGAGTTGAGTTTGTTCAACTTTGACGACAACCCATCTTTTCCACGTTGGAACGGTGGATTGCGGACGTTGTAGGAATCCATAACAAGATACCAAAACGAAGGCCCGTCTTGGTCAATTCCATGGTTGGAATTTTCGGATACCGAAATCCAACTTTGAGCCAAACGAAGCTCGTTTTCCGGTAGCCAAATGTTACGGTTTGAGACGGATTTTTTTTTATTTAGGTTAATCTTTTTAGGACTTTTTTCCTTTGGATTTTTTGGATGTAGTTGGCGTCGGGTTGGTTTCTTCAATGGATTGCACGTCGGGTTATTGTTGACTTTGACGCCACATTTGAAATTGAGAAAATTCATCGGGCGCATTTGCTGTAGTTGCATAGGTAGTGGTTAATTGTATAAAGGATTGTATTGTGGTTGTTGGTTGTAAGCGTATGATGCGGAATCTTGCATTTGTGGGTTGGAAGATGGGGGTGTTTATTGCGGGTTTGAGGATTGTAAAAGGCCCGTGAACGTGTTCCAATTGGATTGTAAGTGGTACGGGTTGTTCGACACGATGAATATTGTAACACCCCCAAATTTAACAGTTTGCGGAAGCGACGTTTTTGGGTGTTACTAATCAATAATCACAAGCACAAAGGATACAGTGAACGACTCTAAATGAGACGTTCGAAAAGTTATTACATTAATACATAAGTAGTTTCAAAATACAAGCTCGAGTTCAAGTAAAATCCTAGAGATTCTAATACATAACAGTAAGTACAAAAGTAATGTATGTAAATCTCCAAGCTTGTAAATGCATGCGACTCGAGCTAAGAAAGCTTATCCTGCTGGGCATCCCTACTGATGCTGTGTACCTGAGAAGCATTACTAAAACGGTCAACCAAAAAGGTTGGTGAATCTCACAGGTTTGTAAGTAAGTAAACAGTTGAACACACAAGTAGTATTTGTAAATCATAGCCAGCCAGTAAGTAACGATCACAGGTTATGCTCATCGTTTACTTAAGTTTTAATAAGTGGGTGATTGCAGGTTATGCTAACCGTTTGATACAATTGCCATGAGCCACCATAGTTGAAGCTTAACGTACAGTATTTATAGGTACCCCCTCATGAATGTAATCCAAAACATTCATACGGAACGAGTAAGAAACGCCCGTTTCTACAGGAACGGTTCGTGGTAGTGCTTGCTACCCCGGGCGGGGATTGTCAGTCCTATATGGATCCATATACTAAAACTCGCGCTTATCACATAACTAACAACTATGGTTCAGGAGGATTTCATTGGATTAGTCGTAAACTCATGCAGTTGGCGTATTCGTAATCTCATACAGTAAGTAATTCATGGCAGCAAGTAAGTTTTGTGTGTTCATGTAAAACAGTAATGCATCTCACCCCTGAGTATAAAACAGTAAAGTAGGGGCTGTAAGACTCACCTGAGTCTGGCAGACAATGTAGTAAGTAAGCAAGTAGTATCCCGAACTAGCAACCCTTAGCGTCCTAATACGCATAAGGTTTAGTAAGTAAATGGAATACTTGTAAAGTATCCATGCTAGTTGTTCCCAAACTAGTTAATGTCCATTAGTTTGTTTGTACGTTTGTATTCGTTTGTAAATCGTAGTTTGTATAAAAGTTGTACGGTCTGTTTGTTATCTGTGTATAATAATAATTCCATCCATTATTATTATGTATTCATAGTAGTTGTACAGTTGTAAAGTATACTCGTATAATCGTTTGTTTGTATTACAACATGTATCGTTTGCGTAAGTTCCAATGGGCTTAAACCCCAAAGGGTACGAGTGAAACCTCGTAAGTATTCGAGTGTATGTTCGTATCAGTTAACGTGTAATCCAGCACGTAACTAGTGAGTGAACTTGTAAGTTCGTATCGGATGTAATCCCGTGTAGTTGTTCAAGTGTATGTTTGTTGGAGTGCAATCTTCTAAGTATTTCCAAGTGTAATCTCGTACGCGTGTGTGAGTGAAATCTCACGTTAGTTTAGTATAGTCTTGTACGTATTCAAGTGTTGCTGTATACTCTCGAAAGTATAGTATTTTCATGTATAAGTAGCATCGCATTTGATTTAGCAGTTGAAAAGTGACTCCAACACTTAGAATATATTTTGTTTTCTGATCTGGGCTATCTGCGACACAAGGCTTGTGTCGCAGACCGTATGCGACATAAGGTCTGTGTCGTATGGATTGATTTCGGTTTGGTGTTTATGCGACACAATAGTTGTGTCGCATACAAGGGTACGACACAACGATACGACATAGCCTTTGTGTCGCAATCAAGCGATAGGTAAACTTTGTGTCGTAGATGATACGACATATAGTGCGACATAAGCGTTGTGTCGCATACATTGCGACATAACGTGCGACATAACATGCGACATAGTGTTGTGTCGCATGAAATTTCGGTCCGATGCGACACAAGAGGTCTGTTCGGAATTTAAGTTTCCGAAAACGTATTTTCCGGTTTCCGTTGGGTCTAGAACTTTTATACTAGTTTTAATATGTTATAATAAGTTCATAGTAACTATTGGTGGTCGTTTTTAAGGTTTGTGGTGTCGTTTTCTTTAAAATGACCAAAACCTACATTTCCGTTAACGTGTTCAAAAATGTGTTTTAATTACATATTTGGACATTACTAAGCTAGGGGAACAATAATCTAGCAAAATAAAAGTAATCGGAAAAGTTTCGGGTCACCGGAAAACTTACAAAATTGTCGAATCGAGAAACCGAAAAGATAGGATCGTAGCCCTCGTTGCGGTGATCGTTGTTGCTCCTTTCCGTTTTGTGATTCAAGCTTGCTTTTGGTGCGTTTTTGGCTAGAGAGAGAGACCGAGATATAGAGAGAGAGTAGAGGGTTTAGAGAGAGAGTTGAGAGAGATTGAGTGTGTTTGTGTTTGTGTTTGTGTGAGGGAAAGGAGAAAAGGGCATGGGGGTGGTGCCCCATGTCTTGGCCGGCCCATGGTGGGGTCCACCATGTGTGGATCTCACCAAATGTTGTTCCCTCGTGTTTGTGCTCCGTGCAGTGTTCGTTTCCCCGGTCGTTTAAACGTTAATAATGATTTTATACGCGATTAAATATACGTTTGTAAATACGAAATAATATTCGATTATTAAGTTGAAGTATTTTATCGAAATACTAGTTTTCAAGTTATAAAAACATAACTTAGTTTCGTTTTGTCGGTTGGTCAAGTTTTCGGAGAGTTCGGTGACGTTTTAATTAAAACGTACGTTTTCCGTTTTACGTTTTCGGTCAAGTTTTCGGAGATCCGTTATAATATAAAGTAATAATCAAAGTAATTAAATAATTTCACATTATTTAATAGTTGTTTTATTAATGTACGCAAGTTGTACGATTTTTGTTTTATACGATCTGTACGAATCGTATACGCGTATATATATATATTCCATCCATATATATATAATAAGTAAATAACGTATATAATCCTATTTCATATTATATACAAGTAATAATCACGTAATTAGGAAAATTTTAAATTGATCCTAATTTTGGGGTTGTTACATTCTCCCCTTGTTAATAAAATTTCGTCCCAAAATTTGTTCGAAGTAGTAATCGGTAGTTCTATACTAGTCAGGTAGCTACAATGTGTACTAGCAGCCTACAGTTGTAGGGTAGGTCCTACAGTGTTTGAAATCAAGTAATCGTTAAGTGGTAACGTACCCTAAATTTTGTTGCCGGGAGGTAGTGGGCATTTGGCCTTGAGATGGCCAGCACTCCCACAGTTGAAGCAGAGTTTCGCCTTGGGGGAGTTAGTATTCTTAGGGTAGGACTTGCATCGACCGATAGGTAAGGTACACGGTCCTTCATGATGCCGAGTGCACTTAGAACAGTATGGTTTCTTTCCCAAGTAGTTTCCTGCAGAGTTGAAGGGAGAAATCTTCACCCTTTTTGCTGGAGGTGACGTACAGTCAGTGTCGGTATCCTCTTCAGTAGGAGTACTTTGTGAAGTTGGTGGTGAAGTAGGGTTTTCTAAAGCTATCAAACGTAGCTCGTACTCACGCATACGTATGTCATTTTGGAAAGCAATTCGTCGTAGGTCATCAATGTCTTCCCGTGCTTCAGTAAGTTGTTTTTGCAGCGATTCAATAGTTTGGTTAAGGTGGTTGACTGATTCAGTAGTAAAGGTTTCATCAACTGATGCTTTTGCAGCAGTTAGAGCAGCAGGAGGGGCAGGTGCTGCTGCTGATTCAGCGGAGTGTTCTGTATCACACTCGAGTTCGAGGAGGTAAGGAAACATCTTCGGTTCCTCACTGAGCAGTTCATTTTGCAGTGTAGGGTTGTTGACGGAGTGAGTTGTCATTTCCTACGAAATAAGTGTTCTATTTAAGAATTTGCCTCAAGTAAGTGAAGTTATATTAATTTATCTGTTTAAAGTAACGAATAGCATACGAGTTCCCGGTCTCAACCAGTGTGAGATAATTGGGAAGGGAGTTTGGGTTACTGTATCTAAAGTATAAGGCAAATGGTGTTGTCGGGATTTAAGTAGTCGGTCGTTTCCTAATCCTATTGTGTACTTAGGATCAAAGAAAACACACAGAATAAAATACAGTTATACATAAGTCATTAAGCGAGAGATTTATGAGAAAGCAGATTCGGGTAGTCAAAGAATAAGCGTACCCGGGTTGAGTAAATCACAGAGTCTCGGATTTGGGTCATCCTCCCTAGCATTGATTACATAAGCTCTACTCCTTGTATTGTTGGTTCGGGGTTTCAGCTTAGGGCAATCCTTCCTAAAGTGCCCAGTACCGTTGCACTCATAGCAGGTTTTGGGTGCAGGAGTATCAGTACCGGTGGGGTTGGTTCGGCAGTCTTGGGCCAGGTGCCCGAATTTCTTGCATTTGGTGCAGGGACAGGAGCCATTATGATGGCGACTACATTTGGAGCAGTAAGGCTTGCTCCCCTTGTAAGCCTTTGAGTCATTGACGTTGACAATTGCAAGCTTTTTGTCAGAAGTCGGGTTGGATGAGTGGGGACTCACTTCCCATTTACGTTTGTTACTCGCAGACGGGGTTGAAGTCGAGCCGCGGCGGACAGAATTAGCCGTTAACTCATGAGCCATACGAATGACGCTCTGAATAGTTCCCGGTTTGGACGAAGTTACTAAATCTTGTAGTCGCTCGGGAAGTCCGTCAACGTACTTTTCGATCCTTTTGTACTCAGGATCAACCATGGATGGGCACAGAAGTGCCAGTTGGTGAAAACGGTTGGTGTAGCCGGTGATGTCATCACCCTGCATCTTGTGATTCCAGAATTCTACTTCCAATTGCTTCAGCTCATCTCTTGGGCAGTACTCGCCCCTCAGCATGATCTTCAGTTCATCCCACTGTAGTTTGTAAGCCTCGGCAACGCTCACTGTCTGTGCATATGTGTTCCACCAGGTAAGGGCGGTGTCAGAAAAAGTGCTGGTGGCGAACTTAACTTTATCCTCTTCCTTGCAGTTGCAGATGAGGAATACTGACTCGATTTTCTCGGTCCAACGAATCAGACCAATCGCTCCTTCAGTACCTGCAAAGCTTAAGGGTTTGCAGTTTTGGAAGTCCTTGTAGGTGCAGGTTTTGGGTTGTGGTCCAGTATTAGCGGTATCTTCGCTACCAGGGGCTGAAGTCCGGGTAGCTAGAGCTTGAGCCACACTACGGGCAATTATACCCGCTACTTCGGCTTCAGTAAGAGTGATTTGTCGTCGAGGAGGCATGTTCCTTGAAACAATAAATAAAGAACATGTGAAGGTTTGAACAAGAATTATGATTGTGATGGTTTTAGTAAGTTTAGAGAAAATATGCCAAAGTTTGAAGGTTGTTTAAAGTTGTGTACTATAAATAAGTTTATACGGTTTTGAAGTTTTTGAAAATTTTATAAAACATTTTTGTGAGAAATTTTGTAACAAGTTTGATAAAAATACATTTGTTATAAAATTTTGATAGTAAAAGTCGGTTGTATAATTTGAAATCTGACGAAAATTGAGCTGAAAATGGTTTTATTAGGTTACACCTAACGGTACAGTAGTGTACATTGTAGAATGTTACAAACGTAGAATTAGATAGGAATAGCAAATGAAAACAAGGTCTCGATCTTCATATCGAAGGATGTTCGAGTAACTATGGTTGTCGGTTATAACGGTGTGGAAGTCTTCGGACGTAAGCCGGTAGTCGTGAATTCATAAAAGTTAAATAAAGACAGAATGACGAGAATCGAGTCGTCGTTTGTTCGATGAAATGTTAAGGAATATTAATTTCGTAGTAGTCGAGAGAGTATCGTATCGGGGAAAGAGGCCTATGTATATATATATATATATATATCACATAACCGCCTAGTTCGTGTCTAGCACAATCACGTAAAAGTCCCGGTTCTCTCGAGGTCAGAGTCAGCTAATGCATTCCGGTTCAACATAACCCCTTTCAGAACTCACATCATCTTCATTTAATTGTACATAGTTGATCAGGCTATGTTAAATTAAACTTGTATGCTGTAATTCCTGAACCAGTTATACCTAATGAGGAATACTGCCTAACGGTCATAGTCTAGGCCCACTAAATGCAACCTAGTTCACTATAACCTTAGGCTCTGATACCAATCTGTAACACCCCCAAATTTAACAGTTTGCGGAAGCGACGTTTTTGGGTGTTACTAATCAATAATCACAAGCACAAAGGATACAGTGAACGACTCTAAATGAGACGTTCGAAAAGTTATTACATTAATACATAAGTAGTTTCAAAATACAAGCTCGAGTTCAAGTAAAATCCTAGAGATTCTAATACATAACAGTAAGTACAAAAGTAATGTATGTAAATCTCCAAGCTTGTAAATGCATGCGACTCGAGCTAAGAAAGCTTATCCTGCTGGGCATCCCTACTGATGCTGTGTACCTGAGAAGCATTACTAAAATGGTCAACCAAAAAGGTTGGTGAATCTCACAGGTTTGTAAGTAAGTAAACAGTTGAACACACAAGTAGTATTTGTAAATCATAGCCAGCCAGTAAGTAACGATCACAGGTTATGCTCATCGTTTACTTAAGTTTTAATAAGTGGGTGGTTGCAGGTTATGCTAACCGTTTGATACAATTGCCATGAGCCACCATAGTTGAAGCTTAACGTACAGTATTTATAGGTACCCCCTAATGAATGTAATCCAAAACATTCATACGGAACGAGTAAGAAACGCCCGTTTCTACAGGAACGGTTCGTGGTAGTGCTTGCTACCCCGGGCGGGGATTGTCAGTCCCATATGGATCCATATACTAAAACTCGCGCTTATCACATAACTAACAACTATGGTTCAGGAGGATTTCATTGGATTAGTCGTAAACTCATGCAGTTGGCGTATTCGTAATCTCATACAGTAAGTAATTCATGGCAGCAAGTAAGTTTTGTGTGTTCATGTAAAACAGTAATGCATCTCACCCCTGAGTATAAAACAGTAAAGTAGGGGCTGTAAGACTCACCTGAGTCTGGCAGACAATGTAGTAAGTAAGCAAGTAGTATCCCGAACTAGCAACCCTTAGCGTCCTAATACGCATAAGGTTTAGTAAGTAAATGGAATACTTGTAAAGTATCCATGCTAGTTGTTCCCAAACTAGTTAATGTCCATTAGTTTGTTTGTACGTTTGTATTCGTTTGTAAATCGTAGTTTGTATAAAAGTTGTACGGTCTGTTTGTTATCTGTGTATAATAATAATTACATCCATTATTATTATGTATTCATAGTAGTTGTACAGTTGTAAAGTATACTCGTATAATCGTTTGTTTGTATTACAACATGTATCGTTTGCGTAAGTTCCAATGGGCTTAAACCCCAAAGGGTACGAGTGAAACCTCGTAAGTATTCGAGTGTATGTTCGTATCAGTTAACGTGTAATCCAGCACGTAACTAGTGAGTGAACTTGTAAGTTCGTATCGGATGTAATCCCGTGTAGTTGTTCAAGTGTATGTTTGTTGGAGTGCAATCTCCTAAGTATTTCCAAGTGTAATCTCGTACGCGTGTGTGAGTGAAATCTCACGTTAGTTTAGTATAGTCTTGTACGTATTCAAGTGTTGCTGTATACTCTCGAAAGTATAGTATTTTCATGTATAAGTAGCATCGCATTTGATTTAGCAGTTGAAAAGTGACTCCAGCACTTAGAATATATTTTGTTTTCTGATCTGGGCTATCTGCGACACAAGGCTTGTGTCGCAGACCGTATGCGACATAAGGTCTGTGTCGTATGGATTGATTTCGGTTTGGTGTTTATGCGACACAATAGTTGTGTCGCATACAAGGGTACGACACAACGATACGACATAGCCGTTGTGTCGCAATCAAGCGATAGGTAAACTTTGTGTCGTAGATGATACGACATATAGTGCGACATAAGCGTTGTGTCGCATACATTGCGACATAACGTGCGACATAACATGCGACATAGTGTTGTGTCGCATGAAATTTCGGTCCGATGCGACACAAGAGGTCTGTTCGGAATTTAAGTTTCCGAAAACGTATTTTCCGGTTTCCGTTGGGTCTAGAACTTTTATACTAGTTTTAATATGTTATAATAAGTTCATAGTAACTATTGGTGGTCGTTTTTAAGGTTTGTGGTGTCGTTTTCTTTAAAATGACCAAAACCGACATTTCCGTTAACGTGTTCAAAAACGTGTTTTAATTACATATTTGGACATTACTAAGCTAGGGGAACAATAATCTAGCAAAATAAAAGTAATCGGAAAAGTTTCGGGTCACCGGAAAACTTACAAAATTGTCGAATCGAGAAACCGAAAAGATAGGATCGTAGCCCTCGTTGCGGTGATCGTTGTTGCTCCTTTCCGTTTTGTGATTCAAGCTTGCTTTTGGTGCGTTTTTGGCTAGAGAGAGAGACCGAGATATAGAGAGAGAGTAGAGGGTTTAGAGAGAGAGTTGAGAGAGATTGAGTGTGTTTGTGTTTGTGTTTGTGTGAGGGAAAGGAGAAAAGGGCATGGGGGTGGTGCCCCATGTCTTGGCCGGCCCATGGTGGGGTCCACCATGTGTGGATCTCACCAAATGTTGTTCCCTCGTGTTTGTGCTCCGTGCAGTGTTCGTTTCCCCGGTCGTTTAAACGTTAATAATGATTTTATACGCGATTAAATATACGTTTGTAAATACGAAATAATATTCGATTATTAAGTTGAAGTATTTTATCGAAATACTAGTTTTCAAGTTATAAAAACATAACTTAGTTTCGTTTTGTCGGTTGGTCAAGTTTTCGGAGAGTTCGGTGACGTTTTAATTAAAACGTACGTTTTCCGTTTTACGTTTTCGGTCAAGTTTTCGGAGATCCGTTATAATATAAAGTAATAATCAAAGTAATTAAATAATTTCACATTATTTAATAGTTGTTTTATTAATGTACGCAAGTTGTACGATTTTTGTTTTATACGATCTGTACGAATCGTATACGCGTATATATATATATTCCATCCATATATATATAATAAGTAAATAACGTATATAATCCTATTTCATATTATATACAAGTAATAATCACGTAATTAGGAAAATTTTAAATTGATCCTAATTTTGGGGTTGTTACATTCTCCCCTTGTTAATAAAATTTCGTCCCAAAATTTGTTCGAAGTAGTAATCGGTAGTTCTATACTAGTCAGGTAGCTACAATGTGTACTAGCAGCCTACAGTTGTAGGGTAGGTCCTACAGTGTTTGAAATCAAGTAATCGTTAAGTGGTAACGTACCCTAAATTTTGTTGCCGGGAGGTAGTGGGCATTTGGCCTTGAGATGGCCAGCACTCCCACAGTTGAAGCAGAGTTTCGCCTTGGGGGAGTTAGTATTCTTAGGGTAGGACTTGCATCGACCGATAGGTAAGGTACACGGTCCTTCATGATGCCGAGTGCACTTAGAACAGTATGGTTTCTTTCCCAAGTAGTTTCCTGCAGAGTTGAAGGGAGAAATCTTCACCCTTTTTGCTGGAGGTGACGTACAGTCAGTGTCGGTATCCTCTTCAGTAGGAGTACTTTGTGAAGTTGGTGGTGAAGTAGGGTTTTCTAAAGCTATCAAACGTAGCTCGTACTCACGCATACGTATGTCATTTTGGAAAGCAATTCGTCGTAGGTCATCAATGTCTTCCCGTGCTTCAGTAAGTTGTTTTTGCAGCGATTCAATAGTTTGGTTAAGGTGGTTGACTGATTCAGTAGTAAAGGTTTCATCAACTGATGCTTTTGCAGCAGTTAGAGCAGCAGGAGGGGCAGGTGCTGCTGCTGATTCAGCGGAGTGTTCTGTATCACACTCGAGTTCGAGGAGGTAAGGAAACATCTTCGGTTCCTCACTGAGCAGTTCATTTTGCAGTGTAGGGTTGTTGACGGAGTGAGTTGTCATTTCCTACGAAATAAGTGTTCTATTTAAGAATTTGCCTCAAGTAAGTGAAGTTATATTAATTTATCTGTTTAAAGTAACGAATAGCATACGAGTTCCCGGTCTCAACCAGTGTGAGATAATTGGGAAGGGAGTTTGGGTTACTGTATCTAAAGTATAAGGCAAATGGTGTTGTCGGGATTTAAGTAGTCGGTCGTTTCCTAATCCTATTGTGTACTTAGGATCAAAGAAAACACACAGAATAAAATACAGTTATACATAAGTCATTAAGCGAGAGATTTATGAGAAAGCAGATTCGGGTAGTCAAAGAATAAGCGTACCCGGGTTGAGTAAATCACAGAGTCTCGGATTTGGGTCATCCTCCCTAGCATTGATTACATAAGCTCTACTCCTTGTATTGTTGGTTCGGGGTTTCAGCTTAGGGCAATCCTTCCTAAAGTGCCCAGTACCGTTGCACTCATAGCAGGTTTTGGGTGCAGGAGTATCAGTACCGGTGGGGTTGGTTCGGCAGTCTTGGGCCAGGTGCCCGAATTTCTTGCATTTGGTGCAGGGACAGGAGCCATTATGATGGCGACTACATTTGGAGCAGTAAGGCTTGCTCCCCTTGTAAGCCTTTGAGTCATTGACGTTGACAATTGCAAGCTTTTTGTCAGAAGTCGGGTTGGATGAGTGGGGACTCACTTCCCATTTACGTTTGTTACTCGCAGACGGGGTTGAAGTCGAGCCGCGGCGGACAGAATTAGCCGTTAACTCATGAGCCATACGAATGACGCTCTGAATAGTTCCCGGTTTGGACGAAGTTACTAAATCTTGTAGTCGCTCGGGAAGTCCGTCAACGTACTTTTCGATCCTTTTGTACTCAGGATCAACCATGGATGGGCACAGAAGTGCCAGTTGGTGAAAACGGTTGGTGTAGCCGGTGATGTCATCACCCTGCATCTTGTGATTCCAGAATTCTACTTCCAATTGCTTCAGCTCATCTCTTGGGCAGTACTCGCCCCTCAGCATGATCTTCAGTTCATCCCACTGTAGTTTGTAAGCCTCGGCAACGCTCACTGTCTGTGCATATGTGTTCCACCAGGTAAGGGCGGTGTCAGAAAAAGTGCTGGTGGCGAACTTAACTTTATCCTCTTCCTTGCAGTTGCAGATGAGGAATACTGACTCGATTTTCTCGGTCCAACGAATCAGACCAATCGCTCCTTCAGTACCTGCAAAGCTTAAGGGTTTGCAGTTTTGGAAGTCCTTGTAGGTGCAGGTTTTGGGTTGTGGTCCAGTATTAGCGGTATCTTCGCTACCAGGGGCTGAAGTCCGGGTAGCTAGAGCTTGAGCCACACTACGGGCAATTATACCCGCTACTTCGGCTTCAGTAAGAGTGATTTGTCGTCGAGGAGGCATGTTCCTTGAAACAATAAATAAAGAACATGTGAAGGTTTGAACAAGAATTATGATTGTGATGGTTTTAGTAAGTTTAGAGAAAATATGCCAAAGTTTGAAGGTTGTTTAAAGTTGTGTACTATAAATAAGTTTATACGGTTTTGAAGTTTTTGAAAATTTTATAAAACATTTTTGTGAGAAATTTTGTAACAAGTTTGATAAAAATACATTTGTTATAAAATTTTGATAGTAAAAGTCGGTTGTATAATTTGAAATCTGACGAAAATTGAGCTGAAAATGGTTTTATTAGGTTACACCTAACGGTACAGTAGTGTACATTGTAGAATGTTACAAACGTAGAATTAGATAGGAATAGCAAATGAAAACAAGGTCTCGATCTTCATATCGAAGGATGTTCGAGTAACTATGGTTGTCGGTTATAACGGTGTGGAAGTCTTCGGACGTAAGCCGGTAGTCGTGAATTCATAAAAGTTAAATAAAGACAGAATGACGAGAATCGAGTCGTCGTTTGTTCGATGAAATGTTAAGGAATATTAATTTCGTAGTAGTCGAGAGAGTATCGTATCGGGGAAAGAGGCCTATGTATATATATATATATATATATATCACATAACCGCCTAGTTCGTGTCTAGCACAATCACGTAAAAGTCCCGGTTCTCTCGAGGTCAGAGTCAGCTAATGCATTCCGGTTCAACATAACCCCTTTCAGAACTCACATCATCTTCATTTAATTGTACATAGTTGATCAGGCTATGTTAAATTAAACTTGTATGCTGTAATTCCTGAACCAGTTATATCTAATGAGGAATACTGCCTAACGGTCATAGTCTAGGCCCACTAAATGCAACCTAGTTCACTATAACCTTAGGCTCTGATACCAATCTGTAACACCCCCAAATTTAACAGTTTGCGGAAGCGACGTTTTTGGGTGTTACTAATCAATAATCACAAGCACAAAGGATACAGTGAACGACTCTAAATGAGACGTTCGAAAAGTTATTACATTAATACATAAGTAGTTTCAAAATACAAGCTCGAGTTCAAGTAAAATCCTAGAGATTCTAATACATAACAGTAAGTACAAAAGTAATGTATGTAAATCTCCAAGCTTGTAAATGCATGCGACTCGAGCTAAGAAAGCTTATCCTGCTAGGCATCCCTACTGATGCTGTGTACCTGAGAAGCATTACTAAAATGGTCAACCAAAAAGGTTGGTGAATCTCACAGGTTTGTAAGTAAGTAAACAGTTGAACACACAAGTAGTATTTGTAAATCATAGCCAGCCAGTAAGTAACGATCACAGGTTATGCTCATCGTTTACTTAAGTTTTAATAAGTGGGTGGTTGCAGGTTATGCTAACCGTTTGATACAATTGCCATGAGCCACCATAGTTGAAGCTTAACGTACAGTATTTATAGGTACCCCCTAATGAATGTAATCCAAAACATTCATACGGAACGAGTAAGAAACGCCCGTTTCTACAGGAACGGTTCGTGGTAGTGCTTGCTACCCCGGGCGGGGATTGTCAGTCCCATATGGATCCATATACTAAAACTCGCGCTTATCACATAACTAACAACTATGGTTCAGGAGGATTTCATTGGATTAGTCGTAAACTCATGCAGTTGGCGTATTCGTAATCTCATACAGTAAGTAATTCATGGCAGCAAGTAAGTTTTGTGTGTTCATGTAAAACAGTAATGCATCTCACCCCTGAGTATAAAACAGTAAAGTAGGGGCTGTAAGACTCACCTGAGTCTGGCAGACAATGTAGTAAGTAAGCAAGTAGTATCCCGAACTAGCAACCCTTAGCGTCCTAATACGCATAAGGTTTAGTAAGTAAATGGAATACTTGTAAAGTATCCATGCTAGTTGTTCCCAAACTAGTTAATGTCCATTAGTTTGTTTGTACGTTTGTATTCGTTTGTAAATCGTAGTTTGTATAAAAGTTGTACGGTCTGTTTGTTATCTGTGTATAATAATAATTACATCCATTATTATTATGTATTCATAGTAGTTGTACAGTTGTAAAGTATACTCGTATAATCGTTTGTTTGTATTACAACATGTATCGTTTGCGTAAGTTCCAATGGGCTTAAACCCCAAAGGGTACGAGTGAAACCTCGTAAGTATTCGAGTGTATGTTCGTATCAGTTAACGTGTAATCCAGCACGTAACTAGTGAGTGAACTTGTAAGTTCGTATCGGATGTAATCCCGTGTAGTTGTTCAAGTGTATGTTTGTTGGAGTGCAATCTCCTAAGTATTTCCAAGTGTAATCTCGTACGCGTGTGTGAGTGAAATCTCACGTTAGTTTAGTATAGTCTTGTACGTATTCAAGTGTTGCTGTATACTCTCGAAAGTATAGTATTTTCATGTATAAGTAGCATCGCATTTGATTTAGCAGTTGAAAAGTGACTCCAACACTTAGAATATATTTTGTTTTCTGATCTGGGCTATCTGCGACACAAGGCTTGTGTCGCAGACCGTATGCGACATAAGGTCTGTGTCGTATGGATTGATTTCGGTTTGGTGTTTATGCGACACAATAGTTGTGTCGCATACAAGGGTACGACACAACGATACGACATAGCCGTTGTGTCGCAATCAAGCGATAGGTAAACTTTGTGTCGTAGATGATACGACATATAGTGCGACATAAGCGTTGTGTCGCATACATTGCGACATAACGTGCGACATAACATGCGACATAGTGTTGTGTCGCATGAAATTTCGGTCCGATGCGACACAAGAGGTCTGTTCGGAATTTAAGTTTCCGAAAACGTATTTTCCGGTTTCCGTTGGGTCTAGAACTTTTATACTAGTTTTAATATGTTATAATAAGTTCATAGTAACTATTGGTGGTCGTTTTTAAGGTTTGTGGTGTCGTTTTCTTTAAAATGACCAAAACCGACATTTCCGTTAACGTGTTCAAAAACGTGTTTTAATTACATATTTGGACATTACTAAGCTAGGGGAACAATAATCTAGCAAAATAAAAGTAATCGGAAAAGTTTCGGGTCACCGGAAAACTTACAAAATTGTCGAATCGAGAAACCGAAAAGATAGGATCGTAGCCCTCGTTGCGGTGATCGTTGTTGCTCCTTTCCGTTTTGTGATTCAAGCTTGCTTTTGGTGCGTTTTTGGCTAGAGAGAGAGACCGAGATATAGAGAGAGAGTAGAGGGTTTAGAGAGAGAGTTGAGAGAGATTGAGTGTGTTTGTGTTTGTGTGAGGGAAAGGAGAAAAGGGCATGGGGGTGGTGCCCCATGTCTTGGCCGGCCCATGGTGGGGTCCACCATGTGTGGATCTCACCAAATGTTGTTCCCTCGTGTTTGTGCTCCGTGCAGTGTTCGTTTCCCCGGTCGTTTAAACGTTAATAATGATTTTATACGCGATTAAATATACGTTTGTAAATACGAAATAATATTCGATTATTAAGTTGAAGTATTTTATCGAAATACTAGTTTTCAAGTTATAAAAACATAACTTAGTTTCGTTTTGTCGGTTGGTCAAGTTTTCGGAGAGTTCGGTGACGTTTTAATTAAAACGTACGTTTTCCGTTATAATATAAAGTAATAATCAAAGTAATTAAATAATTTCACATTATTTAATAGTTGTTTTATTAATGTACGCAAGTTGTACGATTTTTGTTTTATACGATCTGTACGAATCGTATACGCGTATATATATATATTCCATCCATATATATATAATAAGTAAATAACGTATATAATCCTATTTCATATTATATACAAGTAATAATCACGTAATTAGGAAAATTTTAAATTGATCCTAATTTTGGGGTTGTTACAAATATGTTGAATTATATATAATTTTTAATTTTTTGAGTGAAAGAAGTGTTTGAAGTGTGTTTTGGTTTGCAGGAGAAATGTTGTTTAAATAGATAAATGTATAGGGTTTGAAAAAAAAAACGGTCATAAAACGGCTACTTTTAATTTTTTTTTTTATGCTGTTACCGTTGAGGCAAAAAAAAAGAAAAAGAAAAAAAAAATCTAAGACACTCGTTCCCTTGCCGTTCCAAACCGGACGCTGTCCGAGGATTCCGTCAGAACACCGTCAGGAACGCTATTCCGATGCGGCAGAACGTCGTCCGACGGCGTTCTCGACCCAGAATTTTAACAAAATCTTGTCCACTCCCTGTCAGGGATAACAATGGATCGGATGATGCCATATCCACATCCATATCCATTTAAATATTTTCGTCAATATCCATATCTATATCTATTTAATTTCAATTCATCCATCCATATCCGATGGATTAAGCGGGCTAATGGATGTCCGTTGGATATTCAAAAAATGTTTACAAATTTTCCTAATATGAAATGAAACCAGCAATATTGTAACAAAAAAATAAATACAACGTAACATACAGAAATCTATTTACAAAAGCATGTAACCATTATCGTCAATAAAGCATATATAATTGGTTACAATTACAACTGAACATATATTTTGATAGATGTAATTGTGTTCTCTATGTTTATCGGTTAATCACACATGTTTTGATTGTGATCTATCGTGGATTGTGACTTCACTATATGATTGGAAGCAAAACTTGATTCAGCGCGATAGATTTATACATTTCGATTTGCTATTTATATATAAAATACAAAAAAACCCCTCAAATATACATTATATATTTAAAATTTACGACTTTATACATTCAATAACATCTTAATAGTTTATGGTTTATATGTATGTGGATATGTAATTTATATGTGTGTGTGTGTGTATATATATATATATATATATATATATATATATGTATTTCAGGTGAAACGGGTGAATCCATGGATCACAAAATGTAATCCATATCCGATCTACTAAACATACATATCCGTATTCATATCCGCTATTCATCCAATTAGATCGTCCATATTTATCACAAATGGATCTGGATGATGAATGTCCACCGAATCGGATGAGAAGCTACGCTCTTAAAAGTCGCTCTAAAAAGTCAAATACTTATTTGTAGAGCTGATAGTTTTTCCAACTACTTCACCTTTTTCTCCAAGTAACTGAATCCGATTCTCCACGCGCCTTCCATCGCGTGAATCAATCCTTACCGGACCAAACAACTATGCTCCAATAGTCCAATTAGCTTCCAACAGAAAAAAAAAAACCAAATCGAAAGCAAAAAATTCTTCAGAAAAAATAGAAAACTTCCAAAACCTCTCGTTTCCATAACTAAAAACCCTAATTTTGTCCCTGATCTCACACATTCTTCACAGGTATCTCATCTCATATACGTATATATGTATCCATTCATATATAGTTTATATATTTATATTAAATTTAATAAAACTTATGATATTCACGGTGTTTTATTTCTTCAGATCCGTTGTCTTATAATTCATGAATTAAGGTCAATTTTTGCTTTGTTTGATGATAGTGTAGCTTGTTCATGTTTAAAGTTTTTAATTTTTGGAATTTGTATTTTTTTGTTTGGGAGTCAACAATGTATGGTGATGATGAATTGAGCTAATAGTGATTTTTTTTAAAATTGAGCTAGTTATTATTATTATTATTATTATTTTTTTTTTTCTGATAGGAGCATGTATATGTCTAACAGATAAGTGTCTTATGATCATACATTGCGTTCCGTCGGTCGGTAAAATGCCGTGTGATTTACGGGATGTTAAACATATAACAGCAGCTAGTTTGGTTCAAGCAGTACAAAATTGCATAAGTGTTTCCAACTTTCCTAAATAATACTTTATAAAATACTCATTGTGCCTTCTATATACCTGCAATTAATAGCAATTAACGTTTTCCTATTAGACCCATTTGTTAAACTAGTTCCTGTTTCTTTTTTTAATAGAAAGTATTTGATAATCAGTTGGACATTGTTTAATACTTTGTCTTCTTTTAAAAGGATTGCATTTTTCATGTTCTCCTTTCCACATTGAACACTATACGATTAGGATTCAGAGTAATGCAATACTGAAATTTGACACTATTTCATCACAGGGAAGGTCTATTGAGCATTATGGACGTCGAAGATTTATTTGTTGCTAAAGGTGAGAGCTTTACATCTTTCTTCTTCACAAATTTAGACTTGTGCTGCTTTCTAATGTTAGTCCTTTGGTCAACAATATCGGAAGGGACTATAGAGCTGTTAGATAGCATACCAAACTATGTCATCAAATTAAGTATTAAGTTGTTATACTTGAAGACTTTTAATAAAACTGAGATATATTCCTCTGCCAACTGTTCTAACTCATTGTGTATGTAGATAGTTAATAAATCCAAGTTGCATGTTTCCTTTGTTTTAGTAAATCGATAAAATGTTGCTAACTGTATTGAAAGCCAACTGAACCATCCTCAAGGAAGCAAAAAACTTAACTTTCAATTTTTGCTGTTAATATTTTATCTCTTACTGAGTACTCAAATGTTGAAAGTCTCGAGAAATTAGACCTTCTTATACTTCTTTCGGACACCTATTCTCCACTTTCGTCTTATTAGCGTCAGCCCAGACGGCAGACGCTATACTTGCATGAATGACATTAAGCTGCTGAACTACAGGTTTGGCAGTCTTGTTTTAACTTTCTGATTATAATGCGATTATTACGACTTCTCAAACAGTTATCACATTTAATAGCCTTTGAGCTGTGGTATGTGCGCCTAGTCCACTGTTCCTTGATCATCATTAGGAATCAATGAATTTGCTGGATGCTGGGCAGGCGAATCTATGGAGGCCAACACCATAACTGGGATGGAGACTACTACAATATGCAATGCCCAAAAATCCAATTAAGGACCATTAAGATGCCACAAATTCCATGAAAATTGATTAGAGTTACAATTACGAATTACATACTTAATATTACGCCTATTAATTGAGATAGAGTAAAGACCAAAAGTTTTTTCTGTTTGTTTGTTGTTATTTTCGCTGTCCATAAGATCATCTATTTATCTCAATGTCAAGAATATGCAAGTGCTAGGGTGTGCTGTGATTTTTAGATTTCAATGTGCATTTCAGTGTAGTACGTTGGCTGTATATTTGAACAAATTCACATCATAAGGACTTAGTTTGTTTCGATATTGTTACTTGAATTGGAGCTGCCATATGGATAGTTGAGTACTATTATATATTATCCAATATAGACTTGGTACTAACTTACAGAAATTATTATAGTATGAAGGGAAATCAGTGTTCATGTGCCATGATGATCTTTCCTGAAGAAATGATGCTATCATAAGATCAGGAAATAGTAATAATGCATGCAGAAAATAAAGGTACATTGTTCCTTGCTCTCCTGCATCTGCATCTTAAAATTTGGTTCAATGAATGGTCTATTATTACGTACATCTTAATCTGATTGAGATGTCTTCCCCATTATCTTTGTCTTTTAGTATCTTTCAATGCTCAAAATTCTATACCATAAAAGGTTGATCCTTGATGTGATAGCCCTTCTTTATTTTTCTTTTTATTTGTGAAGCAGAACATACCCTTGCTACTTATTTTAACCATAGGAAATACTTATATAATTGGCCCTCTTTATAAAGATTACAATCTTGACGAACAGCAAAAATGCTATACGTCTTCCAGAATTCTGTACCAAAGCATTTCTCTAAACATTTACTGCTACACATGTGCACTTATGATCAACCATGATTCTTTTAGGAACATGATCATCTCTAGAAACTACCACATAACTCCCTTAAATGCTCTCCGTCCCAAAATAAGTGTCCACATTTCCATTAGTTTGTCCCAAAATAAGTGTCCACTTCCAAAAATAGATAATCAACTTTACCTTTTTACCCTTGCACTTTTGTCACCAAAGTCTATGCCTAAAATAAAGGGTAAATGTGACATTTGACTTTTAAAAGGAGGAATCTTTGTACTTTATCTAAAACTGTGTGCCAGTCACCAATGAGACGCTTATTTTGGGACGGAGGGAGTACTCTTTAAGCCTATACATGCGTATTAGAAAATTTTGAACTAGTTCCGGATAGGTTTGAGGCACTAAGAACTATTCATTCCTATAAGTCTTTATTAAATGTAATTTATATTTTCTTAATGCAATTATCCTTGCCTCATTGGGCTAACTGCCTGTACAAGTAATTGGTTAACCCCAAACATTGTAACTTGTGGTCTCTTACGAAACAGTTTTTGCATCTCTGAGTAGGTACTTCACATATTACTGTTGATATGCATTGAGCTTTTTGTATAAGTTATTGTGCAAATTGAATACCAGTAATTATGGTATAAGCTACTATAGTTTAAGGTTCATTTTATCATTTATTAGAAGTTTTGGTTGAAATACAATCCTAGTCGTACACTTGTACTTGGTATAAGATCATCTTGTTATTAACCAAAAGTGGTTAGCCTTTATTTTTTTCTTCATTTGTTGGGGAAAAAATCAAAGCCAAGTTTGGTAATAAGAGCTGGATCCTATGCCGGAGATCTGCCTAATAACTTCTATACCTCCCATATAATGGTTGGTGATAATGTCTAAGAGGACTAACACAAAACCCTAAGAAAACATAAGAGCACCTATGCGGCGCCTCCATCCGCATGCTCTTCTTCCATAGGTTTCCCTTGATTAATCATCCGCGTTTACTTTTTATCATTGGAAAAAGCTGTTGATAGATTCCATCAGCGTTCTCGTCATCGATTAATACTCTGTAAGGAAGTTCATTTCTTTAATCTTTTTGAATCAGATTTTGATTAATTACCTAGAAACTTTCAAGCTTATCTATTGCTTAAGTAACTCCTGGATCTGTAAAGCGTAAATGTTTTGTTGTTGTAATTGTTTAAGCCAAAGATGAATCCCATTCTTCAACTGCATTAGAGTCTGGATCATTAGACCGGGTTCTCCATGTTCTCTATAATAGATTGAATACAGATCTGTTTAACCTTTGTAATTGTTTCTGGAGGACTGTCCTCAAGAGTCAAGAGTGAGATATGAGTGAAGAGAGTCCAGTTTTTCAGTATTACTGTAGTGATTCCACTTCTATAAGGTGCTATATGGCTTTGCACACGGTCATGCTTAGTTTTTATATAGCATTAGTTCCTTTTTATTCAGTCACAAGTAGGGCTGCTTTATTTGTTTTCCTCAGTTTCCTAAAAGGTCATATTATGTGCTGTTCTTTTCTTCCGTTAGTTAAAATTGTGTTATTTTCTTTACTTTTAGTTTATGTTACTGTAAGATGTGCATTACATCATTCTGAGCAACCTAAGAATCAAAGAACACTGCTGCTCTGTTGTGAATGCTAAGTTTTCTGCCATGCGAAGCCACTAACATCGATCGTAAGTCCTCAAGTTAATGTAATAATGAAATTCAATGAACATAATTATAATGTAGAAAAAACATAGTGCGTTCATGAAATGGTCCATATTCATTTTGATGTTAATTATTCTTTTCTTCTATCTTTTTATATGTTTATTTTATCATATTTCTCCGATGCTATAAAGTATAAATTGCATGATGCATTTTCTATTAACTTCGTAGATTGGTCAAGAGAATGTATTTAGTGCTGTGTATTGTTTTGGTTGTAAACTCAATTGAATAGAATGGGAGCTAGAAACCATTTAACATATTTATTCATTTTGTTTGTTTCTTTTCTATTCTTAGTTTCTGCTTTTCAAAGGATGGACACTCAGATGATGCTTCAAAAAGTTTAGAGCTGTGTCAAGAGTTGTCAATTCTGTTCATCTCTTGTCTAACTTTTATTTGGTAAGGAAAGGCAGTCAGCAACCTCAAGAAAGATGAACAAGAAACCTTCAAAGAATCAGGATTCCAAGAAGGTATCCATGAGTCCGAAAATCCAGCCTTCAAGAAAACAGAACAGAAAAGGGGAAAATCCAATACGAATTACACCAATCACAGAGCCATGTTCTGGTTCGGGATGCTCTAGTACATGGATCTGCAGGAATTCTGCGTGTAGAGCTGTGCTTTCCATTGTTGACACCTTCTGCAAGAGGTGCTCATGCTGCATTTGCCATTTATTCGATGACAACAAAGATCCCAGCCTTTGGTTGGAATGCACATCTGATTCTCCAGTAGGAGAATCATGTGGCTCGTCTTGCCACATCGAATGTGCCCTCCAACGCGGGAAGGTAGGTGTTGTCGATCTTGGTCAATTGATGCAGCTTGATGGGAGTTATTGTTGTGCTTCATGTGGTAAAATATCAGGAATACTTGGGTGCGTCCTCCTTGTCATCATCATTTAATAAGTATTTTACCTTTTCCTTATACAGTGTAGGAAAGAGCGGTGGTGGTTTGGGCTGGTTGGGTAATGCATCAAAAGTTCAAAACTATGGATTGGGTTGGCTGGCTTCTAGAGGTACCTGTGGCTTTCCTGTACCTAATTGCTAGAGGGGTGTGCCCCTTTTTTAGTAGGTGTTTCACTACCGAAGCTAAGAAAAGGTTGGATCAAGAAAAGGGGGTACTACGAGTCTACGACTCTACGAGCCCTCTGACAGTGTGACCCGTGATGCTTTTTGTCCAAAATATTACTGTGTCATATATGCTTACATAAATTCTATTAGTTCAACAATAAATTAATATTCTATTTCGTCATAAAATTAACCGACTTAGGAGAGTTTACGCATTAAAAATACACTTGGTTGACTTTCGACCTTTTTGACACATTTGACCTGTATTGGTCAAACATAACCTGACTTGACCCATTTAATAGCACATAAGGTCAACAGTGCCATCTTTAAAGGAAATTACCGAATTCCTAGAATTTCGAAAGGTCACTAAAAGTGTCGTTGCGTCTTGGTTTTGAGTTTAATGTGGATTTTCTTATTCTCTTTGTTGGGCGGCATTTAATGATCCTAGGTATTGGAAGAAGCAGCTTACAATTGCTAAGGATGCGCGGCGTGTTGACACATTATGCTATAGGATATATTTAAGTTTCAGGCTATTTGATGGCACTTTAAGGTTTCAAGAACTCCATGACATTGTTAAAGATGCAAAGACCAAATTAGAGACTGAGGTGGGCCTTCTGAGTGGGGTCTCTGCCAAGATGGCACGGGGCATTGTAAGCAGACTTTCTGTTGCAGGTGAAGTTCAGGCATTATGCAATGCCGCGATTCAAAAAGCAGATGAAGTTTCTGCTACTCTTTCTGGTGCAAGCCTGGATGGTAAAGGTATCTTATCTTGTTCAGCTTGAATTATTTTTAGAGGTGGCAAGAGCGGTAGGTCGGGTGGGTTTGGTTAGGGGCCAAAGCTGACCAATTTTTAGTGCGGTTCGGGCTGGGTCAGGTTGACCCGCAAATACCTTTTTGTCCTTTCCATAATTTATATATAATTGGTGCCCTAGTCATGGTTACAAAAACAATGTAATTATAATAATGATTTCAATTGTTAGCACAAACAATTTAGGAGGTTGTATGCGCTATAATTGACTTTGGGCAATTTTCAACCTCTTTGGCTTGTTCCCCCTGACCCGTTGAATATAAATACAATCCAAATCAACTCCATAAATAGGAAATTTCATACTTCATTCTTTATTTTCCCTCTTGCAGAAGGTTCTGTCCCTGCAGCATGCAAGTTCATATTTGAAGAAGTGATGGCTTCTTCCGTGGTGCTTGTTTTAGTAGAACTATCTACAGCATCGTCTAATGATATAATTGGATTCAAGTTGTGGTACTCAAAAACAACAGAGACACATACAAAAGATCCCATTTCAGTTTTCCCCAGATCTCAAAGAAGAATACTGATTTCCAATCTGCAACCTTGCACTGAGTACTCGTTTAGGATTGTATCATACACTGCAACTGGTGATTTGGGTCACTCAGAAGCCAAGTGTTTCACTGGGAGTGTAGAGATACTTCACAAGAACCCTCACAATGGTACGGTTCCTCATGACGAAGGAACCTCTGGTGCCAAAGACGTTGAATCTGACTCGGGATTCAAAGTTCGAGACCTCGGGAAGATCCTCCGTCTAGCTTGGGTTGAAGAACGGGGATACCTGGAAGATATTTCAGGTGCTGACTTGCATAGGATTGGTCAAATGGTCTACCCCGAAACAATAAAACCTGAAGTGGTGCCATCTACTTCACGTGGGCTTGACTTGAATATCGCTACAGTGCCTGATTTGAACGAAGACTTGGCTCCTCCAAACGAATCCTCTAAGGATGAAAATAATGCCGATGCAGATCATGGCAGTGGTGGATCTGAAAACTGGGCCCATCATGGGCCCAATGGGGAAGTGCCAGCTGTTGATTCCCAGGCCGAGGTGTCACGAAAGAGGCCAGCTAGCACAGAGACTCATTATTCAGATAGCGCTTTAATAAACATCTCCTCACCCTTTCCTGCTGCCCACAAAGGAGGACCCGGTAGCTTGGATGAAAACTTTGAATATTGTGTGAAGATGATACGTTGGCTTGAGTGTGAAGGGTACATCAAGCAAGAATTTAGATTAAAACTGCTAACATGGTTTAGTTTGAGGTCAACTGAGCAGGAACGTAGAGTGGTCAACACTTTCATTCAAACGCTCATAGATGACCCAAGTAGCTTAGCAGGACAGTTGGTCGACTCATTTGCTGATATCATAAACAATAAGAGGCCTAGAAATGGATTCTGCAGTAAGCTGTGGCACTAAACAAGGAGGACATAGTTGTCATTTCAACTATTATCGGATTGGCGCTCATTTCTTGTTATATGCATTTTTCCCCTCACTACTTGAGCAGTTGGACCTCAAGAGGCATCTCATTATCTTAGTCAATTCAATCAATTCATGAACTTTTTTTTTTTTGTCATTTTACATTTCAAAGTAATCGTATTATTTCATACATTTATGTAGCAGACAAATCCAGTTGATTTTTTATGAATGCCCAATTTCTTTAGTCAATGCTTGTTCTATTCATATGTGTTCTGCAATGATAAAGTATTAATGCTTGTTCTAATTACTGATTGCTTGTTCTATTTAGTGCCCAATTGTTCTAGTTGATTAAGTTCTATTGAATGCTTGTTCCCGAAGCTAACAATTTCATGCAGATTCTGATCAGGTTTATGTTAGCTGATTGTTCATCTAATTTATTCAGGTTATCTTTTCAATCTGTTACTGGTTATGTTTCATAATATTTTGTTGGCATTCCAGTCAAGATTTTAATGAAAGAATCGTGGACATTTCTACATTTTCAACCTCAAAGAATGAAACAAATGAGATTGTGTAACATCCTGTTTCTGGGCCTGGAAATAAATTGTATTTTATTAAGTTTAAATGGTTTATTTGGAAAATAAACAAGTAAAAGAGTCACCGATTTTATTGTGACTAATAAAATATTGCTTGTTTTAAATAAACAAAGTTGACGGTAAAATAAAAGTATGTTGACTTTCGGGTATTTTCGGGTTCCAGACAATAGGCTAGGAAGGGGTATAATTTTACATTTAATAAAATGGGGGTCGGTTTGGTGACCGACTCATTCTCACCAACCTTTCCAAATTTCTCAAACTTTCTCTTTCTCAAATCTCTTCAAGAAATCAAGAAATTAAAAAGGGATAATCATTTCAATTTGGTGGATTCAAGTGAAAGGAATTTAGTTGCTATCATCATCTCTAGCTTCTTCTTCTTTGGAATTGTAAGTTTAGTGTTCTTCATCTTGTTGAAATTTGGGTTTACATGGAAAAGAGGTGAATGATGAAATATAATTGGAATTGAGGTTAAATTCAAGTTAATAACTATTGTTTGATGTTTACATGATGATTGAATGGTAGAATTGCTAGTGTTCTTCCATTTGAGTTCATAGGTTAGGGTTTGGTAAATTTATGATTTTGATGATGATATATGCTAGGATTACATGGTAGAATTGTTGTTTGTTGTTACATGATGTTTATGGTTGAAGTTGTGGTCATTTTCATGGTAGAATTCGAGTTAGAAACTGATTTTGGTGATTTTGGGGTTTTGGTCTCGGAGTTGTGTTTATGCTGAAAGTGCAGGTCATTTTGAACTATCAAACGCGATCCCGGCCTTGTCTCCGGATCGCGTTCCTTAGTTATAATTTGGTATAGTCGATTTTTGGTCATACGAACGCGATCCAGCCCTTTGTTCCGGATCGCGTTGCCATGTGTATTTCGGTGACAGAATTTTTTTATAAAGGTGAACGCGATCCCACCCTCTTTTTCTGGATCGCGTTGATAAGTAGAATTTGAAGGTCGATTGATTTTATAAAGGCGAACGCGATCCTGGCTCCCCTTGCTGGATCGCGTTGGTGTGTTAAAAATTCGTCAAATGTGTTAACTTGTAGTTTGTACATTGATGATAATTAATTATGTTATAATTGATATGGTTGTATTAGGATATATGTTATATGTGCATAACATGAATATTGGAAAGGGATTATTACTAACTTATTGTTATTATTGTAATCTCAGATAAGCGGACGGCAACTCAGTGATATAAGACAACTGAGTTGAAGACTTGGAAATATCGGTGAGTGGAATTGTATTCCTCGGTTCAATTCCGTTGTAACGAGTTTGGTTGCAACGGATGAACTTTCGATTATTGGTTTGACTTGTTATCGGTTATTGGTTAATACATTGACATGATTGTTGATATTGTGATTTGGTTTACTTGGTTATTATTGGTATTAATTGTTGGCATGATGATTATGCGGTTTGAATAGGTTAGTTACATATTGTCATGACTATTATGAAATATGTGATGCTTGGGCCGTTTGGCATATGTGATTTCAGAGGTCAACGCTGGTTGGGTTTGGGGCTATTGTTTGACTGGCAGGGTTTCCCGATACATGTAGTTGAGGGATGAATCCTCGTCAGTGAAGATAGCTTCCAAACTATCGGTAAGCCACTGTTGGGGCCGGCAGTGGTTGTAGGCTTTCGCTGGTTGGCTAACCAGGGGCCGCCGGTCCTCTTTGACGATACGTGCTTATGATTGCGATGCTTTAGGCGGTAATCATAATTTGTGTGATTGATTGTTTACGATGCTTTAGGCGGTAAACATTATTTGTTAGTTTGGTTTGTGCGTTGTAGACTTGTTATTTCTGAATTGAACCGTCGGATACGGTTCCATTCACTTAGCATTGGCTAATCCCTCGTTGTTAATCTTTTTGCAGGCTTTTAATAGGTGTGGACCGGGTTGTAGATACTTAATGGGATGGCTGACTGTCACAGCGCTTACTCTGACAATTTTTGGGAATCTAACTTTTGGTTTTTGATAGTTTTCTTAACGCCCGGGGTTTAGTAAATGTTGTAACTAAACTTATATATGTGTGTAAATGTTTTTAAAACTTGGTACCTTTGGGACTTATGTAATCCGGTAATTATGTTTTGGGACCACGCTTTTAACGAATAGTATATAATATCATATGTCTTGGTTTGCGTAAGGAAAGGGGCCTTACAAGTTGGTATCAGAGCATAGGTTTGGGTGAATTGGACATTGGCTAATGTCAATCCCAAATCTTTTGGTGACAGTCAAACATTTCAGTAAGTGGGATTAGCTTATGAATGGGGGGGTTGATTGGTTAGTATAGATGATACTAACGATTAACAAGTTGTGAGTTATTGTGTATGAGTACAGGAATGGCAGATACTGAGAACCCGAATCCCAATGATGTTTTGAGAACTGAGCTTCCACCTCCAGAAAATAATGAGGGTAATCAGGGTGGTACATCTAATGTAAATCAAGAGGGAGTTAGTGATGAGGAATATAAATTGCAGTTAGAGGATGAGGTGTTAAGGTTAAGAAAGTATGAACAATTGTACAAGGAGCAACAAGCAAAGTTAGCACAACAAAGAGATGTTGGATATCAGTTTTCATCACCTCAGCAGCAAAAGAGGTTATGTTCTTTTAAGACTTTCAAGTCTTGTGGACCGAAAGAATTCGAGGGGGGTAATGATCCAGCGGTAACTTTAAATTGGTTGAGGGACATTGAGCGAAAGTTCGAGGTATGTCAATGTGAGGAGGAGTTAAGGGTTGGATATGCAGTGCAGTTACTGAAAGGTCAGGCAATGAATTGGTGGGATTCAATGACCGCACATTTGACACCTGTGCAACGATCTTCTATCACTTGGATGGAATTCCATAATGAAGTTTGCAGGCAGTTTTGCTCGGAGTTTGATATGGTTAGAATTAAGCAGGAGTTCATGGATTTGAAATTGACTGAGAATATGACCATGGATGACCTTATAACTCAATTCACAGAGAAGCTACGCTTTGTGCAGCAATGGGTCCCAAACGAAAGAGATAGGATAAATCATTTTGTGGGAACCTTGCCACCAAATTACAGGACGTCAGTGAGATTGGCTTGTAATCTTAATCAAGCCTTTAATTTAGCGAGGTCAGTGGATGGTGACACTAGAGCATCGGAGAAGTTGAGTAAGAATAAAACTGTGTCCCAGTCTTTGGGTGGTTCTTCTGGAAGTAAGAGCAAAACTAGTCAACAAAATAGGAAGGTAACTTTTTCTGAGGATTCAAGAGAAAGAATTTCTTGGTGTGTAGATTGTAAATCGAGGCATCCGGGGCCTTGTACTTCAGAGACAGCTAGGTGTATTAGGTGTGGAGGATTTGGGCATAATATTAAGGATTGTATTTTTCCTCGAAATGTGTGTTGGAATTGTCAGAAGGAGGGCCATAGGGCGGGTCAGTGTTTGGAAAAGGCAAGGCAAGGAACGGGATTGGCAGGGAGTTCAGGATTTACTGGGAGTTCAGGCTCGGGTTCTTCAGTGTCTGTTGGGCAAAAGAGAAAGACAGCGCCTCCTAGAGCGTTTCAGATGACAGTTGGGGATCTTCTTGGGCTTGATGATGATACGACAGGTATATTTGGAGATTACTTTATTCTTAAAATATGTTTATATATGAATGAAGTATAGAATTGTTGTTAAATATGTTTGGTTGGATTTCGGGGACGAAATCCTTTAAGGGGGGAAGATTTGTAACATCCTGTTTCTGGGCCTGGAAATAAATTGTATTTTATTAAGTTTAAATGGTTTATTTGGAAAATAAACAAGTAAAAGAGTCACCGATTTTATTGTGACTAATAAAATATTGCTTGTTTTAAATAAACAAAGTTGACGGTAAAATAAAAGTATGTTGACTTTCGGGTATTTTCGGGTTCCAGACAATAGGCTAGGAAGGGGTATAATTTTACATTTAATAAAATGGGGGTCGGTTTGGTGACCGACTCATTCTCACCAACCTTTCCAAATTTCTCAAACTTTCTCTTTCTCAAATCTCTTCAAGAAATCAAGAAATTAAAAAGGGATAATCATTTCAATTTGGTGGATTCAAGTGAAAGGAATTTAGTTGCTATCATCATCTCTAGCTTCTTCTTCTTTGGAATTGTAAGTTTAGTGTTCTTCATCTTGTTGAAATTTGGGTTTACATGGAAAAGAGGTGAATGATGAAATATAATTGGAATTGAGGTTAAATTCAAGTTAATAACTATTGTTTGATGTTTACATGATGATTGAATGGTAGAATTGCTAGTGTTCTTCCATTTGAGTTCATAGGTTAGGGTTTGGTAAATTTATGATTTTGATGATGATATATGCTAGGATTACATGGTAGAATTGTTGTTTGTTGTTACATGATGTTTATGGTTGAAGTTGTGGTCATTTTCATGGTAGAATTCGAGTTAGAAACTGATTTTGGTGATTTTGGGGTTTTGGTCTCGGAGTTGTGTTTATGCTGAAAGTGCAGGTCATTTTGAACTATCAAACGCGATCCCGGCCTTGTCTCCGGATCGCGTTCCTTAGTTATAATTTGGTATAGTCGATTTTTGGTCATACGAACGCGATCCAGCCCTTTGTTCCGGATCGCGTTGCCATGTGTATTTCGGTGACAGAATTTTTTTATAAAGGTGAACGCGATCCCACCCTCTTTTTCTGGATCGCGTTGATAAGTAGAATTTGAAGGTCGATTGATTTTATAAAGGCGAACGCGATCCTGGCTCCCCTTGCTGGATCGCGTTGGTGTGTTAAAAATTCGTCAAATGTGTTAACTTGTAGTTTGTACATTGATGATAATTAATTATGTTATAATTGATATGGTTGTATTAGGATATATGTTATATGTGCATAACATGAATATTGGAAAGGGATTATTACTAACTTATTGTTATTATTGTAATCTCAGATAAGCGGACGGCAACTCAGTGATATAAGACAACTGAGTTGAAGACTTGGAAATATCGGTGAGTGGAATTGTATTCCTCGGTTCAATTCCGTTGTAACGAGTTTGGTTGCAACGGATGAACTTTCGATTATTGGTTTGACTTGTTATCGGTTATTGGTTAATACATTGACATGATTGTTGATATTGTGATTTGGTTTACTTGGTTATTATTGGTATTAATTGTTGGCATGATGATTATGCGGTTTGAATAGGTTAGTTACATATTGTCATGACTATTATGAAATATGTGATGCTTGGGCCGTTTGGCATATGTGATTTCAGAGGTCAACGCTGGTTGGGTTTGGGGCTATTGTTTGACTGGCAGGGTTTCCCGATACATGTAGTTGAGGGATGAATCCTCGTCAGTGAAGATAGCTTCCAAACTATCGGTAAGCCACTGTTGGGGCCGGCAGTGGTTGTAGGCTTTCGCTGGTTGGCTAACCAGGGGCCGCCGGTCCTCTTTGACGATACGTGCTTATGATTGCGATGCTTTAGGCGGTAATCATAATTTGTGTGATTGATTGTTTACGATGCTTTAGGCGGTAAACATTATTTGTTAGTTTGGTTTGTGCGTTGTAGACTTGTTATTTCTGAATTGAACCGTCGGATACGGTTCCATTCACTTAGCATTGGCTAATCCCTCGTTGTTAATCTTTTTGCAGGCTTTTAATAGGTGTGGACCGGGTTGTAGATACTTAATGGGATGGCTGACTGTCACAGCGCTTACTCTGACAATTTTTGGGAATCTAACTTTTGGTTTTTGATAGTTTTCTTAACGCCCGGGGTTTAGTAAATGTTGTAACTAAACTTATATATGTGTGTAAATGTTTTTAAAACTTGGTACCTTTGGGACTTATGTAATCCGGTAATTATGTTTTGGGACCACGCTTTTAACGAATAGTATATAATATCATATGTCTTGGTTTGCGTAAGGAAAGGGGCCTTACAGATTGCAAAACTAAATTATTGGTTCTTGCCCAAAATAAACAATCAGTAGCTAACGTGTATTTTGGGCGTCTAACATATACAGAGGAGTTTCTTTGGAGCTCACATATAATTAATATGTAAGCGATATTTTACTTTGTGTTTGAAAGGAAAAATCATTAACGTCTTAATAACTCATTTCTTAAATAATTTCAGTCAAACTTTCTTTGAATACAAAGGTAAAATTGACATTTTATCAAACTATTATTGATCAAGCATAAATTTATACCTGAGTGCGAGATGGATTGTGTCGATTCGTTACTCTCCGCGACTTGCGTAAGGACCCGTTATAGTGTATTGAACAACTACAAGGGTGGTAGGAATCGGTGGTAGGAGATGTACAGTAATCTCCAAATGATGATGAATGTAGGCAGTGAATAGCGATGAAGGTGTATTATGAGGTGTTAGGGTATGAATAGTGATCATATCCTTGTATTTATAGTGACCTTCATTCACCTTGGTGGGCAAGTTTTGCCAAGTGTCATCATCTCATGGTTTTAATCGTACGGTTGAGTCACCATCTGGTGGTACTATTCATCGTACGGCTAAGTCATGATCTCATGGTTTTGATTGTACGGTGGAGTTACCATCTGGCAATACTGTTCATCGTACGGTTAGAATATGATCTTGATACTTTAGATTGTACGGCTGTGATTAACGCGTCCTGCGTGTGGGTCCCATGTAATGATGTGGACCAATAATATGATGGGATGAAAACCCTTGTCGGCCCCTGGGGAGACCACCACTAACGTAGGTGGAATCCGTTATAAGGTTGTCCCCTGACAGGGGACATGAACCCTAGTGTAGTGGGCCCTGGCCAGAGTTCGTGGGATTTGACCATTGGGCCCTCGCTCGTGGGCCTTCCTGTTGCTTGGGTCCCCTGTCAACTGTGTTGCCTGTTCTTTTCCTCCTGCAAGTGGGCCTTCCTGTAAGTAGGAGTTGTCTGTTTCTTGGCCTCCTGCAAGTTCGGCCTGTTTGTTTTGACTTCAGGGCCCATTTGCAATGGTACACGATTAAGTCCCTCCAGTTCAGTCTGTTGAGACTTGTATCAGGGGACTGAACTCACCGTTTCCATTTTCAGGTAAGATAGTTCAGGGGGCTTTAGTTACCAGGTTATTTACAGGAGACGATATTTCAGGAATATAGGACCATGTGTCCAAGTTACAAGAAGAGGAAATCATCGTCAGCCAGGCATCTAATTTGTATATATCTTGACAGGGTTGTGTGAGTCCGGAATGTTTTATTTGGCAGGGATGACGTGGCTTATTCTTGACTTTTCGTTTCTTGACTGATGGCGTCCCATCGTTGTGTCAGAAGATGCACGTTTTAATTTCTCGAGGTGTCAGGGTTTATTGGAGAGCGTGTAAGTGGTTGTATGTGCGCGTGGGGCATTAATTACTGCGGCTAGCCACACGCGCATACCCCTGAAAAGCTATCGTGACCGTACACGTGTTCGACCCAGATTAAGGCCCACAGGCCCATGGGCCTGCGACGGTTGCTTTATCTTGCTATGAATAGGGGAAAATTCTCAATTCTTCCTTTTTACGCCTTCATTTGCACGCACTTTACTCTCTTTCTTTTGCAACTTCCGACGTTCCCTTAGAATTCCGGCGATCATTTTAGGTTTGTTTTCTTGCTCCTGTGTTCTTTCTTTTGTATCCTTAGATTGTTTGTTTAATTTTGTATAAATAATGGAACCGTCGTCGTCCGCCACCACTCCCGTCGTCACTTCTCTTATGAGTGGGCCTATGGCCAAGGTTACCGCTCAATTTTCCGGTGGCACAGTAGATGGCATCCGGATTGAGATAGACGGAGATGCCCTTTTAGAGTTGATTTCCCGCTTTCCCTGCATAGATCTCTTTGAGGCAGTCGCTCCCTTACCTTCTCAGTGGGCCCATATGCCGCCTGCTGGGAAGGTAACTGTATATTCTGATTGGTTTTCCATTAGCAATTTCAGGCTTCCTCCCTCCCCCTTCTTGATCTCCCTGCTAAATTATTATGGCATAGGGTTTTCCCAGCTTCACCCCTAGGGCTTCAGAAGATAGTCATGTTAGAGGTATACTGTAGGTTACACAGGAAGGAACCTACTTTGTTATATTTTTCGTCTCAATTTACAATAACTAATTCACCGGAGAGTTGGTTTTCGGTGGCTAAGCGAGGAGGGAAAAACACTAACTTTTGTGGTACCAGGCTTGATGGTTGGAGGGGATGGAAAGAGGGATTTTTTTATGTTGATGACAAGGTCATTCCTTCTGGCAGTAGGGGGTTCTTCAATGGGTGAACCCTCAAGTCTGGGTTGTTAGATTTGCGCCTGTAAAAAACATGAAGCCTGTAATTCTTGATTCGAACCCAGAGGTAGATATGGGTTTTTTCCGCCTATTGAGACAGGGAGGAGTAGTGATGAGGCCATATCCAAACTCCGTCCTGGCTATGGCCAGCATGAGCAGGAACTGGAACAGGGAGGGCCGTATTCTCATTTGCAAGTATAAAAATAAAGGTAGGAAGTGGTGGTGTTTAGGCGGTTCTATAATGGTCCATGCTTTTGCTTTTGTTTGCTTATGTTTGGTTTTTCTTTCCTGCAGTGATGGACTTTAATAGCTTCCTGGCAGCTGATGATTTGTCTGGGGTTGAGATTGGCCATACTTCGGTGGAGAATTTTCCTACCAACCCTGATGGTTCCCCTTTGCAAAGCCTTCCTACCGGTGCTGAGATCCCTGAGGATTATGAAATAGACGATGAACTGGGAGAATTAACAAGGAAGAAGAAGAAGAAGAAAACTGCCCCTGGGGTAGGTTGAAAAAGAAGAAGACCGCTGGCCATCCTGTATCTTCCATTGAGACCACCGAGGCTGGAGGCTCTAAGGATGCTGAACACATTTCCCATTCTCAACGGCTGCATGATTCACCCACTGGTATGTGATGCCTTCTCTGACTGTTTGTATTTCACACTTGGGTAATAACTAAGAAATTCTCTTTCAGATGAGGAGGAAGAGGAGGAGAGCCCTGTTCCGCGCAAGAGGAAAAGGACACAGTTCATGACGGAGGATGACTCTTCTCCCAAGCGCTTAGCAGGAAGCTCATCTAGCTTTTCTTTCGTGGGTAAGGAGGTGAATGAGGACGACGACAGCGTCAATTTTTCAGGTGGCGCTCGTAGTGCTATCCCCAGCACTCCTGCTAACACTCTTGCCGGCCTGCCTCCTTTTGTTCCTAGCTGGTCTTTCCAGGCTGATAATCCAGGACGTGATCTCCAGTCCTGCAGGGATTACGTCCTTCATGCCATGCCTCCTGCCATTGGAAAGAGAATGGCCTCCTTTAATGCTCGCCAGAGTATCAATCGTGGCCTCAAAGCTACTTTTGACTCTTTTATGTGGAACATTAACACCCTGAAGGTGTCAGATCATTTGGAAACGCTTTGCAGGAAGCTGAGAATCGACCTGAAGGGTGAGCAGGCCAAGGTAGCCCAGGAGAGAGAGAGTTTTGAGAAATTCAAAGCTGAACATTCCAGTGATATAGCTAAGGCTATTGATCCCTACACCACCAATAATTTGCCATTCACCACCAAATTATTTTTTTGGACCCTTTTGCCCTTTGGACCCTTTAACAACTATGTGACTTAATTTAGGTTGGGAAAGGGTAAAATGGTCCAAAAAAGAATTTTGGTGGTGAATGGCAAATTATTAGTGGTGTAGGTATCACCTCCCTATAGCTAAGGTTGATCAGCTGAATGTGGAGATTGAGACCTTAAAAACCAAACTAGCAGAGCAGGTAAGTTTATCTACCATCCTTTGGGTATTTTGTCATGAGATTTGGTAACTTATTCTAACATTCGGTTGTCCAGGCGAAGAGGTCTGAAGAGATGGAAGAAAGTCTCCAGCGCAGCGGCCAGGAGCTTAATGCCGTCCAATCTCAGTGTGACGAGGCTCTTGCTGTCAGGGACAGGGCGGTCATAGAGAGGGACCAGGCCGTTTCCGAAAGAAACCAAGCTATTTCTGAGAGGGATGCTGCGTCCGAGGAGAAGAAGAAGCTGCAGGCCGGGCTCCCAAACCTGTTCATAACCGGATTGACCTGTCCAGGGATCTTGAATCCTTTTGGTAGGTTGGTGCAATGTTCTCGTGGGCAGGGTCGACATGAGACGGCAACCTTGGCCGCTCAGTTTTTAGATCCGCTTCCTGAGGCATTGGCTAGCCGGGTTGACCCGGAGATTTCCAACAAGCTTGAAGCGGCCAAACTGACTTTGAAAAACCTATCGACGTCTCCCTTCTTGGAAAAGCTTGTTGAAGATTTGGAAATGCCTGTTGAGGCCATTTTATCTATGAAGCCGTAGTTTGTGTTGGTGAACTATGAACATTTATGTTTGTAAACATCTGTGCACATTGGTTTGTCCTTGTAATATATATTCATACTTTTTAGATGTGATTTTTGCTTTTGAATGCTTGTGTTATTTGTACCAATTGGAATTTTTGTGCTATATGATAGCTTTGTGGCCATGATCTGGCAAATTCTAGATTGCCTGTTGTGCAGGGAGAATCAGCTAGCAGGCCTACTGGCGAGTGCTTGTGTTCTTCCTGCCCTGATCTGATTCAACGCTTTGCCAACCTACTGGTTGAGGTGAATCTCTGCCAGGGATAGGGCTAGAATTCACCTTCCACTATGGCAGGACCGCCACTCCTGCCTGCTATCTCGAATGATTCGCTCAGCCAAGTGCAGGGTGTGGGGCATTGTGGAGATGCACTGTGCAACTCCGACCAGTGAGATGGTCTTGTGCATATGACACGTCCCGTAAACGGGGCATGTCCCTGACACATTCAAAACAGATGTATAATTGCGAAGTAAATTAATGTGGATTGGCACGAACAACTTAGTTTTATTGATAAAAAAATGATTCAACAAAACATGCCAATCAGGAGGGGTGATCAAGCCCTCCTGGGCTTACAAATAGTTGTTCAGATGTAACATTTTTTTAAGTTCGTTGCGTGCCATGTTCGTGGAACAGGGGTACCGTCCAGGTGCGACAAGCTGTAATTGCCATGAGCTTCGGCCACTTGGTAGGGTCCTTCCCACTTCTGCCCGAGCTTTCCTGTATCTTCGGCCCTGGATGCTTCATTTTTTCTCCATACATAGTCGCCTGCTTTATACTCCTTGTTCTGAACTTTCCTGTTGTAGTACCTGGCCATTTTTTGTTTGTTTCTTTCCTGACGAATAGCAGCCATTCCCCTGATCTCTTCCGTTAGGTTCAAGGTTTTCCTGAAGGGATATCACATTGGCATCTTCTTCGAACGTCAGGACTCTCTCTGTGGGCACACTAATTTCTGCTAGGATTACCGCCTCTGTTCCGTACACCAAACTGAAAATAGTGACCCAAGTGCTATCACTCTTGGGCATTGTTCGGTGGGCCCGCAGGACGTTTGGAAGTTCCTCGACCCATCCAGTCCTGGACGTTCCCAACCTGGCTTTGATTCCTGCGACTATGTCCCTGTTAGTTACTTCCACCTGTCCGTTAGCCTGTGGATGAGCCACGGAGGTGAAGGTCTGTTTGATGGAAAGTTCTTCACACCACGACTTGAAGGGGTCAGCTGCAAACTGTGTTCCGTTGTCACTTAGGATCTCATGAGGGATACCAAACCTGCATACGGTGTCTTCCCAGAAAAAGTTCACCATTTTCTTTCCTGCGATCTGAGCCACAGGCTTTGCTTCCACCCACTTGGTGAAGTAATCAATTGCCACCACAATGAATTTTACTCCTCCGGCTGCAGGTGGGAAAGGTCCCACAATATCGATCCCCCATTTGAAGAAAGGCCAGGGCGAAGTAACAGGAATAAGATCATGTTTTGGGGTCCTGGAGATCGGGGCATGAATTTGGCAGGACTGGCACTTTCGAACTATTTCCAAGGTGTCCTGATGCATTGTGGGCCAAAAATACCCTTGCCGCATTATCTTCTCGGTGATCGAACGAGGGCCTGAATGTAGACTACAGGAACCCTCGTGCACCTCTCTGATAAGATTCTCTGCCTGCTTGGGACCAACACACCTGAGATTTGGTCCCAAGAAAGACTTCCTGAGCAATTCCCCTTTTTCAATGACATACATTGGTGCCTTAACCCTGATTTTCCTTGCCTGGGATCTATCAGCAGGGAGTGTGCCATTCACCAAGTACTCCCTGATGGGGGTCATCCAACTATCTCCGTCTTCCTCAACTGGGTAGACTTCATAATTACTGTCAATTGACTTCTGTTTTAGAACTTCGACTAACACTTCTTTTGTTAAGTGAGCAAAGGTGAGAGTGGCCAGCTTGCTTAAGACGTCAGCCTTTTTGTTCTGGCTCCTTGGAACATGGTCAATTTTAAAGTGACTGAACTTGCTTTTGATTTCCTGCATAACCTCCAGGTACTTTTTCATTGCTTGCTCCTTAGCTTCAAAACTTCCATTCACCTGATTGGCCACAAGCTGTGAATCAACAAACACTTGGATGGACGTGATGTCCATCTGTTCAGCGATCCTTAACCCAGTGATCAGCGCCTCATACTCTGCTTCGTTATTTGTTGCTGGGAATTCAAATCTTAGGGCATAGGTATGTTCTTCACCAGTTGGACTTGTAAGGATTAGCCCTGCTCCTGACCCCCCCAGAGCTTGCTGCGCCGTCTGTGTAAAGTTCCCATACTTCTTTGGGTGAGTTGTCAGCGGTCAGGGAGCTCTTGCCTTCTACTTCCCCTGGGAGCTCGGCTAGGAAGTCGGCCATCACTTGTCCTTTCATTGCACTCCTGGGGTAAAAAGTGATTTCATGTTCTCCCAGCTCTATTGCCCATTTTGCCATTCTCCCTGACTTTTCCGGCTTTAGCAATACCTGTTTGATCGGCTGGTTGGTTAACACAACTACTGGGTGTGCTTGGAAGTATCTGCGCAGACGCCTGGCCGTGTGCACCAGAGCCAGGACTAACTTCTCTATTGGGGAATAATTTAATTCAGCTGGTTGAAGTGCTTTGCTGACAAAGTAGACTGGCATTTGAATCTTGTTTCTTTCGGCGATCAGGACTGAACTTATCGCTCCGCTTGAGGCTGCCAAGTACAGGGTTAGTGTTTCCCCTGGGATGGGTGCAGTCAGCGTGGGGATTTCTTTCATGAGGGCTTTCATCTCCTGAAACGCTTGTTCTGCCTGTTCAGTCCACTGAAAGTCTTTCTTTGCTGTACCTTTTAAGGTTGAGAAAAAGGGCAAGGATCTTTCTGCTGCTTTAGATAAGAACCTTGTCAGGGCGGCCAACTTTCCTGAAAGGCTCTGAACTTCCTGCTTTGTTTTCGGGGATGGCATGGCCGTTACAGCTTGGACTTTTTCTGGGTTTGCCTTGAATCCTCCTGTGGTGATCACATGTCCCAGGAACATTCCTTCTTCAACTCCAAAACTGCATTTACTGGGATTGAGCTTCATGTTGATACCCTGAAGGGTGGTAAATGTTTCTGATATGTCTTCCAGCATGTTTGCTTCCGTTGTACTTTTAATGACAAGGTCGTCTACATACGCTTCCACATTTCGACCAATTTGACTCCTAAAGGCGAAATCAATCACCCTCTGATACGTAGCTCCTGCGTTTTTTAGCCCGAAGGGCATCTTTCTGTAACAAAAGATTCCCTTATTGGTGTGGAATGCTGTCTTGTCCTCATCATGTTCAGCCATTTGAATCTGGTGATAGCCTTTGTAGGCATCCAGGAAACATTTCAGTCTATAACTAGCCAATGACTCTACTTTCCAGTCAATCTCGGGCAGCGGATAATTATCTTTTGGACAAGCTTTGTTTAAGTCTGAGTAATCAACACACATTCTCTAGGAACCATTAGGTTTCTTTACCATGACAGGGTTGGCCACCCATGTCTGGTACTTTACTTCTCTTAGTATCCCTGCACCTACAAGGTCTTCTACCTCTTTTTGCAGGAAGACACTTCGTTCTGGTGCCATTCCTCGCTTCTTTTGCCTGGAGGGGGTTACTCCTGGCCTGACGTTCAGGGAGTGTTCGGCAATGTTTCTTGGGACCCCTGTCATATCAGATGGCTGAAATGCGAAAACATCCTGATTTTCCATTAGCAGTGTTTTTAACTGCTGCTTTACCCTGGACGGGAGTTTCATGCCAATGCTTACCGTCTGGTCTGGGTATTCCTGATTTATCACAATCGCCTCCTGTTCGTTGTCAGGTTGAGGTACACTTCCTGATTCAGGTATCTGGTTCACTTCCGAACATTCAATCTGTAACAACCTATCCGCGTGAACGGTTGCTATTCCTTCTGGCGTTGGGAAACGTACCATACCATGAACTGTTGAAGTGATTGCTCCAAATTGGAGCATAGCTGTTCTTCCCAGTATATTATTGTACTTAGAGGGAGAGCGAACAATTAAGAAATCAAGTGTGGTTGTCCTGTACCGTGGGTAAGCCCCGAGGGTGACTTCAAGCTTAATCTTCCCTATCAGCCAGTTTGTCTCTCCTGAAAAACCTACTAGAGGTTGCAAGAACTCTTCCCTGCGACTTTTGATGTGCTCTGGTAACTGATCAAGCAGTGTTCGTACATATTCTCCGTGTAACTACCACTGTCTAGATAAACTCTGCTGACTTGAAAGTTAGCAATTCTTGCTGTAATAACCAGTGGCTCAGCAGAGGGGTTAACATGATGTATGGCTGGAAAGGCTATCTCCTGTAACTCCCATAATTCCACCTTTTCTATTTTTCGCTTCTGCCTTGGAGCAAGGGGGTTGATCATAAGGATGACTGCATCAGGTTTGGGTAGTTCAGCTGTAGCTTTACCTTTTTTAGCTTCGCCCTGTTGGAATTCCCTGGCACCTTGGGCTAGGTGTTCTAGTTTTCCATCCTTAATTGCTTTGTAAATCTGAGCCTTGAGCTCTCTGCATTCATTAGTGTCATGCCCCCCCTCCTTGTGGAATTTGCAGTACTTGCCATTATCTTTTTCCTTGGAAGCCATGGGTTGTGGCTTCTTGAATCCTTTGGCGACAGGCTCAGTAGCCAGAATTTCGTGTGGAGTTTTTGACAGGGAAGCAATAAGCGCGTCTTTCTTCGCATGTCTATTATAAGGCTGGAATCTATTTCCATTTCCAAACTTTCCTCCCTGTGGTCCTTTACCTTTCCCCTGATAAGGCTGGGACCTATGGTCATTTTTGGAGTTGCTAGCGGCCTGCCGGATCCTCTGATTTAGCTTGCGCTTTTCCATCGCTCTGGCATAGTCTCTTGTTTGAGACACTTGTATAGCAAAATTTGATGGTGTATCACCGATGAATTTGTCTACCAGTGTCTGAAACCTGCCTTCATCTAAGCAGGATATGAAGCCCGATACCTGTTGACTTTCTGGCAGTCCTGGTATCTTCAGGCATTCATTAGTGTACCTGTCAATAAAATCTTCTAAGGACTCGTGAGGGTGTTGTTTTATCATATGCGCCTCCAAGTGCGATCTTACATGCTTCTTCTTTTGGTGGAAATGGCTTACAAACTTTCGCCTGATGTCATCAAAGCAGGTGATACTTCTTTCTGGTAAGTCCCAAAACCAAGACTTAGCGTATGATCTCAGGACCGATGGGAACATTTGACAGGCTACCGCATCCTCCCAGTGCTGAGTTTTAATAACATGATGGAATGACTGTATGAAGTCTTCAGGGTCTGTAGTTCCATCATAGGTTCCAAGACTAGCAGGTACCGTGACTCCCAGGGGAAGTGGAACATTAGCGATGGCCGGGTGAAACTGAGTGTTTGAGTCAGGGATTACATTTTGCGGCTGCGGTGTTTTTCCCTGCATTACTGCCAGGAGGTTTGCTAACATAGGCGGCAATGGTGGGGGAGGGGGTGGTGTTACTGGTGGTTGCATTAGCTGTGCTAGGAGTTGACCCAAAGCATTTGCAGTCTCCTGCACGGATGACCCCTGTGTGGTCTGGGCAGGCACCTGTTGGAATGCTGGATTCTGAAATGGTACTTGTTGAGGAGGCACCTGCTGATACGAAGCTTGCTGGAAGCTTTGGAAAGACGGATGTGAGAATGGTGCCTGCTGAAATGGTACCTGCTGGAATGATACCTGCGGGAACGGCACCTGTTGAAATGGTACCTGTAACAACCGGTCAAAAAGTCAATTTTCGCACCAATTTTAAACTTTAAATAATTACATTTTAAAGTTCAAGTGAAATATTTTTATTAAAAATATTTACCAAATAACATAAACAAAATTAAAGATTTGAAATATTAAATTTACATTTTGATCGAGTAAATAAACACGGGTATTTTGCACTGTGGTTGTAGACCACAGTATACGAAGTGAGTATCTGAAAATGGATAAAAACCATCCCCAAAACCCCATTCTTTCATTTCCATTTCATTTTTCACACACACACACACACTCTAAAAACTCTCTCAACCCAATCCACACCAAAATTTCAGATTTACAAATCAACCCACGAAATTCATATTTTCGGAATCACCATCAAGCAAGGAACAAGATTAACAAACGCATCATCATCATTTTCGGCCTCCTCTAGCTTCGATTTGCAATTGTAAGAAAATATCTAAATCTTTAGATTTATTCATTTTGGTGTAATGTTTTGATGTAATATTATGTACACAACTTAGTTATAACCTAAACAATGAAGAGAACATGATTTTACGGCTTAAAAATGCGTTTGGTTTGGGTTTTGGATCGGAAAATCGTGACAGTCGCAACTTTCTGGGCTGGTGTTCATCTTTGCGACACAAACCTTGTGTCGCAGGTTGTGTCGCATAAAACCTTTTGTGTCGTATTTTGTGTCGTAGAAACCCCGTTATGTCGGACCTTTTGCGACACAACACTGTGTCGTACCTTATGTCGCAAATCCCATGCGACACAATCATTATGTCGCTGTTAAATTAGCATCGAACGCTTAAGCGACACAACCATTGTGTCGCTAAGCTCTTGTGTCACATTTCTATACGACACAACCCTTGTGTCGCATGACGAATTTTTATGTCGCAATTAGTGTCGCATGAACCCAAAAACAGAAGCCAAAAACATTCTAAGTGTTTAAAAATCACTTTTCAATAACTAAACCAAATACGATACGATTAATACGCAAAATGGGTAAATCAAAGTATAATAATAATGGTTAAGGTTATTATTATTAATCTGTCACCGAACCCCCGTACCCAGTTTCCAAACATGAACAACAAATAAATATTTACACAACTCACTTAGACAAACAAATTTGTCTCTTACTCATAGAACCTCACGTGTTTAGGACACTAGGAGGTTACCCATCAGACTACACGCGTATCGTAGGATCGCCGACAACTCACAGGTGAGTTTCATAGCCCCACTCTTTCAACTGTTTTACTGTTTTTGGGGTGAAACACATGCTCAATAACTGTTTTCGAATTATATAAATTAACTTTTATAATTCACAATTATTTATATTATTGTATTTAATACGAATGTGTAATACTTAGGAATTACACCTACCATACTGTTTGAGATAGTATCAATACTTAACCTAGATAGGTTACAAACGTACACAGTTAGATTGTTGGAAAACAATTACCATTACATAATCTGATTAAGTTATCACTATCCATTGACCATATTGTCACGGGACAATACTATCACTTATATTAGAATTGGTTAGTTCTACTTACACTGGACAACGACTAGACTTTTACAGGATTAGTCTTCCTTTTAGGAGCTAAAACTGTTGACACACTCCATGATCCTTAGAATGGAAATTGTTCTTAGGTGAACATTTTCTCGAGACCCCAAATATACTTGCTAGGCTTAAGACTAGGAGTATACAATAGTAACATACGTTAGTATAGACTCTTTATACTAATACAAACCAACTAGGTGATGACTGTTCATACCTAGGCTCAATGTGTTACAATTTATATCTAAGTATTGTACATATATATTTAGATACAATATATTACTTTATGCGTGGCATGATACACTGTTACTTGTGTTTGTAGATTTGACTAATATATGTATATATATATATATATATATATATATATACACTCATACACGATATCAAGCACTTGGTGCTTCTTACGATTTACATATGCATATTGGCATACATACATACAAACACACTACTCAAGTCAGGCGCGTCGTAGTACGGCTGGCTCTCATTTACTTAGCTAGGTCTGTCGTAGTACAGCTGGCTCTACATTTCACCAGTCGGGCTTGTCGTTGTGCAGCCGTCTCAATTACATACTTTGCTTGCGGGCAATGCGGACGATGTTCCAGAAGGGACACACAACGATGCCACGGTAAAGTGGGCACAAAACGATGCCACGGTATTGCAGTGGGCACAAGGACGTATTCGCAGTAAAGCGATACACTCACGGATGGGCGGGCTTACGCTCGTGATCCATAACAGTTAACGGGTCGGTGAGATTTCACGCGAGGTCGTTAGCTCAGTATTTGATTAAATACTCTATCGTAGTTCTGCGGGACTGCACGGTTACTCATACTCAGCAACGGATCGGCGAGCTTATACTCGAGATCATTGGCTTAATTTACGTTGCCGGAGGCAACACTACATGCCAGGTAGGCATGCCGATTATTACTCAACATCATATGACGTGGTCATACATTTACTTGGACTATACTCAGGCAGGTTTTCCCTCGCATTGGTTTATTTCACTTAATACCAGATAGGTATCCAGGCTCGGAATGCCTCAATTAATATGTACTTGAGTACATACCACTATTACTTAGGTATTAGATACCTCGACTAGCTTATACACATTGGTGATTACAACTTCAACTTAATACAAAGCAGAATCATGGATTTCTGGACTATTTTTCTAAACATACAAGGTTTTATACTTTATGTATACAACTAACAATCCTATGAACTCACCAGCTTTATAGCTGACTCGTTTTAGCATGTGTTTTCAGGTGCCCAGCAGGATTAGGATTTCTACAAGATTTGGCTAGCTCGAGTCGCATATTTTCAAACATTGGGACTACTCTGCATTTACTTTGTATTTTCAAATTATGTATTTGGAATTTACTACAATCTCGCAACTATTTAAACTTTTATTTTGGAAATGTAATAACTATTTTCAAACGTCTCATTTAGAGTCGTTCATTTTATATCTTATGCTGTGATATTTAATTTGGTAACACCCGACCCGACTGCTTCCGCAACCCGAGATTTGAGGGTGTTACAGATTGGTATCAGAGCCTAAGGTTATAGTGAACTAGGTTGCATTTAGTGGGCCTAGACTATGACCGTTAGGCAGTATTCCTCATTAGGTATGACTAGTTCAGGAACTACATCATACGAGTTTAATTTAACATAGCGTAGCTAACTATGTACAATTAAATAAAGATGATGTAAGATCTGAAAGGGGTTATACTGAGTTAGGAATGCACTAGTTGACTCTGATTGTTTTGTGCTAGACATCCTAGGCTATTATATGTACTGTAGGTATATATTAATAGGCCTTACATGTATACTACTTCTACGTATCAAATATATACTGGGTATATACAACTCAATTCCGCTGTACCATCATTTACTCGCGAAGAGGCACATCGCCGTCTTCCTAGCTACCACAACTCGACACTTTTCTCCATATGTACGCGTAGGAGAATATCACCTATATCACTAAACCTCGGGAAGGAGGTACAAACGTTATCAATGGGAATGGAAAACCGCACATGCTAAACATTCGCGAAATTTAAGACAAACAAACGAATCTTTCACCTTTGACCGTGCTGGTCACAATTGGATTAGCGTTGACTAAGTCCACAACAAATTAATTATCTCAATCACAACTTAATCATTTAGATCAATCAATTCAATACTGTGGTGCCCTAGCACCTACATTTTAGCCTTTGCGTTACAATTGGGAAATTCAAACTTCAACGCATATTCGGCCTTAGGGCTACAATCGAACAACTCATGACACGTGGTGTCACATGGTGCTTCGGGCACAACACACAGCACGTGGTGCTACAATTACACAGTATGTTTATACTGCATTTAGCACATTGGTGCTACATTCACAGTACATGGGTACTGCAATTACGGTGCCGCGGGCACTTCATTACGGCACGTGGTGCTGCATTTCATAGTACTTCGGTACTACAATCACAATACATTGGTATTTCAATTACTGTGCTGATAGCACTGCATTACAGTACGTTGTTACTACACTCCGGTGCTTTAGGCACTGCATTTCAGCACTAGGTGCTACTCTCAATATGCATGTAGACTTGTTATGGTTACATGTACAATTTATATATACATATACACTTACTTAACTGGGCACGAGGTGCCACACCTGACTTTTACTACGCACGTATACTTGTATAATTACGTGTACACCATATATGTTTATATGACTACTCTACTGGACACGAAGTGTCCCACTCGATTACTTTGCGTATGAACACTCGCTATAGGCACTTGTACACTTATACGCATACGCGATTACCTTACTGGGCACGAAGTGCCACACCACGACTACTCAGGCATGTGATACCTCATTCGATGAATACACTCTAATTTAGTGGTATTAGATCTATAGTACTCTAGTACTACATTATAGTCTGATAGACTACGACAATACCATAGTTCTGGTCGAACTACATATAATACACAACTAGGTCGTCAGTACGACTACACATTTAAAATTTCAAAGTCCGAGGACTTTCATACAGACACCTTAAGTGGTTTCTAGATCATTATCACTTTTACATCCGTGGGCAACGGTGTAATACCGATTTACGTGTACAACTACAATAATCAAAATCTTTGAATAAAGATCTCACACTTTGTCGTTTCACTCTTATTTAAGAATCATGCCGCCTAAACGACAAACCTTCACCCAAGCTGAACGTGACCAGTTCGCGGATCAAAGGGTAGCTGAGGCTCTAGCTACTCGGAACCAAGCAAAGCCCTGCACCTTTAGGGACTTCCTGAGGTGCGAACCACCAAACTTCGTCGGAACTGAAGGGGCTGTCGGATTAATCCGATGGTTCGAGAAGATGGAATCTATATTCTACCTTTGCAACTGCCCCGACGACTGCAAAGTCATGTACGCCACATACACTCTCCAGGATAATGTCTCTACCTGGTGGAATTTCCACTCCCGAACTATAGGGACCGACACCGCACACGAACTCCCGTGGGAGGAGCTGAAACGAATCATGAGGGACAAGTATTGCCCTAGCGAGGTACTCCACAAACTTGAGGATGAACTTTGGCACCTCACCGTAAAAGACAACGACATCGAGACATACACCAATCGTTTCCAACAACTAGCACACCTTTGCCCAACTATCGTAAACCCTGAGAGCCAACGAATCGGGAGGTACATCGGTGGACTCCCGTTGCTAATCGGGGGAATGGTCACTTCCTGTAAACCCACTACTATTGAAGAGGCTATTCGCATGGCCCACAGACTCATGGCACAGGTGGTTCGACGTGGAACACCTGCAACTGATAACAATCAAGGGAAATGGAATGGAGATTCCAGCACTAGTCATGACCCAACAAATCAACCGGAACCCTTGAGGTCCTACGCTACAGAACCCAACGAAAAACGAGGCTATGCGAGTAACAAGCCATTTTGTCAAGGCTGCAGACGTCATCATGATGGTTCATGTGACTTACCCTGTGAAAGATGCCAACGATTTGGACACAAAATCTGGGATTGCAGGGTTCCCGCCAATCCCGACTCTCAAAGGATATGCTTCAAATGTAAGGAACCCGGTCACTACAAGAAGGATTGCCCAAGGAAACGCAAAATTCACCTAATCGGCTCTGAATGAACCGAATAAACTTCGACAATAATGTAGGGACGTCTTTCCTCAAAAACATGATCCTTCAAGTTCTGATTTACACCTGGCATGTACACCAGGCGTGTACTTTCTAAACGGCCGCTTTGTGACCACTGCCTAGTCCCGGATAGACTACAATGTAAACGGTTACCTGATAACCATGACTTAATTATACCTTGAAACGAACAACATAGTTAGAATGTGACTACAATAGCAAACCGCGACACAGTCATGGATTGACTGCTCTTCAACTCCGTCATAGACATTATATGTCTACAATATAATCGACAAACTTGTCGTACATACATGTCTCCCCGAACCCCACGCGATCACAACCTCACGCGAAATTTCGGGACGAAATTTTCTTAACAGGGGGAGAATGTAACAACCGGTCAAAAAGTCAATTTTCGCACCAATTTTAAACTTTAAATAATTACATTTTAAAGTTCAAGTGAAATATTTTTATTAAAAATATTTACCAAATAACATAAACAAAATTAAAGATTTGAAATATTAAATTTACATTTTGATCGAGTAAATAAACACGGGTATTTTGCACTGTGGTTGTAGACCACAATATACGAAGTGAGTATCTGGAAATGGATAAAAAACCATCCCCAAAACCCCATTCTTTCATTTCCATTTCATTTTTCACACACACACACACTCTAAAAACTCTCTCAACCCAATCCACACCAAAATTTCGGATTTACAAATCAACCCACGAAATTCATATTTTCGGAATCACCATCAAGCAAGGAACAAGATTAACAAACGCATCATCATCATTTTCGGTCTCCTCTAGCTTCGATTTGCAATTGTAATAAAATATCTAAATCTTTAGATTTATTCATTTTGGTGTAATGTTTTGATGTAATATTGTGTACACAACTTAGTTATAACCTAAACAATGAAGAGAACATGATTTTACGGCTTAAAAATGCGTTTGGTTTGGGTTTTGGATCGGAAAATTGTGACAGTCGCAACTTTCTGGGCTGGTGTTCATCTTTGCGACACAAGCCTTGTGTCGCAGGTTGTGTCGCATAAAACCTCTTGTGTCGTATTTTGTGTCGTAGAAACCCCGTTATGTCGGACCTTTTGCGACACAACACTGTGACGTACCTTATGTCGCAAATCCCATGCGACACAATCATTATGTCACTGTTAAATTAGCATCGAACGCTTATGCGACACAACCATTGTGTCGCTAAGCTCTTGTGTCGCATTTCTATACGACACAACCCTTGTGTCGCATGACGAATTTTTATGTCGCAATTAGTGTCGCATGAACCCAAAAACAGAAGCCAAAAACATTCTAAGTGTTTAAAACTCACTTTTCAATAACTAAACCAAATACGATACGATTAATACGCAAAATGGGTAAATCAAAGTATAATAATAATGGTTAAGGTTATTATTATTAATCTGTCACCGAACCCCCGTACCCAGTTTCCAAACATGAACAACAAATAAATATTTACACAACTCACTTAGACAAACAAATTTGTCTCTTACTCATAGAACCTCACGTGTTTAGGACACTAGGAGGTTACCCATTAGACTACGCGCGTATCGTAGGATCGCCGACAACTCACAGGTGAGTTTCATAGCCCCACTCTTTCAACTGTTTTACTGTTTTTGGGGTGAAACACATGCTCAATAACTGTTTTCGAATTATATAAATTAACTTTTATAATTCACAATTATTTATATTATTGTATGTAATACGAATGTGTAATACTTAGGAATTACACCTACCATACTGTTTGAGATAGTATCAATACTTAACCTAGATAGGTTACAAACGTACACAGTTAGATTGTTGGAAAACAATTACCATTACATAATCTGATTAAGTTATCACTATCCATTGACCATATTGTCACGGGACAATACTATCACTTATATTAGAATTGGTTAGTTCTACTTACACTGGACAACAACTAGACTTTTACAGGATTAGTCTTCCTTTTAGGAGCTAAAACTGTTGACACACTCCATGATCCTTAGAATGGAAATTGTTCTTAGGTGAACATTTTCCCGAGACCCCAAATATACTTGCTAGGCTTAAGGCTAGGAGTATACAATAGTAACATACGTTAGTATAGACTCTTTATACTAATACAAACCAACTAGGTGATGACTGTTCATACCTAGGCTCAATGTGTTACAATTTATATCTAAGTATTGTACATATATATTTAGATACAATATATTACTTTATGCGTGGCATGATACACTGTTACTTGTGTTTGTAGATTTGACTAATATATGTATATATATATATATATATATATATATATATATATATATATATATATATATATATACTTATACACGATATCAAGCACTTGGTGCTTCTTACGATTTACATATACATATTGGCATACATACATACAAACACACTACTCAAGTCAGGCGCGTCGTAGTACGGCTGGCTCTCATTTACTTAGCTAGGTCTGTTGTAGTACAGCTGGCTCTACATTTCACCAGTCGGGCTTGTCGTTGTACAGCCGGCTCAATTACATACTTTGCTTGCGGGCAATGCGGACGATGTTCCAGAAGGGACACACAACGATGCCACGGTAAAGTGGGCACAAAACGATGCCACGGTATTGCAGTGGGCACAAGGACGTATTCGCGGTAAAGCGATACACTCACGGATGGGCGGGCTTACGCTCGTGATCCATAACAGTTAACGGGTCGGTGAGATTTCACGCGAGGTCGTTAGCTCAGTATTTGATTAAATACTCTATCGTAGTTCTGCGGGACTGCACGGTTACTCATACTCAACAACGGATCGGCGAGCTTATACTCGAGATCGTTGGCTTAATTTACGTTGCCGGAGGCAACACTACATGCCAGGTAGGCATGCCGATTATTACTCAACATCATATGACGTGGTCATACATTTACTTGGACTATACTCAGGCAGGTTTTGCCTCGTATTGGTTTATTTCACTTAATACCAGATAGGTATCCAGGCTCGGAATGCCTCAATTAATATGTACTTGAGTACATACCACTATTACTTAGGTATTAGATACCTCGACTAGCTTATACACATTGGTGATTACAACTTCAACTTAATACAAAGCAGAATCATGGATTTCTGGACTATTTTTCTAAACATACAAGGTTTTATACTTTATGTATACAACTAACAATCCTATGAACTCACCAGCTTTATAGCTGACTCGTTTTAGCATGTGTTCTCAGGTGCCCAGCAGGATTAGGATTTCTACAAGATTAGGCTAGCTCGAGTCGCATATTTTCAAACATTGGGACTACTCTGCATTTACTTTGTATTTTCAAATTATGTATTTGGAATTTACTACAATCTCGCAACTATTTAAACTTTTATTTTGGAAATGTAATAACTATTTTCAAACGTCTCATTTAGAGTCGTTCATTTTATATCTTATGTTGTGATATTTAATTTGGTAACACCCGACCCGACTGCTTCCGCAACCCGAGATTTGAGGGTGTTACAGTACCTGCTGGAATGGTGCCTGCTGGAACGGTGGCAACTGCTGGAAACTTTGTGCTGTGGGTTGTTGGAAGGTTTGTGTAGGATTTTGCTGAAATGGCGGTGGAATATTTTGTTGTGGAAACTGTTGAAAATTCTGCACAAGTGGCTACTGAAATGTCTGTTGAGGAGGTTGTTGACCAACACTTGATTGAGCCTGTGTAAACGGCTGAGAACCCGATCCTTGTAAGGGTTGTTGCCCAACTACTGGTGTTGGTCCCTGAGATTGTGAGGTTTGCCCTCCTGGAGTGGTAAAATCCAAATGGCGGCGTGTTTGTTCTAGCATCTGTTGACGATTCCATGCAGCCATCTCTCCAGAAGTTTGCAACGGCGCTTGTGTGTTCTGAGCAGTGAAACGTATAATGTTTTCACCGACCGTTGGTGTGAGGCCAGTGTTGGCCGCCATGATATATAGTTACTGAGTGATAGGGGAAAAATAGTTAGAAAACTTTGCTAGCTCAATAAAAAAGTTAGGGTTTCAACAAATGGATGGCGCCATTTGATCAAGCATAAATTTATACCTGAGTGCGAGATGAATTGTGTCGATTCGTTACTCTCCGCGACTTGCGTAAGGACCCGTTATAGTGTATTGAACAAGTACAAGGGTGGTAGGAATCGGTGGTAGGAGATGTACAGTAATCTCCAAATGATGATGAATGTAGTCAGTGAATAGCGATGGAGGTGTATTATGAGGTGTTAGGGTATGAATAGTGATCATATCCTTGTATTTATAGTGACCTTCATTCACCTTGGTGGGCAAGTTTTACCACGTGTCATCATCTCATGGTTTTAATCGTACGGTTGAGTCACCATCTTGTGGTACTATTCATCGTACGGCTAAGTCATGATCTCATGGTTTTGATCGTACGGTGGAGTTACCATCTGGTAATACTGTTCATCTTACGGTTAGAATATGATCTTGATACTTTAGATTGTACGGCTGTGATTAATGCGTCCTGCGTGTGGGTCCCCTGTAATGACGTGGACCAATAATATGATGGGATGAAAACCCTTGTCGGCCCCTGGGCAGACCACCACTAATGTAGGTGGATTCCGTTATAAGGTTGTCCCCTGACAGGGGACATGAACCCTAGTGTAGTGGGCCCTGGCCAGAGTTCGTGGGATTTGACCATTGGGCCCTCGCTCGTGGGCCTTCCTGTTGCTTGGGTCCCCTGTCAACTGTGTTGCCTGTTCTTTTCCTCCTGCAAGTGGGCCTTCCTGTAAGTAGGAGCTGTCTGTTTCTTGGCCTCCTGCAAGTTTGGCCTGTTTGTTTTGACTTCAGGACTCATTTGCAATGGTACACGATTAATTATAAATCCAACCGGTTTTCTAGCGGTTCATTCTTTTTGAACCAAGGGAAGTATTACTTTAACATTTTACAGAGAGTTAAATTGGATATTTTAAGAATTTTTAGTAGTTATTTTCCGTAAGTGAACAAAATTATCTTGAACAAATAAAAAAAAGTAAGATGGTCAATACAAATGAAACGTAGAAAGTACGGGGTTTTAAGTTTGTTCCAATTTTAATATGGTAAAATTAAATAAATAAATAAAAAGTTTGGATGGATAAAAAAGTTCATTTCAAAAACACTAGTGGTCTAAATTGAATTTAATTAAAGTTTTGATGATTGACCGGTACCTCCAAAACTACCCCGTAACGAGCGAAATTTGAATAATAATCAGATTATAGCGAAATTTGAGCCTCACAAATCCCCCCTATCTTTCTCACTCTCTCACTCACACAGACATGCGGTTTCTTCAAGCTCCAGCTTCAGTATGTCTAAATTCGTCACAATCCTCAAACCCTCAATTTACAGGTAACCTTTTTCTTCTATCTCTCTAAAACTTCAATCTTGTTGCGCTAATTGCATATTATAATATAATCATTGTAGGTGTCAAGTTTGTGGATAATAAACGTATCCTTCTACAGTCATCAGCCAATACTACTTTTCTTCGTTCCGATTCCGAAACCACTGTATCACGTCTAACATGTAGGAAGATCAGATTGAATTCTGTTTCTGCTACACCTTCTTCTCTTGAAGGTTAATTTTGTATCATTATCTATATTGTATTTTCAAATTGCTGTATATTTGTTTTATTGAGCTAATATGCGAATGTTTACTGTGCTGTTTGTAGCTGATGCGTCGAGTTTATTAACTAGGGAAGCTGAGAACGATGTGTTAAAAGCGTTGGCTCAAATTATTGATCCGGACTTTGGGACCGACATTGTGTCGTGTGGGTTCGTGAAGGACTTGCTTGTTGATGACATTTCAGGAGAGGTGTTGTACAAAAGGAATTGATGTGATGAGTTCCATAGACTGGTTGTGTAAAGATCTGTGATCTCACTTGATGTTCAATTTTCTGTCTCAGGTTTCATTTCGATTGGAGCTCACTACACCAGCATGCCCAATCAAGGAAGTGGTAAAATCAAACACAATATTCAATTGTCAAATACTATTCTGTGCTTTCATTTAAAACTATCACCTTTGATTCCCTTTGATTCGTTAAATTGAGTTGAAAAATTATTATGACAATGAGCTTACTTGAAAATCATTATCTGCGGATAGTGTTTAATATGTTGTTGACATGAAATGAAGGGAATCTAACATCGTCCTTACGAAGGGCTTTTATTTTTTGAAAAAAAAAGTATTATACTTTTCATTAATGAGGATCAAGTACTAATAACTTGTTTGGTTGCAGTTTGAGAAGCAGGCAAATGAGGTGGTAGCAGCTCTTCCGTGGGTCCAAAACGTCAAGGTGACAATGTCGGCACAACCTGCAAAGCAGATTTATTCAGCGCAACTTCCTGCTGGATTACAGACAATATCAAACATAATTGCAGTTTCAAGTTGCAAGGTCACATACTTTCCAATTCAACATGTTCAGCTAGCTGCATTGACTGATTGACTAGTTTTTGAAAGTTTCAACATGTTACATCCAAAACCACTACTGCATTGACTACTTTTCTTTCTTGTAAATTTTATGATAAATGTAGATCTCTTTAAGCCTAAGTGCACTAATTGTTAATAAGTAATTATGTGAATGGGAAGTACACCGGGAAAGTAGAGATCAGACACAGTAGTAATTATACTTATCAAAGATTTACCTGAGCAGACACGAGTTTCTTTAGCAGCTGGACGATTAAAATATTAAACAGATAAACTATTAAGGGAGAAATTTCAAGAACAAACTAAAGATACAAACTATTTGACAAAGTGTGGGAAGACTGGTGCTAGGCTTCCACTTTGACTTCAAACCGTTCAATCAGGAAGTTTGATTGAGCAAGCTAAAGCCTTTTTACTTTTGAGAAGGTGGATTAACTCTCATTTTAGTTTCTTGTATATACGTAGAGTTCCTCATCATGGAAATCCCTAAATAATGAGTATACACTTATCCGAGTACATTCTAAGTTCAGTTCTAAATGGATGCATTAAGATCGAGGAAACTCTCGATTGTTAAGCCTTCCAATACGGAATCCTAAACTACCACACAAATTTTATAATGCTATTGATAATCCATCATTTTGCATTTTGTTACTTGTGACTTAATGAGTTGTAGAAGTTTGAAATTGAACACATTGTGCTTAACCATTCTACTAGGTGGCAAATCATTTGATGCTTGTTGACTGACCCTATTCAACTTTCTTTTGTTAAATTTTGGTGTTTCTATGCATATGTAATAACTGCAGGGAGGTGTGGGAAAATCAACTGTGGCTGTAAATCTGGCATACACGTTGGCTGGGATGGGTGCTAGAGTTGGTATCTTTGACGCTGATGTTTATGGTCCTAGTTTGCCGACAATGGTCTCTCCCGAAAATCGACTGCTTGAAATGGTAACCAATTCAAAATTATACTAATCCTTCTGTTAACACAACCAATGTATAATGGCAATACAAGCTTATTTAAAAACAACTTGTCAATCTGGTACGCCCAAAGATGGAATTATTTTGTGATTAAAAAAGTTCTTATGTTTAATGGATGCGTAACTGTTTTTATCTTTTAGAACCCAGAAAAGAAGACCATTATTCCAACAGAGTACATGGGAGTCAAGATGGTATCTTTTGGATTTGCTGGACAAGGGCGTGCAATCATGCGAGGTCCAATGGTTTCTGGGGTCATCAACCAACTACTAACTACTACCGAGTGGTATTATATTCTTCCTATTGTGTTAAACTTCCAAATGTAACTATAAATGAACTAAGTCTATGGTGTGCATGAAATGATCTTTAATATCTTCATCTTTTTCTTAAAATTCCCCCCATGAGTTTCCTTAAGAGTTCTCCCTAGCTTCAGATTTGAGTTGGTATGCAAAAGATAGCTAAAACACTAAAGCTTTTTCGGTTATATATGGTTCATAACTGTTAGGTGTCGCAGTCTGTGACAATCCTGCGATCATGTTGCAACTAGGTTGCGACCATGTTGCTATCCGACTCCGACCAAGTTGGGACTAGGCTGTGATCAGTCTGCGACTAGGCTGCGATCAGGAACCCAAAATTTCCGAACATTCCATTTTTTTTGAGTCCATGGTAGGCACATCGCAAGCTGGGACAAGCTTCATTATTTTCCCTTTCTCGATGCGTTTAGCTCCACTTTCTGCTCGATTCCAGTCCGTCACTTTGGCATGGATAACAAATATAAAGCAATTAAGAATCAAAATCGCGTCATTTACTCAAACCGACTCGAATGAGAAGGATATCACCTCTTAGGATATGTTTATATTAGGTGATATTAGTGTACTACTGCCTACTTTTTAGATCATAGAGTATAAAAGTTGTAGCTACTTCATATATTTGAACAGGTTTTATATATATGACCAATGTATGTTTGCAAATAAACAGGGGAGAGCTTGATTATCTTGTTATTGACATGCCCCCTGGAACCGGTGATATTCAACTCACCTTATGCCAGGTACTGCTTCTAAACCCAGGCAGTATAATACCATATGCTATTTTTCTAAGCTTCAAAGGTAGTCCAATGGATAATATTTGTTTTCTTAATCATAACTTGCACTTACAGGTGGTCCCTCTAACTGCTGCTGTTATAGTAACTACTCCTCAGAAGCTTGCGTTCATCGATGTTGCGAAAGGAGTCCGTATGTTTTCAAAACTGAAGGTGTGTACCCCTGAGATATATGATTTTAATATAACTTTCCTAAATGTAATCATCCCAACCTCTATACATGCTGTCAGGTACCATGTGTCGCTGTTGTTGAAAACATGTGCCACTTTGATGCGGACGGGAAACGATTTTACCCATTTGGTAGAGGATCTGGCTCGCAGGTAAGGAACCCTTAGCCAAATTATATTGGAAGTGGCAAGATGGGCAGCTGGGTTGGGTTGGTAATGGGTCAGAATACTTTGGGTTGAAACGTTTCATTTTTAATGCCGGTTGGGACAGTTTTGGTTGACTATTCTGTCCATTCCAAAAAAGATTAATGAATGTGTAATTTATGTTTAACAAACAGTAGTATTATTGTAAGGATTCAAATCGCTGAATAAAAGCGAGATAGGAGGTTGCTCTATAAGCATGTCAACGAAATACAACCATGTTTTCTTAGTAACCTCAATCCATTGTGGCTGCAGGTTGTGGAACAGTTTGGAATCCCTAATCTATTCGACCTTCCAATCAGACCAACTGTAAGTAGGATCTTCAATTACCAAAGAGATTTAACAACTAATACAAAATGTTTGTAATATAATAATTTAATATTAACTTTTCTTTATATATATGCTTGCATTTCCATTTCTACAGCTATCTGCTTCTGGGGATAGTGGAATGCCAGAAGTGGTAGCTGATCCTCAAGGCGAAGTCGCTGAGATCTTCCAAAACCTAGGAGTTTGTGTGGTACAACAATGTGCGAAGATCCGCCAGCAAGGTATGCCTATTTCTCCTTATTTCTGTTATTAGATGTCAATATTCTACCAGAAATTACTTAAAATAAAAAACACTCCTTTTCAGTATCGACCGCTGTGATGTATGACAAGTCTATCAAAGCGATCAAGGTGAAAGTGCCTGATTCAAATGAAGAGTTCCTTCTAAACCCTGCAACTGTTAGACGAAACGATCGCTCAGCCCAAAGTGTGGTATATAATCTCATATACTGTTTTGCTATATTTTTAAAACTTACGATGAGCATAATTATGACTATGAATAGAAATGCAAAAGATGAGCATAATAAGAACATAATACTGTATATAAACCACTTTGAGATTTGTTGGATTTTTACTCCCTGTGATGTAGAGCTTAAGGTTGAACACCAATTTGGATGAGTGGACATCTTTCATATACACTCAAAGAACCATTCTGATGTTATTATCGAAATATTTGGTCAATTTTAATTGGTCATCGTAAATGTCTTGGACAGGATGAATGGACTGGTGAGCAAAAATTGCAGTATGGTGATATTCCAGAAGACATAGAACCCGAAGAAATCCGACCCATGGGAAACTATGCAGTTTCAATTACATGGCCAGATGGATTTAGCCAGGTACTTCGACTTTCTGATAGGAATTATTTACCCATTTCAGGTCATCTAACACTTTCAGTTTGTGGTAACCTCTGATGGAAATGGAACCACAAAATATAAAAATGGTCAAACAAATAGAAGCTTACACTATTTGGAGTGGTGTGATAAGTTGGGAATTCAGCGTTACATATGTCAAAACTAATGTGAAAAAGGGTAATTTGGAGGGTAACCCTGACCCCCGTACCATATTTCAATGGTACGCGTCCGCTCCACCCGTAAGGAGCATCAACGCCGGGCAAATCATCTGTCCACAAATCACCCACATATGCTGAGGCACGGATTTGAACCCCTGACCTATAGGTCACACATGTGAAGTCTGGGCGTTTACAGTGACGATACCACTTGAGGCAATGCCCAATTGGTTGTCAAAACTAATGTGAGCTTAATCCAAATCCTATGAACACTTGAAGTGGTGCCAAATTAGCATTTTCCTTATTGAACAGTCGTGTTCTTTACGTAGGATGGAGATATGTTAGATAGGTTCTAACAGATGATAGAGAAACTTATATTTCAAAGAGGAAAATAGTACATTTCATAATGCCTTATTAGGCGTAAAGCGGCAACAGGTCCTTTATATAGGATGCAGATATTTTTAGCAGTTTGCCAAAATTAAAATTTATACGATATTGAAGTTTTCATAAGATAGAAGAAATTTGTAGAAAACTATAAATTTTGGAGAAATTGGAACCATAAACAATGATATTTTGCTTTGGTCTGTGGCGTGTTGAGATCTTTTCATGGATTGGTCACGGGTCCTGTAACTCATCCAAGATCAGAACCTATGATCATTTTCACACATATCTGCGAATTCCCAATGTTACTAAATGTCATGCCTAGTTATTCAATCTATATGTACTAGTTCTTCACCTGTTAGATGATGAAGTTTTTTTGATACAATGATGTTTCATGTTTTCTTTTTATTGCTTTTGTGCTATGCAGATTGCTCCCTACGATCAGCTACAATCAATGGAACGGTTGGTTGATGTACCTCAACCCATACCTGCATAGGTAAGCAGCTGCCAACTGGCTCAACTCTAAGTCCTTAAGCCTTTATACGACACGAGAAACCTAGTACTTGTGCACACACACATGTGACATAGTGTAATACTCATGAATTTAAACCGCATTTTGTAAATTTTCTTCCAGAACAGATGAAATTCAGGTAGATATTAGAAGCCCAGAGGATTCTTTGAATGTTGGAGAGTTAAACCAGCAACATACGTGACATGAATGCTGCGAACACAGATTCCATTTGGATTATTTAAATGTTCGATATGTACATATATTTGTCTTCGTAGCTCCAAATAGTGTACTATCAGAACGCCCACACAGTTCACATCATTGCTCATGGTTCATGTATATGTGAATTCGTATACAAGCATCTGACATGTTGAGAATCAAGTTTCATCAATGTACGGATTAAAGTTGACTAGCTTCCACCATTCGTTAAACCGACTAATTAGAGGTGATACTTTCAATTCATTTACGTAAAATGTGTTAATTTCGGTTATATTAGAACTTAGAACTTAGTTCGCTAAATATAAAATGGGCTAAACAGACAGATAGTCATCCATACCGTATTTAAATGCTCACAAGCTCTTAAACTACCTTACTCAAAGATATCATAATAATGATAAAATTCCAATGTTAACCATGATTAACACATCAACAGTTTATTACTTAATATTATAATAAAATAATATACATTATTTAATTATTATAAAACTGGAAAAAACAACATCTATGGCTATTTTCAAAGAGTTATGGGATAAGCATGGCAATTTTGTCGCATTCTTACATAGAATTGGAAGTCAACTGTTTTGATACATGCATTATGCTTATATTATGTATTCTGTATAACTTGAATAAATGTCTGTTTACTACTTTTGGTCATCGACGAAATAAGACAATAAAGATTATAGTTGCTACTTTTGTATCTCGTGAGCCACCACAAAGCTCTCCTAACATAACAGAGCGTTTTTTGTCTGATTCAAATGTACGTGACGATAATCGTGGATCTCCTTGCCACCTTGCCATAGTCTATCAAATGGCCGAAAACTCGACCATGGTTAAATCGAAATTCGTTTTTAACATTGGACCAAAAGTCGCAAGGTAAGATATCCCAAGTCTCTATTAACATATATGTTAATGTACAGAGAGTCACATTATTCATCTCATTGTTTGCACATCTACTAGCTAGATACTTTGAATACATGTATTTTACGATGGTCCCACTTTTCGAGTGATGACTTCGATTGTTTAAAGTTACGAGCTTATTTTCCACACAAAATTGTGTGCATCACTTTCATCACATGAGTCATACTTAATTAATTATCATTATTAATTATAGGTATTTCTGTTACAATGACCAAAAGAAAAGGAGACACGTAACAAACTTGAAAGATCAATTAAGGCCCAATGAATAATGAAATTACAATATAATTAAATAAAATCGACCACGGGCTCTGATTCTCTCATAAATTACGCTTAACTACAATTACGACTACAATCTCTATCCGAATTCGTAAATGTTTGCGCATAAAACTAGAATATCACAAATTAATAGCCAAACTTTTTACGGAGTATAAGTCAATCAAGGATCGTTGACCTAGCAATATCGGGAGTACTCCGACGTCAATTCCCTTATACTTTTTTATAATAATAATAATAATAATTATTATTATTATAATAACAACTAACACCAACCGTCTAATAAATGATCTCACCTATCTTGTGATACAACCAATCAAGGCGATATATACTTGTCATAAATCACAAAAGGTCTCCAAACACATTTATTTCGAAAAGTCAAATTATTACGCACACAAAAAGCGCTAAAAAGGTCGAGTACAGTCTAATTTAAGAGCCTGGTCAGTGACATGCATAAAATGGTTGTACTAGTGGTTGTACCTTAATCAAACTTCAGGGGGACAAGTGTAACACCAGCCAATTTAGGACTAGTAATTAGTGCCTAATAAGATGTTAATACATGTAATTAGTTCTGTGTTAGGCTAATTAATGTATCGAATTATATATTGTTGAATATATACGAAAATGCGATTTGGTTAAATCGTACGCAATTTAAATCAAATGTATTTCGATTCAATTTAATACGGACGTTGGTGACCAATTTTATTAAATAATGTTGTTATATCAAAAATATTATTATGATAATATTTCGTATTCATTCGTATCGTGCAAACAGAACCTACACAATTTAAAATATTAAAACGCGCAAACTAAACAAACAAACTTACATTTTATAACTCAAATATAAATTAAATTGTAAAATATTTAAATAAAATATCGCGTAATAATTTGTATTTTAAAACGTACCATTTAATATGTAAAATAATTATTTAACGTCTAAACGACGGAGTAAACGAACACCACACGGAGCGGGAACGCGGGGCGAAAAATGGGAGCTTAACCTCCCATTCCCCACCATTTTCTTTCTCATTTCTCTTATCACTCTCTCTCTCTTACACTCTCTTTCTTTCTTTTCTCTAACCACCACCACCTCCAAAATACTCACAAAATCACCAAATAAACATACTAAACGCACTCGGATCATAGCATCGCTTTGGAGAAAAACGACCACGACACCACGATCTATCATCCTATCTTTTCGGATTTTTGATCCGACACTTTGTAAGTTTCCGACAAATCCCGAAATCTCTCGTTTTTAAATGTTTTCACTTGTTAGTAGTTTGTAACAACTCATAATGTCCATAAAAGGGTTGGGTAAAAACATTGGACCGAACGGTGGCCGGGAAACTCGTTTTCAACACAAAATCCGGCCAACAGCCCGTAACGTCGCATCTGGCCTGGAGCCTTTGCGACGTCGCGTATAACGTCGCACAGAAATCAATAACGTCGCCTTAGCGACGTCGCACATAACGTCGCATTGAATTATGAAGTCGCACATAGCGACGTCGCCTACTACGTCGCTAGAATCAACAACGTCGCGTATAGCGACATCATCCTTAACGTCGCATTAAATTGCGAAACGTCGCCTTTAGCGACGTCATGCTCAACGTCGCAATCCTTACCTGCGACGTCGCACCCAACGTCGCACAAACCAGAAAACTCAGATTTTTACTAAGTGTTGAGAGCTAAAATTTTAACACCTGATTTTACCAAAATTCGGATCCAGATGCGTTTTTCGTCAAAGCAATATAGTAGGAATAAAAATTTTCCAAGCTGACCTGGCAGCTCGACCCCAGCCAGGGGCTCTGCCCCTTGGACCCCGCCAGGGGCTGCCGCCCCTTGGACCCCGCTACCAGGGGCGCTGCCCCTGGACCCCCGTACTTAGATTCCGTAACGGCTTCTAAAACACAATCAAAACACATTTTTCAAGTAAAACGCCACGAAATCAAAATAATAATAGTTGAGATTATTATTACAAATCCGTCACCAACGGGCCGTACACTTTTCAAACACTTAAACGTATCAACCAAATAGTGGAGATTTGGACATTATAGTTGAATGAACAACTACAATGGTGATCTTTTGAGATACCCAATCATGATTATAACCATCGCGTGTCGTGGACACCCTCAGGTTACAAGTCTTTGGACTTCATACTCGGCTGATCAACTTACGTTTGTTTAAACACTTTCAGACTCAGGTGAGTCTCATAGCCCATCTTTTACTGTTTTACTCAGGGGTGCGATATATTGCTCAACTTTTACATGTGAACGCAAGTACAAACATTTCATATACTACATGAGTTTTTCGAAACTAATCATTTAAAGTCCTCCGTCAGCATAGTTGTTAATACGTTGTAGCGTGAATATTAGTATATGGTACCATATAGGATTGACCCACCTCGTCCGGGTTAGCAAGCACTAACCGGGTAAACGGACGTACTAATATTTGGGAAGACGAATGTGGATTAGGCATTCGTGGAGGCACCTCGCCCGGAATTCTCTATAGGGGACCCGGCCCTCGAGTTAAGCTCAACTATGTGCTCATGGCTGTATACACGATTACTATCATTTAATTGCTGGATGCAATTCATTATTTAAATCTTGCGGTTCATACTATATTAACTGATTTCAAACCTGTGAGCTCACCAGCTTTTAGCTGACCTTTTAGCATATATCGCAGGTACCAAGCAGTATGATGTTTCTGCTTCAGGACTTTAGCTCGAGTCAGCATACAGAAGATTGAGATTTTCTGGCATTAGTATATTTTGTACAAGTACTTATGTACTGAAATCTCCTTTTATTTAAACTCGAGCTATGTAAAGCTTTAAATGTTGTAAACATTCGATTATCAATATATTTTGTTAAAACAACGCATATAGAGTCGTTTACTGTATATCTTTGTGCTTTGTTATTGATTAGTAACACCCAAATCAAGCTTCCGCAAATCATCAAATTTGGGGGTGTTACAACAAGGAATATGTTATTTTCATAATACATATGTTTATGTATGTCCTAACATCTTAATGGTAGCCCTTATGGCTCTCGTTATCAATTTCATATAATTAATACAGTATTATAGGTAGTAAATTTGTATATATTATGTGAATATGAGAGCCAACGAGACAAAAACGATGTTTACATGTGCAATTTTGTATCCCCACAAATAGAGATGAGCAAAACAGTCTAAAACTGAAACTAGTTCTAAACCGAACTGGAACCAGTCCTAGAAAAGACTGGACTGGAAAAAGACTGGATTGGTCCTAGGAATGCCTGACAGTCCTAATTCAGTCATACTTTCAATCAGAATACTGGTTAAAAACTGGACTGAAATATGTATAAGCTGATTAAAAACTGAAACTAGTTTAAAACTGGTAAAAAGACTGAAATATATTATAAGCTACTTACGTTTATTTATTGCCTTTTCACTTTTTTCTTTCCTTATAAAATTTAAATTTTCAAGTATATAATATTTGATGCATTTTTATTTCTTTATCTATGAACTTTTGTTTCTTTTCACATCATCAATCTCAATTAAATCCATTTTAATTTAATCGTACTTCACATTTATTGATTTTTTCTATTGATTTTTTGATTTTGCACCATGAAATATGAAGTTATATTATTCGTCAAAAGTTTTTTGTTAACAACTATCAATAAAATCTCGATTAAAAAATAAATAAAAGTTCAAATTGTAAGTATTGACAAAATTATCGACCATGAAAAAAAAAAGACTGGAAATGACTGAAACTGAACTAGGACTGGACTGAAATTATAAGAAAAACTGGACCAATCCTAAAAAAAACTGATTTTTAATTTTTTTTGTTAAAAAATTGGACTGTTTTAAACTGGACTGAAATCAGTTTAAACCGGTATTTACTCATCTCTACCCACAAACATCTCAATATTAAATCTTAAATTTAATATATGAATAACCTGATGATATCATCAAAATTACAATTAGCTAATAGGATTGTTTGATTTTTTCAAATTGACTAAAATTAGAAAATGATGACATCATATATCATTATTACAAAATCTACTAAAATAATGCAATTATATCATCATCATCATTATAATTATAACAAATATATAATAAGTATTAAAATAATAGTGGAAACTTTTGATAAAAGTAGCAAGTATAATGAAATGTAACACATTACAATCAAAAATATTATTAACCGTGTAACTTAGCTGGCGTCCCATTCATATATGCTACCACGTGACAACCACATAAAGTCTCACATCCAAAAATTACATACAATTCACAATACATTGAAAGTATACACAAATTAAATGTTTTTGCTCATACACAAAGTAGATTTTCAGTCATAGTTTATTACATTTCAAGATAACTACCCCTTAATAAAAACATAAATATTTACAATACTCTAATGTTTATTTTTGAAACTACTAAACCACTTGCACTCGTGACAGGTAGTCGTGAGACAACTGCGAGTCATTCTATGATTGCTCGCAGTGCTAATTGTTATGACTACTATCTAAACCCACTATTTTAAGTGAATTGGTTGTACTAGCTCCGGCTGGGAGATTGTATTATTTTTGGAGTAATAAAGTTTCCTTTTTTTGTGATAAAAAAAATAAAGGAAAAAGGAAAAAATGAATTAAATATTAAAGTGGCCCCCTCAATTTCCCTTTCCTCAATCCGTCCAAAACATGTCGACGAGTCTACGACAACTCACTAAGTTACTCCGATCTGTAGTTCATCATCAAGCCACGATATGATGAGCATGTACGCCGTACGCGTACCAATCCAAGTGGTCTTACTAGTCATGTTTCCATATGCTTTTGTGAACAAATAGAAAACCAACTTCAAACTTGTTGGAAAGGCAATTTCTATACTGATATAAGTAGTTTTTTTTAGCCTTATTCATCCTTTGAATTTTCCAAAAGAATTAATTAGAAGATAAATTTAAATACAACCATCACTTCAAGGTCTAAACACATACCTTAAAAGCTTCTAAAAAAAAAACTCGTAAAAGCTACTCACCAAACACGGAAATATCTTGGTCATTGTTACTCTTTATCATCAGCAATTCATGCAACATACTTAATTTACATATTATAATTAGTAGGGTAAATTACCTAAAAAGGTAATTAATTTGTCAAAATTTGACAATAAAGGGAATATGATTTTAGTCGATGCCTAAAAAGGACTCACATTTCAAAATCGTGCCATAAAATGATTTAAGTTGTCAAAAAAGTTCAATTAAGGGTAAAAATTACTGTTTCATTTTAAAACGTGCCATAAAAGGATTTAGTATTTTGAAATCGTCTCATAAAAGGATTAAACATTTTAAAATCGTGTAATAGAAGGATTTAACACTAAAAAATGAAATTCGGGTTTAAACATTCAAAAAGTAAAATTAGTGTTTATATCGTATGTTTTCTAGGTCAAAAATGTCACATATTAATTAAATATTTGAGATTTAAGTTCCGCATTAGCTAAAACCGATCAAAAATTAAAATATAAAAAATGTAAAAATAATTACACATTTAATTAAACTTTTTGACAACTTAAATCCTTTTATGTCACGATTTTGAAATGTGAGTCCTTTTTGAGTATCGAGAAAACTCATATTCTCTTTATTATCAAATTTTGACAAGTTGATTACCTTTTCGAGTTATTTGCCTATAATTGGTAATGCAAGTTTACTCGTTGAAAGTACCGTGAAATAGCACTCCCCAAGTAAATCATCCCACATAACATGATTTAAGTCGATACATGAATTACCAAAAGTAGTGGACGAAATTGTTGCGTTAAAGAATATACCCAAAGTCGATAACATAACCACAATTCCATAATAGTCGATAACATGAAAATACCAAAAGGGACATTTATATCGATGTCACTGAAAACCTGAGCAACGACAATATTAACATAACAAGTCATTTTTATTTGCTATTTTAATCAGTAGGCCAATAATAGCCCCACACAATTCAATTCAGACAAAAAAATAAAATTGAAATTGTCAAACTAAATATTTGCCCCTAGTTTGGATGTGCGTAGATGCGAACCATTCTAGGTCCTAGATTTCTTTATGATATTTAAAAGGAAACTGATAACGTATACTCTAAGGGCTTTCGTCAAGATGTTAGGACATGTATAAAAATATTCTCCGTATGTATAAAAATATGTACTTTGAAAATAACATATTCTACGTCTTCCTGAATTAAAAAAAAGTTTTTCTTATACCTTTTATAGTAATAATTATACTTAACGATTCGAAGATTATTCCAGTTGTTAGGTCACTATAGTTTATAGATAATAGTTATGCTTAGTGAAGTCTTGAAGATACCTATTGTTATTAGAACTACAACTATATATAGGGTAAGATTGAAACGAGAACCACAAAAAGGTACAGAATTGCGAAAATTTTATGATTACATTGTTTGAGAAGAGTTCAATTGAAACCATTTATTTTGTATGAGAATGGGGGAACCAACCACAATATGCCATGTGTCACTTTTTCTCTCTCATCCACGTTTTTAAAAATTAAATATCTCACAAACGACAAGTCGAAAAATCATGAAAATTGCACCATATTTTTCAGCGTTTTATCCTCTTCGATTTGCCGTCCATCAAGGCATACTTCCGAAGAACTTTTTTTTTTTCATTTTTTTGGTGGGTTTTACATATTAGTAACACATGTGTTAGTGATTGATTATACATTTGATTTAGGGTTTAGGGTTAGGGTTTAGAGTTAGGGTTTAGCAGGGTTTAGTGTTAGGGTTTAGCAGGGTTTAGGGTTTAGTGCGATTTAGGGTTTAGAGTTTTATAAAGCGTTTAGGGTTTAGGGTTTGGGGTTTATGGGTTAGGGTTTAGGGTTTAGGGTTGGGAGTTTGGGGTTTCGTCCCTAAACCCCAAACTCCCAACCCTAAACCCTAACCCCTAAACCCCAAACCCTAAACCCTAAACGCAACACTGTAACACACGTGTTAGTAATGTGAAACCCACTAAAAATAATGGAAAAAAAAACTTGTCGAAAGTATGCCATAATGGACGGCAAATCGAAGAGGATCAAACGCTGAATCTAATGATGCAATTTTCATAATTTTTCGATTTGTCGTTTGTGAGATATTTAACTTAAGGGGTAAATGTGTTTTGTATTCTCTTTGTACACATGGCACCATATCATTGGTTCCTCTATTCTCACACAAATTTTTAGTCTCATTTGAACCTTACCCTACATTGTTTTTATACATGTTATTATGTAAACACAAGTTCACAACAAATTACATATAAAAGTTTTTTAATGTTCATATTATTGACAAACAAAAGTTAAAAATAAAAAAATGCATGTTAAATTGTAAAATATATGAAATGTTCACATGTGCACAAATCAAATGTGAACATGTGAACGAAAAAAAAAACATAAATTTAATTTGAGGTTTTCTCAAACTATTTACTTTTAACCTTAGTGTACATCAACATTCGCATGTGATTGACTCATTAAATATGTGAAAATCCCTACGATTCAAAGGTTCTCGCAATTCTGTACCTTTTATGGTTATCATTTGAACCTTTGACTAAAAGTTGAGATGGTCTACCCTACTTAGTCCTTACACTCAAAATATAGTTGTCCTAAAATCTCACACCTATAATATTGTGGGTTTTATTGCAAGAATATTCTTAAGAGGATTTTGGTTATATAAAAAATAATCAACGTTTCCTTTTATATTTTAAAAATATACGCGATATTTGTACATTGTTAATCCTGTTTATTAAATGTTTTTTGGGTATATAGGAAAAGTTGAGATTCAGTTTATACACATCATTTGCTATTGAAAAAAAAAAAAAAAAAACACTGTTACCGAAATTTTAAAAAAGGAATACACATTAACATATGACAAGTTAGACGATTGCCTTTTAATATAAAATTTATCATTGTTATTGGCCGCGTCCTTAGAGCACACCGTGTGGCCCCAAATTTTTCACCGTTTTCCAACGAGAACGCCGTCGGACGGTGTTCTGCCGCACCGGGATGACGTTCCCGACAACGTTCTCATCGCCGTTCCCGAGCAACGTCCCAAATCAGACGCCGGACAAAGCAACGTTTTCCTTTTTATTTTGTTTTGTTTTTTAGCCATGTCAGATTATAACTTTTTTTTTTAAAGTAGCCGTTTATGACAGTTGTAAAAAAAAAAAATATTTATTTTTAAACTTATACATTTACCTATTCAAACACAACCTCTCCCACACTTCAAACCACAATTCAAACACACTCAAAAACTCTTTCACATAAACACATTCAAAAACTCTTTCACATAAACACATTCAAAAACTCTATATAATTCATCCCACTTTCTTCATCATGTCGAACAACCAAAACAACCCGAACAACCCGTACCACTTACAATCCACTTGGAACCCGTTCACGGGCGAGTGGCAATCCTCACAACCGCAACAAATTCCACCATCTTCAAACCCACAAATGCAAGGTTTTGCGTCATACGCTTACAACCAAAATCAACCATACAATCCCGTATAAAATCAACAACCACGACCGATGCAACCACCACCGCAAATGTCACCCAATGAATATTCTCAATTTCAAATGTAGCGTCAAAGTCAACAACAACCCGCCGTCAAATCCGTTGAAGAAACCAACCCGACACCATCTTCATCCGAAAAAACCAAAGGAAAAAAGTCCAAAAAAGGTTCACCGGCCAAAACAAAAAAAGTCATTCCAAACCGTAACATTTGGCTACCGGTGGAACAGCTTCGTTTGGCGAAAAGTTAGATTTCGGTATCCGAAAATTCCAACCGTGGAATTGACCAACAAGGTTCTTCGTTTTAGTATCTTGTTATGGATTCCTTGTGACACTCCGCAAATTTCGACATAATTACGTACAGTAATCACATGCATGTTTTAGGCTAATTCCCTACTAAAATGAATTCACACTATTTTTATGAGATAAGTCTAGCAAAGCCCAATAAATTAATACGTGAGGTCTTACTTAGTTTGTAATTATTAGTAATTACGCGCGAAACGATCGGACAGAGTCCGACACAATATACGACGTTGGTGAAAATATTTCTATAAATAACGTAAATCTATTTTTTAGAAGTTATTTATCATATATTATTATTTTGCTTAAATAATACACGAAAAACATAGACGTTTTGCTTAAAACGTCTCAAACGCAACGAAAACGCACGAATCGAATTCGGCAACAAAACGAAACTCAATAAATATTTCGACAACCAAAAATAAAGTATTTTAACAATACTTCGATGAAAATAATCCCAAATATATTGTCAATTAAAGCGACACGAGAAAACGTTAGGCGATTTAACGAATTAACAAAATAATGAACGAACGAACACTAAACGCAACACAGTCTGGAAACTGAGGATTAACAATCACAAACTCCCACCCATGGGCCACCCAAGACCAGCCACCCCCTTTTCCCCTAACCAAACTTCATGCAAACTCCTCTTTTCCATAAACCATTCAATGTACATGCATTTCCTCACTTCCTACATCACACACACTCCCCTATTTCCTCTCAATTCCCTCTCTAACCACACTCTCTCTCTCTCTAAAAACGAATTTGGTTCAGTCATTACACCACTTACAACCACCCAAGACCAACACAAGTCCATCACATCACCACCATAAACCACCATACAACCACCACTCAAATATTCATCATTTTGCAAGGAAATCAAGCTCTACATCCTTCTTTCCTTCTCCCCAACTTAATACTTTGTAAGAAAACTTAATCTTCATCTAGATTTACTTTAATAACATGTTATTAAGTTCACTCAACAAAGTTATGCTAAGAACTTACTTAAAAAGACCTTTTCCTAACAAAGAAAGTCATAAAAATGCAACTTTTGTTTGTGTCTAGAATATAACACGACATGGATCAGGTCATAACTCACTCATTTCTTAATGAAATTGGACGTTTTTATAGTCAAAAATCAAGTTCCGAAAGTAACCTTTCCAACCCCGCAAACCTCATATTTTTCTAAGTTCTTTTACTATTTTTAATATTTTTTGTGAATTACATAGATAATCTGTCCTATAAAGTCAGAAAGTTTAGTCTTGTTGTTTTGACCATATCTCGAACTACACAGCTCCAAACGACTTGAAACCACCTCCAAAAGTTCACAAATTTTATTGTCTACAAGTTTCTTGTTGACCAATTTTTCTGAAAACCTATGGATTTTGCCCAGAAATTACGATTTCATGCATGTGTCCAAATCTGACCTTAGAAAGTAAATGTAATTATTAAAAATAGTAAGACTTCTCTATAATTCATGTAAAATTTACTGAAGATAGATATTATATGGGAGAACAACTTAAAATTTTGTTGGATTTGATTGTGGGCTGTAGACTTTTAGAAAAATCCGACAAGTTGATACATTTTCTGGAAAATGTAAAAGTGACTGATTTTGGGTAACTTATGAAACCGACACTTATGGACTTGCTATAAAGGGAAAGACTGACTTTTTATGACCCATGAATATATTTAAGGTTTGGGTAAAAGTCTTGGGTCAAACCGAGAAGGTTTGACCGAGTCAACAAAAACGGGCCTCGGTTTCGAAAACGTCAAACTTTCTATTTTTAGAAACTTACTATTTTTGGAAAGAATAGTAAACAAAGCGGGTTTGGTGACTTATTAAGTGACTTTGACTAAAAATGAGATTTGAAAACATAAATCGAACGAGAAACCGACACTTAGAATTTTGGACCAAAAATTGAAACTTTATTCTCACTAAGTATTCAACTTGCGTAATGTAACACCCCCAAATTCATGGTTCGGCGGAAGCAAGTTTTGGGGTGCTACCATCCGAATATCACAAACATAAGATAATATAGCAATCGACCTCTAAATGAGACGTTGCAAAACGGTTTCATTTCCATATGATTTAAATGTTTGAAAACTTAATGTTTTCGTATACAAAATGTGGTTCTCTAGAGTCCGCGCGTATAGCGGGAGATTCTATTACATAATCAAAATATACAAAAGATAATGCTAAGAATCTCCGTTAATGCAGTTATGTTGAAATCATGCGACTCTAGCTATGTCCGGGAGTAATCCTACTCCGTAAGTGTACCTGAGAATACATGCTAAAAGGGTCAACACGAATGTTGGTGAGTCTCACAGGTTTGTAAGTAATGTCAGTTTTTGAACACAAGATTTCATCAGTAGTGCCCGTAGGCGTAAATCAAGTATTTGCAATCCAGCAAATGTAAAATAAGTAAGTTATACCGTTGCCATGAGGCTCATAATCGAAGCTTAACCCGTAAGTAATAAGTTGCTCCCGTGACATGCTCGTAACTGAGCAAGCATAAGTAACGAATAATAGTCGCCCGTTTATACAGTACGGTTCGTGGTAGCGCTACTACCCCGGGCGGGGAGGGTCATTTCCCTAATGGATCCATTAACTAGTGTTCGCGCTTAAGTCCATAACTAACGATATATGATGGAGAGACTTCAGTAGAAAGTAAGTAACTCATGCAATCCCGTATAGTAAAATGAATAGTTCGTACTTGTGTTCAAGAAAAGCAAGCAATGTATCTCACCCCGTATGTAAAACAGTAAAAGTGGGGCTGTAAGACTCACCTGAGTCTTGAAGCGTTAAATCAATAAGCGTGAGTGATTAGCCGATTAATGATTGTCCGAAGACTCGTAACCTGAAGGTGTCCACGACACGCGATGGTTATAAACATGATTGGGTATCTCAAAAGATCACCCTTGTAGTTGTTCGTTCAACTAGAATGTCAAAATTACTACGATTTGGTTGTTTGATTCGAGTTTTGAAAACGTGTACGGCCCGTTGGTGACGGTTTGGAATAGTAATCTCAAAGTATTATTACATGTTTCTTTGTATTGTATAAGTTTTTGTAAGTGTTCGACGCTTAGATGGAAAAGTGATTACAACTTTTAATGACGGGGGTCCGGGGGCAGCGCCCTTGGTAAGCGGGGTTCCAGGGGTGGCAACCCCTGGCGGGGTCCAAGAGGCTGGCCCCTGGTTGGGGTCGAGGTGCCAAGTCAGCTCAAAAATTTTTTATTTATACTACATTGCTTTGGTGAAAACGCATCTAGGATTTGAATTTGGGTAAAATCAAGTGATAAATTACAGGTCTCGGTACTTAGTAAAAACTGAGTTTTCAAGGTCTTGTCTCCTGCGACATTAGGTGCGACGTAAGGCATGATGTCGCAGGTCATGACTGCGACAATGATCGTGGCGTCGCTAAGTGCGACTTTCGCAATTTAATGCGACTTTAAATGTTATGTCGCTATATGCGACGTTGTTGGTTTTTGCGACGTAGGGGTCGATGTCGCTATATGCGACTTTAGCAACTAAATGCGACGTTGAGGCTGATGTCGCACAATACGACATCGTGAGAGGTTTTGCGACATTGTATCTGATGTCGCAATGTCGCTGGGACAAATGCGACATCGGCGTCTGATCAGGTCCAGGTGGCCGAAAAAATGGCCGGACGACTTCCGTTTGGTCCGAAACTTTTACCCAACCCATATTTGGACATTATAAGTTGATACAAACCGCAAAAAAGTATTATAACAAGGATTTAAGCGTTTTCGAGAATTTGTCAGAAATTTACAAGTTCGCGCGAGGAGAATCCGAAAAGATGGAAATGTAGATCGTGTTGCGGTGGTTCTTTTTCTCCAAAGGGCCGAGGTGGTTCGGTGGTAGTTTTTGGTGGTTTAATGGAGGTGGTGGTGTGGTGGATTTGAGAGAGAAAAAGAAGGGAAGAAAGAGAGAAAGAGAGGGAAATGGGGTGGGGAGGTGGTGGTCCTCACCTCTTGTTGGCTGATTTTCGGGTGGGGTCCACGGGTGTCGGCTTCACCTGTAACACCTGCATAATTAGGATAATTAATTATGCCTAATTATTTGTAACTAGTTGTAATTAGTATGTAATAGGACTAATTACAGGCTCTATTTGTATATATATAAGGTGATTTATATATATATATGTGTGTACTTACGCGATTTGGTTAAATCGTACGAATCAACCGGACGGAGTCCGGCACAGTTTACCTGGACGTTGGTGACAGAAAATTACCTAAATAATGAGAACGTATTTTATTATATAAAATACACAGTGAACGAACATTATTTATATTATCGCGACGACATTTTAAACAACTTAACAAAAATGTATCAAACGCGAACCAAATAATTTAAATATCTCGACAAATGTTATTATTATGGTATTTTTATTTAAATACTCCAGTTACATTTTAAAAATATAACGGTTTGGTTAAATACTAAAAACAAACGATTAATCGATTAGGACACGAAGTAAATACTGGGTTTTGATTAGTGTTTCCCTCCCCTCCTTTTTTGGGATCAGCCACCAACACCCCCACCCTCACTCTTTTCTCTTTCATTTCCATTTTTCCAAAAAAACACACACACACCAAAAACACTCTCCTCAAATTACTACAAAATTTCGGATTTACAAACCAACCCACGAAGTTTACATATTCGGAATCACCATCACGAGTGGAGCAAGAATATCAAAGCCGTTTCCATCATTTCATCCTCGATCTAGCTCGATTTGCAAAAGTAAGAAATTTCTAAAATCTTTGATCTATTCAATTTGATGTAATGTTTTGACGAAATATTGTGTACACAACATAGCTATAACCTAAACAAAGAAGAAAACACGACTTTACAGCTCAAAAATGGGTTAGATTTGCGTTTTTGGTCGAAAAATCTCGAAATCCGAAAGTTTCTGGGCTGGTGTTCATCTTTGTGACACAACGCTTGTGTCGCATACTATGTCGCATAACGCCTGTTATGTCGCATCTTGTGTCGTACCAAACCTTTAGTGTCGTAACTCTTGCGACACAATATTGTGTCGCACTCTATGTCGCATATTATGTCGTATTTTTATACGACACAACCCTTATGTCGCTATTGAATTAGCATCGCAAGTTTTTGCGACACAACCACTGTGTCGCAGAGCTCTTGTGTCGCATCCTTCATGCGACACAACCCTTGTGTCGCATACAAATCCTTATGTCACAGAAAACTTGGAAATTTTGAAGGATTTTTACTGTAGCAAAGTCAAATTTTACTGTAGCAATTCACTGTAGCAATTTACTGTAGCAAAGTCAACATTTTGGAATTTTTATTACAAACCGTCACCAACGGGCCAAACATGATTTCCAACGAACAAACAATTACAGACATACGGACAAACATTGGATATACTAGTTGTGTACAACTAAACGAAACGTCTCGCGAGACACATACTTACATAACTTCATATGATTAGGCATTTGAAGGTTACGGGTTCGGAGAACCTACTTGCTTTACTTACTACTTGCTATTTGCAACCGATTACTACAGGACTCAGGTGAGTCTTACGGCCCCATTTTTACTGTTTTATCTTATTGGGGGAGAAACATGCTACTACTTTTCCTTGAACACAAGTACTAAAACTGTTTACTATACCAAACGGAATTGCATGAGTTGTTTACTATTTACAGAAGTCTCTCCATCATATATCGTTAGTTATGGACTTAAGCGCGAACACTAGTTAATGGATCCATTAGGGAAATGACCCTCCCCGCCCGGGGCAGTAGCGCTGCCACGTACTGATTTACACGTAGAAACGGGTGACTAATTATTCGTTACTGATGCTTGCTCAATTACGAGCATGTCACGGGAGCAAACTTATTACTTACGGGTTAAGCTTCGATTATGAGCCTCATGGCAACGGTATAAACTACTTACTTACATTTGCGGGATTGCAAATACTGATTTTACATTTACTGGATTGCAAATACGGATTTTACGCCTATGGGCACTACTGATGAAATCTTGTGTTTCAAAACTGATATTACTTACAAACCTGTGAGATTCACCAACATTCGTGTTGACCTTTCTAGCATGTTTTCTCAGGTACCCGGATGGAGTAGGATTACTCCAGGACTTTAGCTAGAGTCGCATAATTTCAACACAACTGCATTAACGGAGATTCTTAGCATTATCTTTTGTATATTTTGATTATGTAATAGAATCTCCCGCTATACGCGTGGGCTCTAGGAAATTACATTTTGTATACGAAAACATTAAGTTTTCAAACATTATATCTATGGGAATGTAACTAATTTACAAACGTTGCATATAGATGTCGTTTACTGTATCTTTGTGCTGTGATATTTGATTAGTAGCACCCCAAAACTTGCTTCCGCTAAACAGTGAATTTCGGGGGTGTTACAGATTGGTATCAGAGCCTAAGGTTATAGTGAACTAGGTTGCATTTAGTGGGCCTAGACTATGACCGTTAGGAAGTATTTTCTTACTAGGCATGATTGGTTCAGGAATTACATCATACGACTTTAATTTAACATAGCCTGATCAACTATGTACAATTAAGGAAAGATGATGTGAGGTCTGAAGTGGTTATGTTGAACGGGAATGCGTTAGTTGACTCTGACCACCAGAGAACCGGACCATTACTTGATACGTGCTAGACACTAGGCTGGATATTATATACTTATATATATTAGCCTCGTCTTACTTACACTCTGCCACAGGAATGGCAAACACACCACCTAATCCGTCACACTCTCACTCACATGGGTCACGAAACCCACGAGTAGCCAGGAGGAATACAAGGTCACCTCGAACCAGCCCCTATACTGTTCATAACTCTCAGAACTCGGCACATCTCACGATGCCAGTGTTGGCTACCCAACTTCGCCGTTAGGAGCAAAGGCTCGAAAATCTCGAATGAGAACAACACCGAATGACCTACCTGCTTCGCCAAGCACTTAATCACATATCCCAACTCCAGCGAGAACAAGAGGATACCAACCTCTCTGTAAGCATAATTCAGGATTCAATGACCGCTGAATTAGGTGCGGATGAACTCGTAAGAAACTGACTAGAGGAATGTGAACTGCGTTCACAGGAGACTGAGGATCACTCTCGAGCACTAGTACAACGACTGGCCTTGGTTGAAGACAACGCCAGGCAAACCAACAGACTAGCAGAAACCGTGGACCGCCTTGTCGCGCTGATGGAACAAATTAATCTGCATCAAGATTAGATCAGTCTGTAACTTGTACCCAGCTAACTACTTTATTAGGGCCTATGTAATCCAACCGGATGTAACAATTCTCGGAACTTTTGTACTACTATTACTTTGTAATTTTTTTGGAAACCCGTACCTTGTATCCAACTTGTTTATCTAAATGAAATGTGATTGTCACTTCGTACTGTTATCGTGTATCTCTTTATATTACACTTGTGACATATCATAATTTCATGCAAATATCTTATTCCTCTTTACTTGTTCTTTTCTTGTTCAGCATCATGCCTCCTCGTCGACAGATCACCCTCAGTGAAGCCGAAATTGCGGGTCTGATTGCCCGTAGTGTGGCCCAAGCCCTAGCTACCCGAACATCGACTCCTGGTAGCGAAGATACAGCTACTAATGGACCACAACCCAAACCATGTTCTTACAAAGACTTCCAGAACTGCAAACCTCTGAACTTTGCAGGTACTGAGGGAGCTATCGGTCTGGTACGCTGGATCGAGAAAGTCGAATCTGTATTTCTTATCTGCAACTGTGCGGAGGGAGACAAGGTTAAGTTCTCCGTTAGTACCTTTACTGACACCGTACTCACCTGGTGGAACACCTATGCCCAAACTGTGGGTGTTGCTAATGCTTACAAACTCCCGTGGGAGGAGTTGAAGGAGATGTTGAGGGGCGAGTACTGCCCCAGGGATGAATTGAAACAGCTGGAATTAGAATTCTGGAACCACAAGATGCAGGGTGATGACATCACCGGATACACCAACCGTTTCCACCAACTGGCACTTCTGTGCCCAACCATGGTCGATCCTGAGTACAAGAGGATCGAGAAATATGTCGATGGACTTCCCGAGAGACTCCAAGACCTGGTGACTTCATCCAAACCGGGTACTATCCAGAGCGCCATTCGTATGGCTCATGAACTAACGGCAAATTCTGTCCGCCGTGGCTCAACTTCAACCCCATCTACAAAAAACAAACGCAAATGGGAAGGAAACCCCAACTCATCCAACCAACTCACCAATAAGAAGCCCGATTCTGTTAAGGCTTATTCATCGGGGACTACCGAAAAGAAGGGGTACGGGGGAAACAAGCCCTACTGTCCCAAATGCAATCGTCACCATGACGGTTCTTGCCCTTGCTCCAACTGCAAACGGTTCGGGCACCTAGCCAAGGATTGCCGAACCAACATTCCTACCCCCAACACCAATGCACCGAAGGCCTGCTTTGGGTGCGGAAATTCAGGGCATTTCAAGAAAGATTGCCCAAAGCTGAAAAACAACAACAACCCTGCTCGCGGTAGAGCATTTGTTATCAAGGCTGGGGAAGCCAGACAAGACCCGAATGTCATGACGGGTACGTTCCTTCTCAACGACCTTACTGCTTCCGTATTATTTGATACTGGTGCTGATAGAAGTTTCATTTCTGAGAAATTTAGCCCTTTACTTGATATAACTCCCACTGCCTTAGATGCTAAATACATTGTAGAATTAGCTAACGGCAGACTGATTGAGACTGATAGCATCATAAGCAACTGTACACTTAACCTTACGAACGAAACGTTTCCCATTGATTTAATCCCTGTCGAGATCGGCAGCTTCGATATTATTGTTGGTATGGATTGGTTATCCGAGCACCGAGCTGAAATCATCTGTCATGACAAACTCGTTCGCATACCTCTTGTCTCCGGTGGAACCTTAGTCTTACAAGGGGAGACCGGCAGACGGAATCTGAATATTGTATCCTGCCTCAAAACTAGAAAATATCTACGAAAAGGATATCAAGTCATCCTCGCACATGTAACGGAGAAGAAGTCGGAGGAGAAGCGACTTGAGGATGTTCCAATTGTGCGGGATTTCCCGGAAGTCTTTCCTGAAGACTTGCCCGGACTTCCACCACCTAGACAAATTGAATTTCAAATCAAACTTGTGCCAAGGGCTGCACCCGTGGCACGAGCCCCTTACCGTCTAGCACCATCCGAAATGCAGGAGTTGTCTAACCAACTACAGGAACTCCAGGACAGAGGATTTATTCGACCAAGTTCTTCGCCTTGGGGAGCTCCGGTCTTATTCGTGAAAAAGAAAGATGGATCTTTCCGCATGTGTATCGATTACCGAGAGCTGAATAAGCTAACCATAAAGAATCGGTACCTGCTTCCTAGAATCGATGACCTATTTGACCAGCTCCAGGGATCAAGTGTTTACTCAAAGATTGATCTACGGTCAGGTTATCATCAACTCCGAGTCCGCGACAATGATATTCCAAAGACAGCCTTCCGAACTCGTTACGGGCATTATGAATTCCAAGTGATGCCATTCGGTTTAACCAACGCACCGGCCGTATTCATGGACCTTATGAATCGGGTGTGCAAACCGTATCTTGACAAATTCGTCATTGTGTTTATCGATGACATCCTGATTTACTCTCGCAATGAGCAGGAACATGCTCAACATCTGAAAACCATTATAGGACTCCTTAGACACGAAGAGTTATATGCCAAATTCTCTAAGTGTGAGTTCTGGATTCGAACCGTTCAATTCCTCGGACACGTAATTGACAGCCAGGAAATTCATGTTGATCCCGCCAAAATTGAAGCAATCAAGGGCTGGGAGTCACCGACCACTCCAACCGAAGTGAGACAATTCTTAGGTCTTGCTGGTTATTACCGCCGATTCATTGAAAACTTTTCAAGAATAGCTGTTCCCTTAACAACACTGACTCAGAAAGATAAGAAGTTCGATTGGACTGATAAACAGGAGTCAGCTTTCCAGCTATTGAAACACAAACTTTGCAGTGCACCAATCTTGTCCTTACCCGAGGGCACCGACGATTTCGTAGTTTATTGCGATGCCTCACACCAAGGACTTGGTTGCGTGTTAATGCAGCGGGAAAAAGTCATTGCCTATGCCTCACGACAACTAAAAATCCAAGAGAAAAACTATACGACCCACGACCTCGAGTTAGGTGCCGTGGTCTTTGCATTAAAAATCTGGAGACATTATCTCTACGGTACGAAAAGCACTATCTTTACCGATCACAAAAGTCTCCAACACATATTCGATCAGAAGGATCTAAACATGAGGCAACGTCGTTGGGTTGAGTTACTTAGTGACTACGACTGCGAGATCAAATACCATCCGGGCAAGGCGAACGTAGTTGCCGATGCCTTAAGCCGAAAAGAACGAGTGAAACCCCTTCGAGTCCGAGCACTTTCCATGACAGTTCGTAACGAGCTTCCTGCTCAAATCCTTACCGCTCAGCTCGAAGCACTCAGCGATGAAAACCTGAAAAATGAAGCCTTACGAGGCTTGGATAGACAATTCGAAATCAAACCTGATGGGACTCGATATTTCTCTAACCGGGTGTGGTTACCCAAATTCGGAAACTTGCGAGATTTGGTGATGGCTGAAGCTCACAAATCTCGATACTCTATACATCCTGGTTCTGACAAGATGTATCACGACGCCAAAGGGTTGTATTGGTGGCCTAACATGAAAGCTGACATCACCAAGTACGTCAGTAAATGCCTAACCTGTTCCAAAGTCAAGGCCGAACACCAAAGACCCTCGGGATTGCTCCAACAACCTGAAATTCCTCAATGGAAATGGGAACAGATTACCATGGACTTCATTACCAAACTACCAAAAACTTCGAGTGGTTGCGATACCATTTGGGTGATTGTGGACCGTCTCACAAAATCTGCTCATTTTCTGGCCATCAAGGAAACCGACAAGATGGAGCGTCTGACTCGCATCTACGTCAAAGAAATCCTCTCACGACACGGTGTACCTATCTCGATCATCTCGGATAGGGACAGCCGTTTTACTTCTAACTTTTGGCAATCACTACAGAAATCTCTTGGTACTCGTCTGGATATGAGTACTGCTTATCACCCGCAAACCGATGGCCAAAGCGAGCGAACTATTCAAACACTGGAGGATATGCTACGAGCCTGCGTAGTTGACTTCGATACTTCTTGGGAAAATCATTTACCGTTGTGTGAGTTCTCGTACAACAACAGTTATCATACCAGCATTAAGGCTGCACCCTTCGAGGCACTCTACGGGCGTAAGTGCCGATCACCTATCTGTTGGACTGAGTTAGGAGATTCCCAACTCACGGGTCCAGAAATCATTCACGAAACTACTGAGAAAATCATTGGTATTCAAAACCGGCTGAAAGCCGCACGTGATCGTCAGAAAAGCTATGCTGACGTGAGACGCAAACACCTTGAGTTCCAGGTAGGGGACAAGGTACTTCTCAAAGTGGCACCGTGGAAGGGTGTCATTCGATTCGGAAAACGAGGCAAACTAAACCCTAGATACATCGGACCATTCGAAATCCTTGAAAGGATTGGTCCAGTGGCATACCGCCTGCAACTTCCTGCTGAGCTTAGCAGCGTTCACAACACATTCCACATTTCTAACTTGAAGAAATGCCTGTCTGACGAGACACTGATTATACCGCTCGACGAAATCCAAATCGATGATAAACTTCATTTTGTCGAGGAACCTATGGAAATCATGGACCGTGAGGTCAAGCGATTGAAACAGAGTCGTATTCCCATCGTAAAAGTCAGGTGGAATTCTAGACGTGGTCCTGAATTCACCTGGGAACGGGAAGACCAAATGCGACAGAAATACCCACATCTCTTCCAAGACAAAGCACCGTCCGTACACTCGAGCTAATTTCGGGATGAAATTTCTTTAACAAGGGGAGAATGTAACACCTGCATAATTAGGATAATTAATTATGCCTAATTATTTGTAACTAGTTGTAATTAGTATGTAATAGGACTAATTACAGGCTCTATTTGTATATATATAAGGTGATTTATATATATATGTGTGTGTACTTACGCGATTTGGTTAAATCGTACGAATCAACCGGACGGAGTCCGGCACAGTTTACCTGGACGTTGGTGACAGAAAATTACCTAAATAATGAGAACGTATTTTATTATATAAAATACACAGTGAACGAACATTATTTATATTATCGCGACGACATTTTAAACAACTTAACAAAAATGTATCAAACGCGAACCAAATAATTTAAATATCTCGACAAATGTTATTATTATGGTATTTTTATTTAAATACTCCAGTTACATTTTAAAAATATAACGGTTTGGTTAAATACTAAAAACAAACGATTAATCGATTAGGACACGGAGTAAATACTGGGTTTTGAGGAGTGTTTCCCTCCCCTCCTTTTTTGGGATCAGCCACCAACACCCCCACCCTCACTCTTTTCTCTTTCATTTCCATTTTTCCAAAAACACACACACACCAAAAACACTCTCCTCAAATTACTACAAAATTTCGGATTTACAAACCAACCCACGAAGTTTACATATTCGGAATCACCATCACGAGTGGAGCAAGAATATCAAAGCCGTTTCCATCATTTCATCCTCGATCTAGCTCGATTTGCAAAAGTAAGAAATTTCTAAAATCTTTGATCTATTCAATTTGGTGTAATGTTTTGACGAAATATTGTGTACACAACATAGCTATAACCTAAACAAAGAAGAAAACACGACTTTACAGCTCAAAAATGGGTTAGATTTGCGTTTTTGGTCGAAAAATCTCGAAATCCGAAAGTTTCTGGGCTGGTGTTCATCTTTGCGACACAATGCTTGTGTCGCATACTATGTCGCATAACGCCTGTTATGTCGCATCTTGTGTTGTACCAAACCTTTAGTGTCGTAACTCTTGCGACACAATATTGTGTCGCACTCTATGTCGCATATTATGTCATATTTTTTTACGACACAACCCTTATGTCGCTATTGAATTAGCATCGCAAGTTTTTGCGACACAACCACTGTGTCGCAGAGCTCTTGTGTCGCATCCTTCATACGACACAACCCTTGTGTCGCATACAAATCCTTATGTCGCAGAAAACAGAAAACTTGGAAATTTTGAAGATTTTTACTGTAGCAAAGTCAAATTTTACTGTAGCAATTTACTGTAGCAATTTACTGTAGCAAAGTTAACATTTTAGAATTTTTATTACAAACCGTCACCAACGGGCCAAACATGTTTTCCAACGAACAAACAATTACAGACATACGGACAAACATTGGATATACTAGTTGTGTACAACTAAACGAAACGTCTCGCGAGACACATACTTGCATAACTTCATATGATTAGGCATTTGAAGGTTACGGGTTTGGAGAACCTACTTGCTTTACTTACTACTTGCTATTTGCAACCGATTACTACAGGACTCAGGTGAGTCTTACGACCCCACTTTTACTGTTTTATCTTATTGGGGGAGAAACATGCTACTACTTTTCCTTGAACACAAGTACTAAAACTGTTTACTATACCAAACAGAATTGCATGAGTTGTTTACTATTTACAGAAGTCTCTCCATCATATATCGTTAGTTATGGACTTAAGCGCGAACACTAGTTAATGGATCCATTAGGGAAATGACCCTCCCCGCCCGGGGCAGTAGCGCTGCCACATACTGATTTACACGTAGAAACGGGTGACTAATTATTCGTTACTGATGCTTGCTCAATTACGAGCATGTCACGGGAGCAAACTTATTACTTACGGGTTAAGCTTCGATTATGAGCCTCATGGCAACGGTATAAACTACTTACTTACATTTGTGGGATTGCAAATACTGGTTTTACATTTACTGGATTGCAAATACGGATTTTACGCCTATGGGCACTACTGATGAAATCTTGTGTTTCAAAACTGATATTACTTACAAACCTGTGAGATTCACCAACATTCGTGTTGACCTTTCTAGCATGTTTTCTCAGGTACCCGGATGGAGTAGGATTACTCCAGGACTTTAGCTAGAGTCGCATGATTTCAACACAACTGCATTAACGGAGATTCTTAGCATTATCTTTTGTATATTTTGATTATGTAATAGAATCTCCCGCTATACGCGTGGGCTCTAGGAAATTACATTTTGTATACGAAAACATTAAGTTTTCAAACATTATATCTATGGGAATGTAACTAATTTACAAACGTTGCATATAGATGTCGTTTACTGTATCTTTGTGCTGTGATATTTGATTAGTAGCACCCCAAAACTTGCTTCCGCTAAACAGTGAATTTCAGGGGTGTTACATCACCCATTTCGCTTCCTGTAATCGCGTTCTGTGCGGTGTTCGTTTTCCCATCGTTTAAACGTTTAATCATTTATTTTACGCGTTAAATATTCATTTCGAAATGCGAGTATTTATTAAACATTTTACTTGAATTATTTTATTAAATCTTTGATAATTTGGATTAATTTGCGTATTTATCATGTTTAAATCGTGCAAGTCTTAATCGTGCGATACGAGACAATTAGGAAGTATTATTAAAATATTATTTCGGATATAATAGTGTTATTAAATAAAGTCACGTTATTTAGCAAAATTGATCACCAACGTCCGTATTTACTTGAACCGAATTACATTCGATTTAAATTGCGTACGATTTAATCAAATCGCATAATCGTATATATTCATCAATATATATTCCGATACATTAATTAGCCTAACACATAACTAATTACATGTATTAATAGTCGATTAGGCACTAATTTCTAGTCCTAATTTGGCGGGTGTTACACGTAACAACCGATAACAAGATACAAACACAACTCGATAACACATAATACATACTAATGTAAAGTATACAACGGACAAACCTAATAGTAATGTCTTTTAAGAATTATTATTACAAACTTTCACCAACGGATCGTACGCGTTTATTTTCAAAAACACAATTAGACATACTAGTTGAGTGGACACTAGCATGGACGTTAGAGACCTTAGCTGGACTTACGCTTTGCTAGCTCTCACGCATTTAGCTCATGAGGTGAGTTCACAGCCCCTACTTTTACTGTTTTACTGCTTTTAAACCAGGGGTGAAAAACATAGAAAATATTTTACTACTGTATGCTACAACTGCATATAAATGCTTTTATGCTTTTATACTTATAAACTGTTGTTCACATGAATGTATCCATGTTTTACTCGATAGATTAAGTACTTTTGAACTATACTTATGAATGACTTCATACTATACTTGTAAACTTTTTATAAAATGCTTTTAGGCTTTTATACAAACTGTTATTGATGAAACAACATTTTTATACTGTTTTGTGCCCTACGGACTTAGGTATTGGATCCTACAGACTTGGATCAGATCCTACTGACTTGGATCGAGGGACACTTACTTTCCTTACATTTTTGGACCCTACTGACTTGGGTATTGGATCCTACTGACTTGGATCAAATTCTACTGACTTGGATCGAGGGACACTTACTCTCCCTACTATTCCTGGATCCTACGAACTTGGATCAGGAATACTTATTTTTCTACAAACTTTATTTTAGAATACCTACTTTTCTAAAACTTTTGAAATAGGATACCTACTTTCCTACAAATACTTTTGGATAGGATACATACTTTCCTACAATTACTTATATGATACTTACTTTCCTACAAACTCTTATAAACGAAACTTATTTGACTTTTAGGTCAACGATTTACAACGAACTTGGTTAACCACTTATTAAACATAAAACATGTGAATTCACTCAACAACCTTGTTGACCTTTTTACTATATTTTTCAGGGAATTAGCTGCGCATATAAGACTGCATGCATATGGAACTAGGTGACCCATGACCAAATAGGATGACATCTTAACCGCTGTTCAGCAATAATCATACGCTCTGATGCATGAATGTCCAATGTTGACGTCGGCACCCCCGCTTATTCTAATGCTTCCGCTGACCAACGTTGACCGTTTTAGGGGGTGTGACATTCCTACAACGCCCGCAATCCACCATTCCAACGGAGAAAAGACGCGTTGTCGTCAAAATGGAATAAACTCAACGCGGATTGCAACATGTGACAAGGCATATGGAAAAGGCTTTCGGATCAACCAAGGAGTGGTGAAAGCCCGGAAGATTTCATGATCCGTTGTGAAAATCAATACCGGGTGGAAAACGACAAAAAAAGTTTCCATAATTTGATGGTGTGAAACTTTTTGAAGGATAAATAAAAGTGGCTACATCCCGATCCATTTGTCGTCGGTAGACGAAATGTTCCCAAACGCCGCGAGACGGTGGATTTGGATGACTTGAACTTTGATGATGTACCGGAGCAAGAAACGCAAAACCCGAATGAGGATTTATTTGGTGACAATCCGCATCCACGTCCGGTTGGAAAGTCAAGGAAATCAAAGTCCCAAAAAACCACGTCTTCTAGTTCGACCGCTTCCTCTCGTGCTTCGTTTGATGAATCACTCGCAGCAACCTTTGAAGGTATCCAAACCGACAAACAAGGCTACTGCAAGACGAAAGATCTCGAGGCCAAACTTAGAATTTTGACCATGCCGACTGAGCATTTACCGGAGCAAGCGAGGTTCATCTTGGAAATGGAGAAGATGAAGATTTGCGAGACAATGGGATGGTCATACGGAACGGGAGCGGGAGGTGGTGCTTCGGGTTTGGGATCGGGGGCCGGAGATGATTGATTTAATTTTTGTATTAATTTTTAGGACTTTTATAAATAGGATTTGTAATTTATTTTATTTTATTTTGATGAATTAAATGTTGTTTTATTTAATTTATTTGTTTTTAAATATTAATTTATACAATTATTTACCTTTAAAAAAAATAAATAATAAAAACCTCCAGAACACTGTCCACCACACCACAGAATCTTCAGCAACAACATTCTCCTCACTATTAATACAAAATCACCACACCCTATGCTCTTATTATTATTATGTTTACACACAAAACTTTTCATGAACTCCAATGAACTCTAATGATCGCTAATACAATAATGGAAATTAGGTTGTGTTTTTCATTTTTAATTTATTATTACATATTTATATATTGGTTATATCTTTGTTATTAATTGCCTACGTCCTTGTTTTGCTTACATATTAACTTTTCATGAACTCTTTGACAATGATATATGTGCGATTATACAATAAGAAGATATATATCTCATATATGGTCTATTATTAGTACACAACTTTCAAATATCGCTATTCTATGTATTTAATGGTGCTTTTGCTGACGTGTCATCCGTGTAAGGTGCCACACGGCATCTATACAAGTTGTCATATCATCAAAAGTACTATCAAATACTTACCACAACGATTTTGAAAGTTGAATACACACAATATATATCAAAATGAAGTTGAACACTATAGAATTTAGGTTAAAGTTAATTGTATTACAAAGTACTGACCTTTAATATGTATAAGTTAAGTAACATAGTTGAATTAATAAGTTAGCTAAACTAATACTCCCTCCGTTCCATTTATAATGTCCACATTACTATTTTGGGATGTTCCATTATAAGTGTCCACTTTGATATTTAACCAATTAAAAAAGACTTTAGTGGGTAGATTTAATATATGATTGGTGAAAAGTGTAGTTAGTGGAGAATCTTAAAACTACGTGCAAAATCAAAGTGGACATTTTAAACGGGACGGAGGTAATATTAGTGTATAATATTTATAGTTAAATAATGTTTCTATTTATTAAGTAAGTATTAACTCAATTTTTTTCACGTAAAGTGTTAATAACTTGAAATTTGTTAGTTTGTACGTTGTTTTAAGTGTTTGTTGGGTGTAGTATTATATATCTTTGCAATTTTGTTATGTAGATTAATTAATGTGTTGGCTATCGTCGGCATAAATTAAAATAAAAAGATAATCTCACATAAATTAAAGATGTCAATTTTTAATTACGATTATATAGATGTGGTTTATTCGGCACAGGCCACAAGGAAATAAAAATTGTCCCACTTGGCTCGTATGTTTGGGAATAAGTGGAAGAACATGGGTTTGGTCCCACAAATATTATGGAGAAAAAGTTGATTTTTGGATCCATCTAGGTGACTAGGTCATGATATTATTCTATTTGTTTAAGAATTTATATATTGAATTAGTAAAGAGAAACTACTACACTAAATACAAATAACTTACTCATAATTTAACGTATCACTTATGTATTTTTTTTCTCTCTCATTTTTTACCGATCATTTTGTCACACCAACCAATCAAATATCAAATATTTAGGTTTATTTTTACACCCTTAAATATAGATCTGCATATCATTTTTCATAATGCATTGGTCATGAGATTATAAAAAACTATAATTTCCATCATTTTTCTTCAAGGAAACTACTATTCCTTATAATGTATTAAGTTATAATAGTTGTACGGAAGTGTTAGTAGATTTGTATGATGTGGTTAGAAGATCTTTACACTTGGATGACGTTTTTTGATGGAATGAACAACGGAGTAGATATTGTTCTTTTGATGGGAAGCAGAAGACGCGTGGTGGGGGTGGGTTGATATATGGTGTTCGATGGAAAAAGAAAAGAGAAGTGTGAAGGAGAAGACGCGTGGTGGGGGTGGGTTGATATATGGTGTTCGATGGAAAAAGAAAAGAGAAGTGTGGTAGAAATGAAAACTAAAAGATAATTAAATGAATGACGAAGATGCAAGGGTGGGTTGTTGAAATGTAGATGGGTTGAGGTAACACCATCTATTAATACAACAAAATATTTGACAATAAACGGTGATTGGAGCTTGTGTGTGACACCCGGTCAAAAAGGGCCAAAATTAGGGGCCAATTTAAACTTTTAAATCACGTATTACATACGTGTTAACACTTAAGCATTCAAGTATTATATATATATATATATGTATATATATATAAACCGAAACGATTATTTAAATAATCGCGAATACACGAATTTAACAAAACGTAGAAACTCAAAATGAAAGTGAGCGAAAAACATTTTTAAATCAAGTATTATTATTAAGGATAATAATTACATAATCCGTTTGAAATTTAAATACAGTTTAGATACATAAAACTATCCGTACATTTCAGGTAAAACAAAGTTACAATTTTAAACATCCGAGAAAACAGTTTTATAAAATATTTCAATTAAAAGCTTATACGAATATATTTTTAGAAAATTATCATTTTAAAACATTATACTACATAACGATCGGGTACGCGAACACGGGTCGGAAATATCCCAACTACCTCAATAATTGAGGCCGGTATATACAACCGACCTCAATTATTTTACACACACACGCTCATATCTCATCTCCCTCGGCTCTCTCATTTTCTCTCTATCGGTTTTCATTTCAACAACAACAACAAGATCAACAACATCACAACAACATAATCATCACCTTCATCTTCATCTTGATCATCACCATCATCGGGTTTTCATCATCATCATCCGTTTCATTTTCATTGTAAGAATCACTCACCATTTTCTTTAATTTCTGGTTTAAAATACGTAATATAGCATGTATTAGCTTTGTATTAAGTTGTTGTAAGCGGAAATAGGATTTAGAAATGGTTTTGTATGTTTTCTGCACGTACAGAGTCGAACCAGTTACGTGAATCCGGCGGATTCGGGTGAATCCGGCGGATTCCTGCCCAGAAAACATGAACACGGCGTATTCAATGGAATACGGTCGGATTCCCGTGGTTTGTCATGAATACGGTCGGATTCTTGGGAATCCGGCGTATTCCCTCTATTTTTCCGGAATACGGCGTATTCAAGGGAATACGGCGTATTCCCCACAAATGTCACCAATCCGGCGGATTCAAGTGAATCCGGCGGATTCCCCCTATATATTTCATGATCCAACGGATCAATAAACTAGCCCTGCGAATTCTAGCTAAAACAGAACATGTAAATTTTCGAAAACGTCGACGATTTTACAACATATTTTAGGGTAGCTTCTCGATGAAAATTTTATTATAACGGATTGGACTCAAATTCGCTCGGTCATTCAAAAACAACCCAATGATCAAGGCTAAGTACCTTAGCCTTGTCAGTTTTAGGCCATCCGGGGTCGTTTAGGGGCCGAAAATGGCAGATTACTGTTTTCAGACTAGTACCAAATTTTGTAAACTCAAACATAAACATTAAATAATACATTGGACAATCCATTTACTCATTAGAATTTCGCGTGTTTAGGACTCTAAGGGATTTCAAAGATTGTCTATTCCACGTCGGATATATTCATTTGCTCGGATTGACTCAGGTGAGTCTCACGGCCCCATTTTCAATGTTTACATGTTTTATTAATTGGGGGAGATACAACACAAATTGTTTTCGTGATCACTGGTATTCGGTTAGTTAATTTAGTATTAACTCAAGTTATCTGCATTGTTATTTAATTCGGTTAATCACATTGGTTACATTGCTCGGTTATCATTGTTGTCTTGATTTTCATTGTACGGTATATGCACGAGTGTTTTAATTCGGTAAAAGTCCTCAACAGTATATGATTCATTAACTTAATAAGGCGCGGTTACTAAAGGATAGTACTATCATGGGAGTGACGTCCCCGTCCGGGTTGCTAGCTACAACCAAGTTAAAAACGGGCACTTTAGTAATTGTCATGGGTGTGTCACCAAATCGGGAGGCAAAGATCGGGTTAGGCTTTGAATCATAGCTCAGTGCAATACAAATGTCATTATCGGTAAATCATTGTTCGGAAACCTTAATTGGTTTAATCACTGGTCGGTAGCCCTAATGGGTAAATCATGGTTCGGTACATTGTTATTCATTGATCGGTTTACACTGTTTAAATTATCGTCGGATAATCATGTTGATCACATCAATGTTTATTTAAACCTGTGAGATTCACCAGCTTTATAGCTGACCTTTTAGTGTTGTATTCTCAGGTGCTCATCAATATTAGGAATGGCCTACAGGATAAGCTAGCTATCACGAGTCGCATGCATCCATTTAGACATGAAGATTTTCTTGCATTATATTTTGTATAATGGTTATGTATTAAAATCTTCTGAAATCATTTTGCGAACTCACTACTATGTTTTAAACTTATGACTTAAACTTTGTATTTCTTTTGGAAAACTAATGTAATGTAATGTATTTCTAAAACGTCTCATTTAGAGTCGTTTGCTTGTACTTTGGTGTTTTGATATTTGATTAGTCATGCCCCAAAACAGTCGCTTCCGCAAAGCATGAAATTGGGGGTGTGACAGATTGGTATCAGAGCCTAAGGTTATAGCGAACTAGGTTGCATGTAGTGGGCCTAGACTATGACCGTTAGGCAGTATTCCTCATTAGATATAACTGGTTCAGGGATTTCGTCATACGAGTTTAATTCAACATAGCCTGATCAACTATGTACAATTAAATGAGGATGATGTAAGATCTGAAAGGGGTTATGTTGAACAGGAATGCATTAGTTGACTCTGATTACGAGAGAACCGGGACTCATAATTGTTTTATGCTAGACACGACTAGGTGGACGATATGTATATATGGTTTATACAATTAGGCTATTATATAGTATGGATAATAATACGCCTCAGATACTTGTTAACATAATCAATGATTAGATACATTTTAGAATTTGCCTATGGTAAGTTGATCGAGTCAAGAAAATAGTACCGGGATGTGCCTACGCTTAGAGGGTCATCTCTTCGAATTAGGCTTACCCTAGGTAGAATTGAACATTTCAATACCATATTCTACACCAACTGGTCATCAGAGGACCATCCTTCGTTCACCTATCAGTTTTAACTTTCAAATCCAATATTTCTCTAAGTACAAATTCTTTCCTACCCCTTATCACATTCCGCATAACTGCTGATACATGTTCGGATGTAATATCCCTTTCACTTTTGAAAACCTTAATCCTCGTAATCATTTGAACTCGCAAGTTGGATGATTATAATCACTGTTATTCTACGTTATTGATTGTCACTTGTGTTGTAATATATTACTGTTATATATGCAACTACGATAATCATATTCTTATACGAAACTCTGACATGTCCCTTATCTTCATTGAAGGAACATGCCTCCACGTCGCCAATTCACTCAAGCTCAGGTCGATCGACTGGTGGCTGATGCAGTACTTGCCGAACGACAACGATCTGAAAGTGTCAAAACAACACCAAATGCCCCTATGGTGAAACCCTGCACCTACAAAGACTTCATTAACTGCAATCCTTTGAGCTTCAAAGGCACAGAAGGTGCCATTGGATTGTTGCGATGGATGGAGAAGACAGAGGCAGTCTTTCGCATCTGCAGTTGCCCTGAGAACTGTAAGGTCAAGTTCTCCACCTACACTTTCATGGATGATGCTCTGACGTGGTGGAACACTTATGCTGACTCCATAGGCCAAGACATTGCTCTGGAAACTCCCTGGGATGAGCTGAAGAAAATGCTCAAAGATGAGTATTGTCCTAGGGATGAGATTCAACAGCTTGAGGCGGAATTCTGGAATCTCTCCACTCAAGGGAATGACATTGCAAGCTACACCTCGCGATTTAATCAGTTGGCGCACCTGTGTCCATCTATGGTGGATACGGAATCCAAGCGAATTGAGCGCTATGTCTGGGGACTTCCTCCACAAATTCAAGGGATGGTTACCTCGTCCAACTCTCCTACATTTCATGGTACTGTGCGCATGGCACATAAGCTGATGGCACAGATCGTTCGCCAAGGAACGTCTGTTGTCAAGAGTACTGTAAACCACCCTAGTGATAATAAGAGAAAACCTGAGGGAAATCCTGATAATCAAAGCCCGGCTACCAAAAAGCCTGCAACCATCAAGGCCAACACCTCTGGGTCTGAAAACAAGAGAGAGTACACTGGAACCAAACCCTACTGCTCAAAGTGTAAACGTCACCATGACGGGCCTTGTGGTACCCCCTGCGACAAGTGCCAGCGTTATGGTCATTCTGCTAAGGATTGCCGAACGAGAGCTTGTTTCGAATGTGGAACTGTAGGTCACTTCAGAAGTGACTGTCCAAACTTAAAGGACAAGAACATCGGCCCTGCTCGAGGAAGAGCCTACGTACTCAGAGGTAGGGATGACGACCAGAACCCTAGACTCATTGACTTGCTCAACACTGGTATGGTCATTCATTAATGACCTAATTGCTTTACACTGTTTACATGGATAGATATTACTTGTTGCTTGATATCTTTTATGTTTTCCCTAGATCCTAAGTGCACAATATAATTAGGGAAAAAGGGACAATTTAGGTTCTATAGTTTCTTTAAGAGACGAGGTTTAGCTTACATAAGTATTGGGATAACAAATCCTACATTGTTTATACCGGAAAACATACCGGTTGATCTTTTGTGTGTAAACAATGGGTCACATCCCATATAGAGCTAATGTAGGTTGAATCAATTAGTTTCCGTAGGAGACTGATAGAGTCTAGTTTACGCAACAATCCTACTGACTATTACAAATTGTATGAACACAGTACGGCTCACTGAATTCGAAGGATTGTAAATACAAATCATAGTGATACTTATTAAGACGGACCGACCGTGTCACATGAGTAACGGTCGGGTAAAGAATCGGACTTCTCCATTATTCAATTGAGATCAGTAGGTTTAAGCCTAACAAGGGGAGAAGGATAAATCGGATGTCTTAGTATTAGACATAGCACATAGTCGGCCTTAGAAACACGCGAATCTAGGTTTCACTGGAATTTCGGGACGAAATTCTCCTAACAAGGGGAGAATGTGACACCCGGTCAAAAAGGGCCAAAATTAGGGGCCAATTTAAACTTTTAAATCACGTATTACATACGTGTTAACACTTAAGCATTCAAGTATTATATATATATATATATATATATATGTATATATATATAAACCGAAACGATTATTTAAATAATCGCGAATACACGAATTTAACAAAACGTAGAAACTCAAAATGAAAGTGAGCGAAAAACATTTTTAAATCAAGTATTATTATTAAGGATAATAATTACATAATCCGTTTGAAATTTAAATACAGTTTAGATACAGAAAACTATCCGTACATTTCAGGTAAAACAAAGTTACAATTTTAAACATCCGAGAAAACAGTTTTATAAAATATTTCAATTAAAAGCTTATACGAATATATTTTTAGAAAATTATCATTTTAAAACATTATACTACATAACGATCGGGTACGCGAACACGGGTCGGAAATATCCCAACTACCTCAATAATTGAGGCCGGTATATACAACCGACCTCAATTATTTTACACACACACGCTCATATCTCATCTCCCTCGGCTCTCTCATTTTCTCTCTATCAGTTTTCATTTCAACAACAACAACAAGATCAACAACATCACAACAACATAATCATCACCTTCATCTTCATCTTGATCATCACCATCATCGGGTTTTCATCATCATCATCCGTTTCATTTTCATTGTAAGAATCACTCACCATTTTCTTTAATTTCTGGTTTAAAATACGTAATATAGCATGTATTAGCTTTGTATTAAGTTGTTGTAAGCGGAAATAGGATTTAGAAATGGTTTTGTATGTTTTCTGCACGTACAGAGTCGAACCAGTTACGTGAATCCGGCGGATTCGGGTGAATCCGGCGGATTCCTGCCCAGAAAACATGAACACGGCGTATTCAATGGAATACGGTCGGATTCCCGTGGTTTGTCATGAATACGGTCGGATTCTTGGGAATCCGGCGTATTCCCTCTATTTTTCCGGAATACGGCGTATTCAAGGGAATACGGCGTATTCCCCACAAATGTCACCAATCCGGCGGATTCAAGTGAATCCGGCGGATTCCCCCTATATATTTCATGATCCAACGGATCAATAAACTAGCCCTGCGAATTCTAGCTAAAACAGAACATGTAAATTTTCGAAAACGTCGACGATTTTACAACATATTTTAGGGTAGCTTCTCGATGAAAATTTTATTATAACGGATTGGACTCAAATTCGCTCGGTCATTCAAAAACAACCCAATGATCAAGGCTAAGTACCTTAGCCTTGTCAGTTTTAGGCCATCCGGGGTCGTTTAGGGGCCGAAAATGGCAGATTACTGTTTTCAGACTAGTACCAAATTTTGTAAACTCAAACATAAACATTAAATAATACATTGGACAATCCATTTACTCATTAGAATTTCGCGTGTTTAGGACTCTAAGGGATTTCAAAGATTGTCTATTCCACGTCGGATATATTCATTTGCTCGGATTGACTCAGGTGAGTCTCACGGCCCCATTTTCAATGTTTACATGTTTTATTAATTGGGGGAGATACAACACAAATTGTTTTCGTGATCACTGGTATTCGGTTAGTTAATTTAGTATTAACTCAAGTTATCTGCATTGTTATTTAATTCGGTTAATCACATTGGTTACATTGCTCGGTTATCATTGTTGTCTTGATTTTCATTGTACGGTATATGCACGAGTGTTTTAATTCGGTAAAAGTCCTCAACAGTATATGATTCATTAACTTAATAAGGCGCGGTTACTAAAGGATAGTACTATCATGGGAGTGACGTCCCCGTCCGGGTTGCTAGCTACAACCAAGTTAAAAACGGGCACTTTAGTAATTGTCATGGGTGTGTCACCAAATCGGGAGGCAAAGATCGGGTTAGGCTTTGAATCATAGCTCAGTGCAATACAAATGTCATTATCGGTAAATCATTGTTCGGAAACCTTAATTGGTTTAATCACTGGTCGGTAGCCCTAATGGGTAAATCATGGTTCGGTACATTGTTATTCATTGATCGGTTTACACTGTTTAAATTATCGTCGGATAATCATGTTGATCACATCAATGTTTATTTAAACCTGTGAGATTCACCAGCTTTATAGCTGACCTTTTAGTGTTGTATTCTCAGGTGCTCATCAATATTAGGAATGGCCTACAGGATAAGCTAGCTATCACGAGTCGCATGCATCCATTTAGACATGAAGATTTTCTTGCATTATATTTTGTATAATGGTTATGTATTAAAATCTTCTGAAATCATTTTGCGAACTCACTACTATGTTTTAAACTTATGACTTAAACTTTGTATTTCTTTTGGAAAACTAATGTAATGTAATGTATTTCTAAAACGTCTCATTTAGAGTCGTTTGCTTGTACTTTGGTGTTTTGATATTTGATTAGTCATGCCCCAAAACAGTCGCTTCCGCAAAGCATGAAATTGGGGGTGTGACAGATTGGTATCAGAGCCTAAGGTTATAGCGAACTAGGTTGCATGTAGTGGGCCTAGACTATGACCGTTAGGCAGTATTCCTCATTAGATATAACTGGTTCAGGGATTTCGTCATACGAGTTTAATTCAACATAGCCTGATCAACTATGTACAATTAAATGAGGATGATGTAAGATCTGAAAGGGGTTATGTTGAACAGGAATGCATTAGTTGACTCTGATTACGAGAGAACCGGGACTCATAATTGTTTTATGCTAGACACGACTAGGTGGACGATATGTATATATGGTTTATACAATTAGGCTATTATATAGTATGGATAATAATACGCCTCAGATACTTGTTAACATAATCAATGATTAGATACATTTTAGAATTTGCCTATGGTAAGTTGATCGAGTCAAGAAAATAGTACCGGGATGTGCCTACGCTTAGAGGGTCATCTCTTCGAATTAGGCTTACCCTAGGTAGAATTGAACATTTCAATACCATATTCTACACCAACTGGTCATCAGAGGACCATCCTTCGTTCACCTATCAGTTTTAACTTTCAAATCCAATATTTCTCTAAGTACAAATTCTTTCCTACCCCTTATCACATTCCGCATAACTGCTGATACATGTTCGGATGTAATATCCCTTTCACTTTTGAAAACCTTAATCCTCGTAATCATTTGAACTCGCAAGTTGGATGATTATAATCACTGTTATTCTACGTTATTGATTGTCACTTGTGTTGTAATATATTACTGTTATATATGCAACTACGATAATCATATTCTTATACGAAACTCTGACATGTCCCTTATCTTCATTGAAGGAACATGCCTCCACGTCGCCAATTCACTCAAGCTCAGGTCGATCGACTGGTGGCTGATGCAGTACTTGCCGAACGACAACGATCTGAAAGTGTCAAAACAACACCAAATGCCCCTATGGTGAAACCCTGCACCTACAAAGACTTCATTAACTGCAATCCTTTGAGCTTCAAAGGCACAGAAGGTGCCATTGGATTGTTGCGATGGATGGAGAAGACAGAGGCAGTCTTTCGCATCTGCAGTTGCCCTGAGAACTGTAAGGTCAAGTTCTCCACCTACACTTTCATGGATGATGCTCTGACGTGGTGGAACACTTATGCTGACTCCATAGGCCAAGACATTGCTCTGGAAACTCCCTGGGATGAGCTGAAGAAAATGCTCAAAGATGAGTATTGTCCTAGGGATGAGATTCAACAGCTTGAGGCGGAATTCTGGAATCTCTCCACTCAAGGGAATGACATTGCAAGCTACACCTCGCGATTTAATCAGTTGGCGCACCTGTGTCCATCTATGGTGGATACGGAATCCAAGCGAATTGAGCGCTATGTCTGGGGACTTCCTCCACAAATTCAAGGGATGGTTACCTCGTCCAACTCTCCTACATTTCATGGTACTGTGCGCATGGCACATAAGCTGATGGCACAGATCGTTCGCCAAGGAACGTCTGTTGTCAAGAGTACTGTAAACCACCCTAGTGATAATAAGAGAAAACCTGAGGGAAATCCTGATAATCAAAGCCCGGCTACCAAAAAGCCTGCAACCATCAAGGCCAACACCTCTGGGTCTGAAAACAAGAGAGAGTACACTGGAACCAAACCCTACTGCTCAAAGTGTAAACGTCACCATGACGGGCCTTGTGGTACCCCCTGCGACAAGTGCCAGCGTTATGGTCATTCTGCTAAGGATTGCCGAACGAGAGCTTGTTTCGAATGTGGAACTGTAGGTCACTTCAGAAGTGACTGTCCAAACTTAAAGGACAAGAACATCGGCCCTGCTCGAGGAAGAGCCTACGTACTCAGAGGTAGGGATGACGACCAGAACCCTAGACTCATTGACTTGCTCAACACTGGTATGGTCATTCATTAATGACCTAATTGCTTTACACTGTTTACATGGATAGATATTACTTGTTGCTTGATATCTTTTATGTTTTCCCTAGATCCTAAGTGCACAATATAATTAGGGAAAAAGGGACAATTTAGGTTCTATAGTTTCTTTAAGAGACGAGGTTTAGCTTACATAAGTATTGGGATAACAAATCCTACATTGTTTATACCGGAAAACATACCGGTTGATCTTTTGTGTGTAAACAATGGGTCACATCCCATATAGAGCTAATGTAGGTTGAATCAATTAGTTTCCGTAGGAGACTGATAGAGTCTAGTTTACGCAACAATCCTACTGACTATTACAAATTGTATGAACACAGTACGGCTCACTGAATTCGAAGGATTGTAAATACAAATCATAGTGATACTTATTAAGACGGACCGACCGTGTCACATGAGTAACGGTCGGGTAAAGAATCGGACTTCTCCATTATTCAATTGAGATCAGTAGGTTTAAGCCTAACAAGGGGAGAAGGATAAATCGGATGTCTTAGTATTAGACATAGCACATAGTCGGCCTTAGAAACACGCGAATCTAGGTTTCACTGGAATTTCGGGACGAAATTCTCCTAACAAGGGGAGAATGTGACACCCGGTCAAAAAGGGCCAAAATTAGGGGCCAATTTAAACTATTAAATCACGTATTACATACGTGTTAACACTTAAGCATTCAAGTATTATATATATATATATATATATATATATATATATGTATATATATATATATATATATATATGTATATATATATAAACCGAAACGATTATTTAAATAATCGCGAATACACGAATTTAACAAAACGTAGAAACTCAAAATGAAAGTGAGCGAAAAACATTTTTAAATCAAGTATTATTATTAAGGATAATAATTACATAATCCGTTTGAAATTTAAATACAGTTTAGATACAGAAAACTATCCGTACATTTCAGGTAAAACAAAGTTACAATTTTAAACATCCGAGAAAACAGTTTTATAAAATATTTCAATTAAAAGCTTATACGAATATATTTTTAGAAAATTATCATTTTAAAACATTATACTACATAACGATCGGGTACGCGAACACGGGTCGGAAATATCCCAACTACCTCAATAATTGAGGCCGGTATATACAACCGACCTCAATTATTTTACACACACACGCTCATATCTCATCTCCCTCGGCTCTCTCATTTTCTCTCTATCAGTTTTCATTTCAACAACAACAACAAGATCAACAACATCACAACAACATAATCATCACCTTCATCTTCATCTTGATCATCACCATCATCGGGTTTTCATCATCATCATCCGTTTCATTTTCATTGTAAGAATCACTCACCATTTTCTTTAATTTCTGGTTTAAAATACGTAATATAGCATGTATTAGCTTTGTATTAAGTTGTTGTAAGCGGAAATAGGATTTAGAAATGGTTTTGTATGTTTTCTGCACGTACAGAGTCGAACCAGTTACGTGAATCCGGCGGATTCGGGTGAATCCGGCGGATTCCTGCCCAGAAAACATGAACACGGCGTATTCAATGGAATACGGTCGGATTCCCGTGGTTTGTCATGAATACGGTCGGATTCTTGGGAATCCGGCGTATTCCCTCTATTTTTCCGGAATACGGCGTATTCAAGGGAATACGGCGTATTCCCCACAAATGTCACCAATCCGGCGGATTCAAGTGAATCCGGCGGATTCCCCCTACATATTTCATGATCCAACGGATCAATAAACTAGCCCTGCGAATTCTAGCTAAAACAGAACATGTAAATTTTCGAAAACGTCGACGATTTTACAACATATTTTAGGGTAACTTCTCGATGAAAATTTTATTATAACGGATTGGACTCAAATTCGCTCGGTCATTCAAAAACAACCCAATGATCAAGGCTAAGTACTTTAGCCTTGTCAGTTTTAGGCCATCCGGGGTCGTTTAGGGGCCGAAAATGGCAGATTACTGTTTTCAGACTAGTACCAAATTTTGTAAACTCAAACATAAACATTAAATAATACATTGGACAATCCATTTACTCATTAGAATTTCGCGTGTTTAGGACTCTAAGGGATTTCAAAGATTGTCTATTCCACGTCGGATATATTTGTAACACCCGCCAAATTAGGACTAGTATTTAGTGCCTAATCAGATGTTAATACATGTAATTAGTTCCTTGTTAGGCTAATTAATGTATCGAATTATATATATTGTTGAATATATACGAAAATGCGATTTGGTTAAATCGTACGCAATTTAAATCGAATGTATTTCGATTCAATTTAATACGGACGTTGGTGACAAATTTTATTAAATAACGGGTTATGTCAAAAATATTATTATAATAATATTTCGTATTCATTCGTATCGTACAATCAGAAAGTTACAAAATTTAAAATGTAAAACGCGCAAACTAAATAAACCAACTTACATTTATAACTCAAACGTAACCTTATTTGTAAAATAATTAAATAAAATATCGCGTAATAATTTGTATTTAAAATGTACTTATTAATATTTAAAATGATTAATTAACGTTTAAACGACGGAGCAAACGAACACCGCACGGAGAGCGGGGATTGGAAGTTGGAGGTTAACACCCCCAACTCCCTCCTTTTTCTTTCATTTTCTTCTTTCTCTTTCTCTCTCTTTCTTTTTCTCTCAAATCTCACCAACCACACCACCTCCTAAAAACGCACTAAATCGCAAAATAAACATATCAAACGACTTCGGATCTTCAAGATTTTTAGAGATTCACGACCACCGCGACACGATCTATCATCCTATCTTTTCGGATTTCTCATCCGACACTTTGTAAGTTTCCGACAAATCCCGAAATCTCTCGTTTTTAAGTGTTTTCACTTTCTAGTAGTTTGTAACAACTTATAATGTCCCTATAAGGGTTGGGTAAAAGTTTTGGACCGAACGGAAACCGAAAAACTCTTTTTCGACACATTTTCCGGCCAACAGACCGCTACGTCGCATTTGGCCCAGAATTTATGCGACGTCAGCTTCTACGTCGCAAAACCCCTCGTGACGTCGCATAGTGCGACGTCAGACACAACGTCGCATTAAATTGCGACGTCGCATATAGCGACGTCAGCCTTAACGTCGCCAATACCTCGCCACGTCGCACTTAGCGACGCAAGCCCCTACGTCGCAGAAATCACCTACGTCGCATTAGCGACGCAGCACCCTACGTCGCATTAAATTGCGAAACGTCGCCTTTAGCGACGTCATACTCAACGTCGCAGTCCTACCTGCGACGTCGCACCCAACGTCGCACAAACCAGAACCTCAAAAACACAGATTTTTACTAAGTGTCGAGACTCGAAATTTATCACTCGATTTTACCCAAATTCAGATCCAGATGCGTTTTTCGTCAAAGCAATATAGTAGAAATAAAAATTTTCCAAGCTGACCTGGCAGCTCGACCCCAGCCAGGGGCTCTGCCCCTTGGACCCCGCCAGGGGCTGCCGCCCCTTGGTCCCCGCTACCAGGGGCGCTGCCCCCGGACCCCCGTACTTAGATTTCGTAACGGCTTCTAATACACAATCAAAACACATTTTTCAAGTAAGACGCCACGAAATCAAAATAATAATAGTTGAGATTATTATTACAAATCCGTCACCAACGGGCTGTACACTTTTCAAATACTTAAACTTATCAACCAAATAGTGGAGATTTGGACATTATAGTTGGATGAACAACTACTGGGGTGATCTTTTGAGATACCCAATCATATTTATAACCATCGCGTGTCGTGGACACCCTCAGGTTACAAGTCTTTGGACTTCATACTCGGCTAATCAACTCAAGTTTATTAAGTTAAACTCATAAGACTCAGGTGAGTCTCATAGCCCCTCTTTTACTGTTTTACTCAGGGGTGTGATATATTGCTCAACTTTTACATGTGAACGCAAGTACAAACATTTCATATACTACATGAGTTTTTCGAAACTAATCATTTAAAGTCCTCCGTCAGCATAGTTGTTAATACGTTGTAGCGTGAATATTAGTATATGGTACCATATAGGATTGACCCTCCTCGTTCGGGTTAGCAAGCACTAACCGGGTAAACGGACGTACTAATATTTGGGAAGACGAATGTTGATTAGGCATTCGTGGAGGCACCTCGCCCGGAATTCTCTATAGGGGACCCGGCCCTCGAGTTAAGCTCAACTATGTGCTCATGGCTGTATACACGATGATTATCATTTAATTGCTGGATGCAATTCATTATTTAATTGCTGGATGCAATTCATTATTTAATTGCTGGATGCAATTCATTATTTAAATCTTGCGGTTCATACAATATTACTTGATTTCAAACCTGTGAGCTCACCAGCTTTATAGCTGACCTTTTAGCATATATCGCAGGTACCCAGCAGTAGGATGTTTCTGCTTCAGGATTTAGCTCGAGTCAGCATACAGACGATTGAGATTTTCTTGCATTAGTATATTTTGTATAAGTACTTATGTACTGAAATCTCATTTTATTTAACTCGAGCTATGTAAAGCTTTAAACGTTGTAAACATTTCAGTTATCAATATATTTTGTTAAAACGACGCATATAGAGTCGTTTGCTATTTATCTTTGTGCTTTGTTATTGATTAGTAACACCCAATTCAAGCTTCCGCAAATCATTAAATTTGGGGGTGTTACAGATTGGTATCAGAGCCTAAGGTTATAGTGAACTAGGTTGCATTTAGTGGGCCTAGACTATGACCATTAGGCGGTATTCCTTATTAGGTATAACTGGTTCAGTGATTACGTCATACGAGTTTAATTTAACATAGCCTGATCAACTATGTACAATTAAGCAAAGATGATGTAAGATCTGAAAGTAGTTATGGCTGAACAGGGTACAATAGAAGACTCTGACCTCGAGAGAACCGAGACTTAAACATGTTTATGCTAGACACTCAATAGGCTATATTATATATAGGAACTATATGAATATAGGCCTCAATCTTACTAACGCTTTGTCTCAGAAATGGCAAACATCCCGTCAAATTCATCTCGCTCTCAATCCGGGTCGCAGAACCCAAGGGTAGCAAGGAGGAACAACAGGTTGCCTCGAGCTGGCCCGTACCCCACTCACATCGCCTTACCATCTTTAGCTGCTAGGGTAAACCAACACGAGCAGCGACTTCGCACCATGGATGTTGTGTTGCAGGAAACAAACGAAAACTGGAGACTTACATCCCTTGAACGCATCGAACAAGTCTCCGACGACCTTGAAACCACAAACAACAACATGGATGTCCTTCGCAACCAAATAATAGAAATAAGGGTGGAAAATGCCCTTCTGCAAAACAGGATGGAAGAATGTGAACAACGCTCACATGAAGCAGAGGAGTATGCGCGTGGACTAACACAACGACTTGCGCTAGCAGAAGACAACGCCCGACAAGCTAGCAGGCTTGCAAACACTGTGGACCGTCTTGTCACGATGATGGAACAAATTAATCTACGTCAAGACTAGTGTAGTCTTTGTCTTGTAATCTATCATGTAATCTAGTAACTATCTACGCACTACTCTATAATTCAGTCGGATGTAACAATTCCCGACATCTTTTGTAATACATCTGTAGGATGTAACCTTTGAACTCGTATTAGCTATCAAATATTTCTTGTTGTTCAACTCATATTAATTGCCATAATTCTTTTTCATATTGATGTTATGTATTACCACCTTTATACATGTACATCTGAAATAAATACAACTTTCTTACAAAATCTCATGTATCTTCATTTCTTTTATTGAAGAATCATGCCGCCAAAGACACGACCTTACACAGATGCTCAGATCACGTCACTCATAACCCAGGCTGTTACTGAAGCCTTGGCTCGGAATACCCCACCCAACTCCACAAGAAACAGCGATACCGCTGGAACCTCTGCCACCAAACCTTGTTCTTACAAGGACTTCCAAAGCTGCAAACCCTCGAGTTTCAAGGGTTCTGAAGGAGCCATCGGACTAATTAGATGGTTCGAGAAAATGGAAACTGTTTTCCGTGTCAGCAAATGCGCGGAGAACGACAAAGTAAACTTCGCCACCTGCTCTCTTGAAGATGATGCCCACTCTTGGTGGAATTCATATACCCAATCAGTGGGTGCTGACATTGCCTACCAAATCACTTGGGAGGATTTGAAAGCCAAACTCACTGCCAAATACTGCTCGATCGCCAAACTCCAAAAGCTAGATGAGGAGTTTTGGAATTTGAAGGTTCAGGGTGGTGACATCGATGGTTATACCACCAGGTTTCAACAACTAGCTGCCCTCCGCCCAGCTATGGTAAGCACTGAACCTGATAAAATCAGGAAGTACGCCCTTGGTCTCCCTGATTTTGTTCGGGGACACGTCATCTCTTCCAAACCAACCACCATTGACGGTGCAATCTCATTGGCCCAAGACTTGATGTCAATGAGCCAAGATTCTGAACCACCCACTTCATCCTCTCACACAAACAAACGCAAGTGGTCTGACCACCACAACAACCACTCAAACCAACAAAACAAGAAACCCGACACCATCAAAGCTTACAACACCACCACTGACATCGTCCGGGGCTACACTGGGAGCAAACCTTATTGTTCCAAGTGCAGCCGTCACCATGAGGGTTCCTGTGGTCCCTTTTGTAACAACTGCAAGAGGTACGGCCACCTCACCAAAGACTGCCTCTCACCCACCAACAACAATTCCAACAACAACACCAGACCACCCAAAGTATGCTTTGAGTGTGGGAAACCTGGGCATTTCAGAGACTCGTGCCCAAAACTGAAGAACAACAACAACAACAACCGCAACAACAGCAACAACAACAACAACACTCGCAGCAGAGCTTTCGTCATCAAATCTGGGGACGCCCGCCAAGACCCGAATGTGGTCTCGGGTATGTTCCTCCTCAACAACTTAACTGCTTCTGTTCTATTTGATACTGGTGCTGATAGAAGCTTTATCTCCGATGATTTTTGCCCATTACTTGACATCACTCCTGTTGCCTTAGATGTTAAGTACACTGTAGAACTAGCAAATGGCGAACTTATAGAAACCGATAGTGTGATACCTAATTGCACTTTAAACCTAGCTGACGAAACCTTTCCAATCGATCTTGTACCCGTTGAAATCGGAAGTTTCGACGTCATTATTGGAATGGACTGGTTGTCCAAACATCGAGCTGAAATCGTTTGTCACGATAAGATCGTCCGTATCCCACTCGCTGTCGGTGGAACCTTGATCATACAGGGGGAGACCGGTGGGACAGGACTCAATATAATCTCCTGCTTAAAAACCCGAAAATTTCTGAGAAAGGGTTACCCTGCGATACTTGCACACATCACCGAGAAGAAGTCGGAGGAGAAGCGACTTGAGGATGTGCCGATTGTTAGAGACTTTCCCGAAGTCTTTCCGGAAGAACTACCTGGTCTACCTCCGCCTAGACAGGTTGAGTTCTCAATTGATCTCGTGCCCGGTACCGCACCGGTGGCCCGCGCACCGTACCGTTTAGCCCCATCCGAACTTCAGGAGTTGTCCTCTCAGTTACAGGAACTTCTGGATCGAGGATTCATTAGACCGAGTTCTTCACCTTGGGGAGCTCCGGTCCTATTTGTTAAAAAGAAGGACGGTTCTTTCCGAATGTGCATCGACTACCGAGAATTGAACAAATTGACCGTCAAGAACCGTTATCCACTTCCTCGCATTGATGATCTATTCGACCAACTTCAAGGTTCAAGTTTCTACTCAAAAATCGACCTGCGATCAGGTTATCATCAGTTACGAGTTCGCGACACCGATATTCCAAAAACTGCTTTCAGAACTCGTTACGGGCACTACGAATTCCAAGTGATGCCCTTCGGTCTAACAAACGCACCGGCTGTATTCATGGACCTCATGAACCGGGTGTGCAAACCTTACCTCGACAAGTTTGTCATTGTCTTTATTGATGACATACTCATTTACTCGCGCAACGAGCAAGAACATGCGCAACACCTTAAGACTATCCTTGAACTACTTAGACACGAGGAGCTTTATGCTAAATTCTCTAAGTGTGAGTTCTGGATTCAAACCGTTCAATTTCTTGGTCACGTGATCGACAGTCAGGGAATTCACGTGGACCCATCGAAGATCGAGGCTATCAAAGACTGGCAAGCACCCACCTCTGCAACTGAAGTACGACAATTTTTGGGTCTTGCTGGGTATTATCGACGATTTATCGAAAATTTCTCCAAAATAGCTCAACCACTCACAGTACTGACTCAGAAAGACAAAAGGTTCGATTGGACCGAGAAACAAGAGTCAGCGTTCCAACTTCTGAAACAAAAGCTTTGCAGTGCTCCAATTCTTTCACTACCCGAAGGCACCGATGACTTCGTGGTATACTGCGATGCTTCTCACCAAGGTCTTGGTTGCGTGCTGATGCAACGAGACAAGGTCATTGCTTATGCCTCACGACAGCTAAAAATTCACGAAAAGAACTACACCACTCATGATCTCGAGCTTGGAGCTGTCGTTTTTGCTCTCAAAATCTGGAGACATTATCTCTACGGCACTAAGTGCACTATCTTTACCGACCACAAAAGTCTCCAACACATCTTCGATCAGAAGGATCTCAATATGAGGCAACGTCGTTGGGTCGAGTTGCTTACCGATTACGATTGTGAGATCAAGTACCATCCAGGGAAGGCTAATGTTGTAGCTGATGCACTCAGTCGAAAGGAACGACCTAAACCACTTCGAGTCCGAGCCCTCAGTATGACCATTCATAACGATCTTACCATTCAAATTCATACAGCTCAGATCGAAGCCCTGAAAGCTGAAAACATCAAAAATGAAGCCTTGCGGGGCATTGACAAACAATTCGAAATCAGACCTAACGGGATTAGGTATTTCTCAAACCGAATCTGGTTGCCCAGTTTTGGGAACCTAAGAGACTTGGTGATGGACGAGGCTCACAAGTCTAAATATTCTATTCATCTCGGATCCGATAAGATGTACCACGGTATCAAGGAATTTTATTGGTGGCCAAACATGAAAGCCGAAATCGCCACTTATGTCAGCAAGTGTCTTACTTGCTCGAAAGTCAAAACCGAACATCAGAAACCACCTGGTTTACTCCAACAACCTGAAATCCCTGAATGGAAATGGGAACAAATTGCCATGGATTTCATAACCAAACTACCCAAGTCGGCGAGCGGTTGCGATACCATTTGGGTGATCGTCGATCGTCTCACCAAATCTGCTCACTTCCTGGCAATCAAAGAAAGCGATAAAATGGAACGCCTTACACAAATCTACATCAAGGAAATCGTTTCTCATCACGGTGTTCCAATCTCGATCATCTCTGACAGGGATGCCCGTTTCACGTCTCACTTTTGGCAATCACTTCAAAAAGCTTTGGGTACCCGTCTCGATATGAGTACCGCGTACCATCCTCAAACCGATGGCCAAAGTGAACGAACCATTCAAACCTTGGAAGATATGCTACGTGCCTGCGTAGTTGATTTCGGTACAAACTGGGAAAAACATCTACCGTTGTGCGAATTCTCGTACAATAACAGCTATCACGCCAGCATTAAGGCTGCACCTTTTGAGGCACTGTACGGTCGTAAGTGCCGATCACCGATCTGTTGGACTGAAGTGGGAGATAGTTAACTCACTGGTCCTGAACTCATTCACGCCACCACTGAGAAAATTGTGGAAATCCAAAACAGACTCAAAGCCGCACGTGATCGTCAGAAAAGTTATGCTGACGTGAGACGCAAACCACTCGAGTTCCAAGTTGGGGATCGAGTACTCTTGAAAGTATCGCCTTGGAAGGGCGTCATCCGTTTTGGCAAACGCGGGAAGTTAAATCCCAGATACATCGGGCCTTTTGAGATCATCGAACGGATTGGCCCCGTAGCTTATCGATTGCAGCTGCCATCCGAACTCAGCAGCGTGCACCCCACTTTTCATATCTCAAACTTGAAGAAGTGTCTGTCTGATGAGACACTTATTATTCCATTAGATGAAATTCGTGTTGACGATAAACTTCATTTCGTTGAGGAACCCGCTGAAATTATGGACCGTGAGGTCAAACAACTGAAACAAAGTCGTATTCCCATCGTCAAGGTCAGATGGAATTCGCGGCGTGGTCCGGAATAACGGGAAGACCAAATGCGACTCAAATATCCTCAACTCTTCACTGATTCTACATCAAACACGACTTCGAGCTAAATTTCGGGACGAAATTCTTCTAACAGGGGGAGAATGTAACACCCGCCAAATTAGGACTAGTATTTAGTGCCTAATCAGATGTTAATACATGTAATTAGTTCCTTGTTAGGCTAATTAATGTATCGAATTATATATATTGTTGAATATATACGAAAATGCGATTTGGTTAAATCGTACGCAATTTAAATCGAATGTATTTCGATTCAATTTAATACGGACGTTGGTGACAAATTTTATTAAATAACGGGTTATGTCAAAAATATTATTATAATAATATTTCGTATTCATTCGTATCGTACAATCAGAAAGTTACAAAATTTAAAATGTAAAACGCGCAAACTAAATAAACCAACTTACATTTATAACTCAAACGTAACCTTATTTGTAAAATAATTAAATAAAATATCGCGTAATAATTTGTATTTAAAATGTACTTATTAATATTTAAAATGATTAATTAACGTTTAAACGACGGAGCAAACGAACACCGCACGGAGAGCGGGGATTGGAAGTTGGAGGTTAACACCCCCAACTCCCTCCTTTTTCTTTCATTTTCTTCTTTCTCTTTCTCTCTCTTTCTTTTTCTCTCAAATCTCACCAACCACACCACCTCCTAAAAACGCACTAAATCGCAAAATAAACATATCAAACGACTTCGGATCTTCAAGATTTTTAGAGATTCACGACCACCGCGACACGATCTATCATCCTATCTTTTCGGATTTCTCATCCGACACTTTGTAAGTTTCCGACAAATCCCGAAATCTCTCGTTTTTAAGTGTTTTCACTTTCTAGTAGTTTGTAACAACTTATAATGTCCCTATAAGGGTTGGGTAAAAGTTTTGGACCGAACGAAAACCGAAAAACTCTTTTTCGACACATTTTCCGGCCAACAGACCGCTACGTCGCATTTGGCCCAGAATTTATGCGACGTCAGCTTCTACGTCGCAAAACCCCTCGTGACGTCGCATAGTGCGACGTCAGACACAACGTCGCATTAAATTGCGACGTCGCATATAGCGACGTCAGCCTTAACGTCGCCAATACCTCGCCACGTCGCACTTAGCGACGCAAGCCCCTACGTCGCAGAAATCACCTACGTCGCATTAGCGACGCAGCACCCTACGTCGCATTAAATTGCGAAACGTCGCCTTTAGCGACGTCATACTCAACGTCGCAGTCCTACCTGCGACGTCGCACCCAACGTCGCACAAACCAGAACCTCAAAAACACAGATTTTTACTAAGTGTCGAGACTCGAAATTTATCACTCGATTTTACCCAAATTCAGATCCAGATGCGTTTTTCGTCAAAGCAATATAGTAGAAATAAAAATTTTCCAAGCTGACCTGGCAGCTCGACCCCAGCCAGGGGCTCTGCCCCTTGGACCCCGCCAGGGGCTGCCGCCCCTTGGTCCCCGCTACCAGGGGCGCTGCCCCCGGACCCCCGTACTTAGATTTCGTAACGGCTTCTAATACACAATCAAAACACATTTTTCAAGTAAGACGCCACGAAATCAAAATAATAATAGTTGAGATTATTATTACAAATCCGTCACCAACGGGCTGTACACTTTTCAAATACTTAAACTTATCAACCAAATAGTGGAGATTTGGACATTATAGTTGGATGAACAACTACTGGGGTGATCTTTTGAGATACCCAATCATATTTATAACCATCGCGTGTCGTGGACACCCTCAGGTTACAAGTCTTTGGACTTCATACTCGGCTAATCAACTCAAGTTTATTAAGTTAAACTCATAAGACTCAGGTGAGTCTCATAGCCCCTCTTTTACTGTTTTACTCAGGGGTGTGATATATTGCTCAACTTTTACATGTGAACGCAAGTACAAACATTTCATATACTACATGAGTTTTTCGAAACTAATCATTTAAAGTCCTCCGTCAGCATAGTTGTTAATACGTTGTAGCGTGAATATTAGTATATGGTACCATATAGGATTGACCCTCCTCGTTCGGGTTAGCAAGCACTAACCGGGTAAACGGACGTACTAATATTTGGGAAGACGAATGTTGATTAGGCATTCGTGGAGGCACCTCGCCCGGAATTCTCTATAGGGGACCCGGCCCTCGAGTTAAGCTCAACTATGTGCTCATGGCTGTATACACGATGATTATCATTTAATTGCTGGATGCAATTCATTATTTAATTGCTGGATGCAATTCATTATTTAATTGCTGGATGCAATTCATTATTTAAATCTTGCGGTTCATACAATATTACTTGATTTCAAACCTGTGAGCTCACCAGCTTTATAGCTGACCTTTTAGCATATATCGCAGGTACCCAGCAGTAGGATGTTTCTGCTTCAGGATTTAGCTCGAGTCAGCATACAGACGATTGAGATTTTCTTGCATTAGTATATTTTGTATAAGTACTTATGTACTGAAATCTCATTTTATTTAACTCGAGCTATGTAAAGCTTTAAACGTTGTAAACATTTCAGTTATCAATATATTTTGTTAAAACGACGCATATAGAGTCGTTTGCTATTTATCTTTGTGCTTTGTTATTGATTAGTAACACCCAATTCAAGCTTCCGCAAATCATTAAATTTGGGGGTGTTACAATATTCATTTGCTCGGATTGACTCAGGTGAGTCTCACGGCCCCATTTTCAATGTTTACATGTTTTATTAATTGGGGGAGATACAACACAAATTGTTTTCGTGATCACTGGTATTCGGTTAGTTAATTTAGTATTAACTCAAGTTATCTGCATTGTTATTTAATTCGGTTAATCACATTGGTTACATTGCTCGGTTATCATTGTTGTCTTGATTTTCATTGTACGGTATATGCACGAGTGTTTTAATTCGGTAAAAGTCCTCAACAGTGTATGATTCATTAACTTAATAAGGCGCGGTTACTAAAGGATAGTACTATCATGGGAGTGACGTCCCCGTCCGGGTTGCTAGCTACAACCAAGTTAAAAACGGGCACTTTAGTAATTGTCATGGGTGTGTCACCAAATCGGGAGGCAAAGATCGGGTTAGGCTTTGAATCATAGCTCAGTGCAATACAAATGTCATTATCGGTAAATCATTGTTCGGAAACCTTAATTGGTTTAATCACTGGTCGGTAGCCCTAATGGGTAAATCATGGTTCGGTACATTGTTATTCATTGATCGGTTTACACTGTTTAAATTATCGTCGGATAATCATGTTGATCACATCAATGTTTATTTAAACCTGTGAGATTCACCAGCTTTATAGCTGACCTTTTAGTGTTGTATTCTCAGGTGCTCATCAATATTAGGAATGGCCTACAGGATAAGCTAGCTATCACGAGTCGCATGCATCCATTTAGACATGAAGATTTTCTTGCATTATATTTTGTATAATGGTTATGTATTAAAATCTTCTGAAATCATTTTGCGAACTCACTACTATGTTTTAAACTTATGACTTAAACTTTGTATTTCTTTTGGAAAACTAATGTAATGTAATGTATTTCTAAAACGTCTCATTTAGAGTCGTTTGCTTGTACTTTGGTGTTTTGATATTTGATTAGTCATGCCCCAAAACAGTCGCTTCCGCAAAGCATGAAATTGGGGGTGTGACATTGTGACTAGAAGTGAGTGGTCTTCATGTGTGGCAAACAAAATTTAAGTAGATTTTATTGAAAAAAAAATCAATAAAAGCTCTTAAAGTTATAGATTCGTTATGTAGCTTTTGAAAGCCCCCTAAATAATCTCAAGCCTCTATTAACCGCAAGTTACAATCGCCAGCGGCAACTATAGCTACAAGCTCTAGCTCTAGCAAAAATTCCAAACTTTTGTTAGCTATTACACAAAAAATACCGTAAGTATTAGGTCATCTTCAACGTATGCACTAAACATTACACTAAATTTGGTGTAATAAAGAAATATTTAAAGAATATGTTTGCACAAAATGTGTTTCATCTTCAACGTTGGCACTAGATTTCTGCACTAAAACGACTTTCAACATTTACATATTACCCCCTAAACTATTTTTACACTATACTTTACTTCAATTCATTATTTTTATAATCAATTAACCTTCCAAACTATTAACTTAAATGTATATTTTTTTTATTTACTTTCATAAAGTTTCAATTATGTAAGTTCTTCGCATAAATCAATGATTAATTAACATATTTTTTTTAAAAATTATATTTTATTGTTTCAATGATCATTTACTCTTATCTAAAGTTTAAGGTAATTAAAATAATCATACAAATAAATAAGTTTATTCAGGTTGTACTTGAATAATAACAATTTTTAAACATATGAGCTAAAATTAAAAATTATATATTTGATGTAAGGTTTAGTGTTGCATCAAATTTGGTGCAAAATCATAAGAAGTTTAGTGTACACTATAATTTGCCCCAAATTTTATGAGTTAGTTGAAGATGAATTTCTACACCAAAAATATCAAATTTGATGTTATAATGCACATATTGGAGATGACCTTATATGAAACTTTATTTGTTTACTCAACAAGTAAATTTTACTATGAAACGAGACACCCAAAATTAAATTTTCATATTATTTCATCTATTCACATTTTATTTTTTTAGAGGTCACAAATTAATTGTTCACTTCTAAAAGTAGAAAGGTATAATTAATCAAACTTAATATATTACCCATATTTCATATTTCATATATATGTGATAAAAAGATGCGTAAAAAGTAAGGGTATATTTTTTGGTATTGGTTCATGTACGCAAAGTTGGTTTTGGACGGAAGTGAACGCAGGCGGAAGGAATGACTAGGGTGATGCCACGTATCCCTTTTCATTTCCCCCTTTCATGTTTTCATTTCTTTAATCTTATCGTTTTTCCTTTATTTTTTTACTTAAATTTTTTTTGGTGTTTTATTTTTTTACATTAATTTTGTTTCTTCTTGTTATTTTTTTTTTTTAAAATTACATTTTTTGAAGTGCTTGTTAGTTATTATCAGTTTTTTTAATTTTATTCATTTAACCTTTTTCACAGCTTATTTATCATTATTTTTTTTCACGTTTTCAACATTTTTATGTTGTTGTTTTAACTCACGTTGTTATATTTAAATACAATTTTATATATAGTATTATAAAAAAAAAATATGTGATGCACCATATTCATACCTTGAATAAAATAAATTTTGATATAATAAAGTTATAACTTCAATGCATTGTAAAATTAAAATTATGATCCACCATATTTTTAACTATGATGCACCAAAATTTATACACTAATGATGTTCATCATATATATAAAAGTCGGAGCGTCATATTTATAACTATGATGCACCATATTTTATAACTATAATGCATCATATTTTATAACTATGATGCACCATATATTATAACTATGATGCACCACCTTTTAATTCAATAACGATATTTTATAGTATATTTTGAAAGTCGATACATGCTATTAAAACACTCGATGCACCATGTTTTATAATTATGATGAAGCATATTTTTATAACTATGATGCACCATATTTTATAACTATGATGCACCACATTTTAGTTCAATAACGATGTTTTATAGTATATTTTAAAATTCAATGCATGATATTTTAAACACTCGATGCACCATATTTTATAACTATGATGAACTATATTTTATAACTATGATAAACCATGTTTTATAACTATGATGCACTATTTTTAATTTTATAACGATGTTTTATAGTATTTTTGAAAGTCGATGCATCATATTCAGCGAAAATCAGTACATCATAGTTATAATGTTGATGAACACAATAATAATTTAGTTTTATTGCATCTTGTTTTTAATATTAATGTGCATCATTATATTTAATATATGGTGCATCACATATTTTAAAATGATATAAAAAAAGTAAAACTAAGTAGGAAAAAGGTTAAAAACTAATTTTTTAGATTTTTAAAGTGATATTTTTTCAAAAAAAAAAAAAAAAAAAAAAGATAAAACAATTTTTATTTAATTATTTATTAATTTTTTTACCAAAGTGTTATAGAAGATTTTACATGTTTAAAAATTTAATTTTTTAATTTTAAATTTTATTTAATAATAAAAATTTTAACAAAAAGTAAATTAAAAAAATGAAATAGAAAAAAATTGAAGAAATAAAGAAAGGGGGAGAATTGGATAAAAAAAAATGGAGAAATGAGAAATGAAGGGGAAATGAATAAAAATGTGGAGAAATGAGGAGACACTTGTCACCTCCTCATTGACTTCTCTCCCTTCCCTCACTTTTACCCCTTCTTCCAGGAACCTCACCCATATTTTTTTAATTAATTTTTTCTTTTTCCCGTTTAATTTTGTAAAATCAGAAAAGACAAGAAATAGCTTTTTGGATTGAACTAATCTAATTGATGGGCCCTCATGTACTGGTGGCCGTCGTATTCATGGGCCCCATGTATTTATTCTTCTTCCAATCCAACTACTCCTTATCTCCTTATTATGAATGTACCTCATCTTAAATTGTCTAGTAGTATTTTATTTTAAAATGTACCTAAATTATCATAAAATTTTGATTTTAACCGATCACAAAGAATTTTAGTGGATAGATATTAAGTACTATTAGTTGACATAGTAATTAATGTATTTTTCTAAAACTATGTGCATTTCAGTAGTGAACAATTAAATTGAGACGAATGAAGTAATACACATACTTCGTATCCGATAATTATTTAATCGGATTCATATCTTCTAGTCAAAGTTATTAATTGCATGATCGAGTAGATAATAATGAAAATATTCGATCATTTCTTTATCAAATTCATTTTTCCTTAACATTTTTATAGGACCTTAGGTTATCGTGACATGGACAATTGCCAAATTTCAAGTCCCACAAGACATACTATATCTAACGTTACATACTTACATAATAAATAATAAAGAATTAATATACATGTATACTATACATACTATACTATACACATTCTTTTTGTTTTCCACAAATTTATTTACTTTAACCCCTCCATTACCATATCAACCCTTTTTGCTTCTATATAAACCTACCCTTTACTTCCATCAACACACCCAAAAACACAACCATATTATCTCCTTATCTCTCCCTTTTTCACACACCCTTTTAAAGATCATATAAACCATGGTGATTAAACAAGAAAAAAGCCTATCTACCACCATGAATGCAAAAATCATAGGTTCAGGGAAAGAAACTGTGGTTCTAGCTCATGGGTATGGTGGAGACCAATCTCTTTGGAACAAAGTTCTCCCTATACTTACTCAAACTCACCAAGTTGTTGTTTTCGATTGGTGTTTTTCGGGCGCTATTAAAGAACCAAACACTCTCTTTGATCTGGCTAAATATAGTTGCTATGATGCTTTTTCAGATGATCTAATCGCCCTTCTTGAGGAGTTGAACTTAGATTCAACGGTGTTCGTTGGTCACTCGATGTCCGGTATGATCGGATGTATTGCTTCCATCAAAAAGCCTCATCTTTTCAAAAAACTTATCCTAATTTCACCATCTCCAAGGTATACGTACTAGCCTTACTATACATATCTATTATATACACATATTAATTTTTATGTGTTTTTTCTTTTTCTCTTTTTGTGAGTTTCTCCCTGGCTCCATCCAAATAATTTAGCTCCAATTTTTTATTAATCTACAAATTAAAAGAATCACATGAACTAAATATATATTCGTAAACTAATCATAATTATCCTCGAATCATGTTTCCTGGATCTCTAAAGAAACAAAAACAAAGGAAAAACCTTTTAGTTACTTAATTATGTATTTAGGAAAATAATCTTTTATTTTTTTATGTGACGGGTATTCAACATAGTTTGCAACCACACGTACGTATATATACGTATATATCTTACAAGCTAAGCATCTAATTACGTGTTATATGGAGAAGTGAATAAGGTTTTCCTTTTAATATTTGTTTTTTTTCTTTGGAAGAGCAAAGAAGAACTTCTATACTATTACAATTAACATGTATTCACTTTTATATATCAAAATTAGAAATCTCTTGAACATGCGTTTTACTCTCTTCGTATCAATCAAAGTGTCAACTTCGAAAAATCACGCAATTTCATAAATCTTCACTAACTACGTTATTCGCCGATTAAATATCATCTATACCACTATAATCTCTTATAATTTGTTGAAATATGGGGTGGACAATTATCTTGAGACAAACAAAAATAGTAAGATGGACATTTCAAATGTCACGGATTGAGTATTATACTCCACATCACATATAGTAAGTATTATCTTGTACACCACATGCTATATATCAATCATTAATAAACAATACATCACATATATGTAATTGATATGAATATATGTATGTTATGATTGCTGATCGATATGATGTTAAGTTGTGAAGATATTTCATATGATATAATACTACGTAGTATGGTACGTTATCGGACGTACAATACAATACTTTAATCCTAATTAGAAAAGTTAAAATTTGGAATATTGAAAGTGACCAAACAACAATAACCTAAATCATACGTGACCGCTACAATTATTATGTATCGACAAAAAGAAAACATTGCTAAATATGTCGAAATAGTCCTATTCCAAATTCCAAATAATAATAAGTATCTCATACGGAGTACTATTTTTTGAGTACGTTCGTACTGTGTTTATCTAAACAGCGTTTATTTGAAAGTTAGAAGCTAAATATATACCGTATAAAACGATATAATAATTATAAATAATTATACTTGATAATTAAAGATCGATCAAACTAAAAATTGATAATTAAAGATCAAACATACTATTATTCTTACAGAAATATACCCGTATTTTTATTATATTATATCTTGAACATACATACGAGTTGTGAATTTCTTTTATCCTTAGTAGTGATATTTAAATTAATGTTTAATTTAAAAAATTGTTTTCTAGACTGCATCATATGATTCATGTGTACCCAATTTGGGATAGGTGGAGTGTTTGTTTCACATCTTTCATGCCGTGATTGATGATGTATTTTTATTACTTATTTGATCATTATTTAATAAAAAAATAAAAAATAATTATCTGAGTTCTATAAAGTATAAACTTTAATTAACTTATTTGTTTTTATTAGGTACTTAAATTCTGAATTCTATGAAGGAGGATTTGATCTCAAAGACCTTGAGCAGCTATTCTCAAGCATAGAGTCCAACTTCAATGAATGGGCATCCTTCTTTCCATCCCTTGTTATTGACAAAAATGACTCTGAATCTCTTGAAATCTTTGAAAAATGTTTGAAAAGAATGAACCCCGAGATTGGCCTTTTGGTAGCGAAAACTGTATTCCTATCCGATCATCGTGACATCCTTGAAAAAGTTGTGATCCCATGCACCATAATGCAAACAACGAATGATATGGTGGTTCCAATCTCAGTTGTCGAGTATATGAACAAAACTATCAAGGGAGAATCGACGATTGAGATGATTGATACCGTTGGACACTTTCCTCATCTCACGGCCCCTAATCAGTTTCTTGAAATCATTGATCGAGTGATCAATGTTGGCTTATCGAAATCTTTGATAGAATGAGTACCATAATTAATTTGTTTCGGAATTAAGGGTATTTTAGTATTTTAAATTACTTGGTCTTTTTAGGGATGTTTCTGCTTTTTTCAATTTTAGGGCATTGTCCATTTGAAAATAGTATGCAATCAATGTGTGTTGGTATAGTTGGTTTGGTCATGGTATTGTTTGAAGTGAAGTTGTTGACTTTCTTAGTCAACGTGTATAATTTGTAGAATATAATCAAAAGGTGTGATGTAGTGTTTGAATACAATTTGCTTTCTATCAACTCTTTATTGAAATTGATGGTTTGGGTTTTCATCACTCAACCTTAAAATTGCATGTAAAATATTAAAACTAACTGATCATTTATTTATATACAACTATATATATAAAGGTGTACATGTACATCTAAAAATGTACTTTTACAATTGGTGGCCCGGTTTGATAATCATAAAATGGTCTTAATAGCGAAAAGCACATATAACTACTAAATAGTGGTGGAATTTGGACTTAATTTTGTGGGGGCCAAAATTATTTGAGGTCCTATACTAAAACAAATAAATAGGCTCTAAAACATTACTGTAATAATATATCTACATGTGAAACATGAATAACATGTTTATTTTATAGTTTACGTGTAATATAAATATAGTAATAGTAATTTGAGTTTTGTTACTGAAGAATATATAAAGTTAAGTAGAAAAACCTTTTAGTTTTAACCCTTCGTAATAAAAAAAGCATAAATTTTGAGTTATTTATTATGAAGCTAAAAGAAATATAGCCTCTTTTGAGATAGATGGTGTGTTTGACATCAACATTTTAAGTTTGGAGATGGAGATTCTAAATTTCAAGAATCTCCATCTCAATCCATGTTTGTCAACAACAAATAGAAGGGATTCTTGAAAAAATAATCCCTCAAAATGAAATATCTTGAAACTAGCTTCCAAAATAATCTCCATCTCCATCACCATCTAAGATAAATGTTTATTATATGTTATAAAAAGCTTTTGTAATGTATATCAGGTATTTTTTTATTTTTCAGTGGACATTAGTTAATTAGAATACAAGGGTTAAATTGAATATTTAATAACTTAAGGGACTCCAGTGAAAAGGATAAAAGAGAGTAAAAACACATGGGTATGGTTCGAGAGAGAAGAGTGAATTAGGAGAGAAAAAAAAGAAGTCGATACAAATTTGACATCTATCATTTTTTTTTTCCTATTATCTTTCTCCCTCTTCCATACCTCCTCCTCCATCTCTCATTCACCAACAACAATTTGCTACATCCAACTATCACCACCCCTAATCATCGTCACCGCCCACTGGAATCTGCCGTCGCCATCACAAATCACCGGAATCTGCCGTCACCGCCACAAGTCACTGGAATATGGCCGTCAGATTTTTTTTCCGCAACTAATTAAAATTCAAATATTTTCATTTTCTTCACGTTGAATATTTATCTTAATATTTTGAATATAGTGTTGTTAAACAAGGCAAAATTTTGACATGATTCAAAGATGTTTAATGATATTTCGTTAAACTAAAATACATCACATTAGATATGGTGCATCATAGATATAAATTCAGTGTACATTTATAGCTATGATGCATCAATTTCAGATTATCCGAAAATACCGTAAAGGTATAAATTCAGTGCAATATAGCAATACAAAGTGGCGAATAATAGATATAAAAGTTTTGATGCACTGTTTTATAACTATTTAACTTCTAAGTTATACGATAAACGCAAACATAAGATAAATTTTGATGCATCACTACGTTAAATATCAGTGCATCACAATGTTAAAATATGGTGCATCACTTGTTTTAAATGTACGTAAAAGTTACGAAATACTCATTTCTAGCTTTTCCCGAAAATAGAAGTTTGACATCTTGTAGTATAGTTATGAAGTTGTATTAAAAGCCTCTTTTTATGACTAAAATTCACTTAGACATTTCATTGAATACCTTATGTGCACTTGCAAAAACACATATTTTGACAGAAATTTTTTAGATATAAACTTAATAATTCAGAAAGTAAGATGAAGATGTATGAATTATACATAAATTTCGTTGAAAATACTTAAATCGAACCTTATATTGTATAGTTTTCAATTTTCAACCCGATTTTTCTTTTTATCCTTGCATAGTTGTATATAAATGTAGAGATGGTGGTTTTAATGTCAGAGAACAACATTGGAGAAGAAAGTACAGTGGTTGAATGACGATGACCGACGATTGTGAAGGGTCGAAGTCGCCGAATGTAGAGGAGATTGTAAGAATGATGAGATTGGAAAATGAGCATGAGATGTTTTGCTTATGAAGAGTAAAATTCCAGATCTGATAAATATTGATTTCATGAATATGTGAGAAGATTAGATATATCATTTTTAACTAATTTAATAAAAAGGGACAAGCGTCAACATATTATTGGCTTCTTTCACTTCCTCACCAAATATCTCTTCCTACATGAACCAGTGCCAAAGCACATCGGGTCGTTTTTCTTCCGAGTGGGCTAAATCAAATTCCCCAGTTAATGATCAAATCGATTCTTCTAATTAATACCTCCATCTTGACGCAAACTATTCTCCATTGGCTATGATATTCACCAATCAAATATCAAATCTACCCACTATAATCTATTTTATTTGGTCAAAATAGGAAATAGACACTTATAATGGGACAATTATGTAACATCCCAAATTTCGTAAGTGTAAATGTTATTATATTCATTTTTAATCAATTATGTGATAAATAAATGTTATATGTTAAATAAGTTAGAAAGGACTAGTAATGTAAAGGAAATTCTGTTAATAGGACTTGACATGTAAAGAAATGTTTGTTAGAGGGACTTAAGTTGTCAAGTGATGAAAGATCAGGGGTTTATATGGAATTGGCAGTATAAAACATCTGTTCTGTAATTATCTACATCATTTTTATTTCTTCAAACTCAGGAAACCACGTATTTTCCTCTGTGAAGTCGGTTTGAGTGCATCAAAAGAGAAATCAAGGGATTAGCTAGGGTTTTGTTAATCTAAAGCTTCTAGTCTTCAATTCTTATGTATTAAGGTATGTTTAACATGTTATTATGTTTAATTTGATGTTAGCTTGAAAGATTATATGAAACCCTAAGTTCATAAGTTGAAATTATATGAGTAATTGATGATGTAAGTTGTATTCTTCAATTTTCATGACCTAGAAATGGGTTTGTTGGGGTTTTAGTTAATTATTAAGTTTAAATCCGAATTTTAGGTTTTAATTTATTAAATTGATGTTACTAAAGCTTGTTAATGATGATGAGTAACATGATTCTAGTTAAAAGCTATGAAAGAAATTAAGGTTCATGAGGCTAATGATGAATATGATGGTATTTATGGGGTATATATATAATTAAGGTTGTTTAGGATTAAGAAATCTTACTTGATGATTATAGAGTGAAGTAGAACTTATTTGATTAAGTAATCACAAGACCTAATATTGGGGTTTTGATAAATGATTGGTAATTGAGATTAATGATTTTATTAATGGATTAATTATGTTAATTAACCATGGTTAAAGAATATAAAGTGATGTTGTAATTATAAGGATCATCACTTAATGAGTAATTGTGAAGTAGTGATAATTAATCATAATCATGGTGTTATGTAGAGATTATATATCTATGTGTATAGTTTGATTTAAAGTTAAACTTAGTCAACCTAATATGGTGATGGGTTGATAAAATTGATAAGTTAATATTGATGATTATTAGTTGTTAAAAGTGTTTATATACTATATGTGCTAGGTGATCAAGAGTGATGGCATCTTAATCAAGTATGAAACCATGGAGTCACCTAATTGCTTAAATCTCAAATCTCAAAGGTGAGTAATATGAGGAATTAAATAGATAATGAATGTGTAATATCGGATTGCTTCTAAGCATGAGATATTACACAATTATGTGAATTATTTGGTTGTGAATTTTTAAGGTTCAATTGAATTATATCTTGTTGATGTATGTTGATATGTGTTGATATATTATTGAGCAATCGTTGAAATGTGTTGGAAAAGCTATTATGATATAGCTTTGAATTGTGATAAAGAAATTGTTGTATGTGATAAATGAATTATGTGTATTAGGAATTTCGGAGATTGATTATATTATATATTGTTACTTATGATCATTTTGATGAATAATTGAGAGTGTTGATACTAACTTTGGTAAAGTAGTGCATATTCTATTACTTGGAAGGGCCGGTAATGGATATGGCACTTATTTGATATATTGAATGATATACCGGGGTGTAGGCCCGAAGATGCTGATTTTCTGCAGGAATTGGCATAATTATGGATCCATAATAGTTATGTTTACATATTCCATTGAACTTATGTTCTCGATGCTCATAAGGCGTGGATATGTTTATGAGATGATATGTTGGGTTGCGGCCCAAAACAAGTACAATTGCTCAAGTTGATATAACTAGTTGAGACTATGATATGTGAAGCTTATGTGTTATGTGAAAGTCATTGTTTATTTAATTGCTTATATTATTCACTAAGCTTAGGCTTACTCCTTTCAGTTGTTTAAATTTTGTAGGTGATTGGCTTAAAGGTGTTATTGGATAGCTTGTTTATATATGGTCGATATGGGACACGTGGAATGGAGCTTTACAATATGGTTGGACAAGCTCCTATCTCTTTTAAATTATCGTTGTGTAAACTTGTATCAATCACCCAATCAAATAGCAATCTATGAAAAAGTTTTCACTCGATTATTTTAAAAGAATGTTTGACTAGAAAGTCAACAAGAATTATTCAAGTCAAAGTCAAAATATTAATAGTTTTTACAAATTGATCATATATAATGTTTGATATAGAAAATGGTTCAAAATTTTCAGGGTGTTTCAAGTTGGTATCAGAGCGATGGTTTGAGAGAATTAGGTAATCCACGATAGGATTCCTAAACTTAAACCAATATGAAATGCATGATTTATTTGCTAATTATATGTAGCAGTAAAGTATGGTAAAGTAAACTGATATGACTCTCTATCGTGAAGTGTTTGGTAGCTATTATGTATTAAAGTAGTAATATGAAGTTAAATGAGATATTAATATATCTCAATTAAGATAATGGAAGTCATATGGTTAATGGAATTAGAAAGTGTATAATGGTTGAAAAGTCCATCTTTGACTTGGAAAAGTCAAAGTTAAATGAGGTAGTGTCAATATGGGTAAAGGTTATGTTTTAGAGTGGTAAATGTGATTAGATGTTCATGTGAAGGGTATTGATCATAGTTTTGGTGAAATTATGATCAAGAGGTCAAAAGTCGTATTTTGGTCCAAGAATGTGGTTATGAGTCTTCAATCATGACATGGAGTCAATTCGGATTGAAATGGCAAGTTGGTGTGGGTAATGTGGTGGATTTTGGTAAGAGTGTCCATTTGGACCCCCAAACGGGTCAAAGAGTTAAAACGAAATAGAATGAGTGTATGAGGGTGATGAATATGCCCACACGTCACAAATGTATATAGGAATATGTTGGCAAATGGTTGAAGTCAGAAACCAAGCCATTTGGAATATGGCGTGTCAACGGAAATGGTCAAAAATGACCATAAAGTGGTCATTAGTCCAAAACGCAATAAGACGTAAAATTTCAAAAAGTGGAAATTGGGAAATGTTTGAAATGTCATATTACACGTGCCTGCAAAATTTCATGGTCATTAGACTTGTCATTTTCAAGATATGCACGTTTAAAGTTCGATAAATGGTAATTAAGTGTGCAGGCTTGATTCCCGGGGAATGAGATTCATTCCTGGGGAATCCGAAGTATGATGGTAACAGCACGCTTGATTCCCGGGGAATGGGAGTCATTCCCGGGGAATCCGAATCAAATTGCTAACAGCATTCCTGATTCCTGGGGAATGGGAGTCATTCCTGGGGAATCTCTTATAAATTCAACATTTTCTTATTTAATTTCTTATTTGATTGAGGGAATGGTACAACAAGTCTACAATGTCATATTTTAAACGCGGGACCTTATTTTGAGCTTTTGGCTTATGTTTTGGATTGGGCTTTTGTTTCTTTCAACCCAGGGATCATTTAGAACTTGTTTTAAGAAGCCCACATACTCTTATCGGGTATGAGTTATTTTAAGCTGTGTATTACGTCATATTGTTAATTGTTACCAACTGTTATTGTTGGTTAACATCAATTATTGAATTATGTGGACTAATTGAAATATGAGGAAGTATTTGAATCATGTAGAATATTACAAGTTAGTTGAATTAAGCATTATAAGAGTTTGCACGATAAGTACATGAGCTTACATCTATGTGATAATTAAATATGGAATGCTCAATTGTTATTCAACTAATGAAGTATCTATTGATAAATATGTGTTGAATATTACACATGATGTTGACAGAATAATTGATACTAAATATCATATAATATACTATCAGTATTAATTGCTGCACTAGTGCTTGATATGGAATCAGGTACTAAAGGTGTTGATTGATGTAATTGTGTTAGACATTATACCTATACTAATTGGATAGTGAGAAAGGTGTTAAATATATATGTGATTACTATACTTACCTGATCATATGATTAGATTCACACTCAAGGTGAAAATTGTAAAAGTGTAGCAAGTTGATGTTTGATTGTGCCTGTTATAAAGGTGCTAGTCGATGTGTGCAAATGGTTGATGTTTGTGTTATGATATATGTGATGATAATGATTGATAGTATGAAGTGGTCTGGAAATGAAGTGTAAATGACATAATATAAGACGCCTGATCAACGTATTTATATTATGCCATTTCACATGGAGTTGTTGAGGCTACCAAGTACTAGAGAAATTTGATGTGATGGTTAATATAATATAGTATTAAACCACTAAAACTATTGTTTTGACGTGGTACCTATTGTGAAAGAGATATATGTGTGATTAATTGCAACTAGTTATAAGTGAAATGTGAAATGAGCTAATGTAGAGGTCAGATTGCGGTTAGCATTATGTTGGTATGGTTAAATGGGTGCTTAATAAAGGCACATTATGTTGATTGAAGTGCTATGCTATATAGCATGAGTAATAAGTGATGTTGATTTAGCATTCAAGTCAATGTGATTGAATGCCAAAGGATTATGTGATTTTAAGATTTGACCTCTACATGTTGCTTACTCAAAGGTGTTAATTGTTATATGATTTGGATTTATTTCAAGTCAAAGGTTTTATACAACTCAATGGTAGTTGTAATTGCAAATTGTAAATCAGTAAATAATTAGTTGCAAAAGTAGAGAATTCTAGCAATCTGTTAGCTAAAGAGATATGCGATTATTAGCTAAATTGCTAGTTATGAATTGAGTTAAACTTTTATTGCCAATGGGCATGTTGTGGTATTTATTACCACTATTGTTATTATTGTAGCAATGAGATGTTCACATGACTATATGATTAACTTGTTTTAAATGATTATGTGTTTTGAATTATTTACGTGGCTAATTAAAATGTTCATGTAAGTGGTCATTAATATGGCAAAAGAAAAGGTATATGCACAGTATATGTGCATGTGGAAAGAATTGAAAACATGTATTTATATTTATAAGTTGCTCACTGGAGCAACGTCTGATGTGTGTATCTATTGTAATTAAGTAATTAATGATGCTACCCTTGTGTTGGATATTCCAATTAGAGGATATATCTAATGTTGATTGTAGTACCAGTATGGTTATATTATAGTCTTTTGACATTAACATGGAAATAATGGAACAGTTTTAAGACAGGTTGTTGATTCAGTACTTATGTATGATATGATTATAATGTATTGAGATACATTTCACAGGATTTCATTTTGTTAATACAATGAGAGGATTATCTCAATTATGATTTGGGAATTATAATTGTTGTCTTGTGAGAAATATTACTTGGATGGCACTACAGGACATCGATTGTACAGAATTTTTTTAAAGTTTCGATATATCCTCAAGGAGTTGTTAAACTGATTCAGTATTGATGGATTTGACATTATTCGAGAAAGATTTGTGACAGGATTTCCTTATACATGATTGAAGATTTCCCTAACTTAATGGATTGATTGAAAACTATTAACTTGAGACAATGATGACTATTCAGTCTTGTGTTTAAATCCCTTTTGATTGTGAATTTGAGAGATGATTTTATTGAAACCATTATATTGATGGATTATCATGAAAACGGATATGACATGGTTTATGGATTGTGACATGTTGCTTCAAGTAAAAGCTGAGTATTGAGTATTCTATGGATTTGAGATGATTTTACAGGTTCAAAAAGAACGGAAAATCTATTAATGGGATTTATAACTAAATTTTTCCAGACTGGTATGGAACGACGAAACTCCCATGGAGGTTATGAGATGATTGAACCCTATTAGGATATCATCATGAGAGTATGAAATGTTTAAAACTTGTGAGATATAGGAATGTATGGAACTAAAAGAATAGATTTAGTAAGTACATGAGTGATATACATTCATGTTATGAATTAGTTGAGTAAGTAAAGTCTTGTATATATAATTAAATGTTTTCCACATACTTGGAGAAAGTATTAATATGAATCCATACGAGCGACATTCGTGAGGACACGAATGAGACAAGTGGGGGAGAGTTGTAACATCCCAAATTTCGTAAGTGTAAATGTTATTATATTCATTTTTAATCAATTATGTGATAAATAAATGTTATATGTTAAATAAGTTAGAAAGGACTAGTAATGTAAAGGAAATTCTGTTAATAGGACTTGACATGTAAAGAAATGTTTGTTAGAGGGACTTAAGTTGTCAAGTGATGAAAGATCAGGGGTTTATATGGAATTGGCAGTATAAAACATCTGTTCTGTAATTATCTACATCATTTTTATTTCTTCAAACTCAGGAAACCACGTATTTTCCTCTGTGAAGTCGGTTTGAGTGCATCAAAAGAGAAATCAAGGGATTAGCTAGGGTTTTGTTAATCTAAAGCTTCTAGTCTTCAATTCTTATGTATTAAGGTATGTTTAACATGTTATTATGTTTAATTTGATGTTAGCTTGAAAGATTATATGAAACCCTAAGTTCATAAGTTGAAATTATATGAGTAATTGATGATGTAAGTTGTATTCTTCAATTTTCATGACCTAGAAATGGGTTTGTTGGGGTTTTAGTTAATTATTAAGTTTAAATCCGAATTTTAGGTTTTAATTTATTAAATTGATGTTACTAAAGCTTGTTAATGATGATGAGTAACATGATTCTAGTTAAAAGCTATGAAAGAAATTAAGGTTCATGAGGCTAATGATGAATATGATGGTATTTATGGGGTATATATATAATTAAGGTTGTTTAGGATTAAGAAATCTTACTTGATGATTATAGAGTGAAGTAGAACTTATTTGATTAAGTAATCACAAGACCTAATATTGGGGTTTTGATAAATGATTGGTAATTGAGATTAATGATTTTATTAATGGATTAATTATGTTAATTAACCATGGTTAAAGAATATAAAGTGATGTTGTAATTATAAGGATCATCACTTAATGAGTAATTGTGAAGTAGTGATAATTAATCATAATCATGGTGTTATGTAGAGATTATATATCTATGTGTATAGTTTGATTTAAAGTTAAACTTAGTCAACCTAATATGGTGATGGGTTGATAAAATTGATAAGTTAATATTGATGATTATTAGTTGTTAAAAGTGTTTATATACTATATGTGCTAGGTGATCAAGAGTGATGGCATCTTAATCAAGTATGAAACCATGGAGTCACCTAATTGCTTAAATCTCAAATCTCAAAGGTGAGTAATATGAGGAATTAAATAGATAATGAATGTGTAATATCGGATTGCTTCTAAGCATGAGATATTACACAATTATGTGAATTATTTGGTTGTGAATTTTTAAGGTTCAATTGAATTATATCTTGTTGATGTATGTTGATATGTGTTGATATATTATTGAGCAATCGTTGAAATGTGTTGGAAAAGCTATTATGATATAGCTTTGAATTGTGATAAAGAAATTGTTGTATGTGATAAATGAATTATGTGTATTAGGAATTTCGGAGATTGATTATATTATATATTGTTACTTATGATCATTTTGATGAATAATTGAGAGTGTTGATACTAACTTTGGTAAAGTAGTGCATATTCTATTACTTGGAAGGGCCGGTAATGGATATGGCACTTATTTGATATATTGAATGATATACCGGGGTGTAGGCCCGAAGATGCTGATTTTCTGCAGGAATTGGCATAATTATGGATCCATAATAGTTATGTTTACATATTCCATTGAACTTATGTTCTCGATGCTCATAAGGCGTGGATATGTTTATGAGATGATATGTTGGGTTGCGGCCCAAAACAAGTACAATTGCTCAAGTTGATATAACTAGTTGAGACTATGATATGTGAAGCTTATGTGTTATGTGAAAGTCATTGTTTATTTAATTGCTTATATTATTCACTAAGCTTAGGCTTACTCCTTTCAGTTGTTTAAATTTTGTAGGTGATTGGCTTAAAGGTGTTATTGGATAGCTTGTTTATATATGGTCGATATGGGACACGTGGAATGGAGCTTTACAATATGGTTGGACAAGCTCCTATCTCTTTTAAATTATCGTTGTGGTAAACTTGTATCAATCACCCAATCAAATAGCAATCTATGAAAAAGTTTTCACTCGATTATTTTAAAAGAATGTTTGACTAGAAAGTCAACAAGAATTATTCAAGTCAAAGTCAAAATATTAATAGTTTTTACAAATTGATCATATATAATGTTTGATATAGAAAATGGTTCAAAATTTTCAGGGTGTTTCAAATTAAAAATAAAATTGAAAGACCTTTCTAGTGAGACGGAAGTAGTATAATTTACCCTATATATATCTAACTAGATGTTTCATTTTTTAGATAAGAAATAGTATTTCATCCCATTTGTCATATTGGTGGTTGGTTGGTTGCCTTTACTAGCTCAACATTGTATCACCTACTGAGTTCAACTTAAATGATCGTTAAGTTTTTTAATCCTATATAATTTTTATGATCACTAAAAAGAATGTATGATCTTATATGCAAGCAGTGGTAATAAGAAAAAAACGAAGAAGAAAAGAAACAAATCATTATATCATAAAGGTCTATCATACATAAAGGTGAACAAACCGGGTTTTTTCCCCAACCCGACCCGACCCATTACCCGAACCGGGTTTTGGTCAACAAAATGAAAACCGGTTCGTTGACCTACCCGACCCGACCCAAACCGGATTTTTTGACCCATTTCAACCGGGTTTTTACCGGGTTTTCCAACCCGACCCGACCCCTACCCGGTCCCAACCCGATTTTGAAATCCGAAACCTCTACCCGGTTCCCTACCCGCCGGGTAGTGAAAAAACCCGAACCGGGTTGGGTTATACCCGGTTCTTACCGGGTCGGTTTTCCGGGTTTGGGTCGGGTCGGTTTTTAAAACCGGTTTATATGTTCACGCCTAATCATACATATAAAAAGTATGCAAGTAGTTGGAATATTGTATATTGTTAACATATACAATATTAGTGGGTAAGTCCATTTGTGATTTATAGACCAAATAATTTGGGCCGCCCACTCTCTACATGTACCTAAATAGTCCACTTTTTTTTTACATTTCATTTCAGTATCGTCAATAGTATCAAACTTTATCATCATCATCATCATAAATATACAGCAATTCAACTTTGTTCAAAAAAAGACATGCTACTTCAGACACGTAACTAGTAACTCGATGAAAGTCGTGTTTATTATAATGCAGATCGATGGCGGCCTGCGTCCAAGTAACGATGCGTTTCCAACCAGATGAAAATAATGAAATCTATAAAATCTTATATGTTCATAATATATGTATGTGTGGCCTATGTTATGTGTATATGATGGGTGTATTTTGACAAATGTATGCTATTCTGTTATGGTATCCCAATTTAGTGGCAGAGAGATCATAGGAGTTACCCGTCTTTTATTTTGAATTTTTGATGAAGTGTAATGCAATAATAATTTGTGTCGTTTAAAAGAGTGAGTTACTTTGTTTCTACCAGCAGTTTTCAGTCTAACAGTATATGATGGGAACATCAATCTATAAATGGAAGATAATTCCATTTAAGTACTTACTTAACTATGCGTTTAGTTAGAGCGATTTGTTAATTAAAAATGATACTACATCCGTCCTAAAATTATTGTTTAGTTTTGACTTTCTGAAGACTTTCTTTTCCAAATTTGACCTTAAATATTTTTGTTTGTGTTATATAATACTTGATGAAAATTATAACAATGAAAATACATTTAAAACTCAATCCATTCATATATTTTGCATCAGGTATTATATAACACAAACAAAAATATTTATGGTCAAAGTTGAAAAATAAAGATTTCAGAAAGTCAAAACTGAATAATAATTATGGGACAGAGGTAGTAATTGATATTATTTAATTTAAAATTTCAAATGATAGGAATGAAACTCTTATAAGGGCAATTTTTTTTTTACAGCAATTATAGGGGCAATCAATAACATAACTCTAAAACTGATAAAAAAAAATAATAATATCACTCTAACTATTATAAACCACCTGTATATGTGGCTTAATGTTTTACATTGATTAAGATCGGAATTACTATCTTGCCCTCAAATGAAATGTAATTTTAAATGTGCTAAAGTGATAATTAACTATTAAATAAATTGACTTTGCTTTTATTAAATAATAAATATGTTAACGAAATAATACATATCACTAAGCCCTCTCAATAACAACACAATGTAATAAACAACAACATCGTCATAACAACTAATACTAGTATGTGTATATAAGATCAACAATGGAATCACAACTACCCATGATTAACTCGACATGCATGTAAGAGTAAACAAACTCCAAGTAGCCCGAATGCAATGACTTTGGTTGAATTAATTAACCATCTTAAAATACTTAATCGATAATTAAAAGTGTAAAGGTTTTGATTGTTTCAAATATTGATACCTCTTAATTTACCTTTTGAAGTAAACGTACCACATAAATATTCATAGCATCTAGAATTATGATAATAAAAAAAATTGTGTTTTAAACAATGTAGCGATATTCACCGAATGATAAATGTCCGCATTCGAATTTATGAATTGAACTAATTTCATTTTCTATTTCCGATGCACGACGCGGGTGTTCTGTTAGTTTATATGTTCTAGAAATAAGTTATTCTATTATGAGGTTTGACCCTAAAATAATAATTTGGTCCAAATACGTGTCCTTTGCATTTAAAGGAATTCTTTTAGACCAAAAAATTAGAAATTTGTTACATATTGATTAAAAATATTAAATTTAGAGGGAAAATAATGTCAAAACGGCCATACATTTTACATTTTTTTTTTTTATCTTTTTAACCTTTGACTATCAAAATAAAAAAAAAATTATTTCTATAACTTATACTAGTATTGTACTTGTGTACGGCGACATCGATGAATACTTGCATGTGTTCGTAAAAAATTGATTTAAAAATTTTAGTGATACGGTCTAATAAATTATTCATTTTTTTATATATTTTGTATAAGATTTATTAAAATAATATGTTAAACGTTTTATAAAACAACATGCAAAGTTTAGGAGGTTGTTATAGATACATATTAATCATTTATGAATTTTGAAAGGTAATTTAGTCATTAAACATTATTGAGGGCACCTCCAATGTAAAAAGTCTTTCAAAAGCTTTTTTACCTTCCTCACATTTTGCATAAAAAGCTATTCAAAAAAGCTTTCACTCCAATGTTTAAAAGCTTTTGCAAAGCTTTATCAAGTATAATGAGGGGGTTAATGTGAAAATTATATTGCATAAAAGAGTAAAAAAGCTTTACACCAATGACTTGAGAAATCTCAAGCTTTTGATTAAAAAAGCTTTCTCTCCAATGAAGAAAAGCTTTTACAAAGCTTTTTTTGCATAAAAAAGCTTTAGAAAAGCCTTCATTGGAGGTGCTCTGAGTCTAGCTTTAAGACAATGATGAAGACGTTTTATATGTATCTAACTATCTAAGTATACCCTCGCTATGCTGTAGCATCCCTTTTTTATTCAAGAAAATGTCAAATTGGTGTCGATTATATTAGTTAATGACATTAAAGATATATGCAGAAGATTAAAAACTTAAAAAGATTTTCACTTTATCTATAATACGATATTGTGAATCATTATCTATAAAGATTAATTTTGTAATTATTATAACAACTCGTCTTCTAATTTCAAAACTTGATATATCCTAACTATATAGAGAAGTAAAGCTCCGAGCATTTTGTTTATAAACCAATGTGGAATAATCTACATTAACTTTTCCGACATTGATAACTAAAACGAATTATTCAAATTTATTTCTTCCATAGAAAAAGTTGTTGAAATTTATGATTAAAACATGAAGTAGAGTTGCATTATAAAGAGTTAATGATTAAAGATTAGGATAAGATATATTTTTATCACAAATCAAATTCTTATTTAGTTGAAGTAGTAAACAACTAAACACCTCTTTAATCCCTAAAGCTTCATCACTGTCACTCCCTTCACCGAAATCGAATAACTAAAAAGAATGCGAATTCTGATCGGTGTTTCTCAGCTTTTGATCAAATCATCATCGTTTAATTCTGTTTTCCCCAAGCTTAATCGCAAGTTCTCTCGATACTACTCCGATCACTTTCACTCTCTTAGAAATTTCACGGCGATGGCCAGTTCCGGCGCCGGCGGTGACTTTGTTAAGGGAAATGTGTTTTCAAACGGCGTCGCAGTATTAACTCTCGATCGTCCAAAAGCTCTCAACGCCATGAGTTTAGGTTTTCCTTTACTTTTCTACTGGAGTATTTTTAATTTTCTGTAGTTATATACTGGATTATGGTAAACGGATTAGTTTAACTATTTTATTATAAGCTTCACTATATTGCTTATTAACCTCTTAAGCTCAAATTGGTAAGCTCATAAGCCGTTAACAGTGACTTTATTGTCTCAAGTTGGTTGCATAGTTTTTATAATGTTCAAAGCTTATAAGGTATAAGTATTTCGTTTCCGACTGAAAGAGTTATGAATGCATTGACATTTTTAAGTTAGGTTCTTCGCTGATCGATTTTACGCACATCTGGTTATGAAAATATTATGTTGTACAAAACAGATATGGATTTGAAGTACAAAAGTTTTCTTGAGCAATGGGAAGTAGATCCAAATGTTAAGTGTGTTTTGGTTGAGGGAAGCTCGCCGCGTGGCTTCTCAGCAGGTAAGAAAACCAAATTCAAGTATCTTTGCAATTCGCTAACATTTCTGTATCTCTAATCCGCTTACACCTATTAGTTTTCCTCGATTACAAAATAATCATGTTACTTGGACTGTAATGTACTAGTTACTGAATAATCTTGCATCTATTAAAGAGCTGTGTAATTGATTTCAATACCTTAAAAGGATAATATTGTTACTAAGGTGTTGATACTTTATATGCAGGTGGTGATGTGAAGCAGATTTCAAATATCAAACAACTGTCCGATATTATTGAGGTTGTGCTGAGTTTCGACTGATCGTACCAGCTTAAGTTTAATGGATGTTTTCATTGCTAACAGTTTCTGAGCTTTGCTGTTTGAGTGCTGATGTGTGTCTAAATTATGGCGAAAGATCATAGAACTATATATTTGTATTCCTGAAATTTATACAAAGCTTTGTTTCTCTTCACAGGTGTTTACTGCTGAATACTCTCTAATTTGCAAAATCTTCAATTACAAAAAGCCGTACATAAGCTTAATGGATGGCATAACAATGGGCTTTGGGATAGGTCTATCAGGCCATGGCCATTACAGAGTCATAACAGAGGTAAACTTAATCATTTGACAACAATTTAGGCAGTAGTAATTAACTAATTATCTGAATTCTAAGTAAACATCTTTTATATTGATGGAATTTCCAGAGGACTGTTCTTGCCATGCCAGAGAATGCAATCGGCTTGTTTCCGGATGTTGGGTTTGCTTATATTGCTGCCCAGGGCCCGGGAGAAGGATCAGTTGGTAAGTATGTTCAAATATAGGGTGGTATATTTCTCTAATATGTTCTACTTCTGACTAGATTCATTTAGGCTTTCAAATTAAACATACTAATATAGCACATAACACAGAGTTAATAAGCCTTCTTACAACAATTCAGCAACACCATTCAATTGTTGGCCAGTTTTAGAAGTGCAGATACCAATCTTCTTTAAAAAATAGGTCAGGATCAACAGTGACTTTTACTCTTATAAGTTTTCAAAGCAAAGGAACTTTGTGTACTACGAAAGTGGTGGAGTAAGCAAGTTTCTCTCATCATATTATTCGATAACATTTGTTTTGGGCAGGTGCTTATCTTGGTATGACTGGAAACAGGGTGTCCACGCCAGCTGATGCACTGTATGTAGGTGTTGGAAACCACTTTGTTCCATCTAGAAATCTGAGCTCACTCAAGGAGAGTCTCTTGTCTACTACCTTGTACGTCTCTTATATATCTCTTTATCTTCATATGCCACATATACATCTAGATATCAGCTTATGATTTTACATTCATATATCTTCGTGTAATATAACCAAAACTTTCATTTGGGTGAAAACTTATGTCTAAGTGTCTGCATCATTTATGTAGAATTTTAAATATGTATGCAGTTCAGAGGATCCGCATCATGAAGTCCAAGCAATATTGTCAAAGTATAATAGCAATCCTGAGTCTGAGCCCCGATTGAAGTTGCTTCTACCACACATAGTTTCAACATTTGGTGCTAACAAGTCTATCAAAGAAATAATGGAAGAGCTTGAAAAGAATCAGGAAAGTTCTGATGCTACAGGTAAGATTACTTCTTTTACATAATGATGTTTGAATGGAAAATATATCTCTACCATTGCATGAAAATTGCGACATATATCCTTTTCTAAAAAGATTCCAAGTTAAAGTTGCATTTTGTCTCCATTAGTCGTACCGGTTTTGATACATGAGATTCACTAATTCTTCTGGAAGGATATATAATATATTAGGCATCTGACAAAATAGTGAAATTTTTTACTGAAATTACATGCCAAGTAAAGTGTTGCATTTTTTTATGAGATGGAATGAGAGCATGGACAAATATGGTGATGTGGAAAATGTGTGTTTTCATTCTGGTAGAGATTGCAATTATAACCCATCTTATGAGTTATGACTGCATCTATTTGGATTACTTTTTATCATTAACGAGTCAAATGGGTAAAAAATTTTTTAAAGGATATATGTCGAAAGTCGACCAAAGTGTAATTTTAATGCATACAAAACCTAAACTTTTTAAACCAGTTTGTTCAAATCCAACATGATGTGTTACCTGACCCCGCCCATCTTGCTTAAAATACTTCAATTTTCTTTCTATAAGCAGTTGCAGAGTGGGCAAAGGATGCTCTCTCAGGGCTTCAGAAAGGTGCTCCATTTTCTCTTGCCTTGACACAAATGCATTTCTCTAGAGTTGCCTCTGCTTGTGGAAATAAGAAGAATGAGTTATCCACAGTATGTATTGCTTTTGAATGAGTTTATGTAATAATATTATGTTAAATCTTGGGACCCTAAATGTCCTAATATTGTTTGTCGAATGTTAATTTGTTGTATCTAGTTAAATGGTGTGATGAGAACTGAATACCGCATTTCACTAAGGACTTCACTTCGGAGTGATTTTGCAGAAGGGGTTCGGGCTGTATTGGTTGATAAGGATCAGGTTTGCTATTCCATCTAGCTTCATGTTATAATTCTCTCAACTACTTCGATTATTGAATTAGTACAAGCCTATTTACCTCTTCCTCATCACCAAAATGTCAAATTTTATTTTAGCCAAAACAGATTAAAATTTGAGAAATACAATATTTTTCATAAATAACTTGTGTCTGAACTTTCACCTTCTGAGTCGATAATTTGTGCTTCGAGTAATATAAGCATGTGCTGCCTCCAACCCATACCTTGAGAGTTCCAAATCTTTCAAGGTTCCTTGGCTTTATGAGATTTCCCTTGCATATGAAACTTGCATTTACTAAGCTAGCTGACGAGGTCCAGGAAAGCACATCTGCCCGTATATAAAATCTGCCCACTATTAATTAATGGGAAAATATTCAAGAGTGGGATTCAAATTTAGACATTCAACTTATAGGTCACACAATGGACCAATTGGGTCTAAATGAATTAATTTTGTAGCAGTCGACATGATTTGGTCGGGTTGTGCCATAGATACCTTTTCGTCCGTTTTCTTTTTATTAGTAAATAATGTATCGTTAAAGTTATGAGAACGATAATGCAACAGTTATAATCATTGTTTTTAAGTGAAGCGATTTAGGATGCACGCTTTAGAATTCTATTAGCCCTTTTGACTTGTTCTATTCATTCCTTATTAACCAAGTTCATTTGATTATACCCCTTTGACCCGTTAGAGATAAATTATAACTCATATGGACACACATCCATGATCAGAATGGTCACGTCTAATCTGAAGCAGTTATGTTGATGTGTTATTTTGCAAAAGAGCCAACCCTCATTTCATGGTGTTTTTTGTTAATTCTTTTCAAATTTCTTCCTTGAACTTTTGCAGAACCCAAAGTGGAACCCATCAAGCCTAGATGAAGTTAAATCTAGTGATGTGGAGGCCATATTTCAACCATTGGGCTCAGAGGCTGCTGAACTGGACGTTTGAATCATGGTTCCATTCTTGTGGATTGATTCTTAACAATAAAGGGATGATTCACCAATGTATCTTTTATGTGAACCACCACACTTTTAGAATCTCAACCAAACTAAAACTGAAACTCCACATGACCACCGGCAAGAGTGTTAGATTAGATTAAAGATGTACGTAGCTGAACATACTTGCTGTAATTTCAGTTCGATGATATAATTAATTCTGTAAACTAAGAGGAATAAACTTTTGGTGTATGGAATAACATGATCATCTTGTTCTGTTGTTATTAAACATAGATTCAAAGTGATCATTGTAACTAATACATTGCATTCAAAGGCTTTCTTTATAAAATCATATAAAAAAAGGTTGATACATTTACGAGCAATCTCCGCTTCTCAAGCTTTGTAACAGCTTCAAGTACCCAACATCTTCAGGTTTAATGTACCTACATAATATATGACTTCATTTACAACCATCATATGTTTTACGGCAAATGGTCCAAAAAGGTAACCAACTTGTCAAAATTTGACAATAAAGGGAACATGAGTTTTGTTGATGCCCAAAAAGGACTCACATTTCAAAATCGTGCCATAAAAGAATTCTAAGTTGTCAAAAAAGTTCAATTAAGGGTAAAGATTACCGTTTCATTCTAAAAACGTGCCATAAAATTATTTAGTATTTTGAAATCGTGCAATAAAAGGATTAAATATTTTGAAATCGTGTAATAAAAGGATTTAACACTAAAATGAAATTCGGGTTTAAACACTCAAAAAGTAAAATTAGTGTTTATATCGTATGTTTTCTAGGTCAAAAATCTCACATATTAATTGAATATTTGAGATTTAAGCCTCGCGTTAGCTAAAACGATAAAAAATTGAAAGAGAAAAAATGTAAAAATGATTACACCTTTAATTGAACTTTATTGACAATTTAAATCCTTTTATGGCACGATTTTAAAATGTGAGTCCTTTTTGGACATTGACAAAACTTATATTCCCTTTATTGTCAAATTTTGACAAGTTGGTTACTTTTTCGGGCCATTTGCCCTATGTTTTACTATATACAAATAAACTTTGTTGTATGACAAGGTAATCTTCAAGAAAAAGAAACTTGGATGTGAAAGAAAGAAAGGACAAAGTTCATACCCATGTCGGAAAAGAAAATCAATGATAACAAGATTGCAATTTGCTTTAAAGAACTCTGTATTTCGAATGACCTCAGCAACAAGTGTTACAGGGAGTAATTTAAAGCTCCCCACTTCTCCATCTGTAGTTCACACAACAATTTCAAAGTTGTAAGATGTCAAACACAGCTTTAAGATACTCATTGGACAGATGGGTTGCTTAAGTAGTAGCTAAAAAGGAGTCTTCTGTAAGCTTACCCTGATTCTCAGGAACAAAACTATCGGGAAGCTTCAGATCGTAACAAAATAAAACATCTCTCTTGAACCTAAAACCGTCAATGTCCATGTAGGAAACAGCGCCAACTGGTGTAGCTCTGAGAATAAATGTTTTCTACCAGTTAAGTTGCAAGCAAACCAAAAAGACAAGCGTTGCAAACAATTGTCTTGATTAAAAAAAAAACAATTTTTTTAGTTTAAGGTTTCTAGTCTGTGAGGGCCAGGGTTCATTCAAATTGTATCTGCTAGAGGTGACATTTTCCACCGATTTACTTACAATGGGTCAATTAGGATATGTTTTAACTTCAAGGCGTCAAACTCTTAGAAGTAAAAGGACTGAGCTAATAAGTAAACACGTCGAAGTTGGCCCAAAGTGTGTTATAAATACATACATATTAAACACACCAAGAACAAGTGTTTCAGATCAAAATGGTCATCTTAGAGAACTTGTTTTGATGTGTTACCCAATCCATCTGATCTGCTCTAGATGATGGTTCAATGAAGAACAGAAAGTTACCTGCTAGAGATGGAACTCGGTACTCCTGCCTCTTCCTCACATTCTTTCACAACATTATCTTCGCATGTGATTCCATGTGGCTGCATTTAGAAATTAAAACTATTTACACATAACCCAAGGCTAAATGTAACGTATCATGAAATGCAAGTATTTAACCACCTAATTGACCTATAGAGAGATCATGATTACTAAAGGTGGCAAAATAGGAGGGTCAGAAGAGGTTCAGTTGAAATAGGTTGTTTTTGGTACAAGTAAGGTCACGTTAACCTGAAAACATTATATTGTCTATTCCTTTTCTATAAATACTTAATGTGATAACTATAATCACAAAAACTAGTAGGATTATTGTTTTAACTATTTAAAATAACCAAAATCTAGAGGCTGTTGGTGTTAAAATACACACTGAATGGCTTTCAATCAGTTTTTATCACTTTCCCTTCTAGCTCATCTTTTAGCTCAACCCAATTGGGATAAGATTTAACCCAAATTGATATGTTCATTAGTGAATGGTTAAAATTTCCATCTTTAAGTGATAACTAGCAGGTGTTGTGAGTACACATACAATAAGTCAGTGAAAATAATTAAATATATATAAAAGGCAGCGGCAAACTTAATGTCATCTGATAGGTCTACTGAGACAAAAATGTGCAGAGAACAATTACCCACCAGTCCTCCAGCAACAAGATGGTCAAGCATTCCTGGGTAGGTGGGTTTCGTTTCACTTCTCTTTGCAACCCACAAATGTTTTTGCCCATCTTTTTCAACATAGCCATTCATGTGAATTCCATATGCCTAGAATCAGAAATTGGACAAGCACGAAAAGGTGAACAGTCAACAATACAGCCATCGTCTCCAGCCAGAAATAAGCTGACTTGAGCATGTGATCAGAAGTAGAGAAATCCGTCCGGTTCTTAATTGCATCTGGAACCGAACTGATTTCCTTTTTTTCTTTTTTAAGAAAGAATGTGAAAAATGACCCCACAAGTTTGTGTTCAGTTCAAGTTTTGGTTTCAAAACTGAACCAGGTTTTGGTTTGGCCTGATTCAGATTACATAGTACTTTATAACTCAGAAGTAGAATCTTATGAAAATGTGATCCCAGACACAGCCAAATCATACTTAACCCCCAATATGAGTGTCTCTTTGTCATATAGATGTAAGACTAAAAGTTTGTACTATAGAGCATCAACTTGAAGAAATATTGCGATTATTTATCATTTCTTATATGTGTAAATTATAATCAGGCGATTCTTAATATATTGTAAGATTTTGAGGAAGATTTGACATACCTTTATCCCAAAGTAAGGTGCTGCTGCACGTTCCAGTGAGAAATAGACTTGTTCTCCATAAGATGAAGTAACAGGGTAAAGCTGCACTCAATTAAAAAATATAATCCAAGACTTAAAAACTATGTTGCCAACGAAATATGTCTGCAGCTATTTATGAATCAACATCACTAAAAGTATAGATTCTAGACATAAATGATAACAATCCGATAATTACAAAAAGTACCTCATTTCGTATACCTGGAATTACTTCTTCACCTAAGCACTTGACTACGTTTCCAAGGGCCTCAGTCCTAGACTCGGGTGTTTTCAGGTCAGATTGTAGTGTGACATAGCCTGATTGACTGCCAAATGAATTATCTTTGGTGCGAGTGAAAACATCCTTAAACTTGCTTAAGTGGTCAAGAAAGCTGCACAAAAATTAAATCCTAATTGAAAATAACAGTTCAAATATTTAACGCTTAGGAGACCTATCTCAGCTGACAAGACACCAATTAGTGACTTGCTTCTAAACTAGCTTAATAACTAATATAATCCGAATGTATTACGCATTACAAGAACACATAACGTAAGTTTGACTCACCCATTGTGAACATAGCCAACAACATGGTCCTCAATGACAAACGGAATGAAATCATAACGCTTTTCCTGCAGTCAATTAATAGAAAAATCATAACATAATTAACATATACTTACTCGAAAAACTTATACTATGTCAATAGTAATTAATCATTTATGTTTAACCATGTATACCATTTGAAAAAGACAAGTTGTTACGTGTTTAACAGTTTTACATAATCATAACAACTCACATTCTGTGTATATTCATAATTCATTCCAGGAAAAAAGATAATGCATTCAAGCATAAAGGTAATGACTTCAATTCTCCTAAGGCTTTGTTATTTGCGTTACAGTTTACACCAACAATATACAGTAACCTCACTCGGTAACAAATATTAATGACTAAAAAATAAAAAAATAAAAAAATTACAAAGAGATTACCTACCAAGCCACGATTACATAAATTAATCTTGTGAAAAAATCCGGTGAGATCCGAAGATAATTGAGAAACATGAAATACATCGTTCCAAGTGAAGCTTGTCGTACTATTTGCTACTGAATTAGTGATATTTGTAGTTGATGAATAAGGTTTAGCAACGTAATTGCGATTGAGAGTGAACGAAAGTGGTGTTAATTTGAGCATATTTGGAATCATGGAAGGAAGATTGTGAGAATACGGGAATAAGTAATTGATAAGGTGATGGTGATGAGGAAGATGATAGTAGTGGCCGGAGCTGACGATGGTATTGGAGGCGATTGACATAGCAGTTGTTTATTAGAGGGTGTTTGGGTGGGGGTTGGGGGGTGTGGGGTTGTTTATTTGTAAAGAATAAGTTTAAGTTTTAGTGTTTGGGAAAGCTTATTTCTAGTGTTTTAAGATCGGTTCGACGGGTCGGACCGTATTTTTAGGGAATTTCGGTTCAAAAAACCCGTTTTTTCAATACTTTGACTAGTTAATGACCCGGTTGGATCGGGAACCGGACCGGCGCATTGACCCCGGTTTTATGTTTTTTTTTAATTACAATTTCTATGTACATTTAATCATTTATAATTAGGGAATGTTGACTGATTGTGTATTTCAAGAATTATGAGGGTAATGAGGGAATCTTTGACTGATGTGTCATTACCATTTATTACTCTATGGATTATATAATTATTATATTGATGTGTATTCCAAGAATAACAAGGGAATCGATGTGTCATCACCTTTTATTACTCTATGGATTATAATTATTATACATGATATAATTAATAATTATAATTATAAAAAATAAAAAAATTCACTAAATACTACTACTGTATACTATTATTAACTCCGGTCCGACCTTCCGGCCCAACCGGTTCGACCAGTCCGATAAGAAATTAACACTTTTCCGGGTCGATTAAAAACCCGGGTTTTAAAACACGGCTTATTTCTTAAGCTATTTGCTTATTTATGAGAATAAGTTGGAGGCTTGAAAATAAGCTACAAAATTTGGGCTTAAGCAAATAAGCTTGAGAATAAGCTCCCCCAGACACCCCGTTAGTGATACTCGCCGTAAAACCTCTGATGGGGGATGATTATTCATAAAAATAACCTGAAGATATTAGTATACACACACATATACATTTACATATCACATAAACCATAAACTAATAAGGTGTTATTGAATATATATAATTTTGTTGATATTCATAAAGTCATAAATTTAATATCATAAATTTAATATCTAATTTATACTTGAGGAGTTTTTTTGTATTATTGATTTATATAGCAAATCAAAATACATATATTTGCAGCGTCAAGCCAAATTTTGCTTCCGACTGTACATTGTAGTCACAATCCACGACAAATGACAATCAAAAAGTTTTTGAGAATCACCGATAAATATAGAAATTATACATTTACCTTTGTCAAAGTATATGTTATTTGTAATTATAAAAAATATGCTCTATTAACGACAATAGTTACACGTTCTTGTAACTAGACTTCGTATTTTACGTTATATGTCGTTTTCTTTGTTACAATATTTGTTGGCTTCATTTCATTTTAGGAAATTTTTTAACGTTTATTGAATATCCAACAGATATCCATGAACCCGCTTAAACCATCGGATATGGACATGGACGGGTGAATTGAAATTAAATGGGTATGGATATGGATGAAAATATTTAAATGGATATCGAAGTGGTGTAACGCCCCAAATTTTGTAAGTTTAATCTATATTATATGCATCTAGTTATTTAATTATATGTATTATATGTATATGATATTATGTTATGTGAAATAATTGTTATGTGTTAGAATTAGTTAGTGAAACTAACTATGTAAAGAAACTTGAGTTAGATGGTAGAAACTGTCATATTAGCAAAGATGAGGGGTTTATGTGATAATATTGTAAATAAATCCTGCAGCTTCTTGTTTTTTCTACTCATATTCAGAAAATAAAACACGATCAGAGCTTTAGAGAGAGAGAGATCGACATAGAGAGAGAGAGAGCAAGAAGAAAACCCAAATTAATTGCTAGTTGGTGAAATTAGGGTTTCAAATCTTCAATTGAGCTCCTACAAAGTAAGAACTTCTCTCTAACTCCTTGAATTTATGTTAGGGTTTAAGAAATCAAAGCCCTAAGTTAGTGATTTTAATGAGTAAGTGAGTAATTAAGTTAAATTAGATTCCATACACGTTTTTGAATATGAAGGAATGATTAAATAGTGTTAGATATAGTGATAATCCTATAATCATATGTGTTATGGGTAATTGATTGATGATAAGCATGTATGATCACTATTTAGTGATGTTTATGAGGTATGGAAGTGTTAATGGTGAAAATTGATGTTAATTACCCAAGTACATGTGATTGTATGATTATGTGTATGGAACTTATGTTAGAAATATGGGTGTTATGTGATTTAGCACCTAAATATTATGTAAGAAGTAAGAAAGAGTTAGTTAAATATGTAAATAATAAGTGTTTATGTGATTATGTGAATAGGTGATCAAGTGTGCAAGAGTTCAAGTATTTGTTTGTGCAAGTGAAAAGGTAAGTATTTGGACATGTGGAACCAAGGAGTGATTTATCATTCGCTTGGTGGTATCTAAGTAATGACTTTGTCATTAGCTTAGTTTGATGTCAATTCTTCGGAATTTGACATGTTAGATGTTATGGATCCTTAACTTGTTGCAGATTTTAATTGTTAGAGTCCATTTACTTACTAAGCATTTATGCTTATTCGTTGTGTTTAACATGTTTCAGGAAGTTCAAGTAAGGTAAAGGAGGAATCGGGAAAGAAGGTTATGGAAAGCTAGTGGTGGAGCTCATTGCTTGGTTGGTAATGAGTTTTATCCCTTTTGATCATGCTTACGATACAATAACACCCCCGTTTGTAAAGTTTAAGGTTTTAGCTAGTCTTGTAAGAGTTAGTAAGTCTCACTTGTGAAAGTTGATATTTTGGTTAAAGCTAAATGTAATGAGACTTGGAAATGTAAATGTTTAAATGAATGTGAATGAAAAGTGTTTTGTTTGACTTTTAAAAGTCAACTGAGTAAGAATGAATGATATTGGTTGGTCAAAGATTGAAATGGATTAATTTGGTGCCCAAATGGGTCACTAAGTGCTTAAGTGTCAAAATGGGTCAATGTTGTCGAAAGTTAATGGTTTTGGTTCTCACAAGTTCTAAAGCCAAGTTGAAATGTGTAGTCAAAAGCTGGAAGTCAGATTTGATGTATTTTAGAATTTGACATGTTGGCATTTTGGTGAAAAATGGTCGAAAACTAGTTTACGTGTCAAAATGGGTTAAAACAAGAATTTTGAAAAAGTGAAAGTTAAGTTATGTTCATTTGACCATTTGAAAGATGTCTGCAAAATTTTACGATCCCAGGTGTTGTGGTTTAAGAGTTATGCGTTGTCAAAGTTCGTGTTTTGGTATGAAAATGTGCAGTTTTTAGGAATCTGCTGTAGGAAGTGGGAATCCGGGCGGATTCCGGAGCGTATTCAAAACCGGATTGCTTAGTTTCAGTTCTGGTCAAAAGTTGAGTCTGAAAGAGTGGGGAATCCGGCGGATTCCCGTGAATCCGGCCGGATTCATCCTGTGTCCAGCAACTTTTGTTTTTGAGTGTTGATTATAATTAAATAATGTAATAGCCAGTGTTTTGGGACCACTATACGTAAGTACAAGTAATTAGAAGTGTTATGTTTTAAAAAAAAAAAAAATTTTTGTTCACGTTTCGGGGTGTTGCAAGTTGGTATCAGAGCACGGTTTAAGGGATTCGGGTATTCACCATTAGTGGGTACTTGATCTTAGACCACTTTAATTGTTGTATTGAGCATGATTTATAACTGTTATGTGTACGAGATTATGTGTGCTAATGATTTTGAATCAAATTGTGTCGTGTGGACTTTGGATATGTTATATTCTAATACGGTAATTAGTGCGCCTGGCCAACGCAATGATTATCATATTACTATATGGGTATCCATAGAAATCACGAAACATTAGAGGATAAGTCATTTGCTATTATTAGTGTTATGTGTTAGAAGTATAGATAAAGTAGACTTGTAAATATTAAGTAAGTCTAGTTAATCTTTCCATGTCTACTTTCAGTAAAGATGGATGAGCGAGAAATAGATCTTACTCTTGGATTTAACCCGGGTAACAGAGCCCAAGATAATGAGGCAGGAGGCAGTAACGAAAGACCAAGGTCTCCTATTCCTAACACTGAATTGTCTTGGGAAGGTATAAAATCTCTTGTGTCTAAAGAGATTAGTCAGGCCCAGGAAGCATCCCTTCCGTTTCTAGTGACGACAATTACAGACACTGTAAGAAAGATTGTGAGTGAAGAAATGCAGAAAGGGCGAGGAGAAATAGTTGTGCCCAGACCAGAGGTAATTCCTCAACCTAATATTCAGGAGGAGCAGAAAAAGATCAGTTATAGAGATTTCTCAGCTTGCAACCCACCAGAGTATGATGGTGATTTAGATCCAATCAAATGTTACCGTTGGATCTCAGAAGTAGAAGGGGCATTCGCTACTGTGGATTGTCCCAACAAGTTTAAAGTAAGGTATGCAGCTAATCTTTTAAAGAATCGTGCTAAGTGGTGGTGGAATGTACAGTGTAAAACCAAAGGTGATGAAGCTATTAGCAAATTAACTTGGGAAGAGTTTAAAGTAATGTTTGAAAGCACGTATTCTCAAGACGCAGATTTGAATAGAATTCGTCAAGAGTTTTTAGCTATGGAGCAAACGAACGAATCAGTGAATGAATTGGTGGGAAATTTTCTGGATAGAGCTCGTTTTTGTCCAGAGTATATGGATAACCCAAGGATGCTTATGAATCATTTTCATAAGGTCCTGAGAAAGGAAATCAGAAAGTATGTACTTCCAAAGAGATGTCAGACACTTGAAGAGATGATAGATGAAGCGCGATTCCAGGAATTGGAGTTAAAGAAAGACGAACAAGTGGCAGCTGCCAAAAGAAAAAGTGATCAAAGTTCTGGTCCATCAAAGAAGTTTAGACCAAGTGGGAGTGCAAAGAAGGATGATAGACCGGTGCCAGCTGAATGTAAAAAGTGCCATCGAAAACACTTTGGAGAATGCAAGTTTGGCACTAACGCTTGTTATCAATGTGGGCAAGAAGGTCATTTTGGCCGAGATTGTCCAAACCCAATCCGTGTATGTTATAATTGTTATGAACCGGGGCACATAAAATCAGAATGTCCGAAACTTGGGAACCGGCCTACTTCTTCAGCACCTCGAAGAACTTCAGAAAAGAAAGTTGTAGAAGCTCCAAAGTCTAAAGGCCGTTCCTTCCAAATCACTGCCGAGGAAGCTCAGCGAGCCCCCGATGTCCTGACAGGTACCTTTCTTGTAAATTTAATGCCTGCACACGTGTTATTCGATTCGGGAGCTTCGCGATCTTTTGTGTCAGAAAAGTTTAGTCAGAAATTCTCTATTCCCCTTAGTGAGTTAGACACTCCACTGGATGTTGAGGTTGCAGATGATAGAATAGTTTATGTTGCTAATGTATTCCGTGGGTGTCAACTCCAGATTAGTAATGAATCTTTTATCATTAATCTCATTCCAATGCCAATGGGTGAGTTTGATGTAGTAGTGGGTATGGATTGGCTAGGTAGGTATAATGCTATGATTCAGTGTGAGAAAAAGATTATCAGTATCAATACTCCAAGTGGGGGAGTGATTGATATTTATGGGGAAAAGAAAAAGCCTTCCTTATCCATATGTACCTTTGCTCGTGCTAAACGTCATTTGTCACGTGGTTGTCAAGCCTTTTTGGCCCACGTGATAGATCTTCAGAAGAGTGTTCCAAAACTCGTGGAGATTCCTATTGTAAAGGAGTTTCCCGATGTTTTCCCTGACGAGCTACCGGATATTCCAACCGAGAGGCAAGTCGAGTTTCGTATAGACCTCATTCCTGGAGCTACTCCTATTGCTAAGACTCCGTATAGACTTGCCCCTTTTGAGATGCAGGAATTGATGAAACAGTTACAAGAATTGTTAGATAAGGGGTTTATTCGTCCGAGTAGTTCTCCATGGGGTGCTCCAATTTTGTTTGTTAAGAAAAAGGATGGTACAATGCGCATGTGTATAGATTATCGAGAACTGAATAAGGTCACCATCAAGAATAGGTATCCCTTACCTAGGATTGATGACTTGTTTGACCAGTTGCAAGGTGCCAGCTATTTTTCTAAGATTGACCTACGTTCTGGTTATCACCAACTCAAGGTTCGAGAAGAAGATGTATCTAAAACAGCTTTTAGAACCAGATATGGTCATTATGAGTTTGTGGTGATGCCATTTGGTCTGACTAATGCACCAGCCGCTTTTATGGATCTTATGAATCAGGTATGTCGTCCAATGCTCGATAGATCTGTAATTGTGTTTATTGATGATATTCTTGTTTATTCTAAGTCTGCTGGTGAACATGAACTCCATTTGAGGCAAGTTTTGCAAATGTTACGTATTGAAAAGCTTTATGCCAAGTTCTCAAAATGTGAATTTTGGCTTCGTGAAGTTCATTTTCTGGGTCATGTTGTGAACAGTCCGGGAATTAAGGTTGATCCTACCAAAGTCGAGGCGGTGATGAAATGGGAACCCCCAACCAATCCGACTGAGGTAAGGAGTTTTCTGGGTTTAGCCGGGTATTATAGACGGTTTATCCAGAATTTCTCCAAAATTGCTACTCCACTCACAAAGCTTACTCGTAAGAATATCAAGTATGAATGGAAAGATGAGCATGAACAGGCCTTCAGAACCCTTAAATTAAAGTTAAGTCAGGCACCTATCTTAGTACTTCCCGATGGTACTGAAGATATGGTTGTATATTGTGATGCCTCTTATAATGGATTAGGTTGTGTATTGATGCAACGTGGAAGAGTAATAGCTTATGCCTCGAGACAGTTGAAAGAACATGAAAAAGGATACCCAGCGCATGATTTAGAATTGGCTGCAGTTGTCTTTGCCCTTAAAATATGGAGGCATTATTTGTATGGAGTAAAGTGCACTATTTATACTGATCATAAAAGTCTTAAGTATTTCTTTGACCAGAGAGATCTTAATATGAGACAGAGACGTTGGTTAGATTTGGTGAAGGATTATGATTGTGAAATCCTTTATCATCCTGGAAAAGCGAATGTAGTTGCAGATGCTCTCAGTAGAAAGGCAATGCATCATGCCTTGATTGTTAGATCTCTTCGAATTACAGTCTCTCCAAGTTTGTTAGATCAGATTAAGGAAGTGCAACAAAGTGCTTGGCAGAAAGGTGATTGGAAAGTAGAACGTATTAAAGGTCAGATTCAGAATATTGTTGAAGATTCCAGAGGATTAAAGACTCGATATGGCAGAATATGGATTCCAAAGTCACTAGAGTTAAAGAAATTGTTGTTAGATGAGGCACATCGATTCAGATATTCCATTCATCCTGGCGCCACTAAGATGTATCATGATTTAAAAGCAGATTATTGGTGGCCAGGTATGAAGAGAGAAATTGTTAAGTATGTCGAACAATGTTTAACTTGTTTACAGGTAAAAGCAGAACATCAAAAGCCAATGGGAATGATGCAACCCTTGGATATTCCTGTCTGGAAGTGGGAGCATGTTACTATGGATCTAATCACCAAATTGCCAAAGACCCGACGTCAGCATGATACAATTTGGGTGATTGTGGATCGGTTGACGAAAAGTGCTATATTTCTGCCAATTAAAGAGACGTATACTTCAGAAGCACTTGCAGATTTATATGTTCAAGAAGTGGTGGCACGTCATGGAGTACCTCTTTCTATTGTTTCTGACCGGGATAGCAGGTTTACTTCCAGGTTCTGGAACAAGTTTCAAGAAGATTTGGGTACTCGTGTTAATTTGAGCACAACTTTTCATCCGCAGACTGATGGTCAGAGTGAAAGAACTATTCAAACGTTAGAAGACATGTTAAGAGCTTGTGCTATTGATTTCGGTGGTAATTGGGATGAACATTTACCTTTGGCAAAGTTTTCATATAATAATAGTTACCACGCGAGTATAGGTATGCCACCTTATGAAATGCTTTATGGAAGAAAGTGTAGGACTCCAATTTGTTGGGGTGAGATTGGTCAACGAGAATTGGGTAATACCGATATTGTACAGAAAACAGCTGAAAAGATTGATCAAGTCAGAGAACGTTTGAAAATGGCACAGGACCGTCAAAAGTCTTATGCCGATGTTAGAAGACGCCCAATTGAATTTCAAGTTGGAGATAGAGTAATGTTAAAAGTCTCTCCATGGAAAGGCATCATACGTTTCAGAAAACGAGGGAAGCTAAGTCCTCGATTTATCGGTCCTTTCAAAATTTTGGAAAGAGTGGGAAATGTAGCTTATAAACTTGAGCTACCGGAAGAGTTAGCAGGAATCCACAACACTTTCCACGTGTCATACTTAAGAAAGTGTTTGGTGGATGAAGCGTCATATGTACCTTTAGAAGAGATAGAGATCAATGACCAATTGAACTATGTAGAACAACCGATAATGATTCTAGAAGAGAAAGTTAAGAGACTGAGAAATAAAGATATTAAGTTGTTTAAGGTTCAATGGAAACACAGAAAAGGGTCAGAGTTTACTTGGGAACCGGAGCATGAAATTGTTAAGTATTATCCGGCTTTGTATCAGGAATGGATTGTGAGGACACAATCCTGAATAAGTGGGGGAGAGTTGTAACGCCCCAAATTTTGTAAGTTTAATCTATATTATATGCATCTAGTTATTTAATTATATGTATATGATATTATGTTATGTGAAATAATTGTTATGTGTTAGAATTAGTTAGTGAAACTAACTATGTAAAGAAACTTGAGTTAGAGGGTAGAAACTGTCATATTAGCAAAGATGAGGGGTTTATGTGATAATATTGTAAATAAATCCTGCAGCTTCTTGTTTTTTCTACTCATATTCAGAAAATAAAACACGATCAGAGCTTTAGAGAGAGAGAGAGATCGACATAGAGAGAGAGAGAGAGCAAGAAGAAAACCCAAATTAATTGCTAGTTGGTGAAATTAGGGCTTCAAATCTTCAATTGAGCTCCTACAAAGTAAGAACTTCTCTCTAACTCCTTGAATTTATGTTAGGGTTTAAGAAATCAAAGCCCTAAGTTAGTGATTTTAATGAGTAAGTGAGTAATTAAGTTAAATTAGATTCCATACACGTTTTTGAATATGAAGGAATGATTAAATAGTGTTAGATATAGTGATAATCCTATAATCATATGTGTTATGGGTAATTGATTGATGATAAGCATGTATGATCACTATTTAGTGATGTTTATGAGGTATGGAAGTGTTAATGGTGAAAATTGATGTTAATTACCCAAGTACATGTGATTGTATGATTATGTGTATGGAACTTATGTTAGAAATATGGGTGTTATGTGATTTAGCACCTAAATATTATGTAAGAAGTAAGAAAGAGTTAGTTAAATATGTAAATAATAAGTGTTTATGTGATTATGTGAATAGGTGATCAAGTGTGCAAGAGTTCAAGTATTTGTTTGTGCAAGTGAAAAGGTAAGTATTTGGACATGTGGAACCAAGGAGTGATTTATCATTCACTTGGTGGTATCTAAGTAATGACTTTGTCATTAGCTTAGTTTGATGTCAATTCTTCGGAATTTGACATGTTAGATGTTATGGATCCTTAACTTGTTGCAGATTTTAATTGTTAGAGTCCATTTACTTACTAAGCATTTATGCTTATTCGTTGTGTTTAACATGTTTCAGGAAGTTCAAGTAAGGTAAAGGAGGAATCGGGAAAGAAGGTTATGGAAAGCTAGTGGTGGAGCTCATTGCTTGGTTGGTAATGAGTTTTATCCCTTTTGATCATGCTTACGATACAATAACACCCCCGTTTGTAAAGTTTAAGGTTTTAGCTAGTCTTGTAAGAGTTAGTAAGTCTCACTTGTGAAAGTTGATGTTTTGGTTAAAGCTAAATGTAGTGAGACTAGGAAATGTATTTGTTTAAATGAATGTGAATGAAAAGTGTTTTGTTTGACTTTTAAAAGTCAACTGAGTAAGAATGAATGATATTGGTTGGTCAAAGATTGAAATGGATTAATTTGGTGCCCAAATGGGTCACTAAGTGCTTAAGTGTCAAAATGGGTCAATGTTGTCGAAAGTTAATGGTTTTGGTTCTCACAAGTTCTAAAGCCAAGTTGAAATGTGTAGTCAAAAGCTGGAAGTCAGATTTGATGTATTTTAGAATTTGACATGTTGGCATTTTGGTGAAAAATGGTCGAAAACTAGTTTACGTGTCAAAATGGGTTAAAACAAGAATTTTGAAAAAGTGAAAGTTAAGTTATGTTCATTTGACCATTTGAAAGATGTCTGCAAAATTTTACGATCCCAGGTGTTGTGGTTTAAGAGTTATGCGTTGTCAAAGTTCGTGTTTTGGTATGAAAATGTGCAGTTTTTAGGAATCTGCTGTAGGAAGTGGGAATCCGGGCGGATTCATGGGAATCCGGCGGATTGCCATGAATCCGGGCGGATTCCGGAGCGTATTCAAAACCGGATTGCTTAGTTTCTATTCTGGTCAAAAGTTGAGTCTGAAAGAGTGGGGAACCCGGCGGAATCCCGTGAATCCGACCGGATTCATCCTGTGTCCCGCAACTTTTGTTTTTGAGTGTTGATTATAATTAAATAATGTAATAGCCAGTGTTTTGGGACCACTATACGTAAGTACAAGTAATTAGAAGTGTTATGTTTAAAAAAAAAAAATTTTTTTTGTTTACGTTTCGGGGTGTTGCAAGTGGATATGGCATCATCCGATCCATATCCGATCTATTGCCATCCCTAATCATAATACAGTAAGATTACTTACTAGTAACATTTGGTTATTAAGTTGGTAAATAAATGGTGGATAAAAAAATCATTTAACTGTATTTGGTTATTTAGATCTTGAACAAGGGAGCTCGTTAGATCTTCAAATGTGTTCTTTTTAGTTTATAGTTGTTTTTTAGATAGTTATTTAGTATTGTAATTGTTTTGAAGTTGTGTACCGAGTCCATTTGTCGAATCATTGGGTTAATTTTCTCTAGTAAGGCATATCTAATTGTATTTTTTAAGTCTCTTCAACGAATTGATGAAGAGGCATTTATATATTTCAAAGTTTTTCGAAAAAAAAAAAAAACTTTTTTTGTTTGACCAATGTGAGGATGATTTTTTAACTGTTCTTTTATGACTACTAGTAAGATAATACAGTAGTATACTAGTATTAGTTACTAGTGTAACACCCCTAAATTTGTAAGTTTGTATTTATATAGATGTAAATTATTATAACTTTATTTGGTGTAAATATACAATTATAATTTATGGGTTAGAAATATAAAAGAGTATTAGTTGTGAGGTTAGAGGTGTCGAGCAAGTAGCCTTGAGGGGCTGAAAATGTGAACTAGTGATAATTGAGGGTAGAAAGTGAAAAATACCAAATAAAACTCCCATATCTCTCTTGTAAAATCTGGAAACAAGAGTGTGAATTGTGTGTGAGTGTTTGTTGCAACGAAAATACGTCATGACAGCAATGGTAGAGTTATTGATCTCCCTTCGCACAACTCTGGGATCTCGCTTAACTCCGTACCTGTAACTGCTAAGAATAATAGCACACCGTTAGCCTCGTTAAGAGGTAGGAAGGGTTCTTTCCTTGACCAAGCTCGGGCGTGAGTATAAGAATCTTATATTTTGATGGTATATTTGATTATAAAATGTAGTAGTTGAGAGAATTTAATGAAGTCCCCTCTACCTGTTCTTTACCTCTCCTTATATAAACGAGCATACATTTGTCTTTACCTTGTTGCCGGAAATATCCCGACGGATAGTAGTTATTCCGATTTGCCCTTCTGTAATATCCCTTTATAATGTTTGTTGACTTTCTCTTCTTATTGGTATACTAAATGTCAGGCGGCTAAACTGTTCACCTAACTCTTTATGTTCTGTCACTTTCAACTGTTCCTTATACTTTGTTTATTCCAACAGCTATATTATCTGGGTCATGAGGTCCAGATTACACACCGTACCTCATCATGTCCCCCAGTCTAGTATTATGCTTGTGTAAAGAAGTATGATGCTAGACCATGAAGTATCTGAATATATATATTTCTAAGCGGTTTTTTTTTTTTGGTAATGAAAATGTTTATTTTACATAATAGTTTTAAGGCTTAGTGTCTACAAATGTATCCAACTTTGACAAAATACCTATTGTATGTATCGTCCTTTACGCGTCCCTATTAAATGTATTTAACTCGTAAAAATGCCTAATTAATGTATTGGGTAACCTACTTAACCCTTAACTAGTCACCTTGCTACTGATCATCTTCCTTTGTGAATTTCCGGCCACATGAAACTTTTCCCGGCTACGTAAAACTTTTTCCGACGATCTTTCATATTCTTCGGGTGACCTCTACTCCTTTCCACCAACATCTTCCACCACCGTATTAAAAACCGAAATTCAAGACCTATAACTAACAAACCGACAAACGGAAATTCAAGATCGGAAGCTTTGAACCATCTTTGTAAATGATAAAACTGAAAAAGGAGCTTTCTGGAAAAAAGAAAACTTAAAATTTTACGAACACAAACCGAAAATGAGCTCGCCGGAATAAATGGAGCTCACCGGAATTAATGGAGCACACCGGAATTAATGGAGCTTTCCGGAGTAAGTTTAGATCGAGTTCTCTAGAATCTTTGTTCGTATATTACACACACATAAAGACATACAACATATACATACTTGTTAAAGATGACGCAACACATTATTTCGTCGGAGCGGACAACCTGAAAATGATGTTCATCAGAAAAGATGACCGGAAAATTAGTCTCATCGGAGAAGATGACCGGAAACATGATCTCACTGGAGAAGATGACCAGAATAGTGTGGTAACCGGCTAAAAATTTGAAATTACCTGCTATATCTGGTTGCATACATTAATTAGGCATTTTTACGAGTTAAATACATTTAATAGGGACGCGTAAAGGACGATACATACAATAGATATTTTGTCAAAATTGGATACATTTGTAGAAACTAAGCCCATAGTTTTATGCCTCTAGGCCCATCTTTCAAACTGAGTAAAGATGTAAACGTTAGTGGGCCAGTAGGTCCTACCTAGGGTTGCGTGTAGTTGTGCCATCACTCCAGCGCCGTATGATGTGACCAATGTTTTGAAAATCGGTTGGACCGGTCCGGTCCAACCGGTTCGACCGCTTTTTTGTGATTTCCGGCCGGTTGAAAACCGGTTTTGGCTATGGTTTGACTAGTCAGCGACCCGGGCGATTTTCCGGTCTAACCCGGTTGAACCGATTTTCTGACCCGGATTGAGCCGGATCTTTCTATGTTTTTTTTTTCAGTTTTATTAAAATTAAAATGATAATAATAAACAAAATCAATCTCTTTCTCTTTGTACGCAGTAACCACGACCACCAAACCAAAACCCTAAGACCGATCGTCCAAATCAGTCACGCAAACCACCGCCAACAGCCGCTTCCCCCCCTCTCCGGCGCTCGTTAGCAGTCCCCATCAAAACGTTTTCATATTTTAATCGTCACATCCAACCGAAACCGTAGTAGACTGCCGCAACCAGCACAACACCGCCGTGACCACCATAACACACAAACACCGCCGGAAACCACCGCAACCACTTTAACCGGCGGATAATCTTTTGATTTTGCGTTTGTTTATGTGATATTTGGTTACTAATGAAGAAGAATTGGAAATGAAAGATAATCGTTCAAGAAAAAATGAAGAATTGGAGATGAGTTTTTGTTATTTTATTGGGGAAAGGAAAATGTTTAAAGAAAGAGAAAGAAGTGTCAGGTTTAAAAAGAAAGAAAATGTTTGGAAATAAAGTCAAAAGGTGTGTGGTCGTTTCAAAAAATGTTTAGAAATATGGTATGAATGTCTGTATGTAGTTGTACTCCTTTACAATTTTGTAAAGTGCTTTGTCCTATTCAAAAACATTGAAAAGTTGGAAACTTAATAAAAATATATATATATATTTGAAAGACAAAACCCTGTGCTTTACTCAACCTTTTTGTCAGACATTGACCAATCTAATCAAAATAGCTGTAATATACTAAATGTCAGGCGGCTAAACTGTTCACCTGACTCTTTATGTTCTGTCACTTTCAATTGTTCCTAATACTTTGTTTATTCTAACGGTTATATTATCTGGGTCATGAGGTCCGGATTACACACTGTACCTCATCATGTCCCCCAGTCTAGTATTATGCTTGTGTAAAGAAGTATGATGCTAGACTATGAAGTATCTCAATATATATTTCTAAGCGGGTTTTAATTTTTTATTTTTATTTTTTGTAACGAAAATGTTTATTTTAAATAATAGTTTTATGCTTCTAGGCCCATCTTTCAAACTGAGTAAAGGTGTAAACGTTAGTGGGCCAGTAGCTCCTACCTAGGGTTGCGTGTAGTTGCGCCATCACTCCAGCATCGTATGATGTGACCCCCTTTTTCATCATTACCTTCTTTTACGTCTTGCTATTTAATAATCGATTACCTTTCTGTATACCTCACTTATTACTCCTTCTTTTCTTTTTTGTTTCTTTTCTCTTTCGTTCTTGTTTCGTTATGAGGGTTGTCGCAGGATTTAAACCAGAGGCATCATTTGTGTCCCGATCTCCGGAGGACGAAGAGGATAACTTGTTTGAAGAAGAAACTAGTGAATCTGAAACTAGTAAGGATACCACCACTGGTAAGGATAATATGAGGTCAATGCACTCAATTATGTCTCAGGGGGATGTCGATAAGTTTTGTCAGGAATGGGGTATTGATTCTGATTTACATCCCCAAAGTCTAGGTCCGGACGTTGTTACCTCCGACGTCCCCGTGGGTAAAATTGGTGTGTATACACGATGGTTTGATGTTGCCAAAATACGATTCCCTCTTTCGAGGTTGTTATTGTCTGTTATCCAGTATTATAATGTGCATATTTCACATATAGCGCCCCTAGGGCTTACAAAATTTGGTACTTTTGAGATGCATTGTAGGGCTCTCCAAGGTGAGCCAACTCTACCCCTGTTTCGTAGATTCTATAAAGTTGGGAAGAATGGGGATTGGTTAACAATAGAAAAACGAAAATCTTCGCAGCCTTGTCATTTTGACAAAAGTTTGAGTTGTTTGAGAAAGTGGAAAAATTGTTTCTTTTAGGTAGATGCTAAGGTGGCTCCTATTTCAATGACTTGACTCGATAATAATAGTTTTATTCCCAATCATGTGCCTGCAGATGGAACCTTTGATGCGGTTTTATTTGATAAGCTTTGTGATAAGAAAGTGATCGTCCAGTCCTATCCCGCACATGCGTTATTGATGTGTGGTATCAGCCGTAGGTGGGCTTATCTGGACAAGATTCCTATCCTTCGTGAGAAGGATGGTGGCGGAGGTAAAGATTCCCTGTTATTGTTAGGTTATTATTATTATTATTATATATATATATATATATATATATATATATATATATATATATATATATATATATATATATATATATATATATATAATATCATTATTATTCTACACATATATATGAGTGTTAATTGTATTTCAGGGTTGGAACTGTTGTCGTTCATGAAGCGATCCAGCTATACCGACGTTATTTATGATTCCCGTCCACGGAATGATGGTGAGGCGGAACATTTAGAGTTATATAAAGATGTTGTGGTGATTCCTTGTGACGGTGTGTTGGACTTGGTTGGCCCACCTATTCCTAATGCTCCCCGTGCCCCTAAGAAGTGGAAATTTCGCTTTCGTCCCAAAGTGACGGGTACTAAAGTGCTTAAGGTATCTGATTCATCACGCAAACCTAAATCTGTGGGATCCAGTTCGTTTTCATCAATAAAAAAGACAAAGGGTAGTGTAAAATCTGGACAAGTGGGCTTAGGTGATGCTGCTAGCAGGAAGTCATTTGATGAAGGTATCATTTAGCCGGAGGGGAGTGTAGTCTGGACGTTGGATGAAGTGCAAACATGTATGGAAGATGATCCTCAGTGTCCGGAGGTAAAGGTCCTTCTGATGGGGGTTCGGGCTTCTGAGGTACGGCTAGTAGTAGACGTGGGGAATCACCTCCTGACTTTGCGAAAAACACCCGTCGTTATAGGGAACCTTCTATTAGCAGTAGTGACGCATCTGGTCAAGGAAAGTCGTATGAGATGCCACCGATTCGTGAGGATTTACACCCACACGAAGATGATGAGCAACTAGCTGAAGATCCTGAGCAAATATTTATGCCTCGGTGGGATATTAAGGTTGGTGATACTTTTGAGAATCCCCATGTATGTCGTCAGTTAGTAGATAATGTTGCATCCCAGAAAGAGAAGGCTGGCTTCGACTCTGCTTCGAATCAAGTTATTAGTAATGCTTTGAACGTGGTTGTATGTCAACTCCTAAAGGTTGCCGGTGAAACTAGACGTAGATGGGAGTACGGTCGTAAATATCATAGTGAGGAAAATGCTCGGTTGAAATTTTTTGAGACAACCTATCAGCTGCAAATCCAAACTATTGTAGACTTGGAAAAAGATTGTCTGAGATTAACCCTAATATGTTGCTCAAGATGGAAGAGGAGCTCAAGTCAGTTCGTGCGGATAGGGACAATATGGTTAGTCGATTTGAAGATGAGAGAAAGAAATACAAGTCTGAAATTGAATCTTTGAAAGCCTCCCAAGTATTGGACCGGATGAAATTGGATGATGCAATTAATAATCAGATGGTGCTTGTTGGTGAGCTGAAAGCTCAATTCGCTAAACAAACTACCGATTGGTCAGAATTGTTGGGTTTTCTATTCCCTAACTAGATTAACATACGCAGCGGAAAATAATAATTAATCTAGAGCAACTAGGAAACTAAACCCTAAAGGACCTTGATTTAATAAACGAAAGCGATAAACAAAATAAATATATAAATGAGAAAATACTAACCTTTAAGAAAACCAATTTATCACGCGCAGACCACCTTGCTCGAGCTTCCATGCTTTGGAGGCAAGTACCCAAACCAGAATACCTCTAACGGTTCACACCCATGAACCAAGAGAAACTCCAAATCCTAAGGTCCCGACTCTAAGTCGTAAAGACTCTTACAAGGATTAGGAATGAGAAAGAAAGAAAGAATCGAACTAAATTTGAATCTGGGATGATTGGAAAGCTTAGGGATGGCCTCTTTTATAAGGGAGAGGAAGCCCCATGGTTATATCTCTTGGCCAATGTGGGATCATGAGTTTCGGCCTCCAACCGCCGGTTGGAGCTTCCAACCGCCGGTTGGACTTAATTCCTGCCCAAGTAACAACACGTTTCACCGCCTTACAAACCCTAGCCTTTAACCGCCGGTTGAACCCTCCAACCGCAGGTTGGATCCACATTCCAAAATATTCCTTTTAGTTGTTTATTAATATTCAATTAATAAACCAATTAAATATTCTTATAGTTTCTGTTAATTTCTTTTAGCTTCTAATTAATTTATCAACTATAGATAAATTAACAAACTAATTAATTAACTATAGTATTAATTCTTATTAATATTATCACTCATTTTGTTTCTCTTACTGTTCATCGAGGGAAACCCAAAAAGGACTCCACTTTTAACGATAGTCTTACCAATTTAGTTATGACCTTGGAAAGTATTCCAACAGTCTCCCACTTAGACAAGTCATCAACTACTATTGGTCCAAGTCTCTATCCCATTAACTAAGCAGAGAGTGTCATCCAATGCAACTGCCGAACTCTGATTCATATCTAGAGACAGCCCTTAGATAAGTGATCAAATATTCATTTGTTTCAGATATCGTATGAAACTGGGATATGGATTTTTCTCAATCTCCAGATTCAAGATTATGTTTTCTGATCTCCGATTAATTGACTATATGGGAATACAAAATTGTACACATCAATTTAGCCCTAGCTTGGCCAAGCACTTTATGAGTCAACATTTAATCATCAGAGGGCCCATAGATATCGCTTTTCCATTTGGGCAAAAGGAACAAATAAATTTCGCATACATAGTACTAGTCAACTCATCATGTCATACCTAGCGTATCCTTTATGACTGGCATTTACGCGCAACGTTGGAAGAAACTAAAGTATGAAAGACTTGAAAAACTAGGAACTCAATGTATCTCCATTTTAAGAATATAAGATATTATCATCTCAAAATTACTCATGATTTCAATCCATGAAGTAATCTCTCTGAGTGCGGGTTTCTTCTACACTTAAATCCCCATTAAGTACTCATGAGTGTTCCAGCAATCTCCTTGCAATGTCTAATCTCCATAGACAATCTACTAACACTCCATGACAGTCTTAATTCACCACATACTTCCTATAGTGTGATCGACTGAGGAGGTTTGAGTAATTCTAATTATCTGGAAGTGGTGTCTAAACATGCAAAACCGAAACACAATTACAAACAATAGTAAATGGTAGAATTCTTTCAAATAAATAAATCTCCATTATTTATCACCAAGTCTATTCCAGTTTCCATCATTTTTTGTAATGTTTGAAAATCAAACTAACAACTAAAACTTTATGTTATCTCGTAAACCTATGCTCCTATCATGTTTACTGTGTTTGGACTCAGCCAATGACCTTGTGAATTGATCAGCCGGACTATCCTCTGATTGCATGTCCTTCACAATCACGTGTCCCTCTTTCTACCTTTCTTCGAACAAAATGGTATTTTCTTTCAATGTTGTCACACCCCCAAAATTGGTAATTGTGTTTATTTAATGTTTAGCGGAAGCAAGTTATAATTAGCGGAAGCATCTTGTGTAAACAGTTTAACAGCGGGGGTGCTGATGTTACAATTGTGCATTCATCGTATCAGAGCATATGATCATACAGAACATAATATATTAAGGATGCCAGTTTGAACAGTTGTTACAAAAGTAACACGACTATGTAAGTCGTAACAGTAGTGGTAGTGTTAAAAACATTTAAGTTTTACAATCCATAAGTTATAAATAAGATTTCACAGGTATGACTGCAATGTCTGCAGTTATACAAGGGAAATCCTCAAAAGCTTGTCCCAAAAGTATGTGGCATCTTATGTAGTCTAGGGTTGTCCATCCTGTATGCGTGCGATTCTTACTTACATGGCTAATTTCCTGTAAAACATAGAAAGAAAGTCGTCAACAAATATGTTGAGTGAATTCACAGGTTTTGTATAAATGTAAGGTATGTTAAACCATTTATGTTTGTGTTATAGAAATGTCATTCAATAAATAATTGTTTGCAGGTTTTGCAAAATATAAGTTTGTAGGGTTGTTACCCTAAAATTCAGATTTATGTGGGTTGTCACCCAAAATATATGTCTGGTTGTTTACTAGTATTTAAAGATAACCAGATTGTTTATCTGGTATAAAATAGTTGTAGGATACGTTTATCCAATAAATTAGGTGGGAAATGCTTAGACTTATAATCCCCTGAAAGGTGAGCTAAACCTCACAGGTTAAAGTAATGCGACCTAACCCTATAACCAAACCACAACCAGAACTTATGTTGTTTGCCTGAAGGACATTTAAGTATACGCTCCATCCACAGGAGGGTCGTCACGGCAATAGTACTATTCGTATACTCAGTGGCTAGAGTCACCTAGCTAATGGTTATAGTTTGCATGACATAAGGACTTTTCATGCATACATTGGGAGTCTGGGTCCGTACTAGGATATGTTGTCTAATTCCCAAAACAGTTGTGAAATATATAATTTCATATCAAACAGTTGTATAAAGCAATAAAGCATTTATATAATTTGCTGCATGTGTTCGCATGCAGTTTCTATGTTTACACCCCTATGTTTAAAAGCATAAAACATTTGCAAAGTAGGGGCTGTGAACTCACTGGTAGCGAAGCACGAGCGAGTACAGCTAATAATACACAGTCCAGATGCGTCCCTCAAATACCTAGACGCAAATAAATATTCTTTACATAAGTAAACGGACTATTTGTGATGATTACGTATTCGTACAATATTTGTTGTTGGTGATAATTAGGTTAAACAATGCGTTACTTATAAGTATATACATTTATATACTTATTAGTTGAATATATATATTCGTATATATATATATATTAATTGTCGTTTTTATAAAATCATAACACAAGTGTCGTAGTTCATTTATATATATTTATATATATTATAGTCGCTCGTATATATATAATCGTCGTTTATATAAGTTTGTTGTCGTTCGCATATATATAACAAAATGATTATTCGATTAACTCGTCACTCATATATAACTCGATTTAAGTTTGCGTTTTTGAAATCATTTTGCCCATTGGGCTTGGCCCACTTAGTTTGGCCCAACATCAAAGTCCAATTAGCTTGGCCCAATAATGAGGCCCAAATAAAGTGGCCTGATTTATATGGCCCAATTTATCAATCAAGTCATTCAGCCCATTAACAAAAACACTTGGGCCCATTACACATCCAAAAGGTCTGACCCATTAATGTTTAAACTTTTAGGCCTAATATAAAAACTAATAGTTTTTTGCCCAAACAAAATCTATTAGTTTTTAGCCCAAATATCGTTATACAAATTTTGACCCAATGTATAATTGGTCCGACACAAAACTAACCCGATTTGACCCAAAAGTTATATCGTTTAATTATTTGTGTAAAAATATTGTCCCGCGGTCGTGTACAAATTTAGTACCAAATTTAGTGTCGTAAAGTTTTATATCAATTATAACTTATCAATAACTCGTTAAGTCGTAATTTCGTTTCGTACAATTATAATCGTTTATGTGTTTGTAAGTTCGTATATATGTTTGTACATATATAAATGGTTATTGTCAATATATATATAATTATACCAAATGTAAAACATATATATAAAATAAAAACAAAAAAAGAAAGGTCGGTCACAGGACTCGAACCTGTGACCTTCCTCTACACACTCAGCGACTTAACCACTAGACTAAGTGGTTACCATTAGTTTTAAATGTAACTAAATTTATTTAAGGGTTTAATGTTCTATTAAAGTTTACAAAAAAAAAAAAGAAAGAAAACCATTCGGTTGACATTGCATCGTCATTTGGCTATTTTGTGTTATAGCTGTACGGCTACCACATCTTCCATTTTTAAGAATTTATATCACCCAATATCACCAAATGAGTTTGTATCAACCAATATAACTATGTTTTAACACAATCTAATAAAGTTTACATACATTATAATCCAATTATATCAAAATATAATCAAAGAATTATGAAAATATATGTACTAAAATAGAGTTTTGAATCCTCACAAAGTTGTGATTATGATGATGATGATGACTGTCGATGATTATGACGATGAGATGATGATGATTATGTTATCATTTTGGTGTTAGTTTGATGGTTGTGATGAAGATGAAGGATGAAGTAGTTTTGGGTTCCTCTTTGTTTCCTGCTTCTTCCTTTTTCCTCTGCTCGCCCAACAACCCAGAGAAAAATACACAGTGATCTCAAATAATTGAAGTTGGTGAATGATCTCTGAGCTTGAGTGGGTGTATATATTATAATGGAAAGGAACCAGATTTTCAAAAGAGCAGTATGGTTTGTGTACAATATGTCGATTAGATATTTTAAGTGTGGTGAATGTGTAGGTTTTTAGCCCGTTAATTTCGAGTACGGGTATAATTTTAACAGTATAAAATATAACTTTTTATATTTTTATTTTGTAGGTGTTCTCCTGGTTCGTCATTTAAATTTAGAATAATGAGATTATCATTATTTTTTTATTGTTGTACAATTCTGTACATTTTACTGCGCGCAGTTAATTGGGCGCCAAATTTCAGTCAAATTATGATTTCATATTTTGAGGTAATGTTCTAAATACTTTCAAACGTATAAGAAAAATAGACTTTTTATCATTTGTGATCTCGGGGTATGTTTTACAATTATTTCTGTTCATTTATAATACGTTTTATGTTAAACGTATATTTAACTCATTCTATCTATATGTTATAGAGATATTAATACTCGTAATTAATAATTGAATTATTAATTATTTTTGTGTCACGAACTTTTGATATTTATTTTTGTCGGGTTCGTTCCGATACATTTGCACGTAACTTTAAATAGCTACGTATTAAGTAATACTTTTTGTTTTAAAAGTACTAGGCTTTCTAGGCTTACATCACATCAAAATGTTTTGTTTAAACTTAATCAGGAAATTAGCGTAAGAATGCACGTGATTAGAGGTTAATTATTACCTAATTTGGAGAGTTGTTACATTCTCCCCCTGTTAGGGAAATCTCGTCCCGAGATTTAGGTCGTGTCGTGAGTCGCGGTCACGCCCTCGAATAAGTGAGGATATTTCTTTCGCATCTCATCCTCACGTTCCCATGTAGACTCTGTACCGCGTTTTGAGTTCCATCGAATCTTGACTAGTTCGATCCGACTACGTCGGAGTTTATGTGTTTTCCGATCAATTATTTCGATGGGTTCCTCCACAAAATTGAGTTTTGCATCAATGAAAACTTCGTCAGGAGGGATAATTAGTGTCTCGTCCGATAGACACTTTTTAAGGTTACTCACGTCAAAAGTTGTCGTGAATATTACTAAGTTCCTGTGGCAGTTTAAGCTTATAAGCTACGGGACCAATCCTTGCTAGAATTTCAAAAGGTCCAATGTAACGTGGATTCAATTTACCGCGTTTTCCAAATCGCACAACTCCTTTCCAAGGAGATACCTTGAGTAGGACTCTGTCACCTACCTGAAACTCTAAAGGTTTCCGTCTATTGTCTGCATAACTCTTTTATCGGTCTCGTGCCGTTTTCAATCGATTAAGCACTTGAGATATCTTGTCCGTTATCTCTTGGACTATCTCAGGACCTGATAATTGTCTGTCGTCCAACTCTGCCCAACAGAGTGGGGATCGGCACTTGCGTCCGTACAACGCCTCGAAAGGTGCCATTTGTATGCTCGTATGATAACTATTGTTGTACGAGAATTCTGCTAAAGGGAGATGAACATCCCAGTTTCCTCCAAAATTAATCACGCAGGCTCGTAGCAAGTCCTCAAGCGTTTGTATCGTTCGCTCGCTTTGCCCATCGGTTTGTGGATGGTAGGCGGTACTCATGTCGAGTCTAGTGCCTAAAGCTTGTTGCAGTGTTTGCCAGAAGCGAGAGGTGAAACGTGCATCTCTATCAGAGATGATAGATAATGGAACTCCATGTCTAGAAACAACTTCTTTTATGTAGATTCTCCAGCTTTTCCATCTTATATGTCTCTTTGATGGCTAGAAAGTGAGATGATTTTGTCAGTCGGTCGACAATCACCCATATGGAGTCCATCCCAGATGATGTTTTTGGTAGCTTCGTGATGAAATCCATCGTGATATGTTCCCATTTCCATTTGGGCAACTCAGGTTGTTGCAAAAGCCCGGATGGCTTTTGGTACTCAGTCTTAACTTTTGCACAAGTCAGACATCTACTAACATAGGTGGCAATGTCTCTTTTCATGCCAGGCCACCAGTAAAATCCTTTCAGATCGTGGTATATCTTATCTGCACCAGGATGTATCGAGTAATTGGACTTATGAGCTTCGTCCAATACTAGGCTACGTAGCTCATCAACACAAGGAATCCAAATTCGATTCATGAAGTACAATACTCCATTTTCCTTAGACTCCAGTTGCTTCTCCATCCATTTGAGGGATTCGTCCTTCATACGTTCTGGAGTAAAGGCCGCTTGTTGAGCATCACGAATTTGGGTAATCAGATCCAAGTGGATTGTCAGTCCTAAGGCTCGAACTCTTTGAGGTTTTACTCGTTCCTTACGACTCAAGGCATCCGCTACTACATTAGCTTTGCCGGGATGGTACTTGATTTCACAGTCGTAATCATTCAACAGTTCAACCCAACGTCTTTGTCTCATGTTGAGTTCTTTCTGATCAAATATATGTTGGAGACTTTTGTGATCAGTAAAGATCGTACACTTCGTACCGTATAGGTAGTGTCTCCAAATCTTAAGGGCAAAAACGACTGCTCCCAGCTCTAAATCATGCGTCGTATAGTTCTTCTCGTGAATCTTCAATTGACGAGACGCGTAAGCAATGACCTTGTCGTTTTGCATTAACACGCAACCTAATCCTTGATGTGAGGCATCACAGTAGACAACAAAGTTTTCTACTCCTTCTGGTAATGATAGGATAGGTGCGGTGCTCAATTTCTCTTTCAGCAGTTGAAAAGCATTCTCTTGCTTCTCGCCCCAATCAAACTTCTTGTCTTTTTGCGTTAGGGCGGTAAGTGGCTGAGCTATCTTCGAGAAATTCTCAATGAATCTTCGGCAGTAACCGGCTAGCCCAAGGAATTGTCGTATCTCAGTTGGGGTTTTTGGGGCTTCCCAATTCTTAATCGCCTCAATTTTGGATGGGTCTACATGAATTCCTTTGTTATTAATCACATGACCAAGGAAATGGACCTCACGCATCCAAAACTCGCATTTAGAGAACTTTGCATAAAGCTTCTCTTTCTCCAGTAATTCAAGAATCAGCCTCAGATGTTGTTCATGGTCTTCCTTTGTTCGCGAGTATATCAAAATATCGTCAATGAACACTATGACGAACTTATCAAGGTAAGGTTTACATACTCTATTCATTAGATCCATGAACACTGCTGGCGCATTCGTTAGCCCAAACGGCATAACCAGGAACTCGTAATGACCGTATCGAGTCCTAAACGCAGTCTTAGGGATATCTTCATCCCGCACCTTCAGTTGATGGTAACCCGATCTCAAGTCGATCTTTGAGTAATAACTTGACCCTTGCAGCTGGTCAAACAAGTCATCGATGCGTGGCAATGGGTATCGGTTCTTGATCGTCACTTTGTTCAGTTCTCGATAATCGATACACATCCGCATTGATCCATCCTTCTTTTTGACGAACAAAACCGGAGCTCCCCACGGTGAAAAGCTCGGTCGGATGAATCCTAAATCCAACAGTTCTTGTAACTGTGCAGACAGTTCCTGCATTTCTGATGGAGCTAGACGGTAAGGCGCACGAGCAATCGGTGCAGCTCCCGGCACTAGGTCGATATGAAATTCAACCTGCCGTGGAGGTGGTAACCCTGGTAGCTCGTCAGGAAATACTCCTGGGTAGTCACGTACTACGGCCACGTCGTCTATGCGTCGCTCCTCGGGTTTCTTATCCACAACATGTACCAAAAATGCTTGGTACCCTTTTCGTAGATACTTATTTGCCTTCATGCATGTAATCGTTTTCACTATACGATTACTCTTTTCTCCTTGAATCATCAATATTTCTCCTGATGGTAAAGGTAACCGTACAATCTTCTCATGACAGATGATTTCCGCGCGGTTCAGTGACAACCAATCCATGCCAACCACTATATCGAAGCTCCCTAGTTCTACCGGTAGTAAGTCTATTTTGAAAGGATGGCCTTCTAACGTTAAGGAACATCCTGTTACTATTTCTCCTGATTCAATCAACTTACCATCGGCTAGCTCTACAGTATATTTGTTATCTAGCTTAAGGGATTCGATCTCTAATAGTGGTCTAAACTCAGTGGACACAAAGCTTAAATCAGCACCGGAATCAAATAACACAGAAGCAAAGTGGTTGTTTACTAGAAACGTACCAGTGACTGTGTTAGGATCCTGTCGTGCCTCTGGTGCTCCTAACATGAACACGCGTCCACGAGCTGGCTGATTGTTGTTGTTGTTAGCATTGTTGTTGTTGGCTCGGTTGTTGTTGTTTCCACGGTTGTTTCCATTGTTGTTGCGATTACGAGCGTTGTTGGCGTTACGGTTTTGATTATTGAGTCGAGGGCATCGGTTTCGATAATGCCTCGTGTCGCCACATTCAAAACAACCCTGGTTTTGGCGAGCAGTGTTTCCTTTAGGGGTAGGGTTAACCTTACAGTTATGGGTTTTGTGACCCCATCCCTTACAACTGTCGCAAAACCAACATTCACCCTCATGGTGTTTGCTGCACTTATCACACTTAGGTTTGTTACCCAAGTATGGCTTTGGTTCCACAATGGTGGCAGCGTAAGACTTAGGATTTCCAGATCCTTTCTTGTTGGATTGACCCTGACGGTCATTCCATTTACGCTTCTTACCTCCAGAACTACCAGCTTCAGCACTGCTCGGCTCAACCTTGGCCGGCACAGTTTTCTGTATCAGCGTCCCCATTCTAACTGCTTCATCAGTCAAACTCTGCGCTAGGGTAACAGCGCTCCTGAAGGTGTCAGGTTTGGAGGAAGTAACTAAACTCCTGATCTGTGGTGCCAGTCCATACACATAGCGTTCAATACGCTTATACTCAGGTGTTACCATATGTGGCACAAGACGAGCTAATTCTTGGAACCTGGTTGTATAACCAGTGATATCAGCACCAATCATAACAATGTTCCACAGCTCAGTCTCAATTTTCTGCATTTCACTGCGAGGGCAGAATTCTTCCATCATCATACGCTTCAATGTTTCCCATGTCATGGAATAAGCAGCTGGTCGTCCCATCGACTGGACTTGACTGTTCCACCAAGTCAAAGCTTTATCGGCTAGTGTGCAGGCGACATATTTCACCGCAGTGTCTGGTAGACAATCACTGATGTCCAACACAGAATCCATCTTTTCTATCTAGTGTATAATACCGATAGCACCTTCAGTGCCACAGAAAGGAGGTGGCTTACATGCCTGAAATGTCTTATATGAACACCCTCGGCGGGTATTCACAACAGTCTCAGTGTTAACAGGAGTCGATCCACTGTTATTAATCCCATTCTCACGGTTTCGACTTGCCTCATACTCGGCAATACCTTCAGCAATGCGTCTGGCAATCATCTGCTCAGTAGTTTCCTCAGTGTTAGGTGGTGGAATGGTTTCAGGTGTAGGGGGTACAGTTGTCTTCTGACTGTTCCTAGTAATTCGTCGTTTTGGTGGCATGGTTCAGTTCTGCAATGAATAAAATGCAGAAGTCAATGCCAAGATAATGAATGTGATGAACAAGATTTCACATTGTCTATCAAATGAATAGTATGGAGAATTTGAAAGAATAAGGTTTTGTTTGTCCCTAACCTTGGATCTAGTACGAACCGAGTCACTCAATCGTTTGCGGAATCAACGATTAAGTTATACACTAAACACACGAACAATCAATACGCAATGAATATCAAACGAAACGTATTATATTGTATTATAATCGGTCAGATTACAGAGATTTCGACTAATTGCGTTTAGGGTTTCGTCCACCCTAAAACAGAAAACATAAAACGAATTTATACAAAATCTGGCACCTGCGACGTCGCACACGACGTCGCAGGCCCAAGCCCATGCGACGTTGACTACGTCGCAGGCCCAATACCTGACGTCGCACCTGCGACGTTGCACGCTACGTCGCAGGAGTCAGGAACACTAATTCTAATTACAAACTACGAGCTAGACCAACTGACAGACACTAAACATGTACTAACAAACTCCCCCGTGTCTTCAGCTTGGTCTTCAAAAATCTTCTTTAAACCCAGCCCGCAGGAAATTGACCATCGGCATGAATTCTATTAGCTACGCAAACAGTAACAACATTGTAAAACTGCTGTGCTAAACGTCTGTTGAATTCATTCTTCTGACCAACACGAATCCGATTATCATAGAGTTTTCTTAAATCTTTTTCATGAAAATTAATCAAACTCATCGGATCATACAGTCTAAACGTTGCTTGCCTCAAGTTCCATATACCTCCAACTTCTGGCCACGGTTCTGAATCTGGAACGAAAGTAATAACCGCTTCGCCAGTCTGTGGATCAAGTTCCCATTTTACAAGTCTTCTCAGAAAATAATAAGGAACTGATTCCAGAGGTATCTCAGTCAAACAGTTAGCAGGCGAATAGTGAACTTTAACCAAAGGCTTCCTGGTGACTGGATCAATCTTCTTTTTCCACGTATACCGAGTTCCCAACGTCGGTTTCAATTTCGAATATGTCTTCGATAATACTTCCCGACGTAGATTTCTCTGAATGAACTCAGCATAATCATTCTCGAAAGGATTAATCAATTTAAGCTGAGCTAATCGATTAATCTCTCCTTTTGGCAACGTACTTAATCTATCAAAACACATTCTGAAGTACTGAACTCCATCTTCTCTCTTAATCATAAACAGATTCCTCTGACACTTCCAGCCTTTAATAACACCGGTATAATTTCGACTAACCCGGTACACTTGACATTTAACTGGAATAGGAACTGGATTTCGTCCCTTAGGCCACCATTTCTTGTTTCTCTCTCTCTTTTCTTCAGCAGTTAATTTCTTCGCTGCTGAGTCCGGTGCCTGTGTCTCTGAAGCTGGAGTTGCAGCAGAACTTGATTCTCCATGTTGAGCTTTATCAGGACTCTCATCTTCACTTGAATCAGATTCAATAATTGGTGCACCATCATAAGCTTCCCCAGATTGTGCATCATCATACGTTTCATCTGCATTCAACTGCTCTTCTTCAATCGAAACATCCTCATTCATCTCAAAAACATTCTCTGTTTCTTCCTCAGAGCCAACTCCACTGGCCATCCTCTGAATAAATGATAAGTCAGCGAATGAGTAGTCAACTGCCAGCGGTCTCGGTTGCCCTGGAATATCATCAACACAAAAATAATCCAAACAAGAAATATTTTCATTAACATTTTCAATTACAGGGTTGGGATTTACAGACGCAGGTTCACTTGACTCTAAAGTGGGTATCCCAGACCCATACTCCCCCGAGGCAAGTAACCTGCCTTCCAAAACATTAACCCTAAGCTTCGTATCCTCAAGCTCCTTAGATTGAACCTCGATCAACGCAGCTTGTTCAGCAATCTTCTCGTCCTGAGCCTCCAGCTTTTGTTTCATCTGCTGCATATCTTCCATAATCTTTTGCATGAAAGCTGGAGTCGGTTGAATCTGAAAATCAGGTTGCAGCTGTGGATTGACTGGAGCTCGTGTTGACGAAGAGCGACGAACACGACGACGAGGACGATAAGTTTCATCAGCAGAATCATCACCGTCTCGTGTACGTTTCCCAGTATCCCTTGGAGGTACATACTTGCGTCCTGCCCGGATCCGACGCTGAATTCTTAGATATCTGAATGAATCGGAAAGCCTGATACGTTCCATCTCAGAGGGATGTGGAACAGTACCATCCGAATGCTCAGGCGTCGGACCCCCATCCTGAGGACCTACATTGGCCGGTTCTTCGGAATCAGAACTCTCGACCGTGTCGTGAGATGCTGGATTGTCTGAGTCCACATGCCCGAACTGCTCGATGTTCTCCAATAGAGCATCTACATTCTCCCCCGCAGGTTAAACTGGAATGTTCACAAGCGGTTGCTGCTGCTGCTGAGGTACTGGAATATCCATATACTGAGGATCTGGAGGCGGTACATAATTTTCATCCACAATAGCACCGAATAAGGGAACATCCCTTGGTGCCTCGACCCCTTTCTCATACCCTGCACAAATAGTGAAAATCCGACTCATCATCGGGGAAATCTTGAGCGGCTGATCGATATCACCCTGTGCCTGAAGATCCGGATGATGACGATTGATGTGCAACTGTACAAATCTCGGATATAAAATCCATTTCTGATCCCCGGCATTCGCATTATCAACCATAGCCTTGAAGATAAATCCCGAGAAGTTGAACGGCTTGTTGTATACCAACGCTAACATAGCAGAAGCCAGACTTCGGCTCATCCCATCCGTTCCACCTTTCCTATTCCCCAAGCAAACAATAATCACATGCATCAAATATCTCCAGACGCGTGTGAGATTTGCTTTTCGATACTGATCAGAGGGAATCCTGGGATATCCTATCCGTTGCATAGCCCCGGTAACAAAAATATGATCAAAACCGACAGGCATATCCGGTTGATCATTCAGCTGTAAAAGTTCCCGAATACTCTGTTCTGTAATAGTGATCTCCGTACCCAGAACGGTAGAGACCAATCGTCTAACGTCGTTATCAGTAACAACAGTCGCGTTTCTCCAAAAAGGGTTGATCAGATTTCCAAACGCCATAGTGTTATCGGAAATGGCGTGGAATACCCTTGAACGTCTCAAAAACGCGATCATCTGACGATACGGTGCAGCTTTATCAGAAGTGTCAGTAAGGTAAGCAGCCGTATTGTGACGAGCTTCGAAAATCAAAGCCATATCTGCAAGAACAGAAACAGATTGCAACTCGAAAAAGGTTAGCAAAAATGTTACATTTTTAAGAAAAACCTTTGTAAACTTCCTGGAACTAGCGACGTAGCCACTTACGTCGCATAAACACAGAGCGACGTAGAACAGTACGTCGCCTAAAATCAGAATAAATTGAAAAGCGACGCAAGGCTTGACGTCGCAGAAAATTCGAGCGACGTCAAGAGGGACGTCGCATTTTGCAATTTATTGTGAATTTAATCACTTTATTTAAAATAGCGACGTAGAGGAGTACGTCGCATCGGACGTCGCAGTGAAAGCGACGTAGGGAAGGGCGACGTAGGAAATTAATAATAATTAATTAAAGCGACGTAGGCTACGACGTCGCAGCTTACGTCGCACTGACGAACAGGCGTCCCCAACCCAGAAACCCTAACCTTCGATTTTAGGGGTTTTCAAAATCAAACGCACTACAAGGTGCGGCTAACGATGGTGATCACGAAAACATAAGTTATAATAGTTACAACATCCAATTAACCATCGAATTTAACCCAAAACCGAAACCCTTTAAACCCGTATCACATATATAGCAATTAAACGTAATATACACGGTGAAAAAAGGTGAATATGGTACCTAAGTGTGCGGAATAACGAGTAGATCAAAACTACGTAAGTGAATCGGAATGAAAACGGCTACGAATCACGAAAAATGCTCGAAAATTGCTACGTCGCAAATCGCCAATGCTACGTCGCAGGCTACGTCGCACGTGAATAGTGAATAGTGTGACATGTTACGTCGCAGTTGAGACTATATATAGTCTAACCCTACATGCGACGTAGACTGGGACGTCGCAGGCGACGTAGAGTGTGACGTCGCATAGAGCATTTTTGATCTAATTTTGAATTTTTCAAACCGTTTACTCGTTATTTTAGCAAATAATTTCAAAATAACTCGTGACTTTGGAAAAATAACTCAGAATAAAAATAAAGCATAAAACTAAAAAATATTTTTGGTATTTTCTTTAATTTTAAAAAAAGTAAAAAATGAACAAAATAAAAATACTAACACTCTATTTTTGGTGACGGAGTTGAGTTGTCTGATTAGGGATCATATCGGAATAACATGCATTTATTAGGAATAGTAAGTGTTATTTCGATCATCAGTATATTTGTCCACTTTAAATTTACGTGGCACATTTAAAACACCTGTTATAAAAATTATTTCAAAACGATTATTGGTATTGTTTGTCCACCTAAACACGTTACATCCATGTCTGTGAGTTAACATTTTATTGTTAATATGAATATTTCTCCGTGGTCCCCACCATAGATATACCCCTATAACTTAGACATGAACATAGTTTCTAAATTTAGAAAGAATATAAGAGAATCAATTTTAGGAATCAAGCCAGCGGTGACAGGTCTGTACTTGCGTACAACAGAGCAACATAACTTGATTCAGGTGTAAGCAAAACCAAACGCAGTCAAACCAAAATTGAGTGGCGACCTTGTTTAGTACCTTAAATTTAAGACGTTGCAAGTACTTTGACTCACGTTTGCTTAGTTTTAAGAGTAAGCTGAATTGAGACCAGGTCTGCACTTACGTACAACAGAGGAAACAATCAGCATACTCCCCCAAAAGATCTCAGATATACGATCCAAAAATAGAAGTATGTCAAGCTATGCTAAGGAATTAAGACTTAGCGTCGTACATCACAAGGTGTTTACCACATGATCATAGACATGTATTTAAATGACTTCTTAATATCTCAGAGACCGGTGTGTACCATGCCTACCAATACATCGTATGATGAAGATAATTTAGATAAAAACTGTTTTAAGTGTGTCAGATAAACCTACTGACACATCCAAGATAAATCTTAAAATTCCATTTTGTGCATGTCACCCGATGTACTATCATATCCCAAGTTGTTTACAGACACAACTTCAACGTCTATTTTAAAAATGTAGCAACCTTGCGTTTTCTTTAATACTAAAGAGTATAAAGAGTGGCTATTGCGATTTTTTTTTTTTTTTTTTTTAAAATTGAATTTAAAAACTTAAAAATCCAAGTCACAAATCATTTCTTTGACTGAAAGAACCTTAAACCTATCAGATTGACCAGTTCTATAAAACGTGATCGCAAAAAGGCTTTTGTGAAAAGGTCCGCACACTGCTTAAGGGTATCTATATGTACGACATCTATAAGGTGTTTCTCAAAGCAATCCCGTATGAAGTGGAACCTAAGTTCAATATGTTTGGTCTTAGAGTGCTGTACGGGATTGTGAGTTATAGATATAGCAGCTGTATTATCAATGTAAATAGGAGTCATAGAGAGATTGAACCCGTAATCACGCAGCTGATGCTGAATCCAGAGAACTTGAGAACAGCAACTTGCAGCAGCAACATACTCGGCTTCAGCTGTGGAAATATCAACCGAAGTCTGCTTTTTGCACTGCCAAGAAACTAAGCGCGATCCAAGGAACTGACATCCTCCAGTAGTTGACTTCATATCTATCTTGCAGCCACCAAGATCCGAATCCGAATAGGCAGTTAACTCGAAGTTTTTCTCGTTTGAATACCATAGACCCAGAGATGGCCTAAAAGCGAGATATCCAAAAATACGTTTTACTGCCTTCATATGAGACACCTTCGGATTTGCTTGAAATCGTGAGCAGAGAGAAACAGCAAACACTATATCTGGTCTTGAGGCAGTCAGGTACATGAGAGAGCCTATCATTGAGCGATAGTCTTTCTCCTTGCAATCTTCATCGTCCTCATTAGGTCCAAGATTGTGTCTTGCTTCAATTGGAGTGCCGTAGTGTTTACAGTTGAGCAATTCATATCGCTTTAACATGTCAGTGACATATTTTGACTGGTGGATATAAATTCCATTGTCAGATTGCTCAACCTGTAGTCCCAGAAAGAACGTAAGTTCCCCCATAGCACTCATTTCAAACTCAGATTTCATCAGTCTTTCAAAATCCTTGCACAACTGATCATTAGTTGATCCAAAGATTATGTCGTCCACATAGACCTGCACAAGTAACAAATCCGCTCCTTCCCGTTTGATGAAAAGCGTGCTATCAATCTGTCCTCTGTCAAAACCATTCTTCAGCAAGTACTTGGCAAGTCGCTCATACCAAAGTCGAGGAGATTGATGAAGACCATACAAAGCTTTCTTCAGCTTGCAAACATGATTAGGATGCTTTGGGTCTTCAAAACCAGGAGGTTGACACACATAAAGCACTGCGTCGACATCTCCATATAGAAAGGCACACTTCACGTCAAGTTGATACACGCGGAATCCTTTAAATGAAGCATAGGCTAGAAAAATCCGAATTGATTCCAAACGAGCAACAGGAGCGAAAACTTCATCATAGTCAATACCTTCTAGTTGACTATATCCTTGAACTACTAGACGGGCTTTATTTCGAATAACAGCCCCACGATCATCCATTTTGTTACGGAAAACCCAACGAGTACCCGTCAAGTGAGCACCCTTGGGTAGAGGAACAATTTCCCAAACATTCATCTTGTTTATTTGTTGTAGTTCCTCCTGCATAGCCTCGACCCAAGATGGATCTTTTAAGGCTTGTTCAACCTTTTTAGGTTCAATTTGAGACAAATGACATGAATCGATATGAGCAATAAGTCCCAAAAGCTGCTGAGCTGAAGTCTGCTTTGCTTGCTGTCGTGTTTGAACAGATGCATGAGGATCACCAATGATATTATCAATGGGGTGATCCTTATGTATACGAGTTTCTGGTATGGCACCTGGCACAAGATCCACACCCAGATTGTTCAAATCTCCCTCAGTTTCAGGAGTAGCAGCAGACTCAGGAGAGGCTAACTCTTCTTCTTCTCCTTCATCTTCATGAGAAAATAAGTGAGAGTAGGCCATTGTTTCTTCCAATTCATCTTCTTCTTGAGGTTCCTCTAAAGGAGGCATGTTTGGATCATATGGAAGCTCCTTTGTGTAGGTATAAACTGTTTTAGAAGGAGCAGCCGAAGATGATGGAGTAGGAGATGGTGTTGATGGTGGTGATTTGGTAGTTGTTTGTGGTTGTGTGGGTGGTTGTGTGGGTGGTGGTGAAGGTGTAGGTGTAGTTTGTGGAGGTGTAGGATTAGTCGGTGGAGGTGCGGGTGTTGCATTGGGATTTGGGTTGGATGGTTTATTATTAACAGGTGTATCTTGAGTAAGATCAAGCTCATGAAGTATAGAAACCAATTCTTCCGTTTCATCTTCTTCCGGAATATTGAAAGAGTTGAAGAGGTTTCCATAGTTGAAAAACCAATCCGGACCTGTTCCTTGAGGAGGTTCCGTATACCTTAAACATTTCACTTCAAAATGCTCCTCTATCTGATTCGATGATTTGTTAAAGACTCTTTTGTTCGGAGAGTTGACTGAATATCCAAGAAAAATCCCTTCAACAGCCTTATCACCAAACTTAGAGACCTTATCTTTTGTTATCATGATCAGGCATGGACACCCAAATGGTTCTAGGAACTGCAGATTTGGCTTACGGTTATTGAAAAGTTCATAACACGTTTTGTTCCTTTTCTTAACCGTGAGTACTCTGTTGAGAACATAACAGGCAGTATTTACTGCCTCAGCCCAGAAGATAATTGGTAACTTGGAGTCAGCTAACATAGTCCGAGCTGTCTCGATGATTGTCCTGTTCTTTCTTTCTGCAACTCCATTCTGTTGTGGAGTTCTTGGAGCACTAAATTGATGCTCAATACCTCTTGTAGCACAAAACAATTCGAGAGTTGAGTTCTTGAATTCAGTTCCATTATCGCTTCGTATCCTTTTCACCTTCAAGTTGCACAGATTTGCCAACTTGTCCAACAAATACACCAAAATCTCAGGAGTTTCCCTTTTTGTGGTCAAAAAATAAACCCACGAAAACCTTGAGTAGTCATCAGTAACTACCAAGCAGTAAGACCGACCACCAATGCTCTTTGTAGAGACTGGACCAAAAAGATCCATATGAAGTAGTTCTAGTGGAGCATTTATGGAATTCACCTGCTTAGACTTATGGGACTTCTTACGTAGCTTTCCTTTTTGGCAGGAGATACAGTCATCCTTTAGAGCAAATGACTGTTTCGGAACTCCTAGCACTAGGTCATTTTTAGTCAAGAAATTCATTTTTCGGAAATGAATATGTCCCATTCGTCTGTGCCAAAGCAGTGATTCCTTTTCAGAAGCCTTAGACAAGAGACACGTATATTCGTTCGAGGTCTCAACAGTTCTCATGTTCAAAATGTATGTGTCATTCTTTCTTGGTGCTCTCAGTAACACCCATTCTTCCGGAATGACATACCCAGGCTTCAGTATCACACACTCTGTCTTTGTGAACGCAGTTGTATAATCCTTATCACAGACCTGTGAAACACTTAGCAAGTTGTGCGTAAGCTGTTCCACGTAGTTCACATTTTCAAAACTAACATTGCCGTTAGTTAACGTTCCTCTTCCAGAAATGGTTCCCCCAGTATCTCCAGCAAAAGCAACATATCCTCCTGCGTATGGTTTAATATCCACAAGAAGAGATACATCGCCTGTCATATGTCGCGAGCAGCCGCTATCCAAATACCATTCACTATCTTTAACGCGTTCTGACTGCTGCAACATACAAACGAAGGAGATTAGTGAGAAACGGTGACCCAAGCCTTTACAGACTTAGGTCGACCGTGGTCATCAACAATAAGCACGTCAGATAGGATTTTATCTTTAAACAAATTAGAATTTTTATCTGATGTGTTATTGTTGACGACTGAAGAGTCAACATCAGACTCTTTACGTTTCCAAACTTTTGAAGATTCGGAATTGGTAATCGAAGTAATGTTGGGCTTTTGAATTGGCAAAGGTTTTTGCTCAACATTACTTGGTTTCGAAACAGGCTTGGGAGAGTTTGAGTAACGCCTAGGTGGAGATTTTGAAAAAGAATTTCTGTAAACAGATGTCCTAGGCATCTCTCTCCCATATCGCTGATTTGACAGCTTTGGACATTCACGGATTAAATGTCCTTGTTTCTTGCAGTAGAAACAAGAACGAGTCTCAACAAACGGTTGAGACTGAGGAATTACCACAGGAGGTGGAGAAACATTTCTAGAACATGAACATTGAGTACACGTCTTAGAAAATGTTTGCTTTGGTTGAGAGGTTGAAGTTGATGGTTTATCATACGAAACATTTTCATTTACTAATTTTCTTTGCAAAATCTTTACAAGTAACTGTAAAGTTTGTTGTTTCGAGTTTAAAACCTTGGTTTTCCCTTATTTGGTTGAACCTTAATTTCAGGTTCAACCTTTGAAATCACTTTTTCAGGTTTAACAGCAACCTTCTTAACCTCAGGATACTCCTGATCCGTAATGTCCTCAATCTCAATAATCTCCTCAATAATAACAGGAGATTCATTCTTTAACTCAACACTCTCCTTAACACTAACAGGAGATTCATGCACAGACTTAACAAACGTTGGCAAGGGGTACTCTGGCCGCTTGGTTTTCTCCTTTGCCAGTTTGTTATGTTTGGTCTCTTTAGCATCTTTAGCTTTTAAACCATAAAGCTTGGACCAATCAACTGGAATCTCTTCAAAGCCTTCCTTAACAGGCAGGGGACAGTGAGTAGTAGGAGGAGGGACTGAGTTGTATCCCAATCCCTCATTCTTCTTCCCTTTAGTACCATGCTTGCTAAGAATTTCATTAAAAACAACCGTTGAGGAATTTGAACTTAAGATTTTACTCTTATAATTCTCATACTCAGCTTTTAAATCTGTAAGTTCTTTATTTAGTAATTCAATTTCAATAAGATAGCTTTTAATGGCATCTTCTTGACTAAAAACCTTAGATTTATATTTCTGAGTATCTAACCGATGAGCCTCAAGATGTTTTTCATAAAGTTTCTCATTAGCTTTTAAGAAATTATTTGACTCGGTTAGTTTTTCATTCTTTTTCCTCAACTCTACAGTTTCGTTCTGAAATGCCTTTAGAGATTCAGTTAACTTAATACATGAGATACAATTTAATGGTTCATCAGGTACCTCATTCACGATGTGAGCCATCAAACACTGTTGGTAATGCTGGGAGATTGGCGTCCAATCTTGACTTGTAGGCTCAAAGGCAATCAGGGCATTATCAGCAAGCCCTTTCTTAGAAACTTCCATTTCTTTGGCCTTTGGAGGAGTAGATGGTGTTGTGAATCCCGATGCTGGCATTTTGGGTTTCTCGCACTCCCTGGCGAAGTGACCCAAATTTTGACAATTGTAACATCGGACCTTACTCTTGTCAAATCCGAAGCCAGTCTTTCCATCACCTTCCAAGCTTTTACGCCCTGTCCTCTGCAAGAACTTTTGAATTCTTCGGGTGATCATCGCCACATTCCAAGTTAAATCCATTTGTTCCAGATCATCTTCATCAAGCTGAGCATAGTCTTCCTTAGTCAGCTCCAAAGTAAGATTTGGTTGAGTAACCAAATCCTTGTATGAGCTTAAGAAAGCTGTATAAATTGCAGCTTGTTCCTGAATAGCAGGTGAGACCTGAACCTGTTGTTGATTTGAAGAAGGTCCAGTCATGAAAACAGAATGAATCCCATCGGAAGAAGAAGAAGTCGATGAAGCATTTGTATTTGTTACAAAAGCGACTCCAGATCCATAAGTCTTCCCAGAGTTGATCTGAACACCATACACACTAGGATTCTGAACAGCAGCACCAGACCTAGTTTCTTTCTTCTTAATCTCCATCGCGTGAGCTTGAAGATCCCCGATCAGCGTATCCAACGACATGTTTGCAAGTTCTTCATTTTCCTTTAAAAATTGAACTTTAACATCCCAAGAACTTGGCAACACATCCAGTAGCTTCTTATTTACTTCAATTGAAGGAAAAGTATAACCCCCTTCAAACAACTCACCAACTAACCGTGAGTACCTAGTGAATAACGAAGTCGTGTCTTCATTTGGAAGGATGTCAAAGATATCGTACTGTTTCTTAATCAGTTCAAGCTTGGCTTCCTTGTACTTATCGTTTCCTCCACAACGAGTTTCAATTGCCTTCCATAAATCAAAGGCTGTTTCATGAGTTCTGAAAAGCCAAAGAACATCCTTAGTTAGACACATTTTAATCATTGAAAAAGATTTTCTTTCAGTATCAAAATCTTTCTTCTCCTCGGGAGACATCGCTTTATAGGTCTTAGCAGGACGAATATTACGGTATTCTCCTTCAGCTAATGGAGGTACATAACGTTCGCGTAATGGTCCCCATAATTCTGGACAATGAAAATCAATGTATTGTTCAACTCGGTCTCTCCAGTATACATAATCCATGTCCGCAGTAAATAATGGAGGTTTATTACTTGAACCTATGTCATTACTTTGTTTAATCATTTCTCTTAGACCTCTAATATCCTCTTTATCAGCTGCCATTGTAATTACTTAATCGAAAAACAAACTTCTGATCTTAGCGACGTAGGTGAGTACGTCGCACCAAGATTATGCGACGTTGATAGGTACGTTGCAAAAGCAAAGGATTCAATTAAGAATCAGAAATATGCGACGTTGAGAGGTACGTCGCAGATGACGTCGCAGTGGACGTCGCAGAATCACACTATGCGACGTTGAGAGGTACGTCGCAGATGACGTCGCAGAGGACGTCGCAGAATCACACTACGTCGCAACACGACGTCGCACAGACTAATTAAAGTCCAAATCACTACGTCGCACGTGACGTCGCAGCTTACGTCGCAATGGTACGTCGCAAAACGCGAAAATCTGCGGCCAAAAACCCTAAAAACGAATTTTTAACCCTAACTCGAAAACCACGAATGTTGAACGACTGAAACCTTCAATAATCCCAGTAATACTGATCGAAAACCTGTAAAAACACAAAACAAACGTGATAAACACAAAAACACAATAATATCACGTCCTTTTAAATCCCAAACTCGATCCGAATCACCAAAACGAGCACTTTCTGCTCTGATACCAGTTGTTTGTCCCTAACCTTGGATCTAGTACGAACCGAGTCACTCAATCGTTTGCGGAATCAACGATTAAGTTATACACTAAACACACGAACAATCAATACGCAATGAATATCAAACGAAACGTATTATATTGTATTATAATCGGTCAGATTACAGAGATTTCGACTAATTGCGTTTAGGGTTTCGTCCACCCTAAAACAGAAAACATAAAACGAATTTATACAAAATCTGGCACCTGCGACGTCGCACACGACGTCGCAGGCCCAAGCCCATGCGACGTTGACTACGTCGCAGGCCCAATACCTGACGTCGCACCTGCGACATTGCACGCTACGTCGCAGGAGTCAGGAACACTAATTCTAATTACAAACTACGAGCTAGACCAACTGACAGACACTAAACATGTACTAACAGGTTTCACATTGTATGTCGCACGACTTTGAAATACCCATATGTACTTTGTACAATATAATCACGTTGGCCAAGCGTCATTATATAATGCCAAATACATATTTCTTTTCATCATCGTTCAAGCGCAATCAATGTTTTAGGGAATTCAAGATAAAATCAATAATTCAAGGTGTAATAGGTTTTCAAAGATGCAAGAAATGGTTCAACGGTTACTAAATGATAACTTTTCCATCATACGTATATAGGAATGAATGTAATAAACACGAAATTTCGAATCGAACCTAAGTTATAATATACATTAACTGAAACATTCTTACATCGTTTCATACAAAACTTGATGGAATCTTCTATATCCATCCAAGAGAGGTTTTTTTTTTTTTTTTTTTTTTTTTTTTTTTTTTTTTTTTTTTTTTAGTACAACACGAGTTGATACAGTACTAATTAGACTAAACTTAGTTATACCTAGATCTTATGTAAAATAGTTATATTCCTACGATAGTTCTTCACCAGTTCATTATTAAGCTATCTTTAGCTATATTCTCTGTCGCAGTGTAGGTCTTTCACTTTTACTCCTGATTCAGATTGGGAGAGAAGTAGCGTGTTTCCAGCATAGTTTTGTATCGCAGAGTCGGATAATAGCCCAGATCATTCTCAGTTGAGCATTTGCACAGACGTTTGATCCAAGACTTAACTCTTTTCTTGCGATTACTAGCCACTTTCTTCCAGAAGCGTATTTTATCCTTAACTCGGACAATCATAGGCCTCTTTAGGATTCTCAATTCTAGCTCACGGTTCCTACATTTGAACACAAGCTCCCAATTTTGACCATCCAATCTTTCAGCCTGGTCTCGTACTCTTTCGTACTCTTCTATGTCGACCATGTCAAATTGGTGGTTTTCAATTTCTTCTTCCACAAGTTCCACTATCGGAATTGTTTCGGTATCGACATATACATATTGTATCTGCTCGTCGATGATTATGTCATCATCTGATGAGTATTCACTTATGACAGGTTCTGCCATTTTTCCAGTTTCAAGAGATCTATAGGTTACAAAGACATATTTCAGTATCCATAGTTATGTAGTCTCTATTGTCAATCCATAATCCAATCACAATACGCAGTAACATAAACAATAATAATAAACCAGACACATATGTCATATCATATAACTGATCATAGTTAGTTCACAAGTTTTTATACAAAACAGGATGGGTCTTTCCTAGATACCCATCGATCCAAAGACTAATCAAAGCATGACGGGTCTGTCTACACACCGTCGATCCAAATGATATACAAAACATGACAGGTCTGTCTATACCCGTCGAACCAAAGTTCCAAGTCTAATACATAGTATATACAATCCTAAGTAGGCACATCCCGCCATACATAGGTCTAACGGAAATATGGTAGAAATGATCCCACGGCTGTCCTCAACACAGCCATCACCACACAAGCACCAACCACAAGCCCTGCAATCCTAACACGTCTCTCAAGTGTCCTCACACGAGCACGTGCGGACTCAGCTATCTCCTGGGCAGTAAACACATGGTTCAACAGAAAATGGTGACGCTCATGCATACCAGCCATGTCCCCATACAGACGGGAGACCTCATCCTGTACTTGCCAAAGGTGAGAACCCCTGCTAGAAGTAATACAGAACAATGTATGCATAACAGCGACTAATGTAGGGAGAGTATGCTCTATCGGCTCTCCAGTGGTAGGCAGTGGTGCTGGGGTCGTGAGGACTCTCCTGTCTCAAATGTGGAGGGAAAACCCTCTAATGACCTCCAGTGCCTCAAGATAGGAGTCATCCACTCTAGGTGAGCAAACCTGGGTGCTCTCCATGGAGACTCAACAGACTCGTCCGCCGGTGCTAACGGACCAGTAGGAAGATCTCGGACACACATCCTCGGTGTCCTCCTAGACACAGGCCTGCGAGAAATCTCAGCGGCCTGATGGTGAATACCTGTAGTAGTAGGGGTAGCCTCATGTGCTGTCGGTGGTGGCGCGATGTAAGCGTCACTAGTATCATCTGACATATCTCTCAAATGAACAGATGACTCATCCTCTACAGTGATCGCGGGACCCTCAAAAGTAGCCTCGGTCGGCTCTTCATCCGAAGCATAAACATGGTAAAGTGATTGACTAGACATACTATGACAAGGGAAATTGTGTGTGGCGTGTCAGTCGTATGTTAGATGTATGCGAACGTATGTATGTATGAATGCATGAATGTTCTAGCCAAGGCTATAGTCTAGGTCTCTAAGGTTTTCAGTCACCTAAAGACTTCTAGTTCGCTATAACCAATGGCTCTGATACCAAGTCTGTCACACCCCCAAAATCGGTAATTGTGTTTATTTAATGTTTAGCGGAAGCAAGTTATAATTAGCGGAAGCATCTTGTGTAAACAGTTTAACAGCAGGGGTGCTGATGTTACAATTGTGCATTCATCGTATCAGAGCATATGATCATACAGAACATAATATATTAAAGATGCCAGTTTAAACAGTTGTTACAAAAGTAACACGACTATGTAAGTCGTAACAGTAGTGGTAGTGTTAAAAACATTTAAGTTTTACAATCCATAAGTTATAAATAAGATTTCACAGGTATGACTGCAATGTCTGCAGTTATACAAGGGAAATCCTCAAAAGCTTGTCCCAAAAGTATGTGGCATCTTATGTAGTCTAGGGTTGTCCATCCTGTATGCGTGCGATTCTTACTTACATGGCTAATTTCCTGTAAAACATAGAAAGAAAGTCGTCGACAAATATGTTGAGTGAATTCACAGGTTTTGTATAAATGTAAGGTATGTTAAACCATTTATGTTTGTGTTATAGAAATGTCATTCAATAAATAATTGTTTGCAGGTTTTGCAAAATATAAGTTTGTAGGGTTGTTACCCTAAAATACAGATTTATGTGGGTTGTCACCCAAAATATATGTCTGGTTGTTTACCAGTATTTAAAGATAACCAGATTGTTTATCTGGTATAAAATAGTTGTAGGATACATTTATCCAATAAATTAGGTGGGAAATGCTTAGACTTATAATCCCCGGAAAGGTGAGCTAAACCTCACAGGTTAAAGTAACGCGACCTAACCCTATAACCAAACCACAACCAGAACTTATGTTGTTTGCCTGAAGGACATTTAAGTATATGCTCCATCCACATGAGGGTCGTCACGGCAATAGTACTATTCGTATACTCAGTGGCTAGAGTCACCTAGCTAATGGTTATAGTTTGCATGACATAAGGACTTTTCATGCATACATTGGGAGTCTGGGTCCGTACTAGGATATGTTGTCTAATTCCCAAAACAGTTGTGAAATATATAATTTCATATCAAACAGTTGTATAAAGCAATAAAGCATTTATATAATTTGCTGCATGTGTTCGCATGCAGTTTCTATGTTTACACCCCTATGTTTAAAAGCATAAAACATTTGCAAAGTAGGGGCTGTGAACTCACTGGTAGCGAAGCACGAGCGAGTACAGCTAATAATACACAGTCCAGATGCGTCCCTCAAATACCTAGACGCAAATAAATATTCTTTACATAAGTAAACGGACTATTTGTGATGATTACGTATTCGTACAATATTTGTTGTTGGTGATAATTAGGTTAAACAATGCGTTACTTATAAGTATATACATTTATATACTTATTAGTTGAATATATATATTCGTATATATATATATATTAATTGTCGTTTTTATAAAATCATAACACAAGTGTCGTAGTTCATTTATATATATTTATATATATTATAGTCGCTCGTATATATATAATCGTCGTTTATATAAGTTTGTTGTCGTTCGCATATATATAACAAAATGATTATTCGATTAACTCGTCACTCATATATAACTCGATTTAAGTTTGCGTTTTTGAAATCATTTTGCCCATTGGGCTTGGCCCACTTAGTTTGGCCCAACATCAAAGTCCAATTAGCTTGGCCCAATAATGAGGCCCAAATAAAGTGGCCTGATTTATATGGCCCAATTTATCAATCAAGTCATTCAGCCCATTAACAAAAACACTTGGGCCCATTACACATCCAAAAGGTCTGACCCATTAATGTTTAAACTTTTAGGCCTAATATAAAAACTAATAGTTTTTTGCCCAAACAAAATCTATTAGTTTTTAGCCCAAATATCGTTATACAAATTTTGACCCAATGTATAATTGGTCCGACACAAAACTAACCCGATTTGACCCAAAAGTTATATCGTTTAATTATTTGTGTAAAATTTTGTCCCGCGGTCGTGTACAAATTTAGTACCAAATTTAGTGTCGTAAAGTTTTATATCAATTATAACTTATCAATAACTCGTTAAGTCGTAATTTCGTTTCGTACAATTATAATCGTTTATGTGTTTGTAAGTTCGTATATATGTTTGTACATATATAAATGGTTATTGTCAATATATATATAATTATACCAAATGTAAAACATATATATAAAATAAAAACAAAAAAAAGAAAGGTCGGTCACAGGACTCGAACCTGTGACCTTCCTCTACACACTCAGCGACTTAACCACTAGACTAAGTGGTTACCATTAGTTTTAAATGTAACTAAATTTATTTAAGGGTTTAATGTTCTATTAAAGTTTACAAAAAAAAAAAAAAGAAAGAAAACCATTCGGTTGACATTGCATCGTCATTTGGCTATTTTGTGTTATAGCTGTACGGCTACCACATCTTCCATTTTTAAGAATTTATATCACCCAATATCACCAAATGAGTTTGTATCAACCAATATAACTATGTTTTAACACAATCTAATAAAGTTTACATACATTATAATCCAATTATATCAAAATATAATCAAAGAATTATGAAAATATATGTACTAAAATAGAGTTTTGAATCCTCACAAAGTTGTGATTATGATGATGATGATGACTGTCGATGATTATGACGATGAGATGATGATGATTATGTTATCATTTTGGTGTTAGTTTGATGGTTGTGATGAAGATGAAGGATGAAGTAGTTTTGGGTTCCTCTTTGTTTCCTGCTTCTTCCTTTTTCCTCTGCTCGCCCAACAACCCAGAGAAAAATACACAATGATCTCAAATAATTGAAGTTGGTGAATGATCTCTGAGCTTGAGTGGGTGTATATATTATAATGGAAAGGAACCAGATTTTCAAAAGAGCAGTATGGTTTGTGTACAATATGTCGATTAGATATTTTAAGTGTGGTGAATGTGTAGGTTTTTAGCCCGTTAATTTCGAGTACGGGTATAATTTTAACAGTATAAAATATAACTTTTTATATTTTTATTTTGTAGGTGTTCTCCTGGTTCGTCATTTAAATTTAGAATAATGAGATTATCATTATTTTTTTATTGTTGTACAATTCTGTACATTTTACTGCGCGCAGTTAATTGGGCTCCAAATTTCAGTCAAATTATGATTTCATATTTTGAGGTAATGTTCTAAATACTTTCAAACGTATAAGAAAAATAGACTTTTTATCATTTGTGATCTCGGGGTATGTTTTACAATTATTTCTGTTCATTTATAATACGTTTTATGTTAAATGTATATTTAACTCATTCTATCTATATGTTATAGAGATATTAATACTCGTAATTAATAATTGAATTATTAATTATTTTTGTGTCACGAACTTTTGATATTTATTTTTGTCGGGTTCGTTCCGATACATTTGCACGTAACTTTAAATAGCTACGTATTAAGTAATACTTTTTGTTTTAAAAGTACTAGGCTTTCTAGGCTTACATCACATCAAAATGTTTTGTTTAAACTTAATCAGGAAATTAGCGTAAGAATGCACGTGATTAGAGGTTAATTATTACCTAATTTGGAGAGTTGTTACAAATGTTATATGGACTTTCCATTATCACATAATATTTCAATGGGATTCATACTATTGGAACACCTCCAAGATCACCAATGAAATTCCTCATTCATATGCTTCCTCAGAAGCTTCGCAAGTTTCAATATACTCAGATTCCCATCTGCTATTGTATCTTGCTTTGAACTTTTCCAAGTTATCGCTCCCTCATTCATTACTAATACCCAACCAGACTGTGAACGACTATCATCTCTATCTGTTTGGAAACTTACGTTACTATAACCTGTTACTCTAAGTTTCTCTTCTCCACCATAAACTAAGAACCTGTATTTAGTATTTCTCAAATACTTAAGAATATTCTTTACAGCTGTTCAATGACCTTCACCAGGATTCTACTGACGTCGACTCACTATGCTCTAAGTAAAAGAGACATCAGGCCTGGCACACGTCAAAGCATATATGATCGATCCTATAGCCGAAGCATATGGAACTTGACTCATTTTGTCCAATTATTGTTTGGTCTTTGGACACGGATCCTTACTAATCTCTATGCCATGATGTCAGGGTAGATTCCCTTTCTTAGAATTCTCCATTTTAAAACTTTTTAAAATTTATATTCTAAGTACATGTCCTAGCTAAGTCATCTGAGACTTTTCGTTCTATCTCTGTAAATCTTTATACCAAGAATATATATTGCATCTCCCAAATCTTTCATAGCGAAATATTTTCCCAACCAATCCTTTACACCTTGTAATGTTGGGATTACATTTCCTATGAGTATTATATCATTCACATATATACAGGACTCATCTTTGCTTCTAGAAAATTCAATGTGACACCCCCAAATTTAATGATTTGCGGAAGCTTAATTTGGGTGTCACTAATCAATATACAAAGCACATAAGATATAATGAACGACCACTATATGCGTCGTTTTAAACTTGTATAGATAAAGTAAATGTTTACATCAAAATATAGTTACATTAGCTCGATTCCTGAAATTGAGAGATTACATAGCATAATTACTTTTACAAAATATAATAATGCAGTCCAATCTCTAGTTGTATGTATGCTGACTCGAGCTAATATTTCTTGCTTGTGCAGCCAACCTACTGCTGGGTACCTATGATAAATACTAAAATGGGTCAGCGAAAACGCTGGTGAGCTCACAGGTTTGTATGTCAATGTATAGTTGTCAGAACCGCAAGATTTATATTGAATTAAAAATGCAATTAAGCAAAATAAAAGTTATACTGTCCATGAGCACATAGTCTGAGCTTAACTTGATTTGTCAGGCCCACTTAAGGAAACCTAACTTGAAATGCCTCCTACGAGTGCCTAATCAACACTCGTCTTCCCAAATGCTAATACATCCGTTTGACCGGTTAGTGCGTGCTAACCCGGATGAGGATTGTCAATCCCATATGATATCATATACTAACATTCACGCTAAAATATTAGAGACTATGCTTATGGAGGACTTTAAATTGATTAGCTTGAAACTCATGTAGTATTTGAAGTTTGGCACTTGCGTTCTACTTGTAAAACAAAATCGAGTAGTAATATCACACCCAAAGTTGTAAAGCAGTGAAAATGGGGCTATGAAACTCACCTGAGTCTTGGAGTGTTTAAGTTAATAAACTTGAAGTAATTAGCTGTGAGTTGATGTCCAAAGACTTGAAACCTGAATGTGTCCACGACACTTGATTGTTATTAATTGTACCGGTATCTCGAAAGACTACCTTTGTAGTTGTTATTTAATTATATATGTCCAAATTACTACGATTTGGTTGATTAATTGTTTTGTTTCAAGTTACTACGACTTGATTGACTAAATTATCCAAGTTACTACGACTTGTTTGATTGAATAATCTGTTTTGTAAGTTTTGAAAATGTGTACGGCCCGTTGGTGACGGTTTGTAATAATAATAATTCTAAAATGTTGACTTTGCTACAGTACTGCTACAGTAATTTGACTTTTTTGAACAGTAACTTTGACTTCAAAATTCTGGTTTTTCTGTGTTTTGCGACACAACATGCGACACAAAGATTTGACATGCGACACAATGGTTGTGTCGCAGACGTCATGCGACACAAGGATACGACACAGGGACTGTGTCGCATCGAATACGAAATGCTAATTTAATAGCGACATAGTGGTTGTGTCGTATAGAAATACGACATAATTTGCGACATAGTGTACGACACAATATTGTGTCGTATGGGTTACGACGTTAACGGTTTGGTACGACACAAGATGCGACATAACGGGTTTTATGCGACATAGTATGCGACACAATGCTTGTGTCGCATAGATGAACATCAGCCCAGAAACTTGCGACTGACGAGATTTTCAACCTCAAAACCCAAATTAAACTCGTTTTCCAGCTGTAAAATCATGTTTCTTTCATGTATTTGGACATATATAGTTAAATACAACATTATAACACTAAAACAAACACACATTTGATAGATCTAAGAGTTTTTATAAAAATCCTTACAATCGAATTTTGAAGCGATTTGAGGCCGAAAATGATGTTGTTGCTTTTGTTAATCTTGTTCCACTTGTAGTGAGGATTCCGAAAATGAAATTTTTGAGGGTCGATTTGGTGATTCCGAAATTTGGTGATGATTTGGTTGAGAGTGTTTTAGTTGTGTGTGTGTGTTTGGTTAGATGAAATGAAAAAGAGGAAGGAAGGTGGATGATGATAGGGGCTGCATTTTTGGAAGGTGGGGGCCCACCAAAGTGTGGGTCTCCATCTTTTTAATTTCTGTACCCGCGCTCCGTGCGGTGTGCGTTTTTTTTTTTTTTTTTTTTTTTTTTTTCCGATTGTTTAAACGTTTAAATAATTTTATGAACATTGAATTATAATTTGTAAAACCCGGATATTTATCTAATGTTTGCCTTGAAGTATTTCACCAATTTCTTAATACTTGAGTTATAATTATAACTTAGTTTGTTTTGCTTTGTTTGCGCGTTTACTACTTTAATCGCGTAGACTTCGTTTGTACATTATGAACTTGACTTGAGATATTCTCCAAATAATATTCTTGATATAATTGCATTATCAAATAATGTTACATTATTTAATTAAATTGTTCACCAACGTCCGCATTTTATTGAACCGAAATACATTCGATTTGAATTGAGCGCGATTTACTCAAATCGTTTACTTGTACATATATATTCAACAAACAATATATACATATATATATTAATTGATACAGTAATTAGCCTATCAAAGCACTAATTACACATATAAACACTTGATTAGGCACTAATCACTAGTCCTAATTTGACGGGTGTCACATTCAAACTCTTTGACTTTCTTATGGAAGCAGAGATTCAGCTACGAGAAGCCTGTTTAAATCTATAAACGGCCTTCTGAAGCTTACACACTCTATTAGGATACTTTGCTCTTTCAAAACCTTCCGGTTGTGCCATGAACACATCCTCTGTCATTATCCGTTTAAGGAAAGTGGTTTTGACATCGATATGCCAGTTTCATAATCATGAAACGCAGCTATCGCATGCATTATCCTAATTGACTTAATCTTAGCTACTGGTAAGAAGGTTTCCTCATAATCAGTTCCTAAGGTTTGATTATAACCCTTCGCTACCAACCTAGCATTTTAAGTGTGTACTTTCCCATGCATGTCTATCTTCCTCTTGAGGATTCTCTTACAACCCACCGTCTTGAGACTGGGTGTAGTGTCAACCAAATTCCAAACTTGGTTGTCATACTTAGACTGAATCTCGCTTTTTATAGCTTCCTTCCACTTAGCAGCCTCAGGGCCTGCCATCGCATCCTTTGTAGTTAGCAGGTGCATCTAATTCACTTGGTGTACTATCACTAATCTTATCCTCTTCTTCTATATGGAAACCATAATAGAACTGAGGAGGATTTCTAACTCTACAACTGCGAGCGGGTAAGGATATGTCATCAAGTTCAACAGGTGTCACCACCTCTTGTTGAGTGTCAATGTTTATTATAGGTTCTTCATCGGTAGATCCTTGAATTTCTTCAAGATCAACCGTACTCCCACTGTCCTCTTTAGATATTATCTCTCTCAAGGGACACTCCTTTTCGAGTTACAAACACCACATTATCCTTGTGGTTGTAAAACAAATATCTAAATGACTCCTGTGGATTACCGATGAAAAGATACTTTTCAGATCTAACTTCTAGTTTGTTCTAAGTTTCTCGTCTAACGATAACTTCACAACCTCAGATCTGGATGTGCCCAAGAGAAAAACCTTTTCTCTTCCACATCTCATAAGTCATCTTTGAACTTTCTTGGTGAGTACTAGATTTAAGATATGTGCGACTGTCTATAATGCCTAACCCCATAAGCTTATTAGAAGTGTTGCCCGACTCATCATAGATTTGAACCATGTCTAACAGGATTCTATTTCTCCTCTCAGCTATTCCATTCAGCTATGGTGTTCTAGGAGGAGTCAACTGTGAAACTATTCCACAGTGTCTAAGATGATCAAGAAACTCGATACTAAGGTCTTCTCCTCATCTATCGGATCGGAGTACCTTTATCTTTCTGCCCATTTGGTTCTCTATTTCGTCCTGATACCCTTTTGAAATTTCAAAAGTATCTGACTTATCTTTAATCAGATAAACATATCCATGTCTACTGAAGTTATCAGTAACATTGTAGCGATTTTCATCTTTTGTGGCCCATCGGAATGGTCCACATTCATCTGTGTGTACCAAGTCCAATAATCATTCATTTCTTTCACACTATCATGTGAATGGTGATTTAGTCATCTTGTCCAATAAACAAGATTCGCATACATCATTTGATTTGAGGTCGAATGATTCCAACACTCCATCCTTTTGGAGTTGGGCGATGCGTTTCTTGTTTACGTGCCTAAGACAATAATTGCTACAATTTGGATTTATCAAGCTCATTAGACGAACCAACATTTAAATTACTTTGCTGACATATTTAACATTTTCATATATGCCTTTGCAAGGAGAAGCTTTATCACCATTCTCATTATCAAATGAAAACTGATAACTATCCTTAAACAAGCATAAAATGAAACTATGTTGCTTGTCATTTCTGACGAATAACAGCAATTATTTAAATGTATCCTAACTCCGAATTTTAGCATGAGCTCAAACTTTCCAATGAGCGTGACTCACTTGTTTCCCATGACTAAGTTGAGCTCTCCATGCTTCAAACTTCTACTTTCCTTTATGCCTTGCAATACAGTGCAAATGTGAGTACCACACCCTGTATTCAAGACCTATGAATTAGAAGTCGTAGTATCGTGGAGTTCGATCATTTATATACCTGAATCCTTTTCAACCTTACTGTCTTTAAGGTTCTTCAGATATTTTGGGCAGCAACGCTTCTAGTGCTTCCCTGTGTTGCAGTATAACACACTAATTCCTTTAGATCATTGTAGGTGCAATTTCAGATTCAATCTTTCTCTTAGACTTACGATTGGATTTTCCATTCGTAGCTTTTCCAGATATCTTCCTTTTATTTGCATTATGACCAATTGACAACCAAGGAGCTGCTGAGCTAGAGGGCACATCAATCTTCTTGATCCCTTGCTAGGCAATTTTTGGAGTTCCATTATTGAGGTCTCTCTCTCATTCAAAACCATTTGACATGAGATTACAAACTGTTTGTAGACAGCTGGCTGACCGGACAGAATTATGTTGATAGTATCAAACATCATAATATTTCCGGTGAGCTTCAATCTCCTCTTAGGTTGAATCATTATCATTTGTGGGAATTTGCTCATCGAGAACATACTCCTTATTGTCGTCGAGAACATACTCCTTGCTCTCGTACCTTAGAGTGAACCTACGGTTTCACAACTCATCAAGAACATACTCCTTGTTCTCATTCCTTTGAGTGAACCTAAGGTTTTACATCCAGTCCATACACCTTGGACTGGTAAGCATTTCCCTCCCAAGAACTGAGAGTAATGAGAAGTTCAGGTTGTTTGCAGAATTGGGAACGGGAGGATTATTACCATTTTCAACAGATATTATTGAGATAAAAAAAATGTTTTAGTTAGTTTGAATATTCTTTAATAAAGTGCCCAATTTCAAATTAAGGCTAGGATCCATATTTTAGATTTGTTTTATGAAAAGGATTGCCGTAATCATATCGCGAATTTATTTTAGGTAGACAATGCTCTTGTCAATTTCATTCTCTATGAAATTCCTAGTTCTTTTGAGATTCATTGATTGTTATCAATGGCATGTTAATCTCGGTTATGCTTGTCTACAATTCATGACTAGGATGCCGAGGATCATGAACAAGATAGCGAATTAACCATGCAAACCCCGTGTGATCCCCGGCTCGAGTACACTCGAGAATCGCGAGTCTCACATCACCTCTCACTTATGTTCTCATATTAATGTGCCGGTAAACCACACACGCTCCATTAACAGTCCATATGAGAGATGTGAGATTTTCATGGATTAGCATACTATTCACATTTGCTATAGCTAAAACGGGATTTTATTTTAGTATTTTAAGTCTACTTTTAATCTTGACATCATCCTATCAAAAGTCCTCGGTAGCTCCATTGAACGGACAAAGAAGCTGAGAAACAGGTCAGCGTGAAGCTTATTACAAACCTACTTCTTTAGGGAAGCAAAGCGACCCGCCTTATACCTCTCTCATAGTTTGTTCACTATGGTTGAGCCGATTTATCAATTGACTGACGATGTATTTAGACTTAAATGATTACATATATATAAATCATATTATATATAAGGTCCCTCTTAAACATTTAAGGTTCAAGGTTCTTTTTTAAACATTTTAAAATTGAGCGTATATTTTAAACAATTAAACTACCAAGGTCTAATTAGTAAATAAATTAACTGTATACATATACAAATCTATTATATATATATATACTTAATTTAATTATTTGGACAAAATAAAACAATTCTATTTTCAAATACATTTTATCTACATTTTTTATTGCTAACATTATTAAGCTATGGTTCTGATACCACTGTTGGGCTTTCTATTCCCTAACTAGATTAACATACGCAGCGGTAAATAATAATTAATCTAGAGCAACTAGGAAACTAAACCCTAAAGGACCTTGACGTAATAAACGAAAGCGATAAACAAAATAAACAGATAAATGAGAAAATACTAACCTTTGAGAAAATCAATTTCTCACGCGCAGACCACCTTGCTCGTGCTTCCATGCTTTGGAGGCAAGTGCCCAAACCAGAATACCTTTAATGGTTCACACCCATGAACCAAGAGAAACTCCAAATCCTAAGGTTCCGACTCTAAGTCGTAAAGACTCTTACAAGGATTAAGAATGAGAAAGAGAGAAGAAGCGAACTAAATTTGAATCTGGGATGATTGGAAAGCTTAGGGATGGTCTCTATTTATAGGGGAGAGGAAGCCCCATGGTTATATCTCTTGGCCGATGTGGGATCATGAGTTTCAGCCTCCAACCGCCGGTTGGACTTAATTCCTACCCAAGTAACAACACGTGTCACCGCCTTACAAACCCTAGCCTCCAACCGCCGGTTGGATCCACATTCCAGAATATTCCTTTTAGTTAATAAACCAATTAAATATTCTTATAGTTTCTGTTCATTTCTTTTAGCTTCTAATTAATTTATCAACTATAGATAAATTAACAAACTAACTAAATTAACTATAATATTAATTCTAATTAAATATTATCTCTCGTTTTGTTTCTCTTACTGTTCATCGAGGGCAACCCAAAAAGGACTCCACTTTTAACAATAGTCTTATGAAACGCCCCAAATTTTTTTTTTTTACAAACCTCATACATTACAATTCATAAAATCGGAATGTTCAAAGATATACCATTCCTTTACATTTGGTCCCATATAAAAATCAACAACCTGATATCAACATTTGACTTTACAAAGTCAATTACATAAAACAATTCCAACTAATAAACTTCTCTTTTTGTATGACACATGACACTAAATCATACTCTCTTGGGCGATTTACACAATTGTCACCATAACAATAATTTAAAAGAAAAGAATCTTGTATAACCATAATCAAGCTCCTATCCACGTTATCCTCATACCATCATAAAATCACCCATGGTGCACTTTTGGTTCAACCGAACCATAAACCTACAACATTAAACAACTGGAGGGGTAAGCATAAAGCTTAGTGAGCATACGAGCAATTAAATGAATAATCCACATAAACAACACTGAGACGTCATTTAGAAAATATTAACAACATATACTCGCTTAGGCAAATAACTACTGAGCAATTGTAGAGATTGAAACTCTATGTGGATCCACGGCTCTTAACATCATATTAGCTTAATACCATACCCCAATGATATGCATATTAAGCTCAACATCATAATGCTAACTTTAGTTAGCTAAACTCTTAATCTCTATAAACCGCTCATTCCACATAATCCACATAATCATCATATTATTCCACTTACCAACATACTCTGTCAACAACTAATTATCTCAGTACAAATAGAACAGGACATGCCATCACAACAACACGAATAATCAACAAGATATAAAATACACAACCATAATAATTCACTTGATTATATGAACCTCTTGCTCGGAAGCAATCCGTAACACACAATCATTACCTATTTAACCCCCATATCACTCATCTTTGCTCTTTAGGCAAGTACATGAATTCACATTTGATTAGCGAAGCCACTACTCTTGATCACCTAGCATATAACATATTAACATAACAACATGTTCAACAACTAGTAATCATCATATTCAATTAATCAATATTATCAATCCATCACCCTTTTGGATTGATCAAACTACATATAATCTCTCTTTATTTCTACTATGTAATTACTTATATGTTCACTTTGATTATTACTAACTTATCAAGATTCATCATAAATCGATCCAAAGTTATGAAGAACCAAATTAAACATCATTAACTCACTAACTTCATCATTTCATTAGTTAGGACACACCTATTTACATGGTTTAATCACCTATGTACTATTTCAATTGTCATTAAAACATCACTAATTATTACCATGATCACTTTTAACATATGATTACTTTGATCATTACCTCATTATATCACTTTATTCACTTATCCATAATCACTCTTATAATCATAATTAACCCAAGTACTTAACTACTTGATTCAATACTTTAATTCTTCATAATCATGCTTCAACAGCATTTTTAAACACTAATTAAGGTGTATTAACACCAATTCATCACCTTTTATACAAAACCCACTTTGATTACTATTCATAGAATTAAATTAATCCACTTTTAGGTTTGATTAATGTTAATCATCATCATATACACACTTATACACTACCAATTCATCATAATACACTCTAATTTCAACCTAGAAACCATTAATTACTCATTCCATTTAAAACCCCCATGAAACCCTAAGTTTCAAATCAAAATTAAAGAAGAATCGTAGTTACCTCAAGCTTAGAATGATTAATCCTTGATGAATTTGAGTTCTCTAGCTCCAATTTCATGTTTTGAATCGATTTTGGTTTAGGGTTTAAGGTTTCATCATGTTTTCTTTCTTCTTGCTTAAGGTTTCTGACTTATGAATGAATATGAAATAAACACGTACACATATACGTAGCTAAATAGATATACATGTTAAATTTCATTCCCCGTACTTATCATAGTCTGGAACTTTAAAACCGACATACAATTGTTATTATTTTATATCACCTAAAATAATAATAACTTAAAACAACTTATTTGGTTTTTACCACAATAATACTTTTTGTAACACCCCCAAATTTAGTGATTTGCGGAAGCATACTTGGGTGTTACTAATCAATATACAAAGCACAAGATATACAGCAAACGACCTCTAAATGAGACGTTTTGTAAAGTAATTACATTTCATAATTAAATCGTTTGAAAACATATAGTTTTCTTTACAAAAATATGTAAGCCTAGAGTCCGCGTATGTGGCGGGAGATTCTATTACATAACCATAGTTACAAAAGATAATGCCAAAGAATCTCCGTTAAATGCAGTTTGGAAATCATGCGACTCTAGCTAGTAATCCTGGAGTGATCCTACTCCGTAAGTGTACCTGAGAATACATGCTAAAAAGGGTCAACCAAAAGGTTGGTGAATCTCACAGGTTTATCAGTAAATAATCAGTTTGAACACAAGATTTCATCAGTAGTGCCCGTAGGCGTATATCAAGTATTTGCAAATCTCGCAAAAGTAAAGTAATCAAGTTATACCGTTGCCATGAGGCTCATAATCGAAGCTTAACCCGTAAATAATCAGTTGCTCCCGTGACATGCTCGAAATTGAGCAAGCATAAGTCACGAAATAATAGTCACCCGTTTCTACGTGTAAATCAGTACGTGGTAGCGCTACTACCCCGGGCAGGGAGGGTCATTTCCCTAATGGATCCATTAACTACTGTTCGCGCTTAAGTCCATAACTAACGATATATGATGGAGAGACTTCAGTAATTAGTAATTAACTCATGCAATTCCGTTTGGTATAGAAATCAGTTTAGTACTTGTGTTCAGGAAAAATAAGTAGCATGTATCTCCCCCAATAAGATAAAACAGTAAAAGTGGGGCCGTAATGTAACACCCCCAAATTGAACAGTTTGCGGAAGCGATGTTTTGGGTGTTACTAATCAATAATCACAAGCACAAAGGATACAGTGAACGACTCTAAATGAGACGTTCGAAAAGTTATTACATTAATACATAAGTAGTTTCAAAATACAAGCTCGAGTTCAAGTAAATTCCTAGAGATTCTAATACATAACAGTAAGTACAAAAGTAATGCAATAAAATCTCCAAGCTTGTAATGCATGCGACTCGAGCTAAGAAAGCCTATCCTGCTGGGCATCCCTACTGATGCTGTGTACCTGAGAAGCATTACTAAAACGGTCAACCAAAAAGGTTGGTGAATCTCACAGGTTTGTAAGTAAGTAAACAGTTTGAACACACATGTAGTATTTGTAAATCATAGCTAGCCAGTAAGTAATGATCACAGGTTATGCTCATCAATTACTTAAGTTTCAATAAGTGGGTGGTTGCAAGTCATGCAAACCGTTTGATACAATCGCCATGAGCCCCCATAGTTGATGCTTAACGTACAGTAAATATCGGTACCCCCCTCATGAATGTAATCCAAAACATTCATACGGAACGAGTAAGAAACGCCCGTTTCTACAGGAACGATTCGTGGTAGTGCTTGCTACCCCGGGCGGGGATTGTCAGTCCCATATGGATCCATATACTAAAACTCGCGCTTATCACATAACTAACAACTATGGTTCAGGAGGATTTCATTGGATTAGTCGTAAACCCATGCAATTGGCGTATCGTTAATCTCGTACAGTAAGTAAATCATGGCAGCAAGTAAGTTTTGTGTGTTCATGTAAAACAGTAATGCATCTCACCCCTGAGTATAAAACAGTAAAGTAGGGGCTGTAAGACTCACCTGAGTCTGGCAGACAATGCAGTAAGTAAGCAAGTAGTGATCCCGAACTAGCAACCCTTAGCGTCCTAATACGCATAAGGTTTAGTAAGTAAATGGAATACTTGTAAAGTATCCATGCTAGTTGTTCCCAAACTAGTTAATGTCCATTAGTTTGTTTGTACGTTTGTAAATCGTTTGTAGTTTGTATACAGTTTGTACGGTTCGTTTGTTATCGGTGTATAATAATAATTCCATCCATTATTATTATGTATTCGTAGTAGTTATACTTTTGTAAAGCGTACGTGTATAACTGTTTGTTTCGTATCACATTGTATATCGTTTGCGTAAGTTCCAATGGGCTTAGTCCCCAAAGGGTACGAGTGAAACCTCGTAAGCATTCGTATGTAAGTTCGTATTAGTTAACGTGTAACCCAGCACGTAACTAGTGAGTGAACTTGTAAGTTCGTATGACATAAGTATTTGAAGTTGTGTAAGTTCGACACTTAGTAAAAATCTGACTTTTCAAGGTTCTGGTTTGTGCGACGTAGCATGCGACGTAGCATGCGACGTAGGGTGCGACGTAGGGAGGTACGTCGCATGATGCGACCTTCGCAAATCAATGCGACGTAGGTTCGGTTTGCGACGTAAAAGTCTACGTCGCTATGTGCGACGTCCGCAAGTTAATGCGACGTAAAAGGCTGCGTCGCTAGTGCGACGTTGGGATTTTTGTGCGACGTAGGCCGCGACGTCGCTAAATGCGACGTTGGCCACAAAATGCGACGTTTTGAGGTCAAACGTTCGAGTCTTGACCCGAGGCTTTTACCTAAGTCATATTATGGCTAATAATCACTTTATCAACTGAGTTTTCGGTTCTAGAGGTCCTCGAGGTGTCGGTTTTTAGTTAATCTTTTCCAAAGTTTTGACACAAAATATATATGTTTGTAAATTGATTTTTATAGCAAAACGAGGGCGTTTCTGGGCTAAACCTTCTTCACGAAAGTTGTAGCCGACGAAAAGACGAAGATTTTATGTTTAGAAAGTTTTCGCTAGTTTCAAACGTATGATTTTATAAAAATTCGAGAAGTGGACTGATCTCAGTTTAGTGGTTTCCTGTTTCAGATTCTTGACTCGGTTCCAACCCTCGATTTAACCCATTTGTAGTCCATTTCAAGCCTAACGAAAAATCACACATATTCTCATATATCTAAAGTTCATTTCTGCATTTTATGGTATTTTCTTATGTCCGTTTACTATTTTAAACAAAAATAAAAGTGAAGTGTGGTCAGATTTGGTTCCAAACAGAACTAAGTCCAAAGTTCTAGTATTTGCCGAAGATGGGTGTATTTCTGGGCAAAACGCCCTTCATGAAAGTCGTAGGCGACGAAGAGACGAAGATTTCTTATTTAGAAAGTTTTCGTTGATTTTGAACACACGATTTTATAAAAATTCCGGAAGTGGACTGTTTTCAGTGGTGGTTCTCGGTTTAAGTTTTCGAGTTCCAAAAACGAGTTTTAACGTATAATTTGGACATTATAAAGCTAGGGGAACAACATGTATGTAAAATAAACGTAATCGGAAAAGTTTACGAGTCGCCGGAAAACTTACAAAGTTGTCGAAACGAAAATCCGAAAAGATGAAGTTGTAGCCCTCGTTCTCGTGCTCGTCGTTGCTCCTTTGCGTTTTGTGATTCAACCAAGCTTTGTGGTGTTTTTAGGGTGTTTTAATGGTGGTTTTAGAGAGAGATAGAGAGATGATCGATAGAGAGAGAGGGAGAGGAGTGGGAGAATGATTGAGTGAAAGAGTGTGGATTTTGTTTGTGTGAGGGAGTGATCAAAGAGGCATGGGGGTGGGAACCCCATGTCTTGGCCGGTTTTTGGGTGGGGCCACAAGGTGTGGTCTCACCAATTTTTGCTCCTCCGTGTTTGCGCTCCGTGCGGTGTTCGTTTCCCCGGTCGTTTAAATGTAAAAATAATTTTATACGCGATTAAATATAAGTTTAAAATATACGAATAATACTCGATAGATAGATTGTAGTATTTTACCAAAATACTAGTTTTCAAGTTATAAAACATAACTTCGTTTGTTTTGTCGGTTGGTCGAGTTTTCGGAGAGTTCGGTGACGTTTTAATTAAAACGTAAGTTTTCGTTATATTATTAACATAATATAAAGTAGTCATCAAAGTAATTAAATAATTTCGCATTATTTAATAATCGTTTTATCAGTGTACGCAAGTTTGTACAATTGTAGTTTTATACGATATTTGTACGAATCGTATACGCGTATATATACATATATTCCATCCATATATATATATATAATAAGTAATGTATTTAATCCTATTTCATATTAAATACAAGTAATAAACAAGTAATTAGGAAAATTTTAAATTGGCCCAAATTTCGGGGTTGTTACATTCTCCCCTTGTTATGAAAATTTCGTCCCGAAATTTGTTCGAAGTAGTAATCGATAGTAGGGTAGGTCCTACAGTGTTTGAAATCAAGTAGTTGTCAGGTGGTAACGTACCCTAATTTTTGTTGCCTGAAGGTAGTGGGCATTTGGCCTTGAGGTGGCCGGCACTCCCACAGTTGAAGCAAAGTTTCGCTTTGGAAGGGTTCGTACTTTTAGGGTATGATTTGCATTGACCAGTGGGTATGGTACACGGTCCTTCATGATGCCGAGTACATCGGGAACAGAAAGGTTTCTTTCCCAAGTAATTTCCTGAAGAGTTGGTCGGAGTGATTTTCGCCCTTTTTGCTGGAGGCGGGGTACAGTCAGTGTCGGTATCCTCTTCAGTAGAAGTACCATGTGAAGTTGGTGGTGAAGTGGGGTTTTCTAAAGCTATTAAACGTAGCTCATATTCACGCATACGCAGATCATTTTGGAAGGCAATTCGTCGTAGGTCATCAATGTCTTCACGTGCTTCAGTTAGTTGTTTTCGCAGCGAGTCGATAGTTTGGTTGAGGTGGCTGACTGATTTAGCAGTCAAGGTTACATCAACTGGTGCTTTTGCAGCAGTTGGATCAGCAGGAACAGCATGTGCCATTGCTGATTCAGCGGAGTGTTCTGTATCACACTCGAGTTCAAGGAGGTAAGGAAACATCTTCGGTTCCTCACTTAGCAGTTCATTTTGCAGTGTAGGGTTGTTGACGGAGGAAGTTGTCATTTCCTACGAAATAAGTGTTCTATTTAAGAATTTGCCCCAAGTAAGTGAAGTTATATTAATTTATCTGTTTAAAGTAACGAATAGCATACGAGCTCCCGGTCTCAACCAGTGTGAGATAATTGGGAAGGGAGTTTGGGTTACTGTATCTAAAGTGTAAGGCAAATTGTATTGTCGGGATTTAAGTTATCGGTCGTCTCCTAATCCTATTGTGTACTTAGGATCAAAGAAAACACACAGACTAAAATACAGTTATACATCAATCATTAAGCGAGAGATTTATGAGAAAATAGATTCGGGTAGTCAAAGAATGAACGTACCCGGGTTGAGTAAATCGCAAAGTCTCGGGTTCGGGTCTTCTTCCCTAGCGTTAATTACATACGCTCTACTCCTTGTATTGTTGGTTCGGGGTTTCAGCTTAGGGCAATCCTTCCTGAAGTGCCCGGTACCGTTGCACTCATAGCAGGTTTTGAGTGCAGAAGTATCAGTACCAGTGAGGTTGGTTCGGCAGTCTTGGGCCAGGTGCCCGAATTTCTTGCACTTAGTGCAGGGACAGGAGCCGTTATGATGACGACTACATTTTGAGCAGTAAGGCTTGCTCCCCTTGTAAGCCTTTGAGTCATTGGCATTGACTGTTGCAGGCTTTTTGTCAGAGGTAGGGTTGGATGAGTGGGGAATCACTTCCCATTTACGTTTGTTATTCGCAGGTGGGGTCGAAGTCGAGCCACGGCGAACAGAATTAGCCGTTAACTCATGAGCCATACGAATGGCGCTCTGAATGGTTCCCGGTTTAGACGAAGTAACTAAGTCTTGAAGTCGCTCGGGCAGTCCATCAACGTATTTTTCGATCCTTTTGTATTCAGGATCAACCATGGATGGGCACAGAAGTGCCAGCTGGTGAAAACGGTTGGTGTAACCGGTGATATCGTCGCCTTGCATCTTGTGATTCCAGAATTCTAATTCCAACTGTTTCAGCTCGTCTCTTGGGCAGTACTCGCCTCTCAGCATATTCTTTAGTTCATCCCACGGTAATTTGTAAGCATCGGCAATACTCACCGTTTGCGCATAAGTGTTCCACCAGGTTAGGGCGGTTTCAGAAAAGGTGCTGGCGGCGAATTTGACTTTATCCTCTTCCTTGCAGTTGCAGATGAGGAACACTGATTCGATTTTCTCGGTCCAACGAATCAGACCAATCGCTCCTTCGGTTCCTTGAAAAGTCAAGGGTTTGCAGTTATGGAAGTCTTTGTAGGTGCAGGTTTTGGGTTGCGGTCCGTTAGTAGCTGTATCTTCGCTACCAGGGTTTGATGTTCGGGTAGCTAGGGCTTGGGCCACACTACGGGCAATTAGGCCCGCGACTTCGGCTTCAGTAAGCATGATTTGTCGTCGTGGAGGCATGTTCCTTGAAACAATAAATAAAGAACATGTGAAGGTTTGAACAAGAATTATGGTTGTGATGATTTAGTAAGTACAAAGGAATTTCATCAAAGGTTGAAATTTGTTCAAAGCTGTGAATTAATAATAAGTTATATAGTTTTGAAATTTTTGAGAATTTTATAAAACATTTTGTAAGAAATTGAGTAATAATTTTTGATAGTAAGAATTGGTTGAAAAGTTTTGAAGTCTGAAGGAGACTTGAGTTGAAAATGATTTTATTAGGATACATCTAACAGTACGGTGGGTACGTCGTAAAATGTTATAAACGTTGAATTGGGTAGAGTTAGTGAATAAAACAGAATCCCGATCTTCATATCAAAGGATATTCGATTAGCTATGATTGTCAGTTATAACGGTGTAGAAGTCTTCGGACGTAAGTCGGTAGTCGTGAATTTATAAAAATCGAATAAGGATGGAACGACGAGAGTCGGGTTGTCGTTTGTTTGATAAAATTTGAAAGTGAATTTCGTAGTAGTCGAGAGAGAGTATCGTATCGGGGAAAGAGGCCTATGTATATATATATATAACACATAACCGCCTAGTGTGTGTCTAGCACACAATCAAGTAAAAGTCCCGGTTCTCTCGAGGTCAGAGTCAGCTAATGCATTCCGGTTCAACATAACCCCTTTCAGAACTCACATCATCTTCATTTAATTGTACATAGTTGATCAGGCTATGTTAAATTAAACTCGTATGCTGTAATTCCTGAACCAGTTATACCTAATGAGGAATACTGCCTAACGGTCATAGTCTAGGCCCACTAAATGCAACCTAGTTCACTATAACCTTAGGCTCTGATACCAATCTGTAACACCCCCAAATTGAACAGTTTGCGGAAGCGATGTTTTGGGTGTTACTAATCAATAATCACAAGCACAAAGGATACAGTGAACGACTCTAAATGAGACGTTCGAAAAGTTATTACATTAATACATAAGTAGTTTCAAAATACAAGCTCGAGTTCAAGTAAATTCCTAGAGATTCTAATACATAACAGTAAGTACAAAAGTAATGCAATAAAATCTCCAAGCTTGTAATGCATGCGACTCGAGCTAAGAAAGCCTATCCTGCTGGGCATCCCTACTGATGCTGTGTACCTGAGAAGCATTACTAAAACGGTCAACCAAAAAGGTTGGTGAATCTCACAGGTTTGTAAGTAAGTAAACAGTTTGAACACACATGTAGTATTTGTAAATCATAACTAGCCAGTAAGTAATGATCACAGGTTATGCTCATCAATTACTTAAGTTTCAATAAGTGGGTGGTTGCAAGTCATGCAAACCGTTTGATACAATCGCCATGAGCCCCCATAGTTGATGCTTAACGTACAGTAAATATCGGTACCCCCTCATGAATGTAATCCAAAACATTCATACGGAACGAGTAAGAAACGCCCGTTTCTACAGGAACGGTTCGTGGTAGTGCTTGCTACCCCGGGCGGGGATTGTCAGTCCCATATGGATCCATATACTAAAACTCGCGCTTATCACATAACTAACAACTATGGTTCAGGAGGATTTCATTGGATTAGTCGTAAACCCATGCAATTGGCGTATCGTTAATCTCGTACAGTAAGTAAATCATGGCAGCAAGTAAGTTTTGTGTGTTCATGTAAAACAGTAATGCATCTCACCCCTGAGTATAAAACAGTAAAGTAGGGGCTGTAAGACTCACCTGAGTCTGGCAGACAATGCAGTAAGTAAGCAAGTAGTGATCCCGAACTAGCAACCCTTAGCGTCCTAATACGCATAAGGTTTAGTAAGTAAATGGAATACTTGTAAAGTATCCATGCTAGTTGTTCCCAAACTAGTTAATGTCCATTAGTTTGTTTGTACGTTTGTAAATCGTTTGTAGTTTGTATACAGTTTGTACGGTTCGTTTGTTATCGGTGTATAATAATAATTCCATCCATTATTATTATGTATTCGTAGTAGTTATACTTTTGTAAAGCGTACGTGTATAACTGTTTGTTTCGTATCACATTGTATATCGTTTGCGTAAGTTCCAATGGGCTTAGTCCCCAAAGGGTACGAGTGAAACCTCGTAAGCATTCGTATGTAAGTTCGTATTAGTTAACGTGTAACCCAGCACGTAACTAGTGAGTGAACTTGTAAGTTCGTATGACATAAGTATTTGAAGTTGTGTAAGTTCGACACTTAGTAAAAATCTGACTTTTCAAGGTTCTGGTTTGTGCGACGTAGCATGCGACGTAGCATGCGACGTAGGGTGCGACGTAGGGAGGTACGTCGCATGATGCGACCTTCGCAAATCAATGCGACGTAGGTTCGGTTTGCGACGTAAAAGTCTACGTCGCTATGTGCGACGTCCGCAAGTTAATGCGACGTAAAAGGCTGCGTCGCTAGTGCGACGTTGGGATTTTTGTGCGACGTAGGCCGCGACGTCGCTAAATGCGACGTTGGCCACAAAATGCGACGTTTTGAGGTCAAACGTTCGAGTCTTGACCCGAGGCTTTTACCTAAGTCATATTATGGCTAATAATCACTTTATCAACTGAGTTTTCGGTTCTAGAGGTCCTCGAGGTGTCGGTTTTTAGTTAATCTTTTCCAAAGTTTTGACACAAAATATATATGTTTGTAAATTGATTTTTATAGCAAAACGAGGGCGTTTCTGGGCTAAACCTTCTTCACGAAAGTTGTAGCCGACGAAAAGACGAAGATTTTATGTTTAGAAAGTTTTCGCTAGTTTCAAACGTATGATTTTATAAAAATTCGAGAAGTGGACTGATCTCAGTTTAGTGGTTTCCTGTTTCAGATTCTTGACTCGGTTCCAACCCTCGATTTAACCCATTTGTAGTCCATTTCAAGCCTAACGAAAAATCACACATATTCTCATATATCTAAAGTTCATTTCTGCATTTTATGGTATTTTCTTATGTCCGTTTACTATTTTAAACAAAAATAAAAGTGAAGTGTGGTCAGATTTGGTTCCAAACAGAACTAAGTCCAAAGTTCTAGTATTTGCCGAAGATGGGTGTATTTCTGGGCAAAACGCCCTTCATGAAAGTCGTAGGCGACGAAGAGACGAAGATTTCTTATTTAGAAAGTTTTCGTTGATTTTGAACACACGATTTTATAAAAATTCCGGAAGTGGACTGTTTTCAGTGGTGGTTCTCGGTTTAAGTTTTCGAGTTCCAAAAACGAGTTTTAACGTATAATTTGGACATTATAAAGCTAGGGGAACAACATGTATGTAAAATAAACGTAATCGGAAAAGTTTACGAGTCGCCGGAAAACTTACAAAGTTGTCGAAACGAAAATCCGAAAAGATGAAGTTGTAGCCCTCGTTCTCGTGCTCGTCGTTGCTCCTTTGCGTTTTGTGATTCAACCAAGCTTTGTGGTGTTTTTAGGGTGTTTTAATGGTGGTTTTAGAGAGAGATAGAGAGATGATCGATAGAGAGAGAGGGAGAGGAGTGGGAGAATGATTGAGTGAAAGAGTGTGGATTTTGTTTGTGTGAGGGAGTGATCAAAGAGGCATGGGGGTGGGAACCCCATGTCTTGGCCGGTTTTTGGGTGGGGCCACAAGGTGTGGTCTCACCAATTTTTGCTCCTCCGTGTTTGCGCTCCGTGCGGTGTTCGTTTCCCCGGTCGTTTAAATGTAAAAATAATTTTATACGCGATTAAATATAAGTTTAAAATATACGAATAATACTCGATAGATAGATTGTAGTATTTTACCAAAATACTAGTTTTCAAGTTATAAAACATAACTTCGTTTGTTTTGTCGGTTGGTCGAGTTTTCGGAGAGTTCGGTGACGTTTTAATTAAAACGTAAGTTTTCGTTATATTATTAACATAATATAAAGTAGTCATCAAAGTAATTAAATAATTTCGCATTATTTAATAATCGTTTTATCAGTGTACGCAAGTTTGTACAATTGTAGTTTTATACGATATTTGTACGAATCGTATACGCGTATATATACATATATTCCATCCATATATATATATATAATAAGTAATGTATTTAATCCTATTTCATATTAAATACAAGTAATAAACAAGTAATTAGGAAAATTTTAAATTGGCCCAAATTTCGGGGTTGTTACACGTAAGACTCACCTGAGCCTAGTAGTAAGCAGTTGAAAACTGTAAGTAGCGTGTAGGTTCTCCGAACCCGTAACCTTTAAATGCCTAAACATATAAAGTTAAGTAAGTAGATGTCTCGCAAGACCATCTAGGCTAGTTGTCTACACAACTCGTTATGTCCAAGTATTTGTTTAGTAATCCGTTTGTAGTTTGAAAACAAGTATGGCCCGTTGGTGACGGTTTGTAATAATGATTCAAAGTGTTATCATTATATGTATCGTTGAATCCGGTTTCGTTATTTGTAAGTGTTCGACACTTAGTGTGAAAAGTATTTACGACATCCAATGACGGGGGTCCGGGGGCAGCGCCCCTGGTAGCGGGGTCCAAGGGGCAGAGCCCCTGGCTAGGGTCGAGCTGCCAGGTCAGCTTGGAAAATTTTTATTTCTACTACTTTCCTTTAGTGAAAACGCGTCCGAAATCTGGATTTGGAGTAAAATTAGGTGGTAGAATTCTGGTTCCGACACTTAGTAAAAATCTGAGTTTTCAGGGTTCTGTTTTATGCGACGTTGGGTGCGACGTCGCAAGCGACGTAAGGTGCGACGTGGGTGTGTGCGTCGCATTATGCGGCCTTCGCAATTTAATGCGACGTAGGGTGTTGCGTCGCTAAGTGCGACGCTAGTTCGGTTTGCGACGTTAAAGTCTACGTCGCTACGTGCGACATCCGCAAGTTAATGCGACGTAATAGGCTGCGTCGCTAGTGCGACGTTGAGATTTTTGTGCGACGTAGGTCGCGACGTCGCAGAGGCCCCTGGCCAGGTGCGACGTAGCGGTCTGATGGCCGGAAATTGTGCCGAAAACGAGTTTTCCGGTTTCCGTTCGGTCCAAATCTTTTACCCAACCCATTTTTGGACATTTTAAGCATGTATAAACCATAAAAACGTAAAAACATTAAGAATCGAGAGATGTCGGGTTTTGCCGGAAACTTACAAAATGTCGGATGAGAAATCCGAAAAGATAGAAATGTGGATCGTTGCGAGGTGATGCTTTTCTTCCAAACGGAGGGTATGATTCGGCGATGTTTCGTGGTGTTATTTAGCGAATTTGGTGATGAAGGTGGTTTGGTGATTGGGAGTAAAAAAGAAAGAGAGAGAGAGAATAGAAAGTGGAAATGGGGAAAAAAGGAAGAAGGTGGGAGGTTTTAACCTCCCATTTTCAGTCTCCGTCCTCGCGCTCCGTGCGGTGTTCGTTTTCTCCGTCGTTTTTCGTTAAATTATTTCTTTTATGTGTTTAGTTATATTTAAAAAAATCACAAACCTTGTTAAATAACTCAATTAAATTATTTCCTTAAGTCTTTAATAGTTTAGATTAAATTTAATTACTTTTGTTTTTAAATCGTGTAAACTTTAATCAAGTGATACGAGATAATTTCTAATTATTGAAAAATAGCATTTTGGGTCATAATTGCGTTATTTTAGTTTATAAACATTTGTTCACCAACGTCCGTATTAATCGAATAGAATTTCGTTCTATTTAAGTCGCATACGATTTAAATCAAATCGTAAAGTTGTATATATTTACCAATATATAATCCGATACATAAATTAGCCTAGCACAGAACTAATTACATGTATTAACAAAGAATTAGGCACTAATTCTAGTCCTAATTTGCCGGTTGTTACACTTTTGAATTTTGGGGTGTTACATCTTACCAATTTAGTTATGACCATGGACACTATTCCAACAAGAACAACGCCGATTATAGGAAATGGGAAAAGATAGTTTAATGACAGTGGTAAATCAAGTTAAGAAAGAAAGGGATCAGTTGGAAATAAGTAACCAGTCAGGGGCAAGGAATTACTAGTGGATGGTCGTCGAAGGTCTGAAACATTTTGTCAACGAGCTGCATTAGAGCCATGAGTTTACTTCTGGCCATTGAGCAGTACAGGCTTGTCAATATAGTGTTGGTTTGCAGGTTGGTCTACAGATAGGGCATTCACATGCTAAGATGTCCGTACCTCTTGACAAAATAACTGGTTATGATCTGAATGCTGTGTTGAAGCTGGAGAGTGCCAAAGGGGAGCTTGCTGCCATCTCCTACCCGTATCAAGATCGTCTTGCTGCTCATTCCCATTTTCAACCATCTGACTTACAGAAATTGAAAGCAGATGAAGATGCTAGTTGACGGACCGTGATTGCTTCTTGTAATGTTTAACTGTTTTGGTGTTAGCTATATTTTGCTATTTCTTAAGGTAGCCACCTTGTGTGGGTTTCTTTGCCTGTAACGTTGGGACTCTTTATTTTGAATATCTTTTTATCTTCATCTGTCTTATGAGTAAAATATGCCAAATATGTGTGTACTTTATTCCAAGGTAATCTTGGATAAGCGTCCCCACCCTTAATTATCCGAGGTTGATAAAATAATTGTCGCTTAGTAACAATATCATAAATATGTTAGCAACGGTGTGGGTCATAATTATGAGTTATAATGAGTGTACGAATAAAACACGTGTGAGATAGTGTGAGTGTATCGTTTGATAGCATATGTGCTTATGAGTAACAACATGAACATCATGAACAGCTGTATGAGTGTTGACATGAATGAGTGACAAATAGTAATAGATTTCAACTTCTAGAACATTCTCATGAGTATACTGCGACATTTGCTGGTATCAAAATACGTCCAGTGCATTTAACTACAAGTTCTAGTTTTTTAAAACGTAATCAAACGTAACATCCGCGAAGGTTCATGTCATTCCACGTAGGGGTGTTCATCGGTTCGGTTTACGGTTTACGGTTTAAATTCGGTTCGGTTTCCTCGGTTTGGGAATTTTTGGGAAGCAAACCGTAAACCGAATTCAGTGTATTTAACCGAACCGAACGCCGGATTGGAATACGGTTCGGTTTCGGTTTGAAACCGGTTTGAAACCGAAAACCGAATTGCAGATAACAAAAGATCTAAATGCAGTGTATATATCTAAATGCAGTTAAACGAAAATCGAATTCAGTGTGTGTGTGTGCGTGTGTGTATATATATAATATGACCTTATCTGGATAGTATTAAACGGAATCCAGTGATCAGATAACTAATATTAAGTGAAAACCAGCTACAACTAGATGATAGGATCCTTCCAAGATCAAATTTTGCAAGTTGAATTCAGATTCGTAATGAAATTTGAGAATAAACAAGGATCGTAGATCAATCAGAATGATTAATATGATTAATAGCTTAAGAAAATTGAGGGACATATAACAAGAAAAATGATAACTTTGAGGGACTCACCATTTTTGGAACCTGGCGGATTTGAGAAACGATGAAGTATGAACGGATGAAGACTAGATCCAGAAATTATAAGTAAAGTAGTATTAAAATGTGTATAGAAGTTTAGGGTTGGGCTTTTAATTTAACGTGGTAAAGTAGTAAACTGTGTATAGGGTTGGGCTTTTAATTTAACGTGGGCTTATGTATGTAATGTAATACCGAGAATGTAATATAACAAAATATAATACAACAATTATTATTTATTATTACTAATTATACATCACACATATATTTAAAAATAAAAATAAAAGGTATAGTATTTTTGAATTCGGTGTTCGGTTTAACCATTTAAATTTTTTTTGAAACCATTAACCGAACCGTAAACCGTTTAATGAATTCGGTTTCGGTTAAAACCAAACCGAAAACCAAATTTAAAATCGGTTCGGTTTAAAATCGGTTTTATTCGGTTTGGTTTTTCGGTTTAAAAGTTTTCAAACCGTATATTGCCCACCCCTAGTTCCACGAACGTGGTAGGATCATTCCATTTGCATCTGTCAGCTCATAAGATCCATTCCTGTGACTGGCCGTTACCGTGTACGGACCTTCCCACTTAGGTCCCAATTTTCCCTGGTCCTCTTTCCTGCTTGCTTCATTATGCCGGAGCACGAAGTCACCCACTTTGAAGGATAAATGGTGGACCCTACTATTATAATGTTTCTCCATTTGTTGCTTGTATTTTGCCTCCCGAATGGCTGCTACTTCCCTGCGTTCCTCGAGCAAATCCAAATTCATTTGGAGTTGTACATCATTATCTTCTATTGGGTGTGAGCTTCGGAAGATCGGCATACCAATTTCCGTTGGGATCACGGCCTCGGTGCCGTATGTCAAGCTAAATGGTGTTCCTCCATTGGAGGTCTTAACCATCGTTTCGATGCGTCCAGTAGACGTGAGGCACGTGATCGAGCCATTGGATGGTTACCTCCCCTACATCAGCCTTGATTACTAACGGATTCTCTGTATGGGCTATCTTGTTAATAGGTGGAAACGAGATTTCCCAGTACATCCAATCTTCCATCTCTTCGCAAGATCGTTTGTTCGACCCCCCTTTTGACCATACCATTTGTATTACCTTCGGCTTTCCCTTGAACGCATTCCCCTACTTGTTCGTCGACCTCGCTCCACTTTGCTTAATCTCCTTAACCAAATGTGCCAATCGACCTGATTGCACCGCATCTTCAATTTGTTTATTGAGTTGGAAACAATCGTTTGTGCTATGACCCTTGACTCCATGGAATTCACAGTATTTGTTGGCAAACTTTCCTTCTGGCATACCCTGTAGGGGTGCTGGTTGTGCAAACCTGATCTCCTCAGTTGCTAGTATTTCTCCGGGGGTCTTGGTTAGTGTGGTGAAGGAGGTGTATTTTCTGGGACTATGAGTGTAAGAAAGTTGTTTAGATCTGCCACTCTGGTAGCCATGGTCAACCTTCCGCGGACTGCCTGAATGCAAGTGAGTTGACAGTGAGGGTTTCCATGGGGAACCCCGTGGCCCATTACCAGCTCTTCAACTATTCTCAGGAACGTGTCCAGTGGCCTACTTTCCCTGAATAAATGCCTTGGTTCTTTCAAACATCTCATTTACGGTCTTTGGGTTGTTGCTGTAAAATTGCTCTATTAATTGCTTGGAACTAATGCCGTGTATGAAACCGGAGATACGCATCATCTCATTTGCTCTCTTTATTTCTATGCTTTCAGCCTTGAACCTGTCCATGAAGTCGGACAAAGATTCGTGCTCCTTCTGCACGATAGTATGAATTTCTAAAGGGTTTTTGGTGTACCTCCTCTGTTGCATGAAATTTTGCAGAAATTCTTTCCTCAATTCCTCATAGCTATCTATGCTCTTGGACGGTAGGGCATCGAACCACAACCGGGCCGGACCAGACAGCGTTTGGGCGAACATATGACACCAAACAGGCATAAACCATTGTTCCATCTCAGCAACGCCTGCGAATAAACTGAGATGATTGTTTGGATCACCCGTACCATCGTACAGCTTGATGTGGGATGGGAGTCTAGCTTTCTTGGGTCGCTTGCACCTAGCGATCCGTCCAATGAATTTTTTTCTCAGTGAAGGGCGATGAGGCTCATCAATGTCGCGCATACCCCCATCCCTTGAACCTTCACTATCTTCATCAGGGTAGGAACTGGCACCATCGTCCGTCCCGCGTGTCCTACTCCTCCTTCCGGTCCTACGTTCATACTTCCCTTTTTTTCTTCGAGATGGGGTTGTTGACCTCCCCCTCACACTTTATCTTCTGCTGGATCTTGACGGTGTGCCTCTTCTATTTTTTTGACCGATAGGTGCGTCACCCGACTCTGTCTCGGATGTCTCGTACACAATATCTGAAGACTTGCTGTCTGAATCGCCATAAGTTAGTTGAGTTTGAACTTCTTTCAATCGTTCCTCTTTCTCCTTTTCTGCCATAAGACCTCGCAAAGTTTGATAATTTTTATCAACGAAGTCGGTAGTGATGTGGACCTGATCTTGAGGATCTGTGCACTGATCCCCCAGATTCAGACCCCCACCATCGGTTACTGTCGCTCGAGTTACGGAAACTCTAGGGTGTGTTTTCTCCATACGTTCTAAGATGGTCCCACGGATGCCGCCAAATGTTGTAACGAAAATACTTCACGACACCAACAGTAGAGTTATTGATCTCCCTTCGCACAACTCCGGGATCTTGCCTAACTCCGTACTTGTAACCGCTAAGAATAATAACACACCGTTAGCCTCGTCAAGGGAGAGGAAGGGTTCCTTCCTTGACCAAGCTCGGGCATGAGAATAAGGATCTTATTTTTTGATGGTATATTTGATTATAAAATGTAGTGGCTGAGAGAATTTAATGAAGTCCCCTCTACGTGTTCTTTACCTCTCCTTATATAAGCGAGCATACATTTGTCTTTACCTTGTTGCCAAAAATATCCCGACAGATAGTTGTTATTCCGATTTGCCCTTCTGTAATATCCCTTTTTAATGTTTGTTGACTTTCTCTTCTTATTGGTATACTAAATGTCAGGCGGCTAAACTATTCACCTGACTTTTTATGTTCTGTCACTTTCAACTGTTCCTTATACTTTGTTTATTCCAACGGTTATATTATCCGGGTCATGAGGTCCGGATTACACACTGTACCTCATTAGTGTTTGAAGTCGGTCTTGAAGAGAGAGCAAGAAGAAATACGAAATTTGAGCTAGGGCTTGTAAAATTGAAGCTTTTACACCTTAATCATTCATCCTTAAGGTAAGTGTAACCCTTTAACCTTTCTAATTGATGCTTATGAGATTATGGCAAAAACCCTGTATTTTTAATTTGGGAAAAAGGGGTTAATTGAGGTGGGTATTGGGTATAGGATGATTGGTTAGTGTTGTTGAGTTATTATGAACTCATGATAATGATTTTATTTGTTAAAAATAGATGATTTCATCTTTTGATGAGAAGGGGGATTGTATATAGGGAAAATCACAAAAATGATCCAATCACCACACCCCTTTTAACAAAATACTCCTTTGACCAACCATTTTAACAAAATACTCCTTTGACTGGCGCCGGGTCAGGGCGCCGGCGCCCCACCCTCAAAAGACGTGCCAAATGGAAAGATTTATTAATATTTAATAGTGGGGCGCCGGGGCGCCGGTCCCACATGCTGGGGCGCCGACCACGTGTCGCCTTTTAAAAGGTGGGGCGCCGGGGCGCCGGTCCCACGTACTTTCCCACATGCAAGCCTTTTTCCACGTGTCGCATTTTTAGAGGGTGGGGCGCCGGGGGCGCCGACCCGGCGCCAGTCAAAGGAGTATTTTGTTAAAATGGTTGGTCAAAGGAGTATTTTGTTAAAAAGGGTGTGGTGATTGGATTATTTTTGTGATTTTCCCTTGTATATAATTATGTAGGTAGAGATTATGTATGATGGTGATGATAAGTTGTATTTGTGGTTAAATAATAATTTAATCACCATTGCATAGGAGTATGTATAATTTCATGAATTGAGTGTATGATCAACTAGTCAGAGATTTTGGTGTGGTTGGGTAACACACTTGAATTCAAGCTAGTTAGATATTAATGAGTTGAAATTGAGTTGTAAGTAACTCATATGTATGTATTGATATGTACATGTGTTAAAAGAGTGAAAGAGAATTGCTTGAGCCTAATTGACCATAAGTACAAGGTAAGTAATGGGATTGTACGAATTAAAGTGGTAACACTTGGATTGCAATGAGTAGTCAAATGTGTGCCATTTTGATATTGTTAACAAAGTGGTGTCATTGAGATACAAGAGTATTCAATGAGCACCCTTTGATGGTGGAATTCAAGGGTGGTGATTGAGATACAAGAGTATTCAATCAACCATGTTCTTGACACCACGAGATGGACTCTTTGAGTCAATTGGTGTGGAATTGAGGATACATGATTTGATGGTTATGTTGCAATCTTATTGTTAATGTTGTTGTTATGTTTCCTTTACTAAGCATGTGGGCTTACCCCCTTTGTTGTTGATGTATGTAGGTGAGCCTAGTAGGTCAAGTAGCAATTTGAGCAAGGAGCCCAAAAGGGAATAGTGGTGGACTTGCTATTTGCTTGTAGTAAGTAATCCTTGCAATCATGCTCTCGATATGATGAAGGCCCTTTTGTGAAAGAAAAAAAAACTAAATGTTTTGATCATGTTAAAGCTTGACATGTTTTGTTAGAATGTTGGTTTAAAATGGTCATGTGAGTATGATCATTTCTTTTGTTAATGAAACTGAAGTTGATATGATCATGTAAGGTATATTGTAGCAAATGGTGAATTGATTCGTAGTTACCCTTTGGGTTGCTCAAATGGTATTTTATAAATATTGGCGTTTATGACTAAAATGGTAGTATGTGTTATGTTGAAAACTAGTCAAAAAGATTTTGTGGTAATATGGGTCAAAATGACCCATATGATGATTTGGTTGTAAGTAATGTGATTTCTTGAGTTGAAATCATTAGTTTAATGATTAGTCAAAATGTATTTGTAAATATATGGGTAAGAATGATACTTGTCCTTGTGTTGTTGAAAATTTTCTCAGACAATGGCCTAATCTCAGACAGGAACCTGAGTGCTTATTTATAGGTCCATATTGTAGATTTTCTTATGTCTGACAAGATGGCCATTACCCCATATGGCTGATTTCCTGAGCCATATTGCAGGTTTTTATTATGTCTAGCATGAGGGCCTTAACCCAGTCAAAAGCCTTGTCGATGCCTTAAAACCTTAGTGATGATTTGATCGAGTCGTAATTTATTGTGGGACATTAAAAAAAGAACATTTTGAAAGTAAAATAAAAAAAATCAAAAAAATCGAGGCGTTTCAACTAGTAACATTTGGTTATTAAGATAGTAAAAAATGGTGGTTAAAAAAACCATTAACTGTATTTGGTTGATAAAAAGACACTCTGATTATATAGTAAGTGATAAGTCAATTAAAATATGACTTGTATTAACTGTAACCAGTCTGTTTATTACTTCATCCGTCCCACTTATATTATCCACGAACTTTCTTTGTTGGATCTAAGATAGATCAGACAAATATCAGCTATGTTCTTATATTCAATGCACGTTTAACTCAGATTTAAAAATATAATTAAAATAACAACTATGAAATAAATTTTTAAAAAAAATTTAATGAGGGTAATAAATGAGCGTAGAATAGAGAATGAGCGTAGAATAGAGAATTTAATGATTTTTTACAGTTATAGTTTTTTTTATCTGCAAGTGTACAATTTTTCTAAAACAAACAAAAATGATAAGGTATACAGTATAAATAGGACGGAGGGAATAATAATTAATCCATATCCAAGTATACATAATGTTATAGTTTTGTTACTATTCTGTGAGCCGAACTTTGAAAATTAATATTGTTTGTATTTTAGTTTTGTTACCATTTTGTATGTTTTTTAGTTGTGTTTGCTACATATAACTTTATCTTACCAATGACTAAATAGCTTAGTGGTAAGGGCATCCCATGACTTCCTAGAAGTCATGGGTTCGAATCCTGCCATGGGTATTATTTATCATAGAGGTACCTACCACCAATGAAGCGTATGACCCACAACGTTAAGGCTAAGTTGGTGCGAGTTTTGGCTCGGACGTTGTGGTATACGTGATGGAGGTGATTTACCCGGCGATGTTGAACCTTGTGGGGAGTTCGGTCGTGCTCCATTGAAATATGGAGCGGCTCCAGTGGGTGGCCCAAATACCCATTTTTTATAACTTTTTCTTTTTTAAGTTTTATATATATAATAATTATTTAATTGTTTACAATTAAGTCATTAGAACATAGTAAGTATAATAGGAATTTGAAATATCGTCTCATATGATAGTAAGAGCACAGGATGTCTAGACACTGTTTTCACATTGTCTTGAAGAGAATGTTATTGCTGAAGATTTTGTGGTGTGGTAGATAGTGTTCTGGACAGTGTGTTTTTGATTTTTTAAATACAAATAATTGACTAAATCAAACAAAATAACAACATAAATGAAATAAAAGAAAGAATTTATTAATATTAATAAACATAATAATTTTAATTCATAAAAAGTAAAAAGATAAATAATACTAATCAATTTTTATTAATGTCTACTTATGCATATACAGAAGAAGAAGAAGAAGAAGAAGAAGAAGAAGAAGAAGAAGAAGAAGAATAATAATAATAATAATAATAAGATGAGGATCCGCCTAAGTGGTTTATAATCTCTACATCGCCCAAGTTGTTAGTTGTTTGTTGTTAAATGCTCATTTAATTGCCTATACACTCATTAAGCTTAATGCTTACCCCTTGGGAAGGCAAAACAATTATGAAGAACTAAAGTGGATTACACTTGCTAAATGTGGGTTTGACAAGTTTACCTTTCTTTTGAATTACCGTTGTAGATGCTATTTGTGTAAATCACCCCTTTTGTCTTTTGGTATCGAAATGGTTGAATTCTTGCATCAAATGGGTCGTTTTTAGTCGTGAAGTGTTGCCATCCTAGGATCAAATCCTTGTGGGAATAATTCTTGGCGTGAGTATGGGTTGAATTTCCAGATCTGTGGTTGCAAATTTGGAGTTTAAAACTACAATTTTCAAATGCACTAAATACCTGACAGTGCACCTGCCAGTTTTGGAAAATTTATATTTAAGCAAAAATTTGATTTTATAATTTATGTACATAAATAAAGATATATTCGAGTCACGGGACCACGTATACGAGTATTAAACTGTGTACAAAAAATCTGCAAAATTTACACGCATTTCAATTATTTGAGTCCCGTGTTTTTAAAGCGTAAATAATTAGAAAAAATTGTTTGACAAAAATTAAAATGATTATTCGCGTTCTTGTAGATAGGAAATGCAGTTTTTAGGAAACAGGTTAAAACATGTTTTTTCAAATCTCTCATTAGGAAATGAAAAATTTATTCCAAAAACGCAATCATATCCCCTTGTAAGTATCGTAAAAGTGCATATAATGTACAATTATGTCTTATAAACGATAAAATTTAGTAGTGGTATGCATATGAAATTTTATGTTGTTGATTTCGAGGTTGTTTGGGGAGCTCATTTTGAATGTTTATTGTTTATTGTTTATGATCATATAAGTTCAAAATTTGTAGCTTATTTTCAAACGTGCAAATTCTCCTCACAACTAAGTGAATAGTCTCAAGAAATAAACTTTCCCCAATAGTAAAACTTGAGCTTCTTCTATTCAAATAAATAAATAAGCAAATAAGCTTGCAAAATAAAACCGCTCAACAACCCTTTCTTTCATAAATGGAATTCTTAACCTCTAAACAATATTTTGACAACTTTGTTAATAATTATCTTTTAATTGACCGTAAATAAAAGATCTTTCCGTGTTAAAAATGAATAATTATGTAAATACTGAAGGGAGTTGGTATTGCTTTTTAACACCTGGATACAGACAATATATCCATGATGAGGACGACACAAGAAAAAATAAAATAAGATAAAATAAAACGTCGCTATGTATCTAGAACAAGTTTAGCCGGCCGGTATCTTAAAATTCTTCACGCGACACTTCATTTAATCACTTACGTTTTTAATTTTCAAAATGAAGAGAAAAGCTATAAACTTTTTTACTAAAATACATGTATTAAAAACAATTACATGATAACTATTTTTTATAAATAATTATGGGTGTCACTTTTATCCGAATCCGAATAATCCATCCGATCCAATCCGATTTAGGTCAAATGGACAGGATTATGTGGATTACGGAGTGCTTAAACGGATTATGGAGTGCTTAAATGGATTACATGGATAGGATAACGGATCAAAATCAAAATGTTTGGATGTATCCGAGTAATCCGAATAAGGATTAAGTAATTAAATAATATATTTTTGATAATATATTACTACGTAATGTTTACTATATAAGAACTAATTACAAATAAAATCTTTTATTATACTATATACTACTTCGTAATAGTTTTGTACCATCAAGAAGTTTATATGATTTAGAACCTACGAATCTGTTTTGGATTAAGTTGTATGTTAGAAGTTGAAATTGGAATTTAAATGTTATAATATGATCTATCGTTATGTATTATGTTTGTTTATATAATTGTTTTTAATGTAAATTAGTCTTACTCGATATCACACGTCCAACTTGAGCTTATTCGGATGAATCCGTTTAATCCGAACACCAATCCGAAACCGTTTAATCCGTATCCGATTAATCCGTTTCTTATTTGGATTGGATTAAGGATCAACTTGAGATTGTCATAAATCCGAATAATCCGAACCGAATAATCTGAAATCCGAATAATCCGTCCGAATAACACCCCTATATGCAGCTATATGAAATTAATATGAAACGTCATCTAATTTTTAATGAAGTTCGCAATGATGTGTTTGATTCATATGATCAACGACCCGAATTCGTTATGTATTAACAATACTGCATTTTACGCAAAATGCAGGATCGCGAATCTGGTATAAAAAAACCGTTGAGTAAAATTAAGTATAACAATTAAGAATATTAGCTAAAAGAATATAACTAATCAAGAGATAGATCAAGATAAGGTTAGGTCACTAAAAGAATGCTTCTAGTAGCACACACAATTAGTATGAATAAAAACGTGGGTCAAATGAGAGATAGCTTAGTAAACTTGTAAGGTATTACTCACAATGCTGGATAATATAGCCAAATTTTGTAGGGAAAATTACAAATATATCCCTAGAAACTCGTAAAATTACATATATATCCAATCAAACTTCATAATTACATATATATTCATTTAAACTCCTTAAACTCTCATATGTATCAATTCTACTAAACAATCTAATAAATGTATATATTACTTTGTATAAAATAATATTTGTGTTTATTATACTTCAAATACAACATATTATCCTTTGCTTAAAGTGGACCTGAAACATTACTTGGAAAACTTTCGACCTTTTGTTTTTTCTTTATATCGTCCATGCTTCAAATAAAAATGTCTCTTTTTCTGATGTGTGAAAAAAAAAACTTTTTGTATACTAGTCAACTTTATAGTTTACTGATCGATGATATTAAGAGAAGGGTTGTTCCAAATTAATTTATTTTTATTCATTTGAATTAAAAATAATGATGATTTGGCGGGGATGTTTTTTTTTTTTTTTTTTGACGCCATTGGATAGGTATTGATAAGAAATAAATGACAAAATATCAACTGTAGACAGTTAAAAAGCTTTTAAAATTTTAATTAAATTTATTTATTATAAGTTGGATAAATGTGAGAATTTAAGTAGTTTGAATGGATATATGTAATTATGAAGTTTGGTTGAATATATATGTAATTTTAAGAGTTTCTATGGATATATATGAAAATTTTTCCAATTTTGTACACGCATCTTCATAGATGTCGCACACGGTCCAGTAGTAGTCCAAACTCCAAATCCATACACCCACCTATCAAGACTATCGATAAGAATAATCAGGTAATAATGAGATGTTATAAATACACTTTAATTTTATATATATATATATATATATATATATATATATATATATATATAAAATCTTAAATCTCATTTAAAATTAATAGAAAATTTTGAGTATATTAAATGTACACTTTAAGTTTATTAGATGTAATTATAAATAAAAAAATGTTTAACTTTATTTAATATATAGCTATAGTTATTTATTTTTATAGAAACTTCTTAAGACTTCTATTAGGTTAACCCATTTTTACCTTTTTAAAAATTATCCTTATGTTTTATTTTTTTAATCAAATACAATATCTACACATTCTAATTCTAGGGTGGGGTTCAAATGAGAATTCAAATTTGTGTGAGAATGAGGGAACCAATGATATTGTGTCATGTGTACAAAGAGAATGTTCCAAATGTAAAAAACTTATTTACCCCCAACATCAATTATCTCACAAACGACAAATCATAAAATTACGAAAATCGCACCATTAAATTTAGCGTTTTCTCCTCTTCGATTTGCCGTCCCTCAAGGCATACATTCGACGAATTTTTTTTCCATCTTTTTTGGTGGGTTTCACATTTAATAACACATGTGTTAAAATGTTGCGTTTATGGTTTAGAGTTTGGGGTTTAGGGTTTGGGGTTTGGGGTTTAGGGGTTAGGGTTTGGGGTTTCACCCCGAAACCCCAAACCCTAACCCCTAAATCCCAAACCCCAAACCCTAAACCCTAAACGCTTTACAAAACTCTAAACCCTAAATCATACTAAACCCTAACCCTAAATCCTGCTAAACCCTAAATCCTGCTAAACCCTAACCCTAAACCCTAAACATTAAACCCCAGCCCTAAGCCCTAACCCTAACCACAAATCAAATGTACAACCAATCACTAACACATGTGTTACTAATTTGTAAATCCACTAAAAATGGATAAAAAAAAGTTGTCGAAAGTATGCCTTGAGAGACGGCAAATCGAAGAGGAGAAAACGCTGAATTTTATTGTGTAATTTTCATGATTTTTCGACTTACCGTTTGTGAGACATTTGAGTTTCAAAAATGTGGGGAAATGAGTATTTGATGAAAATGAGTGGTTGAGATTGATTCCCCTATTCTTACTCAAAATTGACGTACTCATTTGAACTCTACTCTCTAATTCTAATATTATTTGTTTGAACTTGTAATGTGTGACGTGTCTTAGTGGCAGAGGCAGGATAAAATTTTTCGAAGGGTATTTTTTTTTTTTTTGCTCTTTTTTCGTTTTTAAGGAGGGCATTAATGTCATAACACATGTATGAATTTTATATTTCCAGAAAGGGCCATTTTCCCGTGACCATATATACGAACGGACGAACCTACAACAACCGATCCTATTCACTCGTACACGATAACTTGACCACTAATTCCAACTACTTCCCCTTCCCCTTCCCGTAATTAAATTCATGGATGCATATTCATACTATCACCGATCCTCAACCAATTGTGGACGTAAAAGACGTCGGAAGTTCACTTTTCGGAGAAGATGTATAAGTATGGTGAAGCAGCAACGAACCCGACTGTACATACTCAGGCGATGCGTTTCCATGCTTATGTGTTGGAACAATCATTCCGTTTCCGATTGATCATCAAAAAGATTGAAATCGATGACGCTTTTAGAAGATGTTGATTTGATTAGAAGATATATCGATGATTCAACGATGTTTTTCGTGAAAGCGATTTAACCTAAGAAAGGAACTTCGAGGAACGGCTGAGGGAGATCGGATAGAATTTTGCAATTTTATAGTAATTGAAATGAAATTGTTGATATGTAAATTTTGTAAATATGTTAAAGTGTATATATGAATCACGAGTAATGCATAATCAATTTCGATTAGCTACAAACTGCTCACTTAATCATCATATCGTATCGATGATAAATTTAAGTTAGAGATAAACACTTGCTCTATGTTAAAAATCTGATAAGGTGGGATGATGATTATGAATATAGTCAATCATTTTCAAAAAAAATAAAATAAAATAAAATAAAATATATTGGCTGTTTACTACATTAGTTAAGGAAGTTAATAGTGACAATAAGACAGGGTAACAGACTACGTTTAGAATGTTGACATATAAATTTTGGAAAAATACAATTATTTTATATTGTACTCATTGAGACCAAATTATGTTATATCCATTTTTAATCTTATGACGATTAAAAATAGATGGTTGAAACAAACAAAAACTCTCTTACAAATAGGTGCAACATTAACGAACAACGCACCCTATCTGCTATATCTTTACTTTTTGGCTCAACCCCTAGACCCTCGCAAGGGGTGTAGCCCCCTTACCCACTTTTAGTGGTAGTCACTTTTAGTGGTAGTCGAAGTTAGTTTGAAAGAGCGTAAACTTCACGATTACCGATTCGTTCTTCAACTTAGCTTGAAATATGCTTTATTTTATCAAGTAAATCCACATTACAATATATGAGTATTCACCAACACATTCCCTAATAGAACAAATGCAACGATAACCAAACTCGTAGATTGAATTTCAGCTTAATTATTACATTATGTATTCTAAATCTATAATCAATTATCTCCTAACGATTGAACTTTTCAAACCCATTTAAATATATCAATAGATTAATTGACAAATAGTCCGTATTTATTAATTTAAGTACGAAGAGAATAATTGACATATATTAAACTTTTCTCACCTAATGAATATTTCAACGTCTTACTCAAAGTTTTTATGTTCTAGGCCGGGGTTTTCCTATTAGCACAAGCTAGGTAGTTGCATTTTTCCGTTAACAACTTTAGACATATAAATAATAAATAAATATTATAGTACTATACTTGTACAAAAACTTCTTTGCTAGCTACCACCGAGAAGCTTGAAAACGTATTTGTCCTAATAATTTTGTTTCTTTAATAAAATAGAATTTAATCTAATTAATTAATAATACTATATTGATTGGCCACTCCAACGTGTAATGCATTATTTTTCTCTTCAATTTTTCAAAACAATGACCTACTAACCAGTGGCGGATCCAGAAAATTTTTTTAGGGGGGGCATTTGGCAAGTACTACATGTATATCAATAATAAAAGGTTGATAACTGGTTAAAACGGGTCGGGAAAAAAACAGTTAGGTAAAAAAAATATATATATATTAATCGTCACTTGTAAGAGCAAATATTAAAAATACTAGCAAGTAAATTTAACTTAAAGTTTTTTGAGTTCAAGATATTCAAGTTTGATGCTATACTTCATGTTTTGGTTATTCAGGTAAAATGTGTTTAGTATTTAAAATTTGTCACTTTAATTGAAGATTTGGAATTCATACATAGCATTTCGTTAAACACTATAAAGAAATAAACATACAACTAATTAAACGTAGATGCATTTATAACAATTTATACTTAATCAATTACAAAAATAAAAGAATTTAGTTAATATAATTCCTACAAGTTAAGTTTATAATTAACCTTAAAATACTATTTCATGGAGTAATATAGTCAAAGATGTAGAAGATTTATAACACTTTATCTACTAATAAAGCGTGATTATTTTCAAATCTATTTTGCTCGTAGGTTAGGCTTGAGTTTAAATCAAATGAACACTTGAAAAGGTCTAAGAATTAAAAAGGAAGCAACGTTTGACTTATATTACGCAAATTAATACAGCTTTTGGGCTCAAACTTTTGACATGAAGGGGGCCATTCAATTTTCTTTGTAGGGGCTTAGTCTTTGGGCTTAATAATATATTACATGTTGGGCCAAACTGAGTGGGGGCCCGTGACCCCCCTAGTTGTTCATTAGATCCGCCCCTGCTACTAACTCTACCTTAAACGACGATGGCTGGATAGCGATTTATTTTATTTTTTTATTTTTATTATAATTTATTCCTAGTTTTCTACTAAAAAAAGATGAGGTATATTTTATATCGGAATTAGGATCTAATGTTAAAGAGGTTTTAGGTAACAAGATAAGAAGAAAATGGAATTAACTATGATTCACCTAACTCTTAACTACGATATGATGCTGAGTAACAACCAACCACCGCCCCACCTGCCGGTGCCGAATTCCGGCTGTCACTGTCGCTGTGTAGCGGCCGGGAAATATATTATTATGATGCATCTGATTTTTTAACCAGGATGCACATATGATGTAGTCTGACTTTTAACTATGATGCATTTGTCTTTTAACTATGATGCACCTCATCGTTGACTTCATATCTTTCTAACTAACTTATGTTTTCTCCGGAACCACACCCGGTATCAAATAAATTGTCATCTAGAATTATGTAACATAAGTGTGAGGCGATGTTTGTAAGTTTGTTTCATCATTTGGTTCCTTTATTAAGTCACTTAATTATTCAGATGATTTTGTTTTTTCTCATGGTGACCATACCGGATATTTTTGATGAGGGCAATATATAACAAAATAAAAACAAGGGAGTGCAAAGCTGTGTGTGGGAAGGAGTGTTATGGGTAGCAGCCTACTGTTTGTGGAGAAACGGGAACAACAAATTGCTTAAATCCAAATATATGTGTGCTTCTATGCATGTAATTGAAGTGCGGGTTAGGTGCTTTGAATGGATTTCTAATAGCTAGGACGATTAATGGGATGATTCAGTCACATAAGTGGCCTATGGATCCAGTGCAATGTTGCAATACAATGAGAATATCAAAAGAGGTACGGATGGTGGGATCAGGATGGGGTGGAATGCAAGAGTTAGTTGTAGGCTTTAGTTTTCAGATGAAAGTATATGGCATCTTTGAATTTTGTTTGCCTATTGTTTCTATATGGGTAGGCATGTGAGTTGGTAGAATATAAAATGTGAGTGATATAGTCCACACACAAATTAGTCGAGTGATCATCAATGATTGTGATGTATGTACGTAAGTGATCATGGAACATAGCTTGAGATTATAAATAAAGTTTTATGCCTTTTTCTAAAACAAATGTATATATTACGCAAATGACGTGTAACTCGGTTAGTAGTGGGTGAGACATCTTTGTCACAAATAGCACAATGTTATGGGTTCGAGCTCTGGCGCTCCATAGCTGAAACAGCTGAGTGAGTCAGGTATCCCCATATTGTGGATAGATAGTTGATTCTGGATAAGTTTGAATTGACGATTATCAACCTTTTGCCACACAAAATTTATATATTATATATGTATGGATAGTGATTTGTTAGTTTAAAGTTTGAACTATCCAAAGTCAATAGCTAGATATCTATCCATGAATAAACCTAAGAAAAATAAAAGTAAATTACATCAATACATAAACAACTAATCTAACATCTGGTATTTCAGTAAACTACAAAACTAAAGGCAACATTAAAATTGTAACGACTGACCATGATATATCAAAGATGTTAATAAAATAGTAATCTTGATTGGGACCATAACTTTGTCAACATTAAAAGGTTAACCGGTTGTATGCATATATATCGCCCCTCTTTTTCTTGCCTTCCGGAAATCATGGATACAGATACTTATATGCTTGGATCGCTACCGGATTCTCGTCAAAAAGTTAGCCGAAAGAAAACTTTGTGGAATAAGTTTTTGGTGATGGTGAAACAATGCAAGACTAAGCTGTACATATTTAAAAAATGTGTGTCTATGCTGATATGTTGGGGATACCATGCTATATCAGATTAATAAGTCTTAATTGTCTAATAAACATAAACTTTGTGGCGGTTAAGATGATGCAAATATGATTGTTGTTATAGTAATTCATGAGAATTGTTCGACGACAACGTTTTCTTTATGTTTCATCGATTCAATTCATGTAAAATGTATTAGATAGTTGTATAACCGTTTCATTTCGTTGAATCTTATCGATCAAAAGAATATCTTTGTAGTTATAATTACATAAAACTTCATTAGTATTTGCTAAAGTTAGAAAATATGGCGATATGCGTTAAGTTAACAATCAAAACGTTTAGATATATTATATATGCTTCTGATATGATATGTCAAATAATGAAACTTAGGCCCATATCGGATAATTCTTATGAAATTTTGTGACCCAACAATGAACAACCCATATTTTTTCACTAAAAATATACTGCGTAATTGAACCTGCTCGCACGTTATCAACTAACATTTCAATTAGCACAAACCCATTTTTGCGTTCAAGAAGTACAAGTATTCATTAATTTAGTTTATTCATTAATCAATAATTTTTTTTATAAAAGTCATTTTAATTCAACAATCTTCCTTACGATCACCATATATGTGTCATTTAGCTCGAACTTTTAAAAAATATAAACTTAAATATCGGTTAGCTAAAATATTATTGCTTGAAATAAATACGTACCTAAGATCAAAACATAGCACGACTATGAATTATTGAATTTAATCCTCAAATTTATGTCAATTTTAATGTTAAAAATAATAATAATAATAAATAAATTAAAAATATTGAAAGCATCTGAAGCCGTTGCCTTCACTATTTGGTCCCACATTCCAAATTTCAAATTATAATCCGGATCCGGATCTCTCTCCATCACTCCGCCCAAATTAAAATCCCCAATTTTCAAATTTCAGATCTTCGTAACGGCTTCTTCCACCCCACACTAAAAACCCTAACCTCATCCTCAAAAATTCACACCCAAATTACTCTCCTCAAACCCTATTCCATTAAATTTCGTTTCCAATGGCGTCTCTAACACCTGGAATCCTGTTAAAGCTTCTCCAAACGATGAACACCAACACTCGTGTTACCGGCGACCACCGCTCGCCGCTTCTTCAGGTCATTGGAATTGTTCCTGCTCTTGCAGCTGGCTCAGATGATCTATGGCCGAACCATGGGTTCTATGTTTCGCTTTCTGATTCGGTTAACTCGACTTATGTTTCGTTATCTGAAAGGGATACGGATCTCATACTGACGAATCGGTTACAGCTGGGGCAGTTTGCTTATGTTGATAGATTTGAATTTGATAATCCTGTGCCTCGTGCGTCTGGATTGCGTCCGATTGCTGGACGTCACCCGTTTGTTGGAAGTCCTGAGCAGCTTATTGCGAGGATTTCAAGTACGAAAAGAGATTTTGTGATTCAGACTGTTTCGGATTCGGATGCTTCTGGTGATCCTATTGCTGCTTACCTGTCAAGTAAAAAAGTTGATGGAGCTGTAAATGAACACAAGGAAGCCAAAAATGAGGTTAGGGTTTTTTGCTATTTAACGAATTTGATACTGTATATTTGTGCTAATTCGGGAATCCTTATTAAACATCCTTTATAGCTGTCTGTTCATTATTAGTCCTTCTAAGGACTAGCTAATTATGTATTAGGATTGATCGAAGTTGATGATTAAGGTTGTTAATTTTTGTTGAATAGGGTAGGAACAGACAAATACTTGCACCTAGAGAGAATGTGAATAATTTTGATGAATCCACAAAGGCTTGTGAAAAGCCTCCTCAGAGGTTTTCAAGCCCGGGTATGAAGCCACAGAGGTCAATATCAGCAGGGAAAAAGAACATTGTTGAACGAGACCCTTCACCGGCTGGGAAAGTAAAAAGATCATCTTCTCCGGTGCCTTCAAAATGTGTGGTTCCTAGCTTGGTTGTGGCTAAAGAGGAGAACCGAAAGACTGCAAGAGAGGCAGCTATCATCGTGCCATCAAGGTACAGACAGCCTTCACCTAATGGGCGGAAACAAGCATCTCCATGTGCAAGGAGAATGTCAATGTCACCCGGAAGGCGGTTGTCAGGTGGAATTAAGGTTTCTCCAGCAACAGATACTGGTAACAAGAAAAAAATGGCAACTTTAGCTGCTGAGATTTCAAAAGTTTCAGAGGCACTTGTTGGGTCTTCTACGAAGTCAGTTGGATCGTCCACAAAGTCAGTTGGGTCTTCTTCAAAGACAAGTAGGAAGAACTGGGATGAATCGCCTGGAGCTACAGAACCAAAAGAGAAGAGTTTTACAAAAAATAAGCCCGATTTGCAAGCCATTTTGAAAACTCAGGTACAATTCGAAAACTAATGTATTCAAACAAGTTTTAAGGAATGTGTTCATTAATGTCATTTAATTGTGGCATGTGTTCTACAGGCTGCGCTTTCTAGACGTTTAAGTGACGTGCACTGTGACACTCCTCCCATCATTGAGAAAGTAAAACCTAGCTCGTGTGACACTCCTCCCATGCCTGATATACCGACTACTACAGCACTTGGAATGACCCTTCATGAAAAGAAATGGACTGATGGTAGTGTGTCTCTAGACGCGGTGTCTTTGGACCTTGCAAGGCTTGGACAGGTTTAAAAGCATAGCACTACAAGTCCTATAATAGATGTTTAATTCACTAATTACTACGTAGTAATGTTTTGGAGTTTGGAAATCTAATAATCAAGTTTTTACTGATTTGCAGAATGCTTTGCAAAGGAGAAATATGGCTGCAGTAGCCGCAGCTGAAGCTTTGCAAGAGTCTCTTGCTTCTGAAGCTATACTGAGGAGTTTGAGGTACACAACTACTAGACAATAGAAATGCTACTATTATATTCATTCAATGGATAACTGTTAATTTCTTATAAATCTCCAAGTAAAATATTATAATTAACTTTTGAATTTTGCATGTCTTGGGTTGGGCTGGGTTGACAAGATAATGTGTTATAATTACCAAAATTACTAATTTGATTTAAAAGGTTTTATGCATTACAAAAATACAATTTGGGCGAATTTTCACAGGTTTCCTTTTAATCATATACGGAATATTATTCACAATTCTTTCAATTGTTGCAAGCCAAGTAGCTACAATTGATAAGTTGATTTTGTATGTTCCCATCTGCAGCATGTTTTCAAATCTGTGCTCAATGTCAAAGGCTGGAAATCCTTTACCAACAATTGATCGTTTTATGTCCGTGTATACTGATGCTGTAAAAGCAACTGCAACAGCCTCATCATTTGTTAGCAATCACAGCCGCGCCACAATTAATAATGATGCACCACCAACCGAACAGTCAAAATCCCTAGCCCTTTGGGTTGAAGCTGCACTAGCCACTGACCTCGAAGTCGTTTCTCTCCTATCTAAACAAGGAATCGAGTCCCCATCCCAACCCCAGAAGACAACTCATTCACAGAAACAATCTTTACCGGAAACTGTCAAAAGCCATTTGATGATTCCATCTTCTAATTTGTCATTTAGTGGTCCATGGATGAAAGGCCATGGGATGAAGGAGACTGTTGAGTTAGGAATTAGTTTGCAAAAGGAGATGCAAACATGGTTCTTGAAGTTTGTTGAGGAGTCTCTAGATGCTGGTTTTCATGTGTTTGGGAAGAATAGTGCTAATAGTTCCGAAGTGGGTCCCATTAAGGTGATCTTGTCACAGCTTAAGCGGGTTAACGATTGGCTGGATCGTATGATCTCCAAGCAGGATGAGGCGTTGACTGGAGCAGTTGACCGATTAAAAGGAAAGATTTACCGGTTTGTCATTCAACATGTTGGTACCACATATGACAACTCGTCTTGATGCTGGATGGGAACACAAGATTCTGTCTTTTTCCCTAAAAATTATGATGCTTTCAAAATTTGCTTGTTCAGTGTTATGTATGCACATGAATTATGTAATTTCCAAATTCCAAACATGGATTATGTATGCACATGAAGGCAAGTTTTTTTGCCATATTGAATGAAATCAGGATCAGAATAATCTTATCAGGATCATTGGTTTAGAAATGGAATTAAGTATGTTTCTGTTGTCAAATTAGTTAGAAAATATGATATGGAAATATTGCTACATTTTGTTTACCATGCTAGTTAATGACTTTTACTTGATCCATGATTTAATGAGTTTTGCGTTTTGACTACATTCATAATCAGTCATATGACTCATATCATATACAGTACCTTTTAGAAGTCGATAAAACATCAAAGAATCCCTGCATTACCTCTACAAAATCTACTTGATATCGAAATTTGATACGAGTGATTTATTGGCACCTGTTGATGTTGACGCTACAGTAGTTCAAACGTGAGACCGTGAATATGGATATGTGGTCTCTTGAAAACATATGGGTGGTTCGGGTTTTTTCGAGCTAAAATTAGAATTTAAACCATTCAAGGTACGTTTATTTGTATGAAATTTCCCTTTGATTTTCCATCTCTATACATTTAGAAAATGAGATATGCTTCCATCTCTGCTTATTGAACGTATTTTGCGAAGTTTGGTTTCACTGGCTTATTTATTGGGCTTGGTCCACAACAAACACAAACTAAATGTAGGTAGAGAATAATACCCAACATACAACAAACTGCAAATGATCACCAGCTCAGCTGGTTGTGATGCACGGGGTTTTACCCATATGTCTTGGGTTCGAGTCCTGTGGTGGTTTTTCCTAGGTGAGGCAATATATGGGCTGGTAGTGGTGGCACGATGATACTCCATTACTGACCCGCAGGTGTTATTTGTCGTTTCCAAAAAAAAACATACAACAAACTAATGAAGCCCAACCAAGTAGCAAGCCCGATTATATTATACACGTCAAAAATCAAATTTAAAAGACAAAATTACACTGTTCATCCCTGTGGTTGGTCCAAAATTACACTGGTCGTCCCTGCAAGTTTTTTTCGCATTGGTCGTCCCTGTCATTGCACGTTGTTTCACTGGTAGTCCTTATCGCTAACGAGCGTTAGTCAACTCCTTTAAAACCTATCATGTGCACAACATGTGAGAGTATTTTAGTAATTTTACGTAGCGTTTTCATTTTAAACATATCTTCAAAAATCAAAAGGATAACTACTCGGTTTCACTTTTCTCATTCCATCTCCTCCGTTCCTCTCTCTCCCCCCGTCTCTCCCCCAACCTCCGCCGCCAACACCCTTCTCTCACACCACACCTTCCTCTCTTCCCTTTCCCTCTGTCTCTCCCCCAATCCAGGCGATAACATCGGAGGTAGGCACCCAAACGGCAGTGGAGACGACGGCGGCGGAAAGTCCGGCACCAGTGGAGGCGCCTGAGTAAATCCGGTAACATTCGTCTGAAAGCACCGCATGTAAGCAGAGATCGGCGATGCCGCCGTGGCGTGTACCGCCGCTAACGGCGGCAACAGCGATAGAGGTTGTTGGTGCGGCCGTTGACCAACGAAGAAGTTTTCGAGAGCAGGTCTAAAGTAAGGGTTTGCGTCGCCGGCGACAGGGGTGGGGGCGGTTACCGATGTGTTCAAGCGGCGGCGGTCAGATTCGTTGTACCCTAGAGCTTTGTGGTTTTACTGGTTGAACCGGGTTTGTGGTTTTACCAGTTTCCGAGAGCTTTGTGGTTTTACCGTCGGCGATTGTAATGGTGGTGGTGGTATTGTGGTGGTTTTCAGTTGTAACGAACCATTACATCTAAACCGTTATGCTGTTTGTTTTTGGTTGTATTTAATTTGAGTGAGATGGCGGTGGATGGCAGCAAAATTGAGGTCACAGAGGTGGTGGTTGTGGATGGCGGAATTGAGGTCACAGAAGTGGTGGTGATGGATGGTCGAAGTGAGGTCAAAGAGGTGGTAGTGATGGATGACGGAGCTGTGTGTGATGATGAAGGGAAAAGAAACAAAGATGATGGAGGAGAAGGAGATAAAAGGGTGCGAGAAATTACCGATATACCCTCACATGTTGTGCACGTGATGAGTTTTAACGGTCCAGGCTAACGCCCGTTAGGGAGAGAGACTGCCAGTGAAACAACGTGCAATGACAGGGACGACCAATGCGAAAAAAAACTTGTAGGGACGACCAGTGTAATTTTGGACAAACCACAGGGATGAACAGTGTAATTTTGTCAATTTAAAAGCACACGTATAAAACCTCTACCTAACTAAATTTTATTTGAAAAATAAAATAATTGATATGTCTACTTAAATATATTTATTTATCTATTAACTATTCGGTGATTGGAATTGTTTATCCCCTTTGACAAACGTGTGAGGTTATGTTAACCTTTTGATATAATAAAGACGGGAAATTAAACGATTTGCCCTAAAATTCGAACAAATATAACGATCTGTTCTTTAAAAAAAATTGACATTTTGACCCACTCGGACGCAAATCGCAATTGAATTGCGTCCCACCGTTTGTGTTTTACGTCCCGTGCATGTGACCGAAAACGATGAGTTGTGATCGAGAACGATGACCAAACGCAAATCGTAAACACCACGAATGTTCGACTCATATAGAAATTTTCTTAAATATTTTTCAGTGTACTTCTCAATCTTAAGTAGCTAGCTTACTAAATAAACTTGACCAAAGGGCCTTTGGTCTAGCGGTACGTGTGACACCCGGCAATTTAGGTTAACTTTTAAACTTATCCGAAACCCTAATTACGTGTGTTTAGTTTAGAATTAGACTAAATACTTGTAATTGCTTGTAACTACTTGTATATTTTGTGAATATACGCTTACGTAATTAGTTGTAATTACGCTTACGCAATTTGATGAAATTGCGCAAAACAACCGGACGGAGTCCGCCTAATTATACGACGTTGGTGAAAACATTTCTATAAATAACTTGAATCTATTTTTAGAAGTTATTTATCATATATTGTTAATTTGTTAAATTAATATACGAAAAACTTAGGCGTTTTGACTAAAACGTCTCAAACACAACAGAAACGCGCGGAACGCGCCCGACAATCGAACGAAAACCAAAATATATTTTAAGAATTTAAAATATATCATTTAGAGTAAAACTTTCATTTAAAATATCTCATTTGATGTTAATAATGAAAAACGTCTAATAAAAACGTTACGCGATTAAACCTCCGTAAAACGTGCACGCAAACCGAGACCGACAAATTAACGGAACATTTTTATAAATGTTTTTAAGTATTTTAATAAATAGTTCAATCAAAAATATCGAAATTTAAGTCGTCACTTAAATACGCGTATAAAACATTTAACGTACAAATAAACGTCTAAACAACCGAGCAAACGAACGGGAAACATAACAAATTAAATGGTTAATAAGAAAATGACTAAAATACCCCTTGTGGGCCCCCTTGGTCGTTCTCCCCCTCCCCACATGTGCCACCACCCATTTTGCCCATTCACCATACATGCAAAAAAAATGATAATGATGATATTCCCTTGATTATTACACAACCCACATGCAATCAACTCCCATTTGCACTCCAACTCTTTCCCTCTCTTCTCTCAATTCTCTCTTACTTCTCTCACTAAAACTCAGAGATTTTAATCACCTTAAACCACCACTAAAACACCACCATTCATCAAGAAAAATCAAGAGCTTGAAGAAGAAAAAGGAGCTAAACTCAAAGTAGTCATCATCATCTTCATCACTTCCATCCTCTTCATCATCATTCTTTGTGAGAATCATCAAACCTTTTACTTAAATATACTTTCATACTACTGATTTATATGTTATTATGTTCATCTAACACTAATATGTCCAAAATTGTGGTTGAAAATCGTTTTTATATATCATATGTTAACATGCACAAATCTGCCCAGAAAAGTCAGACTCAAAGAAAAATCCGTATAAAATAGAATACTGAGAGTTAGAAGATGAATTTTTTTTTTTTGAAATTTGCGTATTGAAAAGATATACAACTTTCATGTTTTACGTTTCTACCAGATACTTACGTGTTTTTCCCAAGAAATCGATTTGTAGGACTGACCTGTGTAAAATCAGAATCTGAGATATGAACTTTTGTGGATTTTATTTGTATACTTAGATGACCCTTGTAATGGCAAGAAAAATTATGTTAGACACTAGAAACATAGAGGATTCATGAGTAATTTTTGTGAGAACTGATTTTGACTAGAAAGTGTGTAAAATAAATGTTGAACCAAACCGACAAAAGTCGAAAATATGAAATCTTGAATTTTTAGGTTGCATGTTAGAAACCGACACTTTGGATGAACTCCGACACGAACCGACAAATTATTTGGACTCTTTAAACTGATATATGGGTTGGGTAAAAGTTTCGGGTCAAACCGAGTAGGTTTGACCAAGTCAACAAAAACGGCTCGGTTTCTAAAAAACGACAAAACTTACTATTTTTGAAAAGTGGTAACAAAAATGGTTTTGGGTGACTTAGTTAGTAACTTGGACCAAAAACTAAACTTAGAAAGTTTCCCGAATTAGAAACCGACACTTAGAACACTTGAACCAAATATTCTAAGTCTCAAGTAGAGACACTAACCTAGTGATGCCACAATTACTAATGTTGCTACATTTTGTTAGTGATGCTACAATTTCTGAATATATCCTAAGTCTCAAGTAGAGACACTAACCTAGTGATGCCACATTTACTAGTGTTGCTACATTTTACTAGTGATGCTACAATTTCTGAAAATATCCTAAGTCTCAAGTAGAGACACTAACCTAGTGATGCCACATTTACTAGTGTTGCTACATTTTGCTAGTGATGCTACAATTTGACTAGTTTGACCAACCTTGACCAGTTTGACCAGGTTTGACCAGGTTTGACCAACTTTGACCAGGTTTGACCAGTTTGACCAGGTTTGACCAGTTTGACCAGGTTTGACCAGGTTGGCCAGGTTTGACCAGTTTGACCAGGCTTGACCAGTTTGACCAGGTTTGACCAGATTGACCAGGTTTGACCAACTTTGACCTACGGTTTAAGGCTTATACAAACTAAAATAATCTAAATTACAACACATGAAACATATACTTGGATAGTATACAATGAAACAACACATAATAATAATGGTTTAAGATTATTATTACAAACTTTCACCAACGGGTCGTACATGTTTTTAATAAACGAACTTGAACAACTTATTTGGACATACTAGTTGATGAACTAGCCTTAGGTGGACATTAACCCTCCACCTGCACGATTGGCTTAAGTGGACATTAACCCCCACTTATACAATCGCTATAGATGGTCTTATAAGACATCTACTTACACAACCTTATACGTTTAGGGCGTTAGAAGGTTGCACACCGGCTTGCTTGCTTATTTGATATTTGCTTGCTACTTGCTAATCTGAGGTGAGTTTCATAGCCCCCTTTTTAATTGTTTGAACTGTTTTGGGGTGAGAATACATGCACTGTTTTATGAACTGTTATGTGAACTGTTTTATGAACTGTTTTTAGGAAAACACTTATACGTATTTCATGAGTTACTTTCTATTCCACTAAGGCCAATACAACCATTTAAATCTGCTGATTTACGCTTGCGATATTGCGGTAAAGCAATACAAAACGATATTGCGGTAAAGCAATACAAAACGATATTGCGGTAAAGCAATACAAAACGATATTGCGGTAAAGCAATACAAAACGATATTGTGGTAAAGCAATACAAACATTTCGATATTGTGGTAAAGCAATACAAACTATTAAATCTTGTGATTTACAAATACGATATTGGCAATAGTATACATTATTATCTTTGCATACGTGCAACACACTTACTTATCGTGGTTTAGCGATACAATTTTGGTAAACTTGTGTTTCATACCAATACTTTGGACAACTGTTTAACAAACCTATGAACTCACCAACTTTATGTTGATCTTTTAGCATGTATTTCTCAGGTTCACATACGCTGTAGGACTTACCACAGGAAACAAGGCAGTAGGATGCTTTTGGAAAGCATTAGCTCGAGTCGCATGTTTTCACAAACAACAAGAGATTAGATTGCATTACGATATTTTGTATCAACATTTATGTATTAGAAATCTCTAACGGTTTATGCGAACTCCGGATATTTTGCAAACATTTGAATTATGGTAATGTAATATTTTTAAACGTCTCATATAGAGGTCGTTTGCTTTAATCTTTGTGTTGTGATATTTGATTTGGTCGACGCCCCCGTGACACCTCATGTTTCCGCTGCCACGTGTTATGGGGGTGCGACAGATTGGTATCAGAGCCTAAGGTTATAGCGAACTAGGATTGCATTAGTGACCTAGACTATAACCATTAGGTTAGTATTCCTTGTTTAGTATGACTGGTTCAGCGATTGCATCATTTGAATTTAATTTAACATAGCCTGATCAACTATGTACAATTAAAGGAGATTCGATGCAATACCTGAAATGGTTGTAGTGAACGAGAATACAGTAGCAGACATAAACCGAGGATCAAACGGGACCAACCTTTATACGTGCTTATGTGCTAGGCTTTTATGTGTGTGTATATATATATATATATATATGTACAACCTTACGTACACTAAACTTATTTGCCACCCTTCACGGCAACCACTCCCACAGCTACGTTACCCAACTCTGAAAACGAGGCTCTAGCCTTACTCGCTACTGTGGAGATTTCCGTGGTACCCGCTCGCCCAACCGAATCGGGCAACGACATAACCGAATAGGACTCACTTGAGGAGAATCCACCTAAGGATTCGCCACTCAAAATAAGTGACGCATACTTCACCCGCTTCTTTCCGCTCACAACCAAATCACTCGGGAACACGTATAGAACTTCAACCGTACGATACTTTGTCACTTAGACGGACTATACCTACTTCCTCCACTTCATTTTTTCCACCTGCTCTCGACCTAGACATATGAATCGCGTGTGTTTTACACCACTAGAAGGACTGACTGATAGACCTCCTCGGACTAGACCTTATCCTATTCATACTATTTCTACTTGATCATGTTTGGTCACTATTTCGACACGTTCGTTAAACGATTTACTCATAACTGGATTCGCGACTTTGACTGCTCCGAACACCTTTATCAAACATTCGTTCATTTCGAAACAATAACATAGTCATGATTGACTACTCTAAGAACACTACTCGGTCATTGTCATGACTACTTTTTAAAACTACGATTTGGCTATTTACAACTCTTGAGACGCGGAGAATCTTCCGACATGAATACCCCTCCATACGCATAGGAACCCGCTCATCATACCGTTCTGGTACTAGCTGCTAGGCTACGCCGCCACGAAAATAGAGTAGACGATATGGATTTTTCACAGACGTAAACTTCCAACCGATTTTTGACAAAACAGAATTTTCAACACCTTTCAAAAACCAGAGCTTCCAACGAATTTTTGTTAAACAGAGTCTTTCAACGTGCTGACAAGAGTTTCCAACGTATTTTGATTGACATTAAGTTTTCAACAGATATTATGATGACATTTTTTTAACAAATAAAAACCGTACCTATAAACAAACACTTGATTTTCACTTAATTTTTCTCAAAGATCTATGTTTTCTAACGAACGATAACGACTATTACTTTGAAACACCTGCGGTCTTCTAACGATTTACATATTGGAAATACGTTTACAACAATTTATATTGGATGTGATCCAACTAATTACTCATAACTCGCGAATTGTTTACAAACTGGTTTATTAACAGTTTTAACAAACTATTTATTGGAATCCAATTACTACTTTCATTTTTCTTTTATCAAGATTTGATCACTACTTTGTCTCTGTTTTATGAACTACTTTATCTCTGTTTTGTGAGCTACTCTGAAGCTGTTTTAAGAACTGTTGGCGAACTATTTAATGCTCGTTTTCTATGATTTACTATGAACCATTTGAACTCCGTTTTAGGAACTATTTGAATTCTGATTTATGAACTATTTGAACTTTGATTTACCAACTACTTGAACTCTGTTTTATGAACGATTTTCTACTATACTATGAACTATTTTTGTGAAATTACTTTTACGTATTGTATAATACGACTATGAAACAACTATGGGGGAACTACGATAGCAACTACGAGCCCCACTACGATAATAACTACGATTCCAACTACGATTACATCTGTGATTAAACTTTGGAAACGTTGACAACTTTGAAAACTTGAGACTTGTACTCCGATTTTAGAACTATGCTTTGAACTATGATCTCAACTATGACCTTTTCTATGATTTCAACTACGATTCCTACTACGAACCATATTGGAATGTTTTCCTACTACGAACCATATAGGAATGTTTTCCTACTACGAAACACATAGGGATGTTTTCCTACTACGAACCTTATAGTAAATGACCTTACTACGACTGACTATCTAGGAATATTTGTCCTACTAATAGTACACGGAGATAATTCTCCAAACTTATACAAATGGATGCGCTGCATCCCAACAACGAACTTTCCTTTCGTGGACTTAGTTAAACGTCAGAATAACTCACACTTTCGCTAGATACCACACAAACTATGACTACAAGCAAATTTCGGGACGAAATTCTCCTAACGGGGGGAGAATGTGACACCCGGTAATTTAGGTTAACTTTTAAACTTATCCGAAACCCTAATTACGTGTGTTTAGTTTAGAATTAGACTAAATACTTGTAATTGCTTGTAACTACTTGTATATTTTGTGAATATACGCTTACGTAATTAGTTGTAATTACGCTTACGCAATTTGATGAAATTGCGCAAAACAACCGGACGGAGTCCGCCTAATTATACGACGTTGGTGAAAACATTTCTATAAATAACTTGAATCTATTTTTAGAAGTTATTTATCATATATTGTTAATTTGTTAAATTAATATACGAAAAACTTAGGCGTTTTGACTAAAACGTCTCAAACGCAACAGAAACGCGCGGAACGCGCCCGACAATCGAACGAAAACCAAAATATATTTTAAGAATTTAAAATATATCATTTAGAGTAAAACTTTCATTTAAAATATCTCATTTGATGTTAATAATGAAAAACGTCTAATAAAAACGTTACGCGATTAAACCTCCGTAAAACGTGCACGCAAACCGAGACCGACAAATTAACGGAACATTTTTATAAATGTTTTTAAGTATTTTAATAAATACTTCAATCAAAAATATCGAAATTTAAGTCGTCACTTAAATACGCGTATAAAACATTTAACGTACAAATAAACGTCTAAACAACCGAGCAAACGAACGGGAAACATAACAAATTAAATGGTTAATAAGAAAATGACTAAAATACCCCTTGTGGGCCCCCTTGGTCGTTCTCCCCCTCCCCACATGTGCCACCACCCATTTTGCCCATTCACCATACATGCAAAAAAAATGATAATGATGATATTCCCTTGATTATTACACAACCCACATGCAATCCACTCCCATTTGCACTCCAACTCTTTCCCTCTCTTCTCTCAATTCTCTCTTACTTATCTCACTAAAACTCAGAGATTTTAATCACCTTAAACCACCACTAAAACACCACCATTCATCAAGAAAAATCAAGAGCTTGAAGAAGAAAAAGGAGCTAAACTCAAAGTAGTCATCATCATCTTCATCACTTCCATCCTCTTCATCATCATTCTTTGTGAGAATCATCAAACCTTTTACTTAAATATACTTTCATACTACTGATTTATATGTTATTATGTTCATCTAACACTAATATGTCCAAAATTGTGGTTGAAAATCGTTTTTATATATCATATGTTAACATGCACAAATCTGCCCAGAAAAGTCAGACTCAAAGAAAAATCCGTATAAAATAGAATACTGAGAGTTAGAAGATGAATTTTTTTTTTTGAAATTTGCGTATTGAAAAGATATACAACTTTCATGTTTTACGTTTCTACCAGATACTTACGTGTTTTTCCCAAGAAATCGATTTGTAGGACTGACCTGTGTAAAATCAGAATCTGAGATATGAACTTTTGTGGATTTTATTTGTATACTTAGATGACCCTTGTAATGGCTAGAAAAATTATGTTAGACACTAGAAACATAGAGGATTCATGAGTAATTTTTGTGAGAACTGATTTTGACCAGAAAGTGTGTAAAATAAATGTTGAACCAAACCGACAAAAGTCGAAAATATGAAATCTTGAATTTTTAGGTTGCATGTTAGAAACCGACACTTTGGATGAACTCCGACACGAACCGACAAATTATTTGGACTCTTTAAACTGATATATGGGTTGGGTAAAAGTTTCGGGTCAAACCGAGTAGGTTTGACCAAGTCAACAAAAACGGCTCGGTTTCTAAAAAACGACAAAACTTACTATTTTTGAAAAGTGGTAACAAAAATGGTTTTGGGTGACTTAGTTAGTAACTTGGACCAAAAACTAAACTTAGAAAGTTTCCCGAATTAGAAACCGACACTTAGAACACTTGAACCAAATATTCTAAGTCTCAAGTAGAGACACTAACCTAGTGATGCCACAATTACTAATGTTGCTACATTTTGTTAGTGATGCTACAATTTCTGAATATATCCTAAGTCTCAAGTAGAGACACTAACCTAGTGATGCCACATTTACTAGTGTTGCTACATTTTACTAGTGATGCTACAATTTCTGAAAATATCCTAAGTCTCAAGTAGAGACACTAACCTAGTGATGCCACATTTACTAGTGTTGCTACATTTTGCTAGTGATGCTACAATTTGACTAGTTTGACCAACCTTGACCAGTTTGACCAGGTTTGACCAACTTTGACCAGTTTGACCAGGTTTGACCAGTTTGACCAGGTTTGACCAGTTTGACCAGGTTGGCCAGGTTTGACCAGTTTGACAAGGTTTGACCAGGTTTGACCAGTTTGACCAGGCTTGACCAGTTTGACCAGGTTTGACCAACTTTGACCTACGGTTTAAGGCTTATACAAACTAAAATAATCTAATTACAACACATGAAACATATACTTGGATAATATACAATGAAACAACACATAATAATAATGGTTTAAGATTATTATTACAAACTTTCACCAACGGGTCGTATATGTTTTTAATAAACGAACTTGAACAACTTATTTGGACATACTAGTTGATGAACTAGCCTTAGGTGGACATTAACCCTCCACCTGCACGATTGGCTTAAGTGGACATTAACCACCACTTATACAATCGCTATAGATGGTCTTATAAGACATCTACTTACACAATCTTATACGTTTAGGGCGTTAGAAGGTTGCACACCGGCTTGCTTGCTTATTTGATATTTGCTTGCTACTTGCTAATCTGAGGTGAGTTTCATAGCCCCCTTTTTACTTGTTTGAACTGTTTTGGGGTGAGAATACATGCACTGTTTTATGAACTGTTATGTGAACTGTTTTATGAACTGTTTTTAGGAAAACACTTATACGTATTTCATGAGTTACTTTCTACTCCACTAAGGCCAATACAACCATTTAAATCTGCTGATTTACGCTTGCGATATTGCGGTAAAGCAATACAAAACGATATTGCGGTAAAGCAATACAAAACGATATTGCGGTAAAGCAATACAAAACGATATTGCGGTAAAGCAATACAAAACGATATTGCGGTAAAGCAATACAAAACGATATTGCGGTAAAGCAATACAAAACGATATTGTGGTAAAGCAATACAAACATTTCGATATTGTGGTAAAGCAATACAAACTATTAAATCTTGTGATTTACAAATACGATATTGGCAATAGTATACATTATTATCTTTGCATACGTGCAACACACTTACTTATCGTGGTTTAGCGATACAATTTTGGTAAACTTGTGTTTCATACCAATACTTTGGACAACTGTTTAACAAACCTATGAACTCACCAACTTTATGTTGACCTTTTAGCATGTATTTCTCAGGTTCACAGACGCTGTAGGACTTCCCACAGGAAACAAGGCAGTAGGATGCTTTTGGAAAGCATTAGCTCGAGTCGCATGTTTTCACAAACAACAAGAGATTAGATTGCATTACGATATTTTGTATCAACATTTATGTATTAGAAATCTCTAACGGTTTATGCGAACTCCGGATATTTTGCAAACATTTGAATTATGGTAATGTAATATTTTTAAACGTCTCATATAGAGGTCGTTTGCTTTAATCTTTGTGTTGTGATATTTGATTTGGTCGACGCCCCCGTGACACCTCATGTTTCCGCTGCCACGTGTTATGGGGGTGCGACAGTACGTGAGTTGTTCCTCGATCTAAGGGTTGTGGGTTAAAGCCTCGTGGGATGCACTGTGTAAATATTCGCGGTTGTGTATATAATGTGTGAGGTATTTGTAGGTTTGCCTTTTCAAAAAAAACTTGTAAAATAGACGGTCAAGATTCATCCACTACAATCGCTGTTCTAAAATAGACGCTCAAGATTCATCCACTACAATTGCTGTGAATATCCACACATAAAAAAATAATAAATAAAATAAAAAGACAATAGCGAAAGCGCAGTGCATACATACAAAAGCAGCTCACAAATCGATCTTCGCAGCTGATGCTCACCCCCCCAAACCCTAAATCCAATCCACTATTATCATCAACTTCATACCAAACACAAGCCCTAAATCCTCTCACAACATCAACTTCCTTCTTCAATAGTCGCAATCATTTCATGCTTTAACCGATTACTCAATAGTAATTTCTCGATTCAATTGTTATTAATTTCAGCTGTTTTTGTTATTCATTTCTTCGATTTATCGTTTTTCAGTCTCAATTCCCTAAAATTTGATTTAAAAAAAGTGAATACAGAAATCAAATTCACGTTTTTTGTGTGTATAATCAGAATTAGGATTTTATCATACAATAAATATAAATATAAAGTATAAAATAAGCTTTTTTCCCCTTTCTAAATCTTGATAATTTCAATTTGAGGAGTGATTGAGTAATTGATTGAAAATGGTTGGAGGTGGAAGTAGAAAGGATGGACCAATAGCAATCAGCAGCACTAATGTGTTTGCTGCACTTAGTAGCAAAAAGAAGAAGAAATCAGATGCTTCTTCTTCTTCTAAAAAGGGTGCTAAGAACAATGAGGAGGGAAATGAGCAGGTTTTTTGGGCTCCTGCGCCTTTGACGACCAAGTCCTGGGCGGATGTGGACGATGATGATGACGATGATTATTTTGCGACTACCGCACCACCGTCTGTTTGGGGTGGTGGACAGGAGGGAGATAATGTGAAAGGAAATGAGACTCCAGTTGAGGTGATAATAGCATCATGCACTTTATTTGTAATTTGTTTCCTTATTGTAACTGCGGGTTTGATATCGTATGTGTTTTTGATGCTAGTGTGATAAGGGTGCGAGAGAATGGAATGATCTAATAGCAATGCCAATGTATAAGCTCAATATAAGTGCTTTTTAGATTATTATTATGTAGATTCATGAGGTAGTTTATAGTTTTAATTTCATGTTCTTTTGGTACGATTGGTTTTCTGGGGAACTAGTTTATTTATTTTGTTTTATGCATTCACGCTTAAGAGAACGCAAGAATTACGTAAGTTGAAAAAAGCCGGTTGATGAATGGCTGAATGCTAGTAAACGAAACTTGCTTGGAAGATGTAATACTATTTAATATTCTCTTATTAACGTGGTGTACGTAAGCAAGCACACATATGTTATTAGTACTTGTGAATCCGTTACCTTAATGCTATGTTTCGTACTTTATCTGCATTTTATGGTGCACATCTGCACATCTTTACAGAAATGCATATCACAACTATGGTTAATTTGTAGATATGTAAGAATAGGTTTACCTATATGAATGAGACTATCATACGGAGTAGCTTGCATTCACTATTTTTGTCATCTCCTTTTAATTGACAAGATAACCTGACATCTATTTGAACCAGATAATACAAAAGATCATATCGATTTGTCTTAGTTTTCATAACCGTTACATTATGCACTATGTGTATATGATCCTTTATCACCGTCGTTGTGACTCATGATTCAAAGGGGTGATTGGTAGTTTAAATTTTTTTATTCTGCAGGAAAGCGAAGTTGAAAGTGAAGATGAAAGCCTTGATGAAACTGATGATGAAGAAAATGATCACAAATCTGAAGTTACATACGAGAAGGAGCCAGTTATCCAAAAGACCGCAGAAGTTTTGCCTCCCAAGGACACTGATAGGCAGCTTTCAAAGAAAGAACTGAAGAAGAAGGAGCTTGCAGAGCTTGAAGCAGTGCTTGCTGAGTTAGGGTTGAATGAGACCAGTGCCAAAGAGAACTCTGGTACGCTAATGAAATTTTTCATCATTCGCAATCCAAGAATAACACGTGTTTTTGTTATTATGCCTTGTTTGTCTGTTCTTATATCTATATATATGTCATATGCTAGATTTTCACAGGTCTGTCCGTTAAACAAGTAGCTTAAGCTTGACCCTAATCTATATTGAAACATGGGTTAATGACACGTAATGGGAGCCGATACGTGTGATGCTTAAGTTCATTTACTATTTAGGCTTGAAATGAAACACAACTCAAATATATTCCCCATTTACTTTGACTTGTCAAGCGTAGAACACTTGAATAGTCAACTAAGAACCGCCCTGAGATACGTTATTCAACTTGGATTTAGTATACTCAATTTGGTTATGAATATTGAGGGTACAGTTTTAGTGTTAAGGCTAACAAAAATTTGTGACTGTTTCAAAGTTCTACTCTTTCTAATTCAACGTAAAATGAGAACTTCGAATTTATGTGTTTATTAATGAGTAATAACTTAATTATATTACCAAATGTTTAGAGGGGGTGTTTAGCATGAGGACATTAATGTAACGATAGTTTGTTTCCTTAAAGCGAAAGTAAACATACGTGTTTAAAACCTTCTTTATAAATAATATTCCTTATTCTTCTAGAATTTTGAATTCGTAAGAGAACATAGACAAAGCATACCTTACTGAGATATGCATTATTGCAAATTTGTTACTTAAACTAGAGTTGGAGCTCTTAATGATATTCACGATACAACAGACTCCAGTAGGAATTTGGGATACACAGCTGTTCGGATTCTCTTAGCTTCATTTGCTATTAAAGCTCTACTTCGTTTTATAGTTACTATAAAAAATTGTACTATATGAGCATGTAATTGTATTTATACATCCACATGCTAGATGCTACCCAAGAGAAGGTAGATAATCAAAATGGAGTGGAAAAGAAAGACAAAAACGTGGTTCCTAGTGAGAGCAAAAGTGCCAAAAAGAAGAAGAAAGAGAAGTTGTCTAAAGATGCAAAAGAACAAGATGTCTCCAAAGAGCCTGAGACTGAGAAGTCCACAGCAGAAGATAATAACAAGGCTGAAGACTTATCTGGAGTTGATATGAAAGAGAAGTTGAAGAAAATGGCTTCAATGAAGAAGAAAAAATCTAGCAAGGAAATGGATGGTGCTGCCAGAGCTGCCGCCAGTGAAGCAGCTGCAAGGAATGCAAGGCTTGCAGCAGCTAAGAAGAAAGAGAAGAGTCACTACAACCAGCAGCCTGTACGGTAAGCATCTTTGTTAGAGTGTGGATCGTAATAAAGCTCCTTCGTATCTTGGTTTTGTTTTGAGATGACTTGTTCACATAGCTACCATTTTGTTTACTTGCCAACTTACTGAAAATTTTGGAATTTTGACAAACTTTGTTGGTACAATTTTACATTTTATCTCCCCAAGCATGTGTAGAATCTTATAATGTTTAAGTTTTGGTTATTTTCATACATATGCTATGTGTGCGGTTGAACCATGTAAAGATATTTAAATGGTCTTTCCTTGTCATGTTTTCTTTGTAATCGGGTACCCCTGGAGTATTGATTTTTAATGGTAGTGGAGGATGGCGGAACTTGAAATGACTTATTTCACAGATCTCACAACCCAAATGCGAGGAAGTTTCTTTACCCAAAAAAAAAAGCGAGGAAGTTTTGAAAAGAACGTAAATGTTTGATGAGTTTTAGTTACCAAACAACTCGTTATATAAGTTGCTGTATTTTATAGTAGATAACAGTGATTGCCAAAATTGGGAATTTGATTTCATTTCACAAGGAGGTTTGGTATAAGAATGAATTGATTTGTGATTCATCAAATGGAGGTGACAAGTAAAACACCAAAACCGTTTGATAAGACAGTGAATAGACTATACAATATTTAAAACTCACAAATATACAATACTTTTGGTGATCGATTTAATCTATTATGTGTATTAATCAACTCCCTTCATCAGATTCATTTGCTCAAACTAATTTACATTTCTTGAATATTCAATTCTTTTGATGAATTCCAGTTGCATTAAAAACATTTCGTGAACCAAACACATGTTAGTACTAAACATTGGATTTAGGTATTTTCATGTTATTCCTGAAAAAATTAAAAAGAAATACCATTGAAGAAAATGAACTCAATACAAAAACTCAAGAATTCAATATAAATACCCGATTCGTATTTTTGTTTATTAAATATACATTACACGGTTTTTTCAAATTAATTTTAAGGGTACCACAGTTTTGTAGAATAGGTATTTATTAGTACAATTTTTTTTTTTTTTGAAGGAATTTATTCTACATCTAAAGACTTGTGGAGCCAACATATGAGAGATAGTATAAGACTATCAAACCTATTTACTGAATAGAAGAGCAGTTATAACCGTGACCGACAGTTAGCTAAGACCAGGCTTGATAATCAGACCTATAACCGCACTTTCTGATCCTTTCTGTTTTGCCATGATCTTAGGATATGAACAGAGATGATGATCCACTTCCAGAGCAGAGATGGATCAAATGTAAAAGTAATTTGATGTATGTTCAAAAGGTATGAGAGACGAGATGCAAATAGATTAGAAACTACAGGTCATGGTAAAATAGCTATACAAAAAATCATTATCAGTGATGCAAAAGCATCAGGTCATAACAAGACCATTTTTAGGAGCTTTTTAACATCCCCTATCGGTGTGTCTTGATCCTATTAGAATGTAACTAAGTCGAGGTCTTATGACTTTCTGATTGAAGAGCAATTATAGTCTTCGTTTTCAAATACCACGTTTTGGATGTTTTACTGAGTATTATTGGCGAGGAATTCGCAACAAATTAAGTAATTTTATGCAAGTGCAGAATAAAAGTACAAAGTTGGTGTACCTTGAAGAAATTGCAACATAATCGATTACATATAATTACATGTTACATTAACTTACAAAATTGCCAACTGAAAATAAATTTGAAACCATCAGTTCTCTATTACATCATTTTGCTATTTGTACATACACACTACTGAACTCGATCACTTTTAACAGACAAATACGTACCTGCAAGACTTCCATATTGGCTTTGATGTCCCCCTTGTTTTAACGATTTCTAGCGTTCTTATTGTTCCATTCCCACATCACCTGTGGATTTTATCACAACTTTACAATGTACAACTTGATCAACAGCGAAACCCCTCATTTTCCAGATAATTAAAACCGCTTTTTTACACTGCAACGAGTTATACCTCATGTTGTCAAGTTGTACATTGCTCCATATTCAGGCATTTCTGCTCTACACAAAAACACATCTTCCTTTTTACAATTCAAGCCTGCTGCAGATGAGAGTCTTCGGGAGAAGATGGATTCCCATTACTGCTAGTAATTTCAAACTTGCATAATGGACATGTTGCATTGATTTTCAACCATCTATCAACACATTCTGTATGAAAGAAATGTGTGCATGGGAGCTCCCTCAATAAATCATCATCTGTGTACTTAGCCAAGCAAATGCAACAGACCTGCACCATCCAAGAAAATAGGTTAAAAAATTTAATCTGAGCAAGTAATAAAGCAAAATGATTCAATTTAATATGAACCTCAGGTGCAAATAACATAAAGAACATGTTGATTAAAAGTAAAAATAATTGGATTAAAAGGAAAGGTGTTAACTATGTTCGAAGTTGCCAACTGTGTTACATTTATATCCTTAGAACCTCCAAATTCATTTTATTCAATAAATTTTATCATTATTAACTTTTAAGAACAATACTATGAGACAAGCTATCTGTTTATCTGTTTATATAGATAGACTAATCTCGATACTTAGATGGAAGTGTTTTGGGTAACCCCCAAATGTACAAAAAATGACCCGTTTTAAATTTTTGATCTGTTACCGAACCCAACATGCGCGACCCACTCATTTTGCCAGCTCTACTTCTTACTGGAATGGAGAAAAGTTGAATGCCAAGGAACAATATAACTTTCATTGAATATTATCAACCATGAACTTCAACACATCATGTAGTATTTTTAGTATTATTTCCTGTCCACTTTTTCCCTGATTACCAGTTAACTGCATAAATCCAGTTGTAAAAGTTAGATGCTCGCAAGCATAATTAAGTAGATCAATTTTCTTCTTCCTATTCAACCCCTCTAGAAAAAAACACAGATGAGATCGCAACTTCTTAGCAAAACTCTGAGGTCACTCAAACATATATGAACGGTTAGCCATCGAATTTCGATTCAATTCCAAATATGACTGTGTGTTCTAAGTATGAATGGTTAGCCATCGAATTTCGATTCAATTCCAAATATATGACTGTGTGTTCTAAGTGTGATCAAGTGATTTTTAATAATCGGATAATGGGCCTTAATAGAACATGACGGAAATAGCGTTTGGATATGCCTTTGATGTTTTTAGTTGTAATAATCAGATAATCTGCTATTTAAGTGTGAAAAGTACTGAAACTTAAATAGGGGAACTTTTATCAAAAAAGGGGATATGGGTCGTGACACAAGAGTAAAGCTATAAAAGTAACTGAAGATAAGTCAAAAGTGGGGTTTATTAGATCAATTTCATCCTATCATAAGCAGAATCTGTTTTAAATTTAAAACTATGGTTAATCAAATAATCAGTTTTGAAACACAAATTCAAACATCTCCCAAGACATTAATGCACAACTTATCCAGAAAATGTATAGGATAAAGTGTTCAAACATCTCAATAGAAATAAAAAACTTACAGCATCTTCACCAGAGATGGCACGTTCGTTTTCAGTCCCTGCTGCCAGGAGTCCACCTTCATCAACTCCCGAATCAAGCTCCTTAAAGTCCTTATTCTCAGTCATCTTTAGTTTAAATTTGTGTGTCGGTAGAGCATTAATAGAATCTTCACTTGCTCCTCTAATTTGATTCATATCCTCACGGATGCCAAGTATAGAAATGATACAGGGCAAGCAGCAACAAATCATTCCACATAAAATGAAAGGCATGGCATACCCAATACAGCTGATGGTAATGTAAACTATACATAACCTGTGAATAAGAAGAAATTGTAAGGTGTATGATAAAGTTGAAGGGATAGTAACATTGCTTCAGATGAAGTGTAGTACGAGTAGCACCTATACAAATTTGGGGCATCGGCTGAAGATGAGTGGTCTCCAAAGATCCATACATTTCCGACAACAAACCATACAGCAAAAAAGCAATCCAGAGCCATCTTGAAATGATCCACGAACATATTAAGCCTGCAAAAGAAAAGCATAATACAGAGTAATCAAACCTACAATATCAGATGACGATAGGAGTAAGATGGGCAGATTTGGTGACAGGTCAAAATAGAGCTTGAGGTGACAAGATGGGCAGGTTTGGTAACAGGTGAAAGGGGTCCTTGAACCGGTTTATCTTTTAGTACAAGTCAAAATGTCAACACGTAAACACAATTTCTCCACTTTTTATAGTACTTAATGCTTTAATTGCAATTTACGGGTCTATCTATGCGATAATAATCTGAAAATTGCAAGAAACCCGAGGTTGTGTGCGTTAATATATACCAGTGAGTCAGTGACTTTCAACCTTTTAAGTCCTGACTATCAAATACTAATAGAAAAATAACATAAGATGTTACAAACTAACTTGTTTTAGCTAGCTACTAGTTTTTTAGTTGGCACGTTTGAGATAAAACTCAACCCAAATTGACCCATTCATAAGTAAATGGGTCAAAATTGCACGTCTACATGCTACATGTTCATTTTAAAAGATTTGCTAATCATCACGTATATGGGCATCAGCTAGGGCATAGTTGCAATCCACAAAGATAGTTGTCAACTATTATAGCTCTCAAGAATTCATGTTTGTACCTGATGGTTTCATCTTTTATAATGGTTTTTTCCATATGAATGGAGATGAGGACAGCATATAGTTTAACATATATTGATTTAAACAACGTGACTAAATACAAAACCTTCACCTTATATATGTCCGAAATACATGAATATATCCATACGAGGCAATTATATGCGTTTACATTAATAATATGCAATATGAATCTCTACAACTATCACCTTTCAAGAGAAGGGTCTGCTTAAAGGACTATATTAAAAACAAAAACTGCATTTAACAATTTATTAGCGCACTGGTACTGGTACTGGCACTTCCGGTAGTCTTTTTATTTAACCACATAGATAACACAATGATTACTATTAGAGCTGGCAAGATGGAGGAGTTTGGTAACAGTCGAAACAACACAGAATCAGGTTGATATGGGTCAAATGGTCAATCTTTTGTACGGGTCAAATTGTCAAAGCAAGTTGTGCTGCCACCTGGCCCACCTCTAATTCCTATAAATAGAACCAAGTTGACTTGGTTCTAAGTAATATAAATACTGAAAAGGTACGTGCAATATTAGCAAGCAATATAAATGCAAGGTTGTAAAATATCAATGGCAAATAAGCAAGCAATTACCTAACATTTGGACCTGCAACATTTAGTCCATTCAAAGTGTTTGAAGATGTAGGCTGATGAGTTTCCTCTTCTGGAGAGGGAGCAAATGAGATCGTTATGTAAGAATTTGGTTCTGATGGAACATTCCCCTCAGCAAGTGGCTGCCGAACTTGATTTGATGTTTGACTAGGAGCTTGATTGCGGTGAAGATACCGCCAGTATAGAAGCGGAAGACTTGCAGCACAACCAGCAGCATAACCAACAACCCAAGCAAACAAAGGGTTCTGTGGGTTTTCACCTTGTGAGATATATAAGACAATAATAGCTGCAATAATTTGTCCTGATGTGAATAGTAGCTCGATTGATATCCATAACAAAGTGTTAAACGGACTCCATCTTTGGCGGCCCCCAGGTGCATTTGATCCACTTGATGAAGATTGAACAGAATCAGCTGTTGAAACTTGAGGGCTATGAGATGACCCATGACGAGGAGAATTATCAGATGATCGTGATGAGGAAGCGTTTATACTGCCTCTTTCAACGTCAATAAAATGCTCGTTTTCATGATTTTCTACGAGCAAAGGGTAATCATCTGTTAAATTGTTCTGTTCTTGCGAGATAACAGCCATCCTAATAAACCAATAATTGAGAAAATGTCACAAAATTGAACTGCTATAGTCTACTTCGAATCAAATGCTAAAACAACCAGTAGCATGTACCATGTATGTCACATTGTCACAAGGTTTTATTGTTGTCTCCATTTCAAGATTGAGACATACACTCCTCTATATTACCCTCAAAGCTATATGATTGAGTATAAAAGTAAACTGACGACTATCACATGCCAAGCATAATATTCACACGATATAAACACGTAGACGCCGCATCCAAGACATAGTTCCTCAGGATTCTTTACCGAGGAAACAATGCATAACAAACACCACGTACACCGATATGACCAACCTATAATTAGCTACAACATTAGGTACTCCTATATCTTCAATGAAACTTCTTTTAGCATATCTAATTTGCTCTAATGACCCTAAAATGTATGTTTTGATGCCTTATAGTGGTATAGCCTACTAATAAAATTCAACAATCATAACACACAGGCACTCACAGCTCCAATAGAGCTGAGCATACATTATAACTCCGTTTAGTCTTTTATATATTCTTCAACAATTCGGTCTCTACGGCATCACGAAATTCACTTTCCTTGAAGACTCAACAACCTTCTCATCTAACAAACCATGTGAGATCAACAATAACTAAATAAATTCACTCTAAAAGTACAACCTTCAATCCAAAACCCTAATTTTTCAAATTCAACTAAAGCAAAACATCCGACGAACATGAAACATCATCATCACCAACAATCTAACCATAGATTCGTATACTAAATATTAATGAACTTAACAGATGATCGACCAAAAAAAATGAAATTGAAATTGGAAATAATTGTAATTGTAATAAATAAATATATAGAATTATAATACCAAAACACATACCGGTGCTCTAACGTCGAATTGAGGAATTTTGCAGAAGAATGAAACCTGAATTTTGATAAAATTCGATGTTTCTTGTTGATATCGATTGATCAAAGAAATAAAGCTCAGCTTTTGTCGACCATTAACTTTACCGACTTCAAACATAGAAAATTAAATAATTAAATAATATAAATATAAAAATGAAAAAAATAAAGCGCGTAGTTTCCTAACTAATTACTTATTCTATGTTTCATTGTTTTGAAACGAATCATTTGATAACTAGTTTTATTTTATACCTCATACAATAAGGATTTGACAAAATAAGGGCGGAGATAGAGCCGTGGTAGCGTATGCAGTCATCTTAAAAGAATTTTTAAATTACTTTTTTTTTTTTTTAAATATCAATTACATTAAAAAAATTCCATCCTCACAAAACTATAAATAAAATAAATAAACATAATTTTTTTTTACCTCTCCACTTGAGTTTCCTTGCTTTGCTCCTACATAAAAGCATGTTCATATATAATTATTTTCGAAAATTAAGTAATACACATGCCTTTATTATGTGTAAAATGTTACTTGTACACCTTGTAATATCAACTTTAAATATGTAAAAAGAATTAAGGAAAAAAAATCAAAGGTATGTGTCAACCAAAATTGGTCGTGAGATGGTTAAGACTTAAGATAATAATATCAATGCCATTAAGCTATGGTATTGTAGTAACTTTTTCGATTATGAAGTTGAGGGTTTAAATTTTGTGATGAGACTGTTATGTATATTTTTGGATTAATATACATATCCGTGGTAGTGAAATTTGACGATACTACTTGGCCTAAAAAAATAAAATTAAAAAGATGGTTATGCTAATAGTTAACTAGATATGTTTGATTTGTGGTGTTTTTAAATGGTCATTTGTTTTAGATGGTGGCTTTAAGTGGTCATTGGTTGTGTAACGACCCAAAAATCATACTTTTCATAAATGATATTATTTAATACCATAATATCAAGTTTCAAAAAAGAATCATGATATTCGTAACGACTCAATTTCTAATCCATATTGTAACATCCCATATTCACAACTTATTTACAAATAAATGATTGTGGGTTAATGTACAATGGACAGATTGCAAAACATAGTTATTAAAATGTAAATGTAGATAGATATTGTTTATGGAATTAAAAGTACAAGTCACTTGGGCATAAGATACAATCTTTTAGTGCACATATACAATCGTTACTTCCTAGATAGAAAGATGTAATTTTATTGGTTGTTTTGTATTGTCACCAAGTGTACTTGCTATAAACATGACACATAGTCTTCATAGAGTATAGATGTGTCACTCCTAACCTATAAATTAGTACTGGCAAAATTAGCCCATATACTCAATTCTGGGCCATTTTGGACTTTTATTATTCTTGAATGGGTGCTATTGGACTTCCTAAATTTTTTACATGGACTATAATGGACGAGGCAAACAAACATAACGGGTCTAATTGGGCAATGTGAAAAAAAAAAATTGTTTAAATGGGCATCCTGTAATCCTCTTCAGTCCTCAATCCAAGACAAAAACCCTAACGCTCGTTCTTGAATCGACTATGACAGAGCATCGTCGCCGGCGTCGCCGGCGTGCGCCGCTTTCTTCTGCCATAATCCGTCGTTTGCCGCCTTCCTCTGCTGTAATCCGTCGTTTGCCGCCTTCCTTCGCCGTAATCCGTCGTTTGCCGCCATACTCCGTCGTCCTCCGCCATACAGAAATTCGTAAGCGTTTTGTACTATATCTTCCTCGTTAAGAGAATTTATTTTGCATATGTACTCATATTATTAGATTCCCAATTACGAATTAAGATAGTTAAATAAATTAGTGGGATTTATGAAAAGTAAACTGCAATTTTTTTAAGTCAAGTGTTCTTCCTGTATTTGCAACAATTATAATCCATGTTTCTTCATTTTATGATTTTATAAATTAGTGGGATTTTAGAAACATGGTATTCTTCGTGGTACTCATCTGTACTCATTTTATGTTTAACAATATGCTTATTACTTTTATTTTGTAATGTATGATACTAATACTAATATTAGGTCTTTTTACTTGTAGGTGAGGAATAAGAGGAAGGACTTGGAGAAGATATTAAAGCATTGATCCCGAGTATCAGTAGTACTTTTTTTTAGATTTTGTTTATTTAATTTAAACTTGAAGAGAACTTGTTTAGTTATGATGCAATGTTTGATGGACGCAAAAACCAGGCATAGTATGTTGTTGAGTTGCATTACAAATCTCCCATTTTGTATGGCTTATACATTTGTTGACTTGAGCTTGTGAATTACTGTTTTTTAGTTAGGAATAGGAATAAGTTGCAGTTGATTAAGTCGTAAACCGGTCAGTTTTCTCAGCTTTCTAACAAGCTGCACGCTGGAGGGTTTGCATTGTTCTTTTTATGATTTTATTATGGTTACTGTTTGGAGCTTGAATGGGTTGGTTGCAAATTAGTAAAACTTGTAGCTGTTAGTACACAAGCTAATATCTTTATTAAGTGAGAAAACGTTTTAGCTATTGCTCGATGTTGGTTGAGCAGTAAAGTAAGTTTTTTTTTTTTAGTTCTTTTGTAAAGGTACCAAATAGACTGCATTGTTTGGAACTATCTATTAAAGGAAAGACACTGGTACAATAGGATAGTTCATTAAGGATTTAAGGTGGTTTATTGTTGGGTGATAGTATAGATGTATATATTGAGTATTATTTGATTACTGCTTCGTAGTACATATTAATGATCGTAAAAGTTTAGTTTTCTAAGATTTTTTTTTCAAAATTTGCCCGTTTGGACCCGAGCCCGTTTAGACCCGTACCCGTTTAGACCCGCGCCCGTTCAGACCCGAGCCCATTTAAACCCGGTTGCCCGAGCCCGCCCAACCGCCCGTTTTGCCACCTCTACTATAAATAAATTGAAGGTGGATTCTTGTTCCTTGGTACCATTCCGGAAGGAAGCAGTAGATAAAAAGAAAGATTTTCAAGTGTAGAAAACAAATAATACCATAGTTTTGTGGAGGAAGTCAAGTTAAGAACCCATATAAGGAACTACATCATACTCTCACTATAATTTGAGGTAAAAATTCTTTATGATATATCTTTAATCTTTAACTTTCATGTGAAATTTATTTTAATAGCATAGATATATGACAGATTATTACATGCATGCTATTGGTATTTGAGATATTCAATTTAAGGATCGTTCATAAATTTCATATGGAACTTGATCAAATTGAAACTCAATATAAGCTTCAACTTTTAGATATTTATGCCAAAAATATAAATTAGAGTAGTATGTTTCATTGTGAATAATATAATATTAATAACAAAAATGGGTTGAAAACGGTGATATCTAAGTCTAATAAGTGGTGTTATCCAAACGTAAACCGAGTTCTCAAAAATAATTCTAGACTTTTGGGGGTGGGTTTTTCCCTTATAACCAAAAATAAGATATTCTTTCGACTTGCGTTAATATAATATATACTTTCAGAACATATAATAAATACACTCGGAGTTAGTGGATAGTAAATTCTAGACTGAAACTTAATTCTTTAAATTCGTACAACTATTTAAGTCATGGACTTGGTCAATACTTTATTATCACTCTGAATCAAATATTCTTTAGCTAAGTAAAGATGATTGTACAAAATATATTTTGGCCAAAAACCATAGCTTAAAAGATATGAAATTTGTTAATTTGGGCAGAGGTAGCGACAATTTACACCTTTGCTGACTGAACTATCCGTCGCTAACTTCTGCAGAAAATAAAGTGTTTCTGTCTATTTATTTTTGTGACAGTTTTATGACTTTGTGAGGTCGTCACTAGATGCAGTAAATAGGAGATTTGTAAGATTATGAGAAAATTGCATTGGTAGTCCCTGTGGTTTACACAAAATAGCACTGGTAGTCCCTTGCATTTTTTTTTGCACTGGTCGTCCCTGTGGTTGCTAGTTGTTGCATTGGTAGTCGTTGTGATTACTCTCCGTTAGTTTTCTCTGTTAAAAGGACCAGCTATGTAATTTTTTTCTTTATCGCTAATGACCGTTAGTTTTCTCGTTAAAAGAAAAAGCCGTGAATTTTTTTTTTTTTTCAAATTTCAAGTTTATTTAAATTTAATATTATTTTTAATTGTATTTAGTTAATTTATTTTTAAAATAATCTAATCAATTTAGTTTAATTATTTTAATCAACCTTTTTAGTGATAATTATTTTACTTTTTACAATTAAAATGGTTAACTTAAATATTTCTTTATTCTAGTTTTTTTTTTGTCCCGATCTATATAAACCCACTAAAAATGTTACATATTGATAATGTGCAATTTGAATACGTTCATAGTATACAAAACTGTTAGCAATATATATGTAGGCATGTAGAATTGTTTATGCGGAGTCAAGAAATCGACGATGATATGCAAAATTAAAAGTATAAACTATAATATTTTTAAAATATTATATTTTTAATGGGTTTATATAGATCGAGACACTTAAAAAATTTTTGAATAAAGAAATATTTAAGTTGATCATTTTAATTGTAAAAAATAAAATAATTAGCATTGAAAAAGGTTGATTAAAATAATTAAATTAAATTGATTAAATTATTCTAAAATTAAATTAACTAAATACAATAAAAAATAATATTAAATTTAAATAAACTTGAAATTTGAAAAAAAAAATTACACTGCTAGTCCTTTTAACGAGAAAACTAACCATCGTTAGCGATAAGGAAAAAACATTACATAGCTGGTCCTTTTAACGGAGAAAACTAACGGAGAGTAACCACATGGACTACCAGTGCAACAACTAGCAACCACAGGGACGACCAGTGCAAAAAAAAACTGCGAGGGACTACCAGTGCTATTTTGTGTAAACCACAGGGACAACCAATGCAATTTTCTCTAAGATTATGTGTCTGGACACTTTCATGAAGTTGTAGTATCTTTCAAAGACATTGCTACGTTAAGATTATAATGTCATATTTGGGTACAAAATTTTATACTATATTGAAACTTCAATATTTGAAAGGATAAGTAATTATACTTAAAATGGAATTTAAAATGTGTTATCAAGTTACTTCTTAACCCAATAAATATATGATTTTTTTAGGAAGTGATACAAAGAGGGATCGTACCTTAGCTTGCACCCGAGGTGAGTACTCTCGTGTTTTTACCAAAATGAGAATGTATGCTATATTAATTGTGCTTGATTGTTGAGTATATCATGACGAATTACCTTATGTGCATTTATATTGACTGATCATATTGACTTGATTTGCATTGATATATTCATCTCATGGCATATATTTTATTATAATGATTATCGTGCAACGGACCGATTACAACCGTACTTGGTATTATATAAGTACGAGTGAAGTTCATATCGTATTAATCGATTGATTCACCCAATTAAGTATATCAAGTCCGTAACACAATAATCGGATCCCTAATATTAATATATTATATTGAATTATTAATTGGGTTAATAATGGTTTAATACCTAAACTTTCAACTTTTTTTCGTTTTAACACCTCAACTTTTTTTTTTAACGTTTTAACATTCCAACTTATAGTTTGACCAAAACTTAATACCCAAACTTTCAATTTTTTTTCGTTTTAACACCTCAACTTCTTTTTTAACGTTTTAACACTCCAACTTATCGTTTGACCACAATTTAATCCCTTTAGTTTGTTTGTCCGTTTAAAATTACACTTATGGATTTTTTTTGTTAACTCTTTAGTTTGAAATAATCAAGATTCGATTTGAATACACTAAAAATTCTTCTTGTGTGTTGTCTATTTAATATGTATTCTATTAATCCTTCAAAGAATACTAAGATTAGCTAACCTCGGGATCTCAAATGTTTTAGCTAACCTCGTGATCTCGAAAGTTATTATCCAGTTAATTATAGTTTATTATTGTTATAATTCTAACTTATTACCGGGTCAGATTTTAATCAGGGTATTTATAACCGGTAACCCGCTGAATATGTAATGTTGAAATAATTGACTAGAAATACCCATTTATCGTTTAATACCCATTTATCATTTTTTAGCAACATACATTCATTATAAATAGCTTTTCATATAACTAGAAATATTATACACGAAAACATTATAAAAATATATCGCTATCAAAATAAAACATTATAAAATTAATTGTGATGACACGTTACAATTAATTTATAAGCATTTAAATCATATATATGTACGTATCAAAAAAAATCCAGAAGTCTAATTTTAAACGGACAAACAAACTAAAGGGATTAAATTGTGGTCAAACTATAAGTTGGAGTGTTAAAACGTTAAAAAAGAAGTTGAGGTGTTAAAACGAATTTTTTTTTGAAAGTTTGGGTATTAAGTTTTGGTCAAACTATAAGTTGGAGTGTTAAAACGTTAAAAAAAAGTTAATGTGTTAAAACGAAAAAAAGTTGAAAGTTTGGGTATAAAACCATTATTAACCCTTATTAATTTATCATGTTCATTATTGCGCGTGATATTTTTGTACACAAAAACACACAAGCTCACTAAGCCTTTAGGCTTACGCATTACGTACATTCTCAGGTTCACATCAGTAGGAGCAAATGAAAGTAAGATGAATAAAGTTGGATCAAGATTTTTGTGACATCCGACATTGCTTGAGGCTTTTTTGTAAGTTTGGATGTTAGAGAATTTGTATTCCGCATTAAGTTTTTCGTCTATGCCACCCTTTTGAATCGGGGTTGTTAAAGGTTGTGTTGATGATCTTGCTTTGTGGTTATATTGTGGTTTTAGGTGGTCATTTCTAGTGGTCATTGGTTGCATTTTAATGGTCTCGCTTGGGGGTGTAAGGTGCTATAAGTGGTGACTTCAAGTGGTCGTTGGTTGTGGATCGTTGGTCTCACGTTGGAGTACAAGGTGATTTCAGGTGGCGGATTTCAAATGATCATTGCTTGCGGTTTTTGGTGGTTTCCCGTTGGTGATAATAGGTGATTTCTGAATGGAAGTGATAAGTGGTCGTTGGTTGCGCTTTGGTGGTCTCACATTGGAGTTATAAGGGGGTTCAAACGATTGTAGTTGTTGTTCATGTGGCTTTCGTTATGTATTAGTTGTTGTTTTCTATCGTTGTAATTTCTAACGTCTTGCTAGTTTTTATTGGTAATAAAATTGTCCGCCTTTTCCAAAAAAAGATATGTTGGGATTTATGGAAGTACGGACACACAATTGATAAATCTATTCAATATTCACGCAACTTTTATCTATTTTGTACCAGTTTTGTAAAGGGTAAATGAGAAAAGTATTTAACGAACTGCCCAAAATTGTTTCAAATATGCAACCTACCCTTTTTATTGTTCAAGTATGGAACAAACTGGATAATTTTGTGCTAAAAACTTGACAAAGTGCATTTTTACCGTTTCAAGTTTGCAAAAGCCTAGTTGGTGTACATGTCACCTGCCAAATCTACAACTTTTCCAAGTAAACTTTAACCATTTTTTTTATTACTGTATCATTTTCCCATTTAATTTTATATTATTAATTTATTATCATCTTCATCAACATCTTCGTTCCGTTCATAACATATACATTCATTGATAATCATATACCACAACAATTCACATTCATAACATACACATATTATTAATTTATTATCATCTTCATCAACACCTTCGTCCACTTGATTTTCAAATCAAAAACCCTAGATCCAGTCGTCCTTTGTGTGTTTCCGATAACGCGATTCCGGTATAGATATGACACGATCTCGGTGACGCGATTCCGAATGTACTTGTTCGTTCCGGTTTCAGCAGTAACGACAACGAATTTTAAACAGTCGCCGTGAAATGAATTAAAATGTAGAGTTATAAGCGTTGCCGAAAAACGAATAGCAGGTCACCGGAGGTTTTCCAGGGTCATCATCCTTGTGCGTTTTATTTGTTTTCCGGTTATCCTTGTGCGTTCTGGTTGTTGGGTTCAAATAGAGATGTTTAATGATTTTGACATAGATCGTTGATGAAGAGCTCTTTATTCTGTAATTTAGTCCTCCAAAATTCCATGCTTTACATGTTTGATTTTATGAAAATGATGATGGAAAAAAAAAACAGAAATCGATTTTCAAAGATCAGAGAAAGAAATCACAGGTAGTTTAGTTTTTGTTTTTTATATTATTTTTTTTATTTTGTTTTATTTAGTATTACAAAATTACAAATTATAATAATAAAAAAAAACCACGTAAGCATTTTACATTAAAAAAGGTATTCAAATAATCAAATTTACCGGTCTAGCAGGTAACCGGTTACCATGTTGCTGATATCGATACGAAATATTCCAGTTTATTGCATATTTGAACAATAAAATGAGTAAGTTGCATACTTGAAACAATTTTGGGTAGTTCATTGCATACTTTTATCATTTACCCTTTTGTAAATTTACCAATGACTTTCCATCAGTTTGATTTTTAAACGAATTAACTTTAAAAACTTATACGAAATATGAAAGTTTTACATGTAATGTATTTATAATCAGTCAGAGAACAAAAAAAAAATTCTAATAAATAATTATATGGGAAATAACTTGTAATGTTGAACCGCAAGATTTGAAATGTAATGTTGGTGCTGATGCATGGGTCACTTATGTAAATATAAAAAAGTTGGATGATTAAAAATGTTAAAAATAAAAATAAAATTAGTGATCGGTCAACATTACAATTGAATTGTAATGTCAGCAAATGATATCCCCTAATTATATACTTCTAAATCTAATCTAAACATCAAAAATTAACAATAATAACATACTAAAATGGGGGATTATCAACCAAAGGGCTTTTAGATGAACTCATTAACTTTGAGATTGTGTGTTCGAGCCTCATTTAAAGATTGTGAGTGTATATATTCATGGTAATTATATATGATAATAAGAGTTGTAGTTAGCACAAGGGGAGGCAAGTTTTCTAATGGGTCAAAGTACACTTATCTATGACTTAAAAACAGAGAGTTGTCCTAATATTAATATACTAACCAAGCTAAAAATATGAACATATGCAATATAAAGGGAAAGATAATAAGGCTTCTAAGGTAAGTATAAGTTGAGATTTCTCTATATAAAGAAAGTGTATGTATGAATAAATCACAAAACTTACATTCAATTTGGTGCCAATAACCACTCAGTAATCCAAACCCATGTTGACAAAACGCATTTTCTATCTGTTTGAGGAGCGGAATTTGTATTTGATCAGTAGGCCAATATAGAATATCAACATGAACTTTTCCATTCCAATTATAGGATGTTACAATCTGGGCATTCAAATGCATTAGGGGTCCCACACTCTCGTGGAGAAACTCTTACATAAATACATTACAGATCACTTGTGCCAACTACATGGGTTCTTGCATCACATGTACATGATATGATCGAACAGAAAGAGAGCAATGCTAAGTTGCTAACAGATCCACCACAAGATTTGAGACAATTGACTTCCTTAATAAGTTCAATATGATGAGTTCCATCTTCATATTTCAAATACGAAATCAAATATCTACGTCTGCTAACTTTTTGCTAGTTCCAGTAGGATAGGATGCAAAATGACAAAGCAACGTTGTCTCTTTTCATTTACATATCATCATGATACCAATAGCAGAATAAAACTTGGAATAATAAGATCATTGCTGCTGGAGTAGAGAATATCAAATTAAATAAGATTCACTGAAACCTTGAATCCTTTACCCGATAAGGGTTAGATGTTCTCTAGCTGTAACATCCATTTTTAGGAGCTGAGCAACAATATTAATTACGGGTAGTGGCTCAACGCAGATAATTAAAGACATGTCTGTAGCACAAAAAAGGCAAATGATAAGCTCAATGAAATGAATTTCCTGAAATGTTAGAATACTCTTTAATTATTGAAGATTTTACATATGACTTATACATTGTGATAAATTCTAAATACCTTAATGACATTCTAAAAGTCAAATTGCACATACAGTCACATTAAATACATATACAGTTTTCTCAAATAAAAGTTAATCTTACAATACAATAGTTGTAAATACATTTCGACACCGGTAGACATATATATATTAACTGTATATCAACAATAGCCTATCCAGACGTGAAGCGTGGGCATGAAAAATCTAGTTAATGGTACTAATTGCACTCCTCTAGGTCTCTTTTACTAAGAAAAATATATGATCTTAGATAAAAGGTAAATTAACAATTCACTTGTAAATTATTGCTCATACTACTTTAGTTTGTTTTATTTAAGGGTTAAGTAGTTAGAAATGAAATAGTATGCAATAAGGTATTCAGATTTCCATTGTGTGTAAGAAACTTTCAATTTGTTTTGATTGTATGTATTTTGATGACGTATCAATTTGTAATAATGCCACTTGTTACCTCATACAAATGACACGTAGGTCAAAGTACCAAAAGTTGCATACAATGTCAATAAATAACAAGTTTGTTACATACAATGGAAGTTCAAATACTTTGTTGTATATTATGAATGTTAGACCATAAATAATTACATTTCTTAGTAATTAACCCTTTATTTAAGGACGTTTTGACAATATACAAATTTTGATATACCTTTAACCGGAATCCATATAAACGTAAAGAAAAGAAATATATATAACCTGCTGTCAAACTATTCCAATAAACTAACAATTTTAATGAACAAAGTTAGTAAAAAGGAGTGGCATTTACAAATATAGAAGTTTAATGGTAAAAATTGTAAAGTTACCAATTATTCTATCTATGGCAGCGTCGTGTGCTTCTAGTATGATGCTTCAAATAAATGAATAGCAGTTGATTTAAAATTTGGGGCGACTCATAGCACATGGATCCTAATATTTATAAACTCATAGCAAAAATAAAAAATTCAATAAAGAAAATAAGTTTTCATAGGAAGAATACACTTCGTATAGCTAATAGATCCATAATTACGGTTACCCTTACCTTTTAAGGGGTTAATGTGACTCCGTCCCTGCAGATGAATTAACTTGATTGACTCAAAACACATTTGTTAAGCTGGTTAAAGTAATGAGCGTTGATGGTTAAAGGTGGCAATATTAAATCCATTGGTTATTTGTGAGTTAAATTGGTTAATATTTATGACGTGATGAGTTATATATATATATATATATATATATATATATATATATATATATATATATATATATATATATTTGAACACCTTATTTCATTTTTTACTCAAACAAAAAAAAAAAAGGTTTAATAGAAACCTGATAGGTCAACCCGATTCAAACATGTTAGAACTGGACCCGTTTATACCTATCCTCTTAAATGACCCATCTAAACCCGAACCATTTTAAACTGAAACCAATTTCAACCCATGATCCAAACCGATCGTATAACATCCGCTATTTTCACAAGCAAATATTATATTATAAACGATGGAAGCGTGTCCCAAAACTATTTACCAGATTTACATAAGTTCCAAAAGTACCAAGTTTTCAAAACATTACACATATATATATTTAATTACAAACATTTACTAAAGTTCCGGGCGTCATGATGACTATCCGAACAACAGTTAGTTCCCAAAAAGTCAGAGTAGCGCATGACAGTCAATCATTCCATTAAGCATCTACAACCCGATCCAAATCTAACAAAAACCTGCAAAAAGTTTAACAACGAGGGATCAGCTCTCGCTAAGTGAATGGAACTGTATCCGACAGTTCAATTCAGAAATAACAAGCCTACAACGAACAAACTAAACAAGCAAGCAATGTTTACCGCCTAAAGCATCGTAAACCAACAAACACACAAACTATGATTACCGCCTAAAGCATCGTAATCAAAACACGTATCGTCAAAGAGGACCGGCGACCCCTGGTTAGCCAACCAGCGAAAGCCCTTAAACCACTGCCGGCCCCAACAGTGATTTACCGATAGTCTGAAACTACCTTCACTGACGAGGATTCATCCCTCAACTACGTGTATCGGGAAACCCTGCCAGCCAAACAATAGCCCCAAACCCAACCAGCGTTGACCTCTGAATCCACATATGCCCAAAGGCTCAAGCATCACATATTGTATAATCGTCATGCCAATACGTAGCAACAAACAATATCATGCATAATAATCATGCCAACCAATTTATGATAACAACCACGTAATCCAAATCATATTATCAATAGTCATGCCAATATCTTAGTAAATAATCAATCCAAACGAATAACCGAAAGTTCATCCGTTGCAACCAACTCGTTACAACGGCTTGATCTCTGATGAACCGACATACTGCGGGTCCCAATTCTGCTACCGCAAATATCTCATTACCTTAAAACCAATCACTTGCTGCCACGTAATCTTTCGGACAATCTTCCAAATGAACTCTTGCTGATGTGTAAATAAGTACAGTACTTTTGCACTTGATGATCGAGATGCTTTATTGGGTAGTCACTGAAGATGCATGTAACACCCCAGTTTTCAAGGTATTATTTTAGTGTACAATAATATATACATCTTTTTAATTATAGACCTTTTTATAATAAGATATAGTAGAAAACGCAAATAGATGTTCAGTTCTAGACTAAGTAGTATAGAAAATTAAAAGAAATAAAGACACTAGTACGTGTCTTCTTCCTGTAACACTTCAAAACAATTCCAGAACTTCATCTAGTGAAGAAAAATCGCAGGAATCAAAGGGAACCAAGAATCAATCTTCAAACCGTAGATTCAAGTTTCAAATCAACAAGTTCATCCTTTTCTATCATCTTTAATTCACTGTAAGTGTTTAATTTTATCAAGAACCCTAGAAATTGGCTTTTTCATGAGTTTAGCTAATTGGTAGAAATTAATCCGAATTTAGGGTTTGTAATTTATTAGATAGTGTTAGTTTAGTATATAAGTAATGATTAGAAGTTATTTTATGATTTAAAAAGTGAAAGGTAGTGAATTGGATTGATGGGGTTTTCATGAATCCCATGAATTAGTTCAAATTTCAATTTGAAAGTGTTAGTAGATGTTATAGTAGCAAGAAAAGTAGTTAAATTCATATTAAAGCTATGATTATGATCATGGTAAATTAATTAGTTAAATTAGTTAAAGTGAGATTAGCATGTGATTAGTGGGGGAGAAGAGAATTAGATGAATTATAATTGAAAGTATGATTAGTTGTTAATATATGTGCTATATGTATGTTTACTAGGTGTACAAGAAGACTTGTCATCTATTGAGCATCTTGTTATCGATTATTCAACTATACAAGGTGAGTTTATGAAATGAATAGATCATGATTATGTTATTAGCTTGTTGTTATGATATGATTGTGATGAAAGTTAATGATTAGAATGGTTAATGAGAATTAGCCATAATTTGATTAGAATAGCTAACCAAGGTTAGCTTTGTCTTGATTAGTAGCTAACTTATGTTAGCTAATTTATTGATTAGATTAGCTAATTGATATTAGCTAAATAATTGATTAGATATGTGCACATATGATTAGAATTGTGAAAGTGGAGTTGCAAGAAAAGGGAAGTAGTTTCTTTACTTTGCTTATTATTGGTTTTCATTAGTAATGCATTGTAATGATTAGTTTTCATATTCTCACTAAGCAATGTGCTTAATTAGTTAGTTTGTATGTGTAGGTCCAAGTGGAAGCGGTAAGGGAAAGGAAGTGAACAAGGGATAGAAGTGGAGTTGCTAGCTTGTTGTAAGTCATACAAGCTTTCTCATAAATTATCGTTTTGTAACCTTTGAAAGCCCGCCAAACAATCTTTTGACATATTGTAATTATGAAAGCAAAGACAAGACTAGTAGAATGTAGTAGTAGAACTTAGTATGTGTTTTGAAGTGGATTGGTTAAATTAGTATATTTTATGTATGACTAGTAGTTTGGTTGTGAAAAGTGTGAAAGTTGTAAGTCATACACATTTGTCATTTTGATTATGTATGTATTTGAAAACTCAAAAAGAAAGTCTAAGGTTCTATTGGTCAACCATGGTTAGAGATTGACCATTGAATGGGTCAAAATAGCTCTTTTGAGCCAGCGGGTCACAATGGGTCAAAATGGGTCACAAATGGTACCTATAGACTAAGTTGAGTTAGATAGAGGCTAAGAGTGTGGTGATAAGCCTCACAACTTTGTTTTGATAGTAGAAATAGGTGGACAAAAGTTCAGTTTCTCAATCTCTATGGTTTGGAAAATTGATGTTCACTAAAATGTCCATTTTTAGCAAAAATCGAGTCATATGTCCAAATCCCGGAATAATGAAAAATTTGAGAAAGTGCGAAAATAGAAATCTTCATTTTGACCATATTAAAGTGTCTGCAAAGTTTCATGTTTTAATTCTTTATCGCTTGTAAGATATGCGCATTCAAAGTAAGGTTTTTGGTATGAAATAGTGCAGGTTCAGGATTTGGCTGCAGGTCATGGGAATCCGGCGGATTCAAGGGAATCCGGTCGGATTGCCATGAATCCGGCGGATTCCTGAACCGTATTCCTTAAGTCCAGTTCTGGTCATGAGTGAGCCTGAAACCATTGGGAATCCGGCGGATTCCCATGAATCCGACCGGATTCAGCTGTTTTCCAGGAAAGATCATTTTAGCTATTTTAAAATTTAAGTATAAGGTATTAACCAAAGTATTGGGACCACAATGAATCAGTAAAAGTGTAAAAAAAAAAAATGTTCAGATTTTCAGGGCGTTTCAATGCAGTAATCCTCCTCACTCACTGCGAGCTAACATGCTCTAACGGAATGACTTGACTTATAGATCTTCAGTGACTAGCTGTTATTGGGGCAGTGACTTTTGCCCTTTATTTGATTTGAAGATATAGAACTCTCGCTGCTTGACATCAGCGACACACAAAGTTGAGTTCTAATCTTCCTCAGCATATCAGATTCTTCAACACAGAGAATAGTGATCAGCGATACTAAACTTCAGCAACAGCAGCTTTGATACAATCCATTTCTTCATCGAGTAGTCTTCAGTTGAGTTGGTCAGCGACCAGTGACTCAACATGGTCAGCGACCACTGACTCAACAATCTCCCCCTAAATGATTGTGATCGAAGCTCCCTAGACAAACTCGTTGCTGATAAAGTTTATAGTCAATGTTTAAGATTCTAAACATTCAGTGACTTGTACTTGTTATCCATTCTATTTTCTTTTTGGATTTTTTTTGATATGAACTGAGTTTTGTACTTTCGTTCTTACAAGAAAAACAAATTTCATTGAACTGGTAAATGACGATCATTACAATCAATTTCAGTTACAATGAACCTAGTCTATTTTACATGCTGCTTTTACTCTTGACATATCAGACTTTACTTTCTTCAGCGATCCTTGAGTTGTAGTGACTTCTTGACATATCATACTTTTACTTTCTTCAGCGATTAGATGAATGACAGTGACTTTCAAAATATTAGACCTAACTTACTATTTTCAGTATGACACCCTTTCACAAAACTTTAACCGACTGAAAATCAATGAGAGGATGAATCTTCATGTTTCGAAGTTTCTAAATATTCAATCTGCATGATAAATTGCTTGAGTTTGTAACAGATTCGGATAGATAGCAACTTATCTGCTAAGCTGAAGTGGCACAAATATTGAATAAAGTTGCCAAGAAAATTGTAACTCAAATACAGGGAATATGTAAGTTTTGTGATAGAAGCCGCAAAGATGATTCCCATGTATCAGCAACTTTAATCGTATAAGTAATTATTCCATATGAGCGACGTTAGTTCTTCCATTCACGTGCACGATTTCTCCCCTAGATGCTATCAGCAACTTCTTATATAAGCAAGTCTCCCCCTTGATGATAGCACTAAATGCTGCAGAAAATATTAGATCTTTTGGTAAAGTAGGTTTGGTTTCCTCATCGTCATCAGCTTGTGTTTTAGCTGATGGATCTTTAGAAACAGAGAGGTCAGCCTGTATCCCTCCCTGTGATAGGGGAGAGACATTGACAGCTGGTGCAGTGTTAGATGAGAGATGGCTTGGGTCTGTAGCCAGTGATGTGGCACCAGCGTTGAGTGTGTTAATACCCACTAGTGTCACTTGCCCTTTTGATGAATCATCATCCTTTCTTGAGGATGATGAGTGGCTTATGGGTTGACTCGATGAGAGGGTATGGGGTGTACCCGAAACACTGCTAACAATGGATTGAGCCATTGCAGCTGTCTGTAGTTGTCCCTTTTTAGAGTCACTGAACTTTCGTGAGTTCAATGAAGCGGTTGATGGCTTGGTTTCAGCAAGGGTGCCCGTAGAGACTGGACGTTCAGTCAGTGCTTCACCCTTGGCGTCCGTAGATGTATTCTTTGTGCTATGTCCCCGATCCTTTAATGTCAGGGACCCTAAGTTGGATTTTCTTTTGGTGGTTTGTTGATTTTTTGTTGGTGGATGACCAGCTAGAGTCACTGTGGGTGTATTCAGTGACGTGGTCATTTGAGAAGCAGATTCAGACATTTTTACAATAGTTACAGACTGGGTTCCAAGGAACCCCTGTTTTCTCATGAAAACATGATTTTGGAAAACAAAATGATTTTGATACTGCAATGACGAAATCCTTTCCTTTTTGAAGATTGTTGAAAAATTTACAGTGTTAAGGAAAGATTGTGATTTCGTCGTTTAGAGTGAACAAAAAGATTTTATTTGCAGCTTGTTTTGCAAAGGTTTTATGATAATCAAAAAAGTGTTTGATTAAAATGGGAAGAAGGTGCTTGATTTATAGAAACACCGTTTGATTATCATGTGGTTTAAAAATGTTTTACGTGGTTGATGATGGTGGAAAACAGTGGTTGTAGAGGCATAGGGATAATGATGAAGAACCGGTGGCATTAATGGTGATGGGAGGGGTGCGCCAGAAAAGTGCACTGAGGTAAGAAAGAGAGTGTCAGATCGTGCGACTTTCGTGCCACCCCTTAATGATTAATCTTGAAATTTGTAAACAAATCACCATTAATGATACGATTAACAAATAAAACAGGAAGTGCCTGATGTTCATAACATGTCATCTCTTATAGTGAATTTATCTCACTGATTCAAACACAACTTAGAATACTGAATGAATCAATGAAGACATAGTCACTTGCATAGATGAGAATGTTAATCAATTGTTGTTGTTTTTATTTTTTATTTTTTATTTAAAAATACTTACTCCCTTCCCCAGATGCATCACTGATGTTCATAACATGTCATCCCTTACAGTGAATTTATCTCACTGATTCAAACACAACTTAGAATACTGAATGAATCAATGAAGACATAGTCACTGCATAGATGAGAATGTTAGCCATTTGTAACCACTCACTCCCTCCTAAATTTTTTTTTTCTTTCAGTTAAAAAAAATGAGTATAAATTATGTTGATTATAAGTTATATAACATATTCGTGTATTAATTCTCGCTGATCAAGTTACAGCTTAGAATACTAACAAGATCAGTTAGAGAGAAAATACAGATCAATGATAAAGAACTCATAAAAGAACATAGTAAATACTGAGAGAGTTTATTTTAAGTACAGCTGACTTTTATTTCTAAGCAATAATGAACAAATAAACTCAGGGAGTTTATTTATTCATTGAGGTTTAGCATACCAAGCTCGCTGATGAAATAATTAAATCTTTTCTCATCAAGAGGTTTTGTAAACAAATCAGCGAGTTGATAGTCAGTTGGGATAAAGTGAATTTCAATGTCACCTTTCATCACATGGTCTCTGATGAAGTGATATCTCACATCGATGTGCTTTGTCCTTGAATGCATTACTGGATTGTTTGCAATGGCTATCGCACTTTGACTATCGCAATAGATTGGTATCTAATTGAAGTCAAACCCATAGTCAGCGAGCTGATTTCTCATCCAGAGAATTTGAGCTGCGCATGCACTTGCAGCAACATATTCAACTTCAGCAGTTGAGGTTGAAACTGAATTTTGCTTCTTGCTGGACCAGCTAACAAGCTTTTCTCCAACAAATTGACAGCTACCAGAAGTGCTTTTTCTATCCAGCTTGCATCCAGCATGATCAGAATCTGAATATCCTTTCAGCGAGAAATCTGAACCAGATGGATACCAGAGACCAAGATTTGGTGTACCCTTCAGATATCTGAATATTCTTTTGACAGCGAGTAGATGAGATTCTTTTGGATCAGCTTGATACCTAGCACAAAGACATGTAGCAAACATAATGTCTGGTCTACTTGAAGTTAAATACAGCAGTGACCCGATCATACCTCTGTAAGCAGTTCACAGATTTGCCATCAGGATTAGCATGTAGTTTTACTGCAGGTGACATGGGTGTGGCAAGGGATGAGCAGTTGGTGAATTCAAATTTCTTTAAAAGATCTTTAACATATTTTCCTTGATTTATAAAAATACCAGTTTTGGTTTGTTTTACTTGAAGTCCAAGAAAAAATGTTAATTCACCCATCATGCTCATCTCATAGCTTTTGGTCATGACATCAGACTCAATCTAGCCTAGTCATTTTATATTATTTTCTGGATATAAATGAGTATTTAATGTGTTAGGAAGTAATATCGGTTGATTTAATTGAAAATAATTGGAATAGGAGATAAATATTCCATTGTGAAAGATAAATTATTAATCATATAAATTAATAAAGTTGTCAGTAAAATAAAACAATTAAACCTTAATGATTTTCGGGTTCCAGACAATAGGTTTAGAAGGGGAGTATTATATACCCGTGAATGATTGATTGATTAAGTAGGTGTGTACCTACTCTTTTCTTAATCAATCTCAAACACACACACACACGTACACACTCTGGAATTTCTCCAGAGCGTTCGTGAGAGAGGGAGAAATCATAGGAATGATTCATGTATCAAATTCAAGGAATTAACTTGCTAAATCTTTCTTCATAATCATCACAAACAAGGTATGATCATGTGTTCTTTAATTTCTATAACCTAGAAAGTGATTTTTGGGTATTTGATAGAATTAGGTTGATATCTATATGAAATTGAAGTTGAAATTGATGATATCTGTTGTTAGTTATTGTTGTTAGATGTATTAAACTGATTATGGAAACTGGTTTGATGATTTTGGGTATAAAAATCGAGTTCTGGGGTTGAACAGCTCGTGCAGGTCGCTGGAAAGGGGCTTGATCCGGCGGATCAAATACATGATCCGGCGGATCATGTGTTTAGTGGGTGATCCGGCGGATCTTAGTATAACGCCCCTCATTTAATACAGCAATATAATATTAAGCTTGACGGAAGCGAATACTTTGAAATACATATTCTATTAAAATTCTGCTGGAAATTTTCGCAAACCTTTATACAACATGTTTAACTACTAAACAAACATAGTTAACTTGTTTACAAACCGGGGCATTATATACTACTAAACATTATTTATAACACACTGGATCAGAGTTGCAGGTTTCAAACATTCCCAGCATCAAAACATCCTTCCTGACTACCCACATAATATACATCACCTGCAGGAAGTAAATTGGGGGATTAGCACGAAGCTAAGTGAATGAATAATCAATCACAATTCAGTTTAGCTAGTAATTTGTTCACAATCAATAATGCAACAAACATCGTCAAGAGGAATGGTGGTTCCTAAGGACCCTGTGCCGGGTGGCCCTGTCAGAACACTTAAATCAACTGTAGGCCAAAACAGTGATTAACCGCTAACTAAATGCTAATCTCCATCAACACATGTACGCAACCCTGTGTTGACCAACATTAGCAATCAAGTCCAACTGACAATCTAGTTGACCTCTGGATTTATCAATCAAGCTCACAGGCTAATCAAACTACCAATCATATGGCATATCCTTTCAAAGTTAACATACTATCAATAGTAATCCAATAATTACTGATTGAAATCAAACTGACACAACCAAATCAAACTGTGAGTTTCAAATCCACTCACCTGATTGTCTCGTTTCACTTACTCAGCTGTCTTATCTCGATGAGTCCTCTGCTGATCTGAGAATCAACAATAAGATATAAGTTAGAAATCAGGATTATCAATACTACACTTATATCAAACATAATTCAAAGAATTAGATAGTATTGTAGAACTATTTAGTCTCTAATCATGTACAACATTTATATTACAGCACATTAATTAATCACTTGTCACATTTTAAGTTTGAAGTTGTTTAAAATCAAAAAGCCACAAAACAGGTAACTACCCGCCGGGTAGTCCCATTACCCGCCGGGTATCCTATCATACCAGGCGGGTCCCCTATGTAGCAACCGGGTAAATTAAAAGTTGGGGTAACAGAACTCATTTGTGTTTTAAAGGCTGTACAAGCCGCCGGATACGGGTCATACCCGCTGGGTTCTCGGTTTAGGGACATTACCCGCCGGGTACGGGCTCTGCCCGCCGGGTACCAACCCTGCACCAGCAACCTTCATCAGCTCAAAAACCCTGCTCGAACTTATTTTCCAAAATTCATCAAAACCAGTTCCAAGATCACTTCTAGCATAACCAATAGCACATATAACATGTATTATCAACTAATTACAATCCCAAACATCAAAATCCACTATTTTCCACTTTGATTCATATCTCAATTCAATATACACAAGTTATAAACATGCTTGAATCAAACAACTTACCACTTGAATATGATGAAACAAAGGTGGTGATGATGTTTATACTATCAAAAGATCACAGCAGCTAATTTACAAGTTTTAGGTTATGATTTCTTAAGGTTTTCAAAGTTTAAAGGTTTTAGTTCTTAGGTTTTTGAAATAAAGAAAGTGATGTAACTTTCCTAAAATGGAAGGTTAAATAAGTCGGTCTAAAACTTTTACACCGACCCGCCTCCACTTAAAACTAATCCCCTTTCAATCTATTGCCTGGAACATAAAAACATTTGCAAGAAACTTATTTTATTGTACCGTCAACTATAGTAAATCAAAACAATCAATAATTTAATAAGCACAATAAATCCCGAGGCTTATTTAACTAAGTTTCGCAATTAAACATATATTATCAAATAATTTCTAATACAATTTAAATATATCAATTTAAAATTAGAAATTACCGGACCAGAAGAGAGGATGTTACACTTAGTGTGATCCGGCGGATCATGGTGTGATCCGGTGGTGATCCGGCGGATCAAGGGTAAAAATTGGTGTTTGCAAATTCCGAAAGTGCATAAGTGCTTAGTAGCGTTTTTACCCACAGAAAAATTGACAAATTGTCTTTGAACACGGATTGGGCTGAAATTTACATGGTCACTCAGAAACGGCCCAATGATCAAGGCTAATTACCTATAGCCTAGGCAGTTTTTGGCCATCCGGGGTCGTTTAGGGGTCTAAAATGGCAATTTACGGTTTTTAGACCTCGTTTCGACATTTTGTCGACTATGTTTCCTATTGGACTTTTAAATCCTGTGATTTCAGGGGTATATCTGCTTAGGTAAATATGTTCTAAATCAGTTATAGGTGTTATTTACAACTTGATTAGGGTTATTATTATTGGTTATGGTTTATCATTTAATACTAAGTATTGAATTGATATTGAAATACGATTCAAATCACCAGTTATAGGTGATATTATAACTTGGTGATTATTTGTAGTTTGATATAATTAAATTAAATGAGTTATATGTCACGGATTGATACTAACTCGTTGTTTATTTGATTGTATTCTCAGATATGGTGAAGGCTTAGTAATATTAGACTTCTGAGCTTGCGACTGAGGTGTTCGGTGAGTGGATATCTAATCCTTAGTATGATTTAGTTGTAACAGGTTTGGTTACAACGGGTAACATATTATTACTGCTTTGGGTTTGCCATGATGATGTTGGATTATTAGCAATAATACTGTTGATAGACTGCTTAGTCTAATATGTTGACCTGATAACTTGTGTATATGTGATCACGTGCTTTGTTGGGCCTTTGGGCATCAGTTGTTAATGGGGCAACAAGTTGTACTGGTTGGTTGGGCTAGTTGAGGTTGTTGTATGAATTACACAGGGTCGTACTTCATTTGTTGTGTGTATAGAACCTGTGTTTGAGGATAATAACCACTAGCTATCGGTCTCGTCCGTTATGGCCATACGGATATGGTGGGTAAGTGTTCTTGTGGAATCCCCGGGTGTTATGATATCGCAAGAGCCACCGATCCTCATTGTTGATTTGTGATGAAGTTGAACTGTTTACTGTGTACTTGATGTTTAATGTTAAATTGTTGTACACAAGGTTGTTACGCTAAGTTTTACTATTGGTTAGTTATTCATTCAGTTAGCGTTATGCTAATCCCCCACATAAACACTTCTTGTAGGTTAAAGATCTTATCGGGTGGGCAAGAAGTTGGTCTAGAAGGGATGTTTGACAATGAGGCGTGACTTTGATATTTGATTTGTATAAACTAATGTTATCTCTGGTTTTCATATAACACCTATGTTGATAAATTATTATTTGAACAGGTCGAATTTTTATACACGTCGAACAAATGAAGTAAATTATTAATGTCTATTTGGAAATACGCTTCCGATATATTATACTTATTGATGGTAAAATGAGGGGTGTTATAGAGAATTCCTTGCACATGTCAGTGTTAGTAGACCTGAAAATTATATCATCAACATAAATTTGGACCAGTATGACATCTCTCTTATCTTTTTCGATAAAAAGTGTACTATCAATCTTTCCTCTGACATATCCACTTTTTACCAGATAATCAGTGAGAGTGTCATACCAGGCTCTTGGAGCTTGTTTTAGTCCATAGAGGGCTTTTTCAAGTTTATTCACATAACCATGATGTTTGGCATTGATGAATCCAGGTGGCTGCTTGACATACACTTCTTCCTTTAGTTTGCCATTCAAAAATGCACTCTTCACATCCATTTGATAGACTTTAAACTTTTTGTGAGCTGCATATGCCAGGAATAGTCTGATTGACTCAAGTCTAGCTACTGGTGTAAAGGTTTCTCCATAGTCAATGCCTTCTTGTTGACTGTAACCTTTAGCAACCAATATGGCTTTGTTTATGATCACAATACCATCAGCGTCCCTCTTGTTCTTGAAAACCCATTTTGTCCCAATTACTGATTTTCCAGCAGGTTGTGGCACCAATTTCCAGACTTTGTTCCTTTCAAATTGTGCCAATTCTTCTTGCATGGCTGATATCCAATTATGATCAGTGAGTGCTTCATCAACCTGCTGTGGTTCTATCAGAGACACAAAACTAACAAACAGACAAAAGTTAGCAGTTGCTGATCTTGTCTGGACCCTGGATTTTGGATTACCAATAATCAGTTGATTATCAATATGCTTGATCCATTTAGTCATTCGCTGAGGTTCAGCAGTGACTTGTGTATCCAGAGATGGTCCAGATGACTGATCAGAATTGGAACCTTGGGTATTATCATTCTGTAACCTGTGGTTTGGACATTGTGATTTTGATGGTTGAGTATCAGTGGGTGAGGATGATGTTCCTGAATTATTCTCAGCCAAAGTAGGACTGGGAGTGTTTCCAGGGACATTATCTTCATCCTCTGAATCAGATGAGAAGTTTTTATACTTTTCATTGATTGGTTTATCTTTGACTGATGAGTCACTATCCAATTTGTTGGCTTCATTAAAAATAAGATTTTCATATTCCTTTGGATCAGTGAGTGACTCATCATATGATTCATCAAAAGTAACATCCATTGATTCCTCAATGCATTCTCTTCTTTTATTAAAAACTCTGAAAGCTTTAGAGATGGTTGAGTAACCAACATATATTCCTTCATCAGCTTTTGGATCAAACTTCCCTAAGTGATCCCTTTTGTTTAAAATGTAGCAGGTACTACCAAAAACATGGAGAAAACTTATGTCGGGTTTTCTCACCCTTAACACCTCATATGCTGTTTTGTCATGTCTTTTGACAATCAGTGACCTATTCTGTGTGTAGCAGGCACTATTCACTGCTTCAGCTCAGAAATAGGTTTTAAGACCAGCATCAACGAGCATTGATCTGGCAGATTCAATTAAGGTTCTATTTCTCCTTTCTGCCACCCCCGTTTTGTTGGGGTGTTCTAGGAGCTGAAAATTTTTGAGAGATACCTTTTGAATCACAAAAGTTTTCCAGGTCAATGTTTCTAAATTCAGTGCCATTATCAGACCTTAAATGTTTCACTAGATTACCATTTAGGTTTTCCATTTTTCTGATAAAGGATATGATCTCGCTGGCAGCATCACTCTTGGCTTTAAGAAAAAATACCCATGTGTATCTGGAATACTCATCCACAATTACCAAGCAATATTTCTTTCCACCAAGACTTGGAGAGCTCACTGGTCCAAATAGATCCATGTGAAGTAGGTAGAAACATTCAGTCACTGATGATATTTGTTTACTCTTGAAGGTTGAGCTGTGATGCTTTCCTTTCTCACAAGCTGAACAAAGCTTATCTTTGTCATAGGACAATTTTGGGAGTCCAGTGACTAAGCCATTCTTGCTTAATTTGTTGATAGCTTTCAGATTCAGATGAGAGAGTCTCTTATGCCATAACCATTTTTCTTCTGAAACAGTTCTGGAATAAAAACATGTTCCTGATTGTGCTGAGTCCATGTTGACCACATAGGTGTTCCCTTTTCTGTTTGCAGCAAGTACGGCACTACCCTTTTTGTTGTAGACAACATCAGCTTCATGATCAAAAAGTACTTTGTTCTTAGAGTCACAAAACTGACTGATGCTCAATAGGTTGTGCTTCAGTCCCTCCACATATGCCACTCGTTTGAACATTACATTACCATTGGTTAAGACACAATATCCCTTGGTTTTCCCAACTTTGTTGTCGCCAAAGACTACATCAGGACCTCTTTCATCCTGATAGTCGCTGAAAAGAGACTTGCACCCAGTCATGTGCCTGGAACATCCGCTGTCCAGATACCAGATAGTTTCTCGAAGAATACCTTTATAGACTCTTTCTGGGTCCCATCCAGATGCTGAACATTTATGAGCGACTTCCTTGATGTCCTCATGAAACTCAGCATCATCAGCCATCATGCAATAATCTTTATCTAAGCATATCATTGCTTCTTCTTCTTCATCAGATGATGAAGACGAATCAAAATCGCTGAGTGAGCCTTCCTCAGCGATGAAACCTTTTCCCTTGTTCTTTCCATTTTTGGACAGAGCCTTCAGCTTCTTGTATTTTGCTTTGTACTTGTTGTACTTGTCGTCTCTAAAGCTTGGCTTTGACTCAGGACTGGATTCACCGATTTTGATCTACAGTCAGCTGCAAAATGACCAGGTTTACCACATTTGTAGCAGTCACCTTTTGGTTTGAAATTGTCAGATGATGGAGCACCAGCGAATCGTTTTGATCGGGTGTTCCTTCTGAAATTTGCAACCATCATGGCCATATCCTTTTCCAGCTTCTCCAGACCCTCATCATACTCATACTCTGACTGTTCTTCAACTTGTTCACCTTCTTTGTTGACTTTCAGTTACTTTGAGCTTAGCTTTGAAACCTTCATCTTCTGTCTCTGATCAATCTCATCCAGCTCAGCTACAAGAGCATTGGATATTTTCTGACTTCCAAGAGTAGCACGAATATGCTCACTCTGTTCAGCTTTCTTTTCAGACTGCTCCCAGTTGAGCAAAATGCCATAGACTTGAGTAAGATTCAGCAACGTATAATCATTCCTCTGTCTGGTGCATGTAGCGATAGTTCCCCATATTTTCCTTGGAAGTAACTCCAGGAATTTCTCAACGACAAACCTCTGTTCCTTCCCTATACCAGCTTTCTCAATCTTATTCATCAGAGACTGGAACCTGGTATAAGTAGAGGACAGGGTTTAATTGGGTTTCATTGCAAACAGCTCATACTGGCGAGTGAGATTAACTTCCCTGCAGCGAATAATATCAAGAGTTCCAATATAAATATTCCTAAGGGTATCCCGCATGTCCTTAGCAGTCCTACAAAGCCTAATTGATTCAAATACTTCATCAGGAAGTGCCATGCCTATGTAGATTTTAGCTTGTTTATCCAATCTAACCAATCGTCCGTCCTCGTCCGACCACTGATCCTCTCGCTTAGGCACAACCATTTCTGGTATAGCCGGAGTAGTAGCTGTAGCCATGACAGCAGGAACAATCGCAGTTGGAACATGAGGACCATTGGTTATTGTATTACAGAGACGGTCATCGATAAGGTCCAAAAATATCATCATCCGGGACATCCAGGTTTCAATCCGAGAGGGATCAAACGCTGGAGGTTTGGTAGTAGAACCATTTCCCTTTTGATAGTCAGAATCAACACAACTGTACTTTACTGATTCCATTGCAGACCTGGTTAATTGATTTAAACCAACTCTGCTCTGATACCAATTGAGAGTCCCGAATTCACTATCGATTAGTGAAATGGAATCACAACAAGTAAAGTTTAATTGTAGAAGGGGGGGTTGAATACAATTAAAAACTTTTATCGGATTTTAATCAAGTGTTCTAAACAGTTGTTAATTGTTAAACGAAAACAGAGTATAACAACGCAAATAATATGACAATATCAAAGAACAAGTAATAGTAGCTGAAAGGTGAATTGTATTGATTATAAATTCACAAGTGTTGAATGCGGAATGGATTAACCAAAGTTAATCCAATTCAAACACTTAGCTAAACTATTACAAATGGAGATGAACAGCAATGGACATACACGCTGACTGTTCACTCTATGAGTCACTGATACGTACCCTAGACAAACTACACACTTGAACAAGTGATAAGTACGTACAGAACAACTAGCCTCTAAATGAACAACATACTAAACTATTTATACTACAAGGGTTCCAAGAATATCTCCTAAAATATAGGATCTCGGAAGGACACGTGTCGCTGCTTGATTGGCTTGATCTATGATGAACCGACATACTACGGGTCCCAATTCTGTTACCGCAAATATCTCGTTACCTTAAAACCAATCACTTGCTGCCACGTAATCTTTCAGACAATCTTCCAAATGAACTCTTGCTGATGTGTAAATAAGTACAGTACTTTTGCACTTAATGATCGAGAGGCTTTATTGGGTAGTCACTGAAGATGCAGTAATCCTCCTCACTTACTGCGAGCTAACATGCTCTAACGGAATGACTTGACTTATAGATCTTTAGTGACTAGCTATTATTGGGGCAGTGACTTTTGCCTTTATTTGATTTGAAGATATAGAACTCTCACTGCTTGACATCAGCGACACACAAAGTTGAGTTCTAATCTTCCTCAACATATCAGATTCTTCAACACAGAGAATAGTGATCAGCGATACTAAACTTCAGTAACAACAACTTTGATACAATCCATTTCTTCATCGAGTAGTCTTCAGTTGAGTTGGTCAGCGACCAGCGACTCAACATGGTCAGCGACCAGTGACTCAACACATGCAAAGAGCAATTACCTGCAATAAGAGAAGACAATACAAACATTTTTCATTTGTTTGATTTTTTTAGTATTGGCGCACACACAAAAAATCTGCAATAAAATATCATCAGAGTTGAAAAAATTAGAACAATTTAAAGAAAGATCTCATATCAAATGACTAATTCAATTAGGCTATAATCTAACTCTAAGTAAGTGTATACAAATAAGAGCTGATCTTTAAGAGTGCGCTATTTAACACTAAGAACGTTTATAAGGTTATCAACCAGTATACCAATTAAGTTACAATAATTAACCCACATATGGAGAAAATTATAGCTTTTACTACATAAATAAAAAAAAAGTTTGACTTGATAATCCTTTTTGTTAATTAGTAAAAAGTGGACAAAGAAGCATATGTTGAGATCTTGAGATAATGTGTAATACCTGTGAAGACTTCTATGTCGGCACATTATGATTATCCATTCTTCCAGTAGCATTATAACCAAAAGGTAACCTGTAAAAAGTGATATGCCCATCAATAGCTCCTTCTTATAGGTGTAGTATATTTGATCTATTATAGTGTATCATATAGGTGGTAACTTCAGCCTATATATATTTTTTTTTTTTGAAATGCAATATTGGGCTCAGCGGCATTGCCTCTTCATATACCCATCACCAATTCCAGGGGAAACGTCTTCATATACCCATCAGCCTATTAGATGAGACTTTTAGTGAAACTCCACTAAACGATACAATACCAAAGTTTATATGCATTAAGCATTTAAAAGAATTGAATAACAATGGCATTTGTCAAGCAAAATCAGAAGCAAGCACCTCATGTAACCAAACAGAACTCAAACTTTTAAGAATAAAAAACCATGAACAAACTTTTAGACTTTTGCTATAACATGATTGCCACAAATAAAAATAATTAAATAAAAGGGAAAATTTCATAAATCATACCTGTGGTTTGCACACATTTTCACATATCATATCTGAACTTTTTTTCAGGTTTTCGATACCCTAACTTTCAAAATTGCTCGCAAATGGTACCTCCGTCTATTTTTGTTGTTAAGTTTTACCACGTGATTTGCACGGAGGTATCATTTACGAGCAATTTTGAAACTCACGGGTATCATTTACGAGCAATGTTGAAAGTTAGGGTATTGAAAATTGACGTAATTGGTAAAACTTAACGACAAAAATAGACGGAGGTACCATTTGCGAGCAATTTTGAAAGTTAGGGTATCGAAAACCTGAAAAAAAAGTTCGGGTATGATATATAAAAATGTGTGCAAACCACATGTATGATTTATAGAATTTTCTCTAAATAAAAAGATATAACTTTAGGCAAATGAATAACCAAGTAAATTTGACTGAAATAGTATGTCATCAATTCAACCAACAAAATTTTAAAAATGCCATGCAACGAAATAGTACTCTGCAAGTAAAGTCTAACTAATGAATTGTATATATAAAAGATATTAGTTAAACAAAATTACAATAGTAGAACACTAAAATCATGGGTGTGGCATTTATTAATTATCAACAACAATAGAACACTTAAACATCTATAAATGAGTCTAACTATGTATGTGTATGCTGTATGTTATGTCTACGAAGTTTCCGTGGGTTTATTCCAATAACCAAAAACTTCAACTTCAATCTATTATCCTAAATTCATTAAGCTAAAATATAAAAATCTGAACCGTATTACGTCATTCACATTGTGTTAAATCGTTAAAATTCAATATATGCTACCACTAATATACTAACAATTATATTTAAGAGTAAGAAAGCAAGGTGGTGCACCTATATATAACCATTGAACTGTTTGTGGGCATAAAGACGATAATTTACCTTATAGTCAAAAGTAGGCATTCCATGTGACATGTGTGGCTCCTTTGTAAGCTGAAAAAAGGAATTATGATTATTATTATATGCAAAGTGTGAAAAAACGAATTATAACTATTGCAACATAACATAGGCATAATATATAACAAAAATTACAATATCCAACCAATTTACCTGAGTATTAGTTTTGACACTAAAATTCACATCTAACTCACATCTGAGATTCTTTTGAAGACGCTCGTCAGTCAATATCCTTCAAATAAGCATCAATTTTAACAATTTTCGGTAAACCAACCAAAGTTATCAGAGTTAGTAATCAGTGAAAATAATGAGTACTTCCTTGATAAGTAGCAATGATATCTACCTTAGGAATTAGGATCAACAAAGTTAGCACCAATATGAACATATATATCTAAAGATGGGTGACGAATAATAAGATGTGCAAGTAATAAACAAAACGGATAATAGAAATTGTATTAATGAAACATATATATCCAAAGGCAGTAATAATATAGTTAGGCATATATTAATGTAATTTGACATTCGCATGTTATCTTCTCCCATGGCTTTAATTACATGTAATACATTAAGTGGCGACAGCTCGATATGTTTTCCGATCAACCTTCCACCGTAATGCAGCTGCGAGGATGACTTCTCAACCCAAAACTCCTCTCACCCATTTCCATTCCCTACCCAAAGTTCATTATCTCAACGCATTTTCCGGTATGCAATTTATTTATAAATTATAGTTTTTTGTTTGGTAAATATGTAATATGTTGGTGCATTTTGTGTGTCAGTCAGTTGGTCAAACTATTGTAATTGTCAAAGTCAATTAGTCTACGAATGTATAGTGTTTAGAGTGTATATTCGAGTCAGTAAATGAAATATAACTATAGAATATACATAGAATGGTGTCATTGTAATTGGGCCTGCGACGTTGGGTCAGACGTCGCAAGGGTCTGGGCCTGTGACATTGAGCCCAATGTCGCAGGGTCCATTAGTCGTGAGTATAAATAGCGAGTTATAACTCAGAATTAGGGTTGGACGAATCAGAGAGAGAGTGGGGCGTTTTTGTGGTGAGAGAGACAGAGAAAACGAGTGTTTGTATCTGTAATTGTTATATTATCAATTGTTAATATATACAAGATTATAGAGAAATCGTGTGTTCGTGAATCGATTATTGATCGTTTGTTATTGTTTATACGATCCGATCAGATCCTACGCGTAAGGGACTAACAACTGGTATCAGAGCCATAGAATCAAGGATTCGTTGGTTTCGGATCGTGTTTTTGAACGTTTTCGGTTTAGAGTTTGGTGTTTTGGTACATTAATCGCGTTTTGGGGATTTGTTGGTTGAAGAAATCGTTTCTGGAAGGGTATTTCTGGGCTAGTTCGTCGATCGTCGTTCGAAGTTCATTAGGTTTACGAAAATTTTCGATTTTTAGGGTTTTGGCCGCTGCAGTCGCGTTTTTGCGACGTTAGCTGCGACGTCGCTAAGTTCTGCGACATTAGCTGCGACGTAGCCTGTGACGTTATTAATTTTGACCTTGACTGGTCTTTGCGACTTCGTTAGCGACGTCGTTATTTTGACCTTAAATGGTTACTGCGACGTAGTTTGCGACGTCGCTAGCTTCTGCGACGTTGAGTGCGACGTCACGTACCTGCTAGATTCGAGAGAGAGAGAAAAAAAAAAGAGTTTTTTGGCTGGAAATCTCCGAAAAATTTTGCATTTCCAAAATTTTTCCTTAGCCTTACAACTGTTCAATTTTAGGCTGGAAAAATGTGACACCCCCAAATTTAATGATTTGCGGAAGCTTGATTTGGGTGCCACTAATCAATATACAAAGCATAAAGATAATAATGAACGACCACTATATGCGTCGTTTTAAACTTGTATTAATAAAGTGAACGTTTACATCAAAAATAATATAGCACTAGCTTGGTTCCTGAAATTGAGAGATTACATGGCATAATTACTTTTACAAAATATAATAATGCAGTCCAATCTCTAATTGTATGTATGCTGACTCGAGCTAGAAATCCCTGCTTGTGCAGTCAACCTACTGCTGGGTACCTGTGATATATACTAAAATGGGTCAGCGAAAACGCTGGTGAGCTCACAGGTTTGTAAGTCAATGTATAATTGTCAGAACCGCAAGATTTATAATGAATTTAAAATGCAATTAAGCAAAATAAAAGTTATACTGTCCATGAGCACATAGTCTGAGCTTAACTGATTTGTCAGGCCCAATTAAGGAAACCTAACTGATTTGCCTCCTACGAGTGCCTAATCAACACTCGTCTTCCCAAATGCTAATACATCCGTTTGACCGATTAGTGCGTGCTAACCCGGATGAGGATTGTCAATCCCATATGATATCATATACTAACATTCACGCTATAAAATACTAGAGACTATGCTTATGGAGGACTTTAAATTGATTAGCTTGAAACTCATGTAGTATTTGAAGTTTGTCACTTGCGTTCTACTTGTAAAACAAAATGATGCAGTAATATCACACCCCTGGTAAAAGTAGTGAAAATGGGGCTATGAAACTCACCTGATTCCTGATGTGTTTAACTTAATAAACTTGAAGTAATTAGCAGTGTGTTGGTGTCCAAAGACTTGAAACCTGAATGTGTCCACGACACTTGAATTGTTATTAATTGTATTGGTATCTCGAAAGACTACCATTGAAATTGTTTGTCTAACTTAATGTCCAAATTTCCCCGATTTGGTTGATTGTATTGTTACAAGTTACTACGACTTGTTTGAATAAATTGACACAAGTTACAACGACTTGTTTGAATAAATTGATACAAGTTACAACGACTTGTTTGATTTTGAAGTATGTTTTGAAAACGCGTACGGACCGTTGGTGATTAGTTGAAAATAAAAGTGTTATTGTTGTCGTCTTGTTTTTGAAGTGTTACACTTGAAATACAAGTCCCATTATGTTCTAAAAGTCATATTGCATAAGCATTTGAAGTTGTATGAGCTCGACACTTTGTAAAAATTAGAGTTTTCAAGATTCTGTTTTTAGCGACGTAGCCTGCGACGTAGGCTGCGACGTAAGAGTTTTGCGACGTAAAGGGTTACGTCGCTAAGGTCAACAGTGCTAAGTCAATAGCGACGTAGGGTGCTACGTCGCTTATGCGACGTAGGTTCGTTTTTGCGACGTTAAGGTCTGCGTCGCTATGTGCGACGTTCGCAAGTCAATGCGACGTAGTAGGCTGCGTCGCTGTATGCGACGTTGGGGATATAATGCGACGTAGGTCGCTACGTCGCATCTGCTCCAGACCAAATGCGACGTACGGGGTCTGATCGGAGTTTCAACTCCAAAAACGCGTTTTCCGGCCATCGATCGGCCTAATATTTTTACCCAACCCATTTTAGGACATTACAAGGTTATACAAACAACTAGCAAGTTATAAAACTTAAAAACGAGAGTTTTCGGAGTCGTGTCGGAAACTTACAAATCGCCGAAATGAAATTCCGGAAAGGTAGAAGTGTAGATCGTCGCGAGGTGGTCGTTTATTGTAAAAGGGGTTTGAAGATCCGAGGTCGTTTGAGGTGTTTATTTTGCGATTTTGATGATTTTTGTTTGGTGGTTTGTTTGAGAGAAATAAGAGAGGAGAGAGAGATAGAAAATGGAAAATGAAAGAAAGTGAAAAAGGTGGGGAGGTGGTTAAGGGATCACCTCCCATTTCCAGTCCGCGCACTGCGCTCCGTGCGGTGTTCGTTTACTCCGTCGTTTATACGTTAAATGTTTATTTTCTTTGTTTTAATATACGTTTTAGAATACGAATAATTTCTCAGTATTTTTGTTAAAGTATTTTACTAACTTTTAATAATCACATTATAAAAGGTAATTTGTTTTGTTTGATTTGCGCGTTTACATTTTATTCGCGTTTATATAATTTGTGTGATAAAACTTGTCTACAAAATATTATGGACATAATATTTTTAAGTACAAAAATGTTATTAAAAATCTTTGTATTACTTAAATCAATTGTTCACCAACGTCCGTATTTATTTAATCGGATTACATTTGATTTGAACTCGTACGATTTAAACAAATCGCATAATTGTAGATATATATTCAACAATATATATGAAAATTGATACATTAATTAGCCTATCACAGAACTAATTACATGTACTAAAACTTGATTAGGCACTAATTATAGTCCTAAATTGACGGTTGTCACATTCTCCCCCCGTTAGAAGAATTTCGTCCCGAAATTTAAGCCGAAGTTGTGTTTGACGTTGAATCAGTGAAGAGTTGAGGATACTTGAGTCGCATCTGGTCTTCCCGTTCCCAGGTGAATTCCGGACCGCGCCGCGAATTCCACCTAACCTTGACAATGGGAATACGACTTTGTTTAAGTTGTTTGACCTCACGGTCCATGATTTCAGCGGGTTCCTCAACAAAGTGAAGTTTTTCGTCAACACGAATTTCATCTAGTGGAATGATAAGTGTCTCATCAGACAGACACTTCTTCAGATTTGAGACATGAAACGTGGGATGCACGCTGCTGAGTTCAGATGGCAGCTGCAATCGATAAGCCACTGGACCAATCCTTTCGAGGATCTCGAATGGTCCAATGTATCTGGGATTCAACTTCCCTCGTTTGCCAAATCGGATTACGCCTTTCCAAGGCGATACTTTGAGTAGAACTCGATCCCCAACCTGGAACTCGAGTGGTTTGCGTCTCACGTCAGCATAACTTTTCTGACGATCACGCGCGGCTTTGAGTTTGTTTTGAATTTCAACGATTCTCTCGGTCGTTTCGTGTATGATTTCTGGACCTGTGAGTTGGCTATCCCCAACTTCGGTCCAACAGATAGGTGAACGGCACTTACGACCGTACAGTGCCTCGAAGGGAGCAGCTTTGATGCTGGTATGATAACTGTTGTTGTACGAGAACTCGCACAATGGTAGATGTTTTTCCCAGTTTACACCGAAGTCTACTACGCAGGCCCGTAGCATGTCTTCCAGTGTTTGAATGGTTCGTTCACTTTGGCCGTCTGTTTGAGGATGGTATGCGGTACTCATATCAAGTCGAGTACCCAGAGATTTTTGGAGTGATTGCCAAAATTGTGAAGTGAAGCGACTATCTCTATCAGAGATAATTGAGATTGGAACACCGTGTTTGGTCACGATTTCCTTCAGGTAAATGTTGGTGAGGCGTTCCATTTTGTCGGATTCCTTGATTGCTAGGAAGTGAGCAGATTTTGTGAGACGATCCACGATCACCCAAATGGTATCGCAACCGTTCGAGGATTTGGGTAGTTTGGTTATGAAGTCCATGGCAATTTGTTCCCATTTCCATTCAGGAAGACTGGGTTGCTGAAGTAAACCAGAAGGTTTTTGATATTCGATTTTGACTTTGGAGCAAGTAAGGCACTTGCTGACATAGGTGGCGATTTCAGATTTCATGTTTGGCCACCAGTAGAAGTCCTTGATACCGTGGTACATTTTATCGGATCCCGGATGGATAGAATATTTGGACTTGTGAGCTTCATCCATCACCAAGTCACGTAGGTTCCCGAATTTAGGCAACCAGATTCGGTTTGAGAAATACCTAATCCCGTTAGGTTTGACTTTGAATTGTTTATCCATGCCCCGCAAGGCTTCATCTTTGACATGTTCGGGTTTTAAGGCTTCGAGTTGAGCAGTGAGAATTTGAATGTTTAAATTGTTGTGAATGGTCATACTGAGGGCTCGAACCCGAAGTGGTTTCACTCGCTCTTTTCGACTGAGGGCGTCAGCAACAACATTTGCTTTGCCTGGATGATATTTGAGTTCACAGTCGTAATCGGTAAGCAACTCGACCCATCGACGTTGCCTCATGTTGAGATCCTTCTGATCGAATATGTGTTGAAGGCTTTTATGGTCGGTGAAAATTGTACATCTGGTACCGTAAAGGTAATGTCTCCAGATTTTGAGGGCAAAAACGACAGCTCCTAGCTCGAGGTCGTGGGTGGTGTAATTCTTTTCATGAATCTTGAGCTGTCGGGAAGCATAAGCTATGACTTTGTCTCGTTGCATGAGCACACAACCGAGACCTTGATGAGAAGCATCGCAGTATACCACGAAATCATCGGTGCCTTCGGGTAATGATAGGATAGGAGCACTGCAAAGCTTTTGCTTTAAGAGTTGAAATGCCGACTCTTGTTTCTCAGTCCAGTCAAACTTTTTGTCTTTCTGGGTCAGAGTCGTGAGTGGTATGGCTATCTTGGAGAAATTTTCAATGAAGCGTCGATAGTACCCGGCAAGTCCCAAAAACTGCCGTACTTCGGTTGGAGTGGTTGGCGATTGCCAATCTTTGATAGCCTCGATTTTTGACGGGTCAACGTGAATCCCCTGACTGTCAATCACGTGGCCAAGGAATTGAACGGTTTTGATCCAGAACTCACACTTAGAGAACTTGGCATAGAGCTCCTCGTGTTTAAGCAGTTCAAGGATGGTTTTGAGGTGTTGCGCGTGTTCTTCTTTGTTTCGTGAATATATAAGGATGTCGTCGATGAAGACAATGACAAATTTGTCAAGATAAGGCTTGCACACCCGATTCATAAGATCCATGAATACCGCCGGTGCGTTGGTTAGGCCGAATGGCATCACTTGGAATTCGTAATGCCCATAACGGGTCCTGAAAGCGGTTTTTGGAATATCGGCATCGCGAACACGCAATTGGTGATAACCGGATCGAAGATCAATCTTTGAATAACAACTCGACCCTTGAAGTTGGTCGAACAAATCATCGATTCGAGGGAGTGGATACCGGTTCTTGACAGTTAACTTGTTCAACTCTCGATAGTCGATACACATTCGAAAAGAACCATCTTTCTTCTTAACAAATAGGACCGGAGCTCCCCAAGGTGAAGAACTCGGCCTGATAAACCCTCGTTCCAGGAGTTCCTGTAACTGGGTGGACAACTCCTGAAGTTCGGATGGAGCTAAACGGTATGGTGCTCGGGCCACAGGCGCAGCACCTGGTACAAGATCGATTGAGAACTCAACCTGTCTTGGTGGTGGTAGACCAGGTAGTTCTTCAGGAAAGACTTCTGGAAAGTCTCGAACAATTGGAACATCCTCAGGTCGCTTCTCCTCCGACTTTTTCTCCATGATGTGCGCGAGGATTGCAGGATAACCCTTTCTCAGAAATTTTCGGGTTTTTAAACAAGATATGAGGTTGAGCCTCGTCCCTCCGGTCTCCCCCTGTATGACTAGGGTTCTACCGACAGTGAGAGGTATGCGAACAATTTTGTCATAGCAGATGATTTCGGCTCGATGTTTGGACAACCAGTCCATGCCTACGATGACATCGAAACTTCCTATCTCAATAGGCATAAGATCTATGGGGAAGGTTTCGTCGGCTAGATTTAAAGTGCAATTAGGTATCACACTATCGGTTTCTATCAGCTTGCCATTTGCTAGCTCTACGGTGTACTTAACGTCTAAAGCAACAGGTGTAATGTCAAGTAGAGGGCAAAATTCATCGGAAATAAAACTCCTATCGGCACCAGTATCAAACAGAATGGAAGCAGTTAAATTGTTGAGGAGGAACATACCCGTGACCACATTCGGGTCCAGACGGGCGTCCCCTGAGTTGATCACGAAAGCAGTACTTTTGGCGTTGTTGTTGTTGCGGGAGTTGTTGTTGTTGTTGCCCTTATTCTTCAACTTTGGGCAAGAATCCCTGAAATGTCCTGGGTTTCCACATTCATAGCAGGACCTAGGTTGTCGGGTATTTCTGTCAGAGGGGTTGTTGTTGGATTTGGGGGATCGGCAATCCTTAGTCAAATGCCCTTGCCTCCTGCAGTTGTTGCAAGGAGTACCGCACTGACCAAAATGATGGTAGTTACACTTGGGACAATAAGGTCTGCCCCCGGTGTAGCTGTGGGTGGTTTCAGAGTTGGAAGTGTAGACTTGGATGGCGTTGTTTTTCTTGTTTGGGTTGTGGTGGTGTTCAGTGGATTTGCGTTTGTTGGAGGATGAGGTGTTGGAGGTCTCACGGCTGACGACTAGGGCCATGAGTTCGTGGGCCAATCGAATGGCACTCTCAGTAGTGGTTGGTTTGGATGAGGCGACGTTTCCCTGGATGTTCTCAGGAAGTCCGCGGATGTATTTCTTGATGCCCTTACTTTCTGGTTCGACCAAACCCGGGCATAATAAGGCAAACTGCTGAAACTTGGTGGTATAATCAGCGACATCATTTCCCTGCACCTCCAGATGCCAGAATTCTTCTTCCAGCCTGTGCAATTCCTCTTCAGGACAGTATTTCTCTGTCAGTTTCTTCTTCAGTTCGGCCCAAGGAAGTCGGTTTGCAACCTCAAGGCCTACAGAGTTTGCGTGGGTTTTCCACCACGTGGATGCACCTTCCTGAAAGGTGTAAACAGCGAATTTGACCTTATTGTTCTCAGTGCAGTCGCAGAGACTGAAAACAGATTCCATGCGCTCAATCCAACGGATCAAGCCAATGGCACCTTCCGTGCCCTTGAAGTATAGTGGTTTACAGCTAAGGAAATCCTTATAGGAGCAGGGTTTGGGTGGTGGAGTATTGGTTGCGGTGTCCTCACTAGTGGGTGGTGTTCGGGTAGCCAAGGCTTCAGTCACACTGCGGGCAATTATTCCCGCGATCTCAGCTTCGCTAAGGGTAATTTGACGACGTGGAGGCATGATGCTGAGTAAGAAAGAACAAGGAAATGAAATAAGATACTAGTCCGAGTATGATGAACTAGTGGTGTGTTTGTCATTCCGAGACAAAACGTTTGAAAGAAAGAGGCCTATAATCATATAATATAATATAATATAGCCTAAAGTTGTAATGAGGTCTATTCATGTAAATATATGTATATCACATAATAACCTATTGAGTATCTAGCACAGAAGTGTTTTGAGTCCCGTTTCTCTCGAGGTCAGAGTCAACTAATGCATTCCTGTTCAACATAACTCTTTCAGATTTCACATCATCTTTCTTTAATTGTACATAGTTGATCAGGCTATGTTAAATTAAAGTCGTATGATGTAATCCCTGAACTAGTCATAACTAATAAGGAATACTGCCTAACGGTCATAGTCTAGGCCCACTAAATGCAACCTAGTTCACTATAACCTTAGGCTCTGATACCAATCTGTGACACCCCCAAATTTAATGATTTGCGGAAGCTTGATTTGGGTGCCACTAATCAATATACAAAGCATAAAGATAATAATGAACGACCACTATATGCGTCGTTTTAAACTTGTATTAATAAAGTGAACGTTTACATCAAAAATAATATAGCACTAGCTTGGTTCCTGAAATTGAGAGATTACATGGCATAATTACTTTTACAAAATATAATAATGCAGTCCAATCTCTAATTGTATGTATGCTGACTCGAGCTAGAAATCCCTGCTTGTGCAGTCAACCTACTGCTGGGTACCTGTGATATATACTAAAATGGGTCAGCGAAAACGCTGGTGAGCTCACAGGTTTGTAAGTCAATGTATAATTGTCAGAACCGCAAGATTTATAATGAATTTAAAATGCAATTAAGCAAAATAAAAGTTATACTGTCCATGAGCACATAGTCTGAGCTTAACTGATTTGTCAGGCCCAATTAAGGAAACCTAACTGATTTGCCTCCTACGAGTGCCTAATCAACACTCGTCTTCCCAAATGCTAATACATCCGTTTGACCGATTAGTGCGTGCTAACCCGGATGAGGATTGTCAATCCCATATGATATCATATACTAACATTCACGCTATAAAATACTAGAGACTATGCTTATGGAGGACTTTAAATTGATTAGCTTGAAACTCATGTAGTATTTGAAGTTTGTCACTTGCGTTCTACTTGTAAAACAAAATGATGCAGTAATATCACACCCCTGGTAAAAGTAGTGAAAATGGGGCTATGAAACTCACCTGATTCCTGATGTGTTTAACTTAATAAACTTGAAGTAATTAGCAGTGTGTTGGTGTCCAAAGACTTGAAACCTGAATGTGTCCACGACACTTGAATTGTTATTAATTGTATTGGTATCTCGAAAGACTACCATTGAAATTGTTTGTCTAACTTAATGTCCAAATTTCCCCGATTTGGTTGATTGTATTGTTACAAGTTACTACGACTTGTTTGAATAAATTGACACAAGTTACAACGACTTGTTTGAATAAATTGATACAAGTTACAACGACTTGTTTGATTTTGAAGTATGTTTTGAAAACGCGTACGGACCGTTGGTGATTAGTTGAAAATAAAAGTGTTATTGTTGTCGTCTTGTTTTTGAAGTGTTACACTTGAAATACAAGTCCCATTATGTTCTAAAAGTCATATTGCATAAGCATTTGAAGTTGTATGAGCTCGACACTTTGTAAAAATTAGAGTTTTCAAGATTCTGTTTTTAGCGACGTAGCCTGCGACGTAGGCTGCGACGTAAGAGTTTTGCGACGTAAAGGGTTACGTCGCTAAGGTCAACAGTGCTAAGTCAATAGCGACGTAGGGTGCTACGTCGCTTATGCGACGTAGGTTCGTTTTTGCGACGTTAAGGTCTGCGTCGCTATGTGCGACGTTCGCAAGTCAATGCGACGTAGTAGGCTGCGTCGCTGTATGCGACGTTGGGGATATAATGCGACGTAGGTCGCTACGTCGCATCTGCTCCAGACCAAATGCGACGTACGGGGTCTGATCGGAGTTTCAACTCCAAAAACGCGTTTTCCGGCCATCGATCGGCCTAATATTTTTACCCAACCCATTTTAGGACATTACAAGGTTATACAAACAACTAGCAAGTTATAAAACTTAAAAACGAGAGTTTTCGGAGTCGTGTCGGAAACTTACAAATCGCCGAAATGAAATTCCGGAAAGGTAGAAGTGTAGATCGTCGCGAGGTGGTCGTTTATTGTAAAAGGGGTTTGAAGATCCGAGGTCGTTTGAGGTGTTTATTTTGCGATTTTGATGATTTTTGTTTGGTGGTTTGTTTGAGAGAAATAAGAGAGGAGAGAGAGATAGAAAATGGAAAATGAAAGAAAGTGAAAAAGGTGGGGAGGTGGTTAAGGGATCACCTCCCATTTCCAGTCCGCGCACTGCGCTCCGTGCGGTGTTCGTTTACTCCGTCGTTTATACGTTAAATGTTTATTTTCTTTGTTTTAATATACGTTTTAGAATACGAATAATTTCTCAGTATTTTTGTTAAAGTATTTTACTAACTTTTAATAATCACATTATAAAAGGTAATTTGTTTTGTTTGATTTGCGCGTTTACATTTTATTCGCGTTTATATAATTTGTGTGATAAAACTTGTCTACAAAATATTATGGACATAATATTTTTAAGTACAAAAATGTTATTAAAAATCTTTGTATTACTTAAATCAATTGTTCACCAACGTCCGTATTTATTTAATCGGATTACATTTGATTTGAACTCGTACGATTTAAACAAATCGCATAATTGTAGATATATATTCAACAATATATATGAAAATTGATACATTAATTAGCCTATCACAGAACTAATTACATGTACTAAAACTTGATTAGGCACTAATTATAGTCCTAAATTGACGGTTGTCACAAAAAAGTTTCATTTTACCCGGCCAATTTTTGACGTTTTCGGACGAAATTTTGGCGGGAAATTCGCGAAAATTTTTGTAGTACCAAATTTTGTTTTTGAACTTAAAAGTACCTAATTTTAGTGTTGGAAAAGTTTTGCTACACTCTGTCGGTTTTCGAAATTTTCGAATTCAATTTTGGAGGGAAAATTCGGATATGGCTTTTGGTGCGAAAATGCCTCCTTCTACATCTTTGTTCTATAGTGATTTTGCGAGTTGGAAGATTAAGTTATGCAATTTCATTGAATACAAAGATCCAAATCTGTGGAATTGGTTTAACACCATTGATCGATATGAGCAACCAAGACTCGATGGGGGTGCTTAAGTCAAGAGCACAAATGTCAGTCAAGGAACGAGTAGAGTTTGATAAAGACAATAGAACGTATGAGATGATTACCAAGTGCTTGCCAGAAGTTGTGATTAATAAATTTAAAGATCAAGCAACTTCTATAGGTTTATGGGATGCTCTTATAGCAAAAGTTTTTAGTCAACAAGATGCAATTAAAAGTTATTTAACAGAAATTGATTTGTTGAATAAAGAACTTTCTGAGCTAAAGTCTGAGTCTGACAATTTTAAAAGGGGGATCACAAGTTTCTCGAACTCTCAAAAGATCTTCGATGAAATCGTTGACAAGCAGAGGACAGATAAAAGTAAGGCCGGAATAGGGTATAACTCAGTTCCACCTCCTACTAATCACTATCCTCTGCCTGTTAAGGAAGGCACCGAAGAACTTGTGGCTGACTACTCATCATGGCCAGCTACAAAGTCTAAAGAAGCTACATCCAATCCCAAAAGGCAGGCAAAGGAGAAAACTAAACGGACAGAGTATCCCTTGCCTTCTTTTGTTAAGTCTGATAGTACACCTCCAGTTAGTGTAGAGGAGGGTGTTGAGATAGAGGATCTACCGGAAGAGGCTGAAATCAAAGTTGAAAAAGTTAATGTAAAGCCAGAAAATCATATACTTACCAATGAAACTGTAAAGGTTTCAAATACAAAGGGTAAAAACAAGGTTGAAAATCAATCCAAAAGGGTTCAACATCAAATGAAGGATTCAAATGTAAAATCTAAAAGTGAACAACCTTCAACATCAACTTGTTCAACTTCTGAGGCTTCTACATCAACGTGTACACATAAGTGTTCACGTCCTGTAAATGCTTCATCTTCTAAGCTTCCAACAGTTCATTCTCCACCTCAACCTTTTGTGGGTAATCATTGGAATAGGTCGTACATTGAACGACGTTCTTGTTTCCATTGTGGACAACAAGGACATATAATTAGGGATTGTCGGTTATTATCCCTAGATAGGTTTGGTAGAGGGATGCCAAGAACTTCCTCCATTAGGAATTCTTATTCAAAATCGTTTTCTAGGTGTGCTTCGTATTCGCCTATATCAAGATATGCATCCTCTTCTCCAAAACCCGTGGCTAGAGTAAACAAAGTTGTGCCTAGTAAACCTCAAGTTCAACAGCACAACATTGTTGAAAACAACTCATATGAACCTACAAAGGTTTGGAAACCCAAATCCACAAACAACACATCAATGAAATCCTCTGAGTTTTTAAAATATCATAAACTCATTGATGTGATGGTTATGGATGATCATGGACAACCCAAGTCTATCAAGACTTGGGTGTCCCATAAGTACTAACGTTTAATTGTGTGTGGTAGGGCAGTCAGGTTATTGAAAGCTAACATTTTTAGTGACTGCATGGATGTGGATATTGTTGGAAGAATGCGATGATGATTTGTGATTGGATGAGATTTTCGATGTTATGAGGTGGTAAAAGTGCTAAAAGTCATTTGACTTGACTTGATATGTGATTTTGAAACTTTTATTTAAATTTTATTTTTTTTAATTGTTTAATGCAACAGCCATTCTTTATACTTTTTAGTATTAAAGAAATGCAATGTTGCGAAATTTATTCAATTAAAAAATACAAAAATATGTTTAATGTTTAAGGGGAGTATTTTTGGATTGGATATAAGAATTTGCTGTTCAGGGGGAGTAATTCTGAATATTAAATATTCTAATTATTTAATTCAGAAATGTGAACAGCAAGATTCTTAATTCTTGAAAAGATGTTGGATTGTGTGTCTGTAAAACAACTTGGGATATGATAGTACATCGGGGAACATGCACAAAATGGAAGTTTTAAGGTTTATCCTTGATGTATCAGTAGGTTTATCTAGCATACTTAATACAGTTTTTATGAAAATTATCTTCATCATATGATGTATTGGTAGGCATGATACATACCGGTCTATGGGTTATTAAGAAGTAATTCAAATACGTGTCTATGATCTTGTGGTAAACACCTTGTGATGTACGACTGATGCGTGTGAAAGCGTCTAGTTTATTAATTTATAAAATGGAAATACCTTATATATACTTCTCACACAACCAGGCAAGAATACCCGATCGAATGTTAGTATAGACTTGGTAAGTTCGAGTCGAACACAAGGAACGGATGTCAAATTAAATAAATTGGAAATTGATGCAAATAATGAAAGCAGTAAATATTGGGGGGCGTTTTAGTTCCGATCGAACAATTGATAAACAATTATAAGAAATGATTTATTAAATAAAACTTAATTATAAAATAAAGAAATACCAAAATAATTACTTAAATAAAAGATTTAATTCAAATGATAAAAGAAATGCATCTTCTTAGATTACTTTCCTTAAAATCTGGAAATCACTTTATTTAGAATGCTCACGTATGGATTTTATTGTGTTATAACAAATGTATCAATTTTCCTTACAAGATAAATTGAATTAACACAATTAAGAAAGACATGAAGTTGTTTTCAACCCGCTAACAGTTCAATTTAACGTTGCCCACCTAATTGTGTTTTATATTAATTCAACACCGTTTATGTGATTTATTCTCATAACTCGAATCAACAAAGTCTATAACTATTTCTAGTTATCTTGTTCATCAATAAATATTACCAATTATTATCCCTAACCCGTCAAACTCAATCTATTCGGTGATAATTCTCAATTAAAACCAACAATCATCAATAATCTTATGATCAAAAGGAACTCAATCTCTATTAATCATAAAACCACGTTAGGTAATTAGCAATATTCATTCAATAACCAAGGATCAACGAATGAACACATTAACTTGAATAAAATCCAATACGATTCGCATTTTTTAATAATCAATCCATCATTTAAGTATTATCATCTAAGCAAACACACAAAATGATTATCCAATCATGCTATTACAGATAATCAGATTCGAATAAATACTAGAAATCATAATCAAATGAAAGATAGAAACGAATTCGAACAGAGAAACTGAAAGAATGATTGAACAATCAAAAGGGCTTCAAATCTTCTTGCTTTCTACCTTCTTGTGCCTCCAAAACATCATCAAAAAGCCTCTGGAACAAGCTTTAGTCGACTTAGGGTTTATGGTGGAAGTTAGGGTTAAAATGAGGCAAAGTAAAAATTTAAGGATTCTGGCCGACCAATCCATACGCCATATGGATGTCCATACGCCGTATGGATTGCAAAACTAGCCCACGGCCAAAAAATGAAAGTTGTAGCCCTGTTTGTTATCTAAATTCTCCAAGTTGAATCACCCCAATCGGAGTTCGTATGAAGAAGTTATGGCCAAAATACTAACGCATAGCCGAAAACTCAGCTTTTACACTTTTCTTCATTTTCAGCTCATCTTTCATTCTCTTTCCGATTCGAGCTTCATTTACACTTATTCAAATCCAATATTGCCTATCTTCACTCTCTTAGCTTCTTTTCCTCGATCCAATCTTCTCTTGTCCAATGTTTTATTATTTTAGTAACTTTTCTTCCAAATAAGCTCGTTTTCCGTTCCTTTTTGATCTTAGCTTCAATAAATCTCCTAAATGCAAATATGAACAAAATAAGTATCTTATTCACACAAAATGCATTAGAAACCTATCAAACAAAGGGGTAATTAGTACTATAATTTAGTACATTTTTGCGTTTATCAACGACTCTAAGTCTTAATTCCTTAGCGTAGCTTGACATACTTCTAATTTTTGGATCGTATATCTGAGATCTCTTGGGGGAGTTTGCTGATTGTTTACTCTGTTGTACGTAAGTGCAGACCTGATCTCAATTAAGCTTACTCTCAAAACTAAGCAAACGTGAGTCAATGTACTTGCAAAGTCTTATATTTAAGGTACTGGTCAAGGTCGCCAATTGAATAAATCAAGTTTGGTTTGACTGCGATCGGTTTTGCTTAAACCTGAATCAAGTGTATGTCACTCTGTTGTACACAAGTACAGACCTGTCACCGCTGGCTTGATTCTTAAAATTGATTCTCTTATATTCTTTCTAAATTTGGAAACTATGTTCTTGTCTGGGCTAAAGGGGTATGTCTATGGTGGGGACCACGGTGAAATATTCATACTAATAATAAAAGGTTAGCTCGCAGACACGGATGTAACATGTTTAAGTGGAAAAACAATACCAGTAATCGTCTTGAAATAATTTTTATACTAGGTGTATTAAATGTGCTAAGTAAATTTAAAGTGGACAAATATACTGATAATCGAGATAACACTTACTATTTGCTAATAATTGCATGTTGGCCTGATATGATCCCTAAGTAGACTTAAAACAATCCTATCCCCAATTTATTTTAATCTTCGTTCTTTACTTTTCATTTATAAAGAAAAATTCAAAAAGATTTTATTTCTATGTTATTTTCTTCAATATCACATATCTTGTTAAAGTCAAATATTGAAGATGTAAAGGATGTCGGTTATTCTCCAAAGATTGTGAAGATAATTCTATCGGAGAAGCTGCTAATGATTGAGAGATGGTCACTGAGTTTGAAGATCTTATTGTATGATAAATTTGTGTCAGTCACATGAATTTGGACATCAAGATTTCTTGGAAGACCATGCTATCTCAAAGGGGGAGTTTCTGATTGTCAAAGACATGAAAGAGTTTGTTGATGAAGACTAATTGAAGACTTATTTGACCAAGCTACTGACAAGGGGGAGTTTGTTGGTGCATTTTGTGTGTCAGTCAGTTGGTCAAACTATTGTAATCGTCAAAGTCAATTAGTCTACGAATGTATAGTGTTTAGAGTGTATATTCGAGTCAGTAAATGAAATATAACTATAGAATATACATAGAATGGTGTCATTGTAATTGGGCCTGCGACGTTGGGTCAGACGTCGCAAGGGTCTGGGCCTGCGACATTGAGCCCAATGTCGCAGGGTCCATTAGTCGTGAGTATAAATAGCGAGTTATAACTCAGAATTAGGGTTGGACGAATCAGAGAGAGAGTGGGGCGTTTTTGTGGTGAGAGAGACAGAGAAAACGAGTGTTTGTATCTGTAATTGTTATATTATCAATTGTTAATATATACAAGATTATAGAGAAATCGTGTGTTCGTGAATCGATTATTGATTGTTTGTTATTGTTTATACGATCCGATCAGATCCTACGCGTAAGGGACTAACATAATATGGAAAACCAATATAAGTCAAATGTGAGTGTGACATTTACCTGGATCTATTTGATTTTACCCCCTTCCCAATCAGACTAAAAATTAAGTTAAGTTATGAAACTTAGGCAATAAAAATACAAAATAAAAGAATCACGTAAACTTTAATAATCAATGTAAAAATTATTCAAGTATACCTGTTTAGGGTATGATCCTAGCTTCTTCAATATGTTCTCAATTGATTATAATAACATTAGTACAAAAATCCTTTAATGAATCGACCATAACTCGTTACTTTGACAAAACTAATGCAAATAGAGGATCAAAAAGATTGAAACATACAACAAAAACATGGAGATTAAAACATTTTCTCATAAATAAGTAAACTATTTCAAGTGTAAGCAATGTACCTGTACAGGGCCTTAATTGTAATTTAAATTCTCTTATGTGAATGTTCCTCCACGTATATGTTAGAATGTTCCAAATTATATAAACTCCTTCTACTGCGATTGTATAATCTACCACAATTCTGATAACCTCTTGACCAAGCTAGATTTTTTAGTGAACAACAGTTAAAGTGGATAACACATACCTATGTACGTCTGAACAATATGAAGCTACATCCGGATCAAAAATACAATCAGTCCCCAACGATTTCTTCATCCACAACATTTTTTCTTTTCGCCACCATCTTATCTCCGCCATCAACATCCCCATCAGAATTTCTTCTTCATAATTTTGTAGTGAATGTACCGATCGATGACGATTTGAGCAGCCGTGAATTAGAGGAAGGGAGGAGAATTAGGCCGCTAGGGTTTTCGAATGAGAAAACATCGTGGAGGTTGGCGAGTATTTTCATTTAATTTTAATTTTTATAATAAATAAATAATAAATTGTGATGATTTAACCGTAATCTAATATTTAGTAAGGAATATTGATTATGAATGAATTGGGCCAAACTATTAAGAAGTAACATTGGGCTTTTTAGCCTTTCTTTTACTCTTGCCGAATGCAGATATATATATTTAGATTACACTTATTTATTATTTTATTATTGTTATTATGTTTACTAAGTATTAGGGGTGTTAAGTGTATAGATTTTAAACTAATATAAGCTATCGATCTCTAATTAGGGAGCCTAATCAAGGGTCAATATTCCTTAATGGTATCCTTTTTTAATTATATATAAAAGATAGGTTTATTATTGTCTTATATTTTTGTTGTAATATAACTATAATTATAACTACATTAGCTATATAATCTAAGAATTTTCAAGTAAGAAATAGAACAAGAAAGGAAGAACAGGAAAAGAAAATTGAGAGTTTTGTAGGAGAATTATAAACACTAAGATTGTGTTTAGGATGTGTAATGTTTTCATTTAAGTGATGTAGTATTTATACTACTTGTAATCAATATACATTTAACTACTAACATTTTGGACATAAGTAACTAACATATTTTAAGACAAAAGTAGCAACCAAATACATGCATGTGTTTATATCTCATATTATAACACTCCCCCTTGGTTGTTACTTTTCAATGTAAAGTCAACTTTGAAGTACTGCCTCGTTAAAAATCTTGCTAAAGAAAACCCAGTGGGAAAAAACTTTAGCTAAGGGAAAAAGAGTGCAGCATATAGTTGACTCCCCCTCATGTAGACAACCATAATGCATTACATATTTTCAACATGTCGCATTCCAATATTATGAACGTGTTTTCTGAAAATTGCAGTTGGAAGTACCTTTGTGAAAAGGTCTGCTGAGTTATCGCTAGATTGAACATATTGCATCTCCATCTGATTATTCTTGATAAGGTCTTGAGTGTAAGAAAAGAATCTTGGATGTATATGTTTAGTTCTATCACTCTTGATATACCCTTCTTTCATTTGTACAATACAAGTTGCATTATCTTTGTAAATCACAGTCAGTATCTTTTCATTCTTTAGTCCACATGATGATAAAATGAATTGTGTCATTGACCTTAACAATACACACTCTCTACTAGCTTTGCTTTGACGTAAAAAGTCACATTTTTGCGTACATATTTCTCACCTTTTTAACCTCAAAGTGGATGAAATCATTCAATATCAATGCTTTTTCACCCAAATTCATTGGTAAGGCTAAAAATAAGACATTGCTTCAAAAATCAAGTAAAATGGTCAAATAACGTACAAAACAAAGCATAAATGATACGTTCACGTTCTACGAGCACTTTTTGGCATATTACCTTGAAATTATACTTTGATTAGCTCATTATGATCTTCAGGTAATTACGAACGCGTGGATATAAAGAACGCTAAAAACGGATCAAGAATGAAGAAGTTAGAGCCAACCGAAGATCACAAGAACAACGACCAGTGCACAAGACTTACGATCCAGCGTACAAGACCACGACCAGGGATACACCACCCCTCATGGGGCCGTATACCACCCTTAGAGGGCCATATACGCCCCTTTTAGGGCCGTATACCCCCTTTTTTGTGTGGTATACCCCCTTTTAGGGCCGTATACCCCTTTTTTGGGGGGTATACCCCCTTTTTAGTGTTGGATACGCCCTATTTGCTACCTAATACGCCCCCTTTTAGGTGGTTTACCCCCTTTTGGTGTCGAATTTCATAGCTCAAGGGTGTATTCTAGTGTAAAAATGGATCAAGGGTGCTGTTTGTAAATTCGGTTTCTTGAAGTCTATAAATAGAGGGCCTAACCTCCTCACCATTCACCATACAACATTCATCCACTCTCCACTTTCACACACATATTCTCTCTAGATTAGTAGTAGCTTTCTCTCTCTAGCACCTCTCTAAGGAGCTATAGGAGAAATAATAGGAGGGGCTATTTTGTAGTATTTGTTAGAGATACTTGGAGAGGTGCTTTTGTAGTAGCGGAGGCTCTACTCGTTGTAATCTTTTAGCTTATATTCAAACTACGCATTTATCACGGTTATCTCTTTCCTTATCTATTATATTGCATGCTATTGTTATTATGCTATTTTGTAATATTTGTGTGTTTGTTGTGATGTAGTTAGCTGTTATAATGGGGGATGATATTAATTTAAATATACAATTGGGATGATATCAAACAACGGAGGTAACGTTATACGGCTTTCATTTATATAGCACCGGAAACATCACGAATGTGTGGAGTACAGAACGTGGAAGTTATGAAAGTCGTGGGCACAATCCGTTGTGAAAATATTATTTCCAATCGTTACAATCTGAAAACTATGTCTGTTTAACTTTTCATCTATGATTATAAACTGTTCATCAAACTATCGCCTTTCCTCCAATAAACGTGGTTAAAACCCTAATAGACAAGGAGTCGTGAACCTTGTTCTGAGGGCAATTAATTATCCGTGCTATCTATGCATGGTATGATTTCGAAGCTTTGGAAATACCGCTAAACCTAATGTATAGTACAACGTGAATAAATCAGGGATTTATTGGGTAATAATTAAAGTGAGGGCTGGGTTTATATCATAGATGGGTACGCTTTAATACAAACTTAGATTAAAAGGGTTCAGAGTGACCCGAATGTGCAACATGTGTGGAACACCATAAAACGACTTATTACTTAGTGATGGAACCACCTCCGGTGTAGTACAAACAAAAGCTACGGAATGGTCGTCGGTGTATACACCCTAACTTGCATTAGTGCACAAGGCATGGAATGCCGTAAAACGTCCTAGTACCTCGTGCAAGTGTTGGAACCTTCCTTTGAGAATGGTTCCCATACACCCAAGCTATGGAACAGACGTCGATGTATACATTCTGAGCAGCACTGGGTCATCCACCAGCTCTGAACCTATCAAACCATCGATGAAAAGTTAACAGACACTTTCCAAATTAGGTCTTAAATGCTCTATTTGAATTGGAATACTTTATGGTATCAAAGAAAGGTCAGAAATTAAATATCGGTCTGTTACCTTATTCATGCGTACAGGAGTTAACTCCAAGATGGGTCACTAGTCTTCACAGACAGTGTTGGGGGTAGAGCAGCCTGATCTGATCAGAATCGTGATAACCTAGTACTCAGTGAGATGCTATCTGGGGAACCAAATAGTAAGGTACTAGTGTTTACACCATAAAGTACCTAAAACAGTAGAACACAAATACTTAGAAAGAACGTTTTCAAAACATAAAATCCAAACATCATCTCCCCTTTAGGCTAATGAAATCACAACAAACACTCCTCTCCATACTGATTATCACCTATTATTTTATTTTGCTGTTTATTTACTGCTTATTTAGGACCTAAGTAAAAACCCAAAACCAAATCTCTTGTTTACAAACCCTGCTAAATCGAATAGATCGTCTTGACTGCTTAGTTTCATAATACGGTTGATCTTAAGAACGACCCTGAGTCATTACTTACTACTGACTACCCTTAGCTATAGTAAAACTTAGGTCCCCAGCTCTATAAATTTAAAACCACCCACTCGATCGCGAGGTCCCGAGCGCGAGGTCGGCAACGACAAGGAAGCGATTCCTTGACCAACCGTTCAGGATCCGATCAGGTTTTTTGCGTCGTTTCCGGGGAATCAATCGTAAGACTCTTAGGCATCTAGATGAACTTTTCTATTTAGTACCACCTGTAAATACCCGTATTTTTCTTTTCCTTGTTCCAACCGACAATTCCTTCCCACAACATACAACGACGATCGACCAGATCATCTAGGACTGAACCACTCATCTTCACGCCTGATCTTGAGTCGATTATCCGAACAATTCGCAAAGAAAGACGCTCTCGCTTCCGACAAATGGCCGCACGAATCACTCTCGCAGGACTAGGAGGACCCATCAACTATCTGGTAATCGAAGGCGCATATTTCGAACTTAAACAACATATCATTCAACTCATAAAAGACAACTGTCAATTCCACGGTCTACCCCGTGATGACCCCAACGCCCATATCGACAAATTCATTCAGATTTCTAACTCTTACAAGCAGAACGGGGTTGAGCAAGATGTAGTCCGCCTATACTTGTTCCCCTATTCTCTCGCTCTTTATGCCCAGACATGGTTTGAGGGACTTGACACCGGCTCAGTCACCTCATGGACGGATATGGCTACCAAATTCCTAACCAAATACTTTCCTCCGTCCAAACAAACCAAGTCAAGAATGACATCACAAACTTCCATCAAGCTTATGATGAGTCTATCTACACGGCATGGGAACAATTCAAGATCATTCTGAAGAAATGTCCGAACCATCAACTCGAAAAGATTGCCCAATTATACACGTTCTACAACGGTCTTGTTCCAAACCACCGCATCACCCTTGACGCCGCTGCTCAAGGCAACTTCTTGCAACTCACGGACGAAAAAGCTTGGAACTTGATTGAGAATATGATGATGCATCATCATGACTGGAAGACAGATGAGCAATCCTCATCATTACCTCTATCCTCTTACAACCAAATCCAACCTGAGATGATCAAATCCTTGAGTGAGCAAATTGAGTCGTTGACGAAACAGCTTGGAGAGCTAAAGAAACAACCGCAGCAGATCCACCAAGTCCAGTCCTGCCAGAACTGTGCTCACCTTCCCACAGAAGAATATCAAGTTGAGTACGAAGATCCAACTGACGGAACGGTCTACTACGCGTAATTCCCAGCTCGACCAAAAATCCACCTGGTTTCGCTCGAACATCTCCACTTAGGACGTGAGGCACTCCACGGAACACCCAACCAACCTTCCAACCTAAATACCAACCAAGATACTCAACCTACACACAACAACCCCAACTCACCATCAACCAACCCTTATCCTTAACCGCACCAGATGTCAGCCCACCTAGTGATGCTACAAAGACCATTGTACCCATCACTAGTCAAGATGATAATCTCACCAAATTTATCGAGGGTTATACATAATTCAATCAGAAAACTACCGCTAGACAAGACCAAACTGACCTATTCCTCCGAAACCAACTCTCGGTTCTTAAGAGCCTTGAGAATCAAATCGGTCAATTAGCTCAACGTCTTGACGCTAGACCCCAAGGAACCCTTCCAAGCAATACCATTCACATCCCGCACGTGGAAGAGGCCAAACAAGTAACCTCTACAAACCCAAAGGTGGCACCGAGCCAGCCTATCTCTCCTTCTCCGATGAAGAGAGAATCTCCTGTCCCAAAGACAGTTGAGATACCATCCATACCCACTCCTGCTAGAGAAGTGAGAATCTCATTCCCTAATTGTCTTAAGCAAAGGTACAAGGTTAACTCCTTCAAGCTCGATGCTATATTCTTAAACACCGTGTCTAGAATTCCTACCAGTGCCAAGCACATTAGGCGAATGCTTTCCACTAAAGATAAGATACCCGATGTATCTAAAATTCCTCTGAACGCAGAATGTTCAGCCGTCATAAGCAACCTGCCCGAAAACTAGGAGACACCAGTCGTTTTACTTTGCCCTGTTCTATCTATCAATCAGGCATGATCCGCTCCTTGGCCGATCTTGGAGCCAGCATCAATCTCATGCCTTATTCTTTCTATGTCAGATTAGAATTAGGAAGCCTTAAGCCTACAAAGATGAGCGTGCAACTTGCTGATCAAGCAATTCGATATCCACGAGGAATAGCCGAAAACATAATGATTAAGGTTGATAAATTCTTTTTTCCCACTGACTTCGTTGTGATGGATATACAAGAAGATATCAATATACCAATCATCCTAGGCAGGCCGTTTATGAACACTGCTCGCGCTATCATTGATGTATACTTGCAGACTATAAGCCTTCGAGCCAACGGAGAGACTGTTTCCTTCCAAGTTGATCAGGCTGATAGTTCTCATCTAGAGCATGCTAAGATATACACAATCTCTACCGGCAGAGTCACATCCGAAGATGACACATCCGAGTCAGAGCCTTCAGACTCATGTGCCCGATAACCATACCTGTCTCATCTCATCAACGGAAGAATCCGAGTCCGAGCCCGAAGAGATGGAAGATTCTGAGTCTGAAGCCAATTCTGAGGAAGAGATGGAAGAATCTGAAGAAGAGCAAGAAGAGGATGAGCCAGAAGAAGGAGAGCAAGAGGAGGACGTTTATCAATCCACACCCCCCTCACGAGTACTTCCCTGATTCTTAGCATCCGATAGAAGAGCTCATGCAACTTGAGTACATCCCAATCACTCTGTCAGATGATGACTCAGAAGAAGGCCCACCGATTGATCACTCCTGCCCTGAAGACAAAGACATCTGTAACACCCCCGTTCCGATAACGAAATGGGAGGTCACATTTATTGCTAAGTAATAAATGTACTAATAAATTTTTATAATAATAAATGACAATCTATTAAATGATAACCTAAATAAATGTCCAACTAGAATTAATGGTGGTCTCTATGGCAAGTCCAAGTCTTGAAGCTCTCGCACTCATCTCATGTACCCCGATTACCTGCCGCATGAGAAAAGAAAATGCGGCTGAGCTAATTGCTCAGTGCGCGGATGATAATAGAAATAAACTAGTAAAAGTAATAATATCTTCAAATAAGAATGAAGCGGAATAAATAAGTAAAATTTATTTTTCAAAAAGTCACCCTTCGAGTAACACCACCCTTACACCAGAGTAAACAAATGAAATAAAGGCTGAAGCAACGAGGGGTTGGTTTATTTTATACCGAGTACCCTACAAACAAAATATCCACTGCACAACACCGGTGCCAAATATCATATCTCACAATATATCATATCAAATCATGTCGCGCAATAACACACTGGTCGCGACTCCAGGTGTAGCCCCTAATCGGAAGGTGTGTAAGGCACTACACCACACGACCGCTCTACACAAATCATATCATATCATAACATAGCCTAGGATGCATCCATACGCCTCCCAAATAATACAAAGCTCTTCCGCGAGCACAAATCAAAAGCTCTCCCACGAGCATAATCACACAAATCACATAATATCAACAAAGGGGAGACGCCGTGGTCTAATCCCACCGCCACGGATAGTGCGACGTCATTGGTGCCGCAATGACGCCCCTGTGGTCCTCCACAGGAAGCTAACTTGGTATACCTATCTCCGGTCTACAAAACTCTAGGGTTCTATGGGCACACAGTGAACATATAAACCAACCACACACCAGATTATGTCCACCATGCATATGGAACCTAAATCAAATGAATCAAAAATAGCTCGCAACAATGAATTCCCCAAGTTTTCAAAAATCATTTTCACGCAAAGTTTTCTCAAAAGTTTCAACAATTTATCAAATCTCAAATAACACTTTAGCTCAAAACAATTTAACTCAAATGGGGGAATCAGATCACACAAGTATATCAACATATCAAAAGAACCACAAGGATATCAAAAGAATTCAAGAATATCAACAAAGCATGTCAAGATAACGCTGAAAGAAGAGTACAAACATCCGTACCTGAATAAGTGTCTAAAGCCCTGAAGGTCGAAAGAATATTTCACAATACTCCACAAGTTCTACATAACACAAGTTACTAAATTTAGAATTTTGTTGCCATCTCGGAATCCCATGTCCCAATTATAACTAAATGCATAGTCTTGTCTTTTTAATTTAATTACAAAAGTCACGCTTCTTAAAAGAATGTTATTATACACCTCATAGGACCTGTTATGAAATAGACTTTCTGTCCTATTGCTTAAGTAAAACTTTAGAAAAGTTATTAATTACTTTAACAAGGATATGAACACCTAATGGCTGTAATGATAGATCAGAGAGTTAAATGAAAGTTATATTAAAACACCATTATGAAAAGTCTTCTTCTACATGTAAAACGTACACAACCATGTTCCATTTATTTATTTTTATTTTTTATTCTATTTCTTTAATTCTTCAATATGGTTCGTTCAAGTTCACGTAAACGATTAAAAGACTACATCTACCATATTATAGTGTGTTACCATGAATTCCAGATTCCGATTTGTTAAGAAACGATGTATCTTAAGGCTCGAAAATTTCTGCAATTGTAATCGAAACGGTAACCTTAACGGAGGTTTCGACATGTTTAAATCAAACATATGAACAAGAGATAATTAACAGATATAAATAAGACATCGATTAAGATTAGATTTGGGTTAAGGTTTACCTCAACTGTAGATTTGTTTCGAACATGAAAGATATTCGTAGACTTCCGTTCAACTAACAGCCCTTTTGCCCTCTTTCTCTCTCGATAGAACTTTATTTGTGCTTATGTATTTTTAGGTTACATGTTATCTTGGGTTTTAAAAGACGTATATATGTAAACCAATTTAGCCATGAAAACACCCAATTAGCCTATAAATATGGAATTGATAAGCCATGTTATCTTTGACATTTTCTTCGATAAATCTTTAGACACTTTATGCTATTATCATTAATTAATAATTGATTGATGCATGTTTATGATTTAAATGTTGACCTTGTTTCAAAATTTGACTCTAGTTAAACGTTTTATGTTGACTTAACTTGATATGTACTATATTTAAATTTTATATTAATTACGTAACAAATTAGTTTAATACCGCAGTTATATTTATATTATACTTCAAAAGATGTAACGGTTATTACAACATATCCTCCTAAAAATGATTTCGTCCCCGAAATCAACAAAATAATATTTAGTCATATTATTTTTATTCTCGGTTATTATAACATATCTCCGTAAAAATGATTTCGTCCTCGAAATCGACAAAATAATAATTCAAATCATATTACCTTTTTAATCCGGTTATTATAACATATCCCACTAAAAGAATGATTTCGTCCCCGAAATCACTAAAAAAATTATAATTCTATCATGTTACTTTTTATTTACGGTTATTATAACATATACCCCCAAAAGAAAGATTTCGTCCCTGAAATCGATAAAAACATAGATTTAAATTTATTCAAATAGATGATGGTACTTTTCACAATTAGACTCTTCAAGTTCCCTAGTCGCTTTCCGTTTATTGGTGATTTTTCGACAACACGGACATATCAATTTGTTTTGAAGTACTCGCTCCCAACGAGCTAGAATTTCCTACGCTTCTTCCTCACGTGAGAGATCATATCCAAATATATGGAGTGAGTATTGTACAACACGAAGTGGAGAGCAACTCATAAAATATACGTGTGGAATAAATTTTGCAAATGGGACAACGCCGGGACAATGCAACGTGATATGAAACCTCTCAAACTCGTTCCAACACCTCAAAAGAACCAATGATCTAATTTTATTATTATTTTATTCTTTTTCCAGCATATTACCGAAGTATGTTCCAGGAATAGATAAGAAGTAAGTTGCTTTTATAACGCGATTTATCACAACCCATAGTGCATCATTCTTTCCCAACATTTAGGCAAGTCGGTCAACAAGTACGTATAGTAGTAGTTCATTCCACATATTAAATTTCTTATTCACTCCACTATTTAAAGTTAAGAAATAGTTTCATAATGATCCAATCATGATCATAACACGTCTACATGTACAACTTATATTTATAATTACGGTGGCCAAGCGTAATTGTAAATATACCTTACACATGTGCTCATGTCACTCCCACTATGAATCATAATCGACTAGCTCTCACAAATTCAAGTTCAACTCAAGTGAGCAATAATGTCCTCCTTTTTGTGTGTATACCTCTATATGTTCCAGGTCAGATATAATTTTTGGTTGAGTAGCAACACATGATTTTAAACTATAATGGTTAAGCATATACATATTGTTTAACTGTACTCTAAGATCAATAATCCTTCTCATCCACCAACAATATTGAGTTTTGAATTTTGACTTTTGATTATTATTATCTTAACAGAGACACCCTATACTTAAATGTATCATACGGTTAATATTACGGTTCCCGGATGACCTTTGAGCCAAATAAGGACTGATTGAAATTAAAAAAAAAAACAAAACAAGTGCGAACAGCTAATCGAACACAAATGCTAAGCTTCACTTGTAACCTAATCGGATGTCAATCCAGTAAGTGGTTCCACGAATATGACGAGTACTCTGTAGCAATATTTAGTCATCATGTGATTAAGGAAGTTCCTGTAACTATTATCGACTCTACTCATTAACCGTAAACTCGAGTCGTATTTATTGTTTACTACGATGGTTTGCGGCTCTCTCTCTCTCTCTCTCTCTTTTGTATCTTGAGTTGTCAACTGAAAGGCTAGAGGGTATACGACCTACTACAGTTTTGAGCATCGGGATAACTATAGACTTGATTTTGTTCCGTTGCGTAGTTCAGGGAAACTTGGTGTCATAAAAGTTTATCAAATACATAGGTTAAAAACCCCCTCTTTTAATAATAAAACATAGATTTTATATAATTCGTTGTTATATGAGATGAAATAAATCATAGGCGACAATATCACCATTTTACCAAATCCACTATGGGCAAGACTCTAAGTTACTTATAAAATAACAGCTAGGTTGAAGCCAACATTAATAATTAGGCATTATTTGCCAATCCGGAGTTTTCTATACTTAGGAAAGTCAATTGTCATTCACTAGGTCATAGTACTAATATGAAAGTTCATTAAATGTTCGAAAGCCGGATGGTGCGACATATCAAATATATAACGAGGTGTGAGTACACTCCTACTTGTACATAACATACCTACTTAATAAAATATTTCTAAAGATATTGAAGCAAAAGTTTATGCTTGAGATTGATAGCTAGTGTATCATACATTTATACTCCACTTTTACCAAAATAAAGTTATATAAGTATCTATTGTTGATAATTTGTAGCATGAGTACCCATTACAATTTGTCAATAAACTCGTTAATTACAAAAACAACCATAAAATTTTGGATTGAATCAATTTCATTGCTGACACTTTATTAATTACTTACCTTCAACTAATTACCATCTTATAAGTTTCCTAAGTCGTTGATTCACGTAGACCGCTTTCTTAATTAACATCATATCACAATTTTTTTCTAGTTGGGCAATATAAGCATTACATTAGGTCTAATTTAATTTCACAACAATCTTTCAAAAGAAAATTATACTATGAAATTTTCTAATGCAGTGTCCACTTAAGTAAAGGCTTTTTAGTTATATGCTTTTATAAGAACTCTTAATCTCATCGATGCACATTTATAAATCCACATTTATAAACCACTAACTCAGCCACCATCCGATACTGGTGAGTTCCCCGATTCTCAGACTACTGATACCCCAGTGACGGACAGTGACGACGATGACGTCGTCTTCATAGATGTTCCAATAGATGTCTACTCCATCCATCTTCGTGCATCTCCAGCTATTTCTGATCCTCCTCTTGAGATCATCCAAGTCCAAGTCGTCTCTACTCATGAAGAGATGATCAGTGCTATCGAAAGATTTGAGGATGATTTTTGAATGACCATGACCGTCATAAGAGACTCGATTAATGAGTATACTCCATGATAGAGAGAATTAATCGAAGAAATCGAGGTTGAATACACAGTCTATCGCGCTAATAACTCTAGAAGTCCTCAATTCCTACAAAACCGCATTCATGCCTTCGCCGAAGATCTAGCAGCTCAGCTCCTGAATGAACACTTTGATAATGAAGAACCAACTGTAGACGAGATGGAGTTATTCGAAGGACAAAAAGGTCATATATGGCAAGGTTTATGAAGCCCTAATCAGGTCCGCATTTCCATATTCTAACCAACAGATGAGTTTGCTACATTCTTACAGGTACAATTTAGACTATGCTTCTGGAAACCCTGAGGAGGAAGTAGACATTCAGATGATGAATGATCTAAGAGGGTTGATGGATTCCATAGCCGATAACGATCACATCTATGACACCTCGCCACATAGGTTCTACATTGACTGCACCATCGAACATCACGCCCACAAGATTATCGAGAAGCTCGAGTATGTGAGTTTCAACGAAAGGACGCGTGCTATCCCATCTTCCATACCAGATAGAACGATGGTCAACACCGCGAACTTTGTCACGGAGCGACTCTCAGAAATCTTTGGCACTGTTCCCTCAGAAGAGCCCATATAGCTATTCCATGATGGTCTACGTGAAGTCTACTACAGGATCTTGAACATCTTTCAGAATTCCGACCTCACATATTCCGATCATCAGAAACAGCTTATCCAGGGTATTCAAGGATCTATCCATGCACTAGGAAGAGACCCCAGCACAGCTGATCATAAAGATATACATCTGCGCTTCTTTGGTTTCATGGATGCCTTAAGAGGAGAACGTCCCGAGCGTGAGGTTATCAGATCCAATGGGACCCTCATCTTTGATCCCAACGGAGTCGTCTCAAAGTCAGTCGATGATATTACCTGGGATCCCCTTCACTTGCAAAGGGTTTCTGAAAAACACTTTGAAAGCTTCCCTCTCCATGTGGAAACGATCCCAAACATCACTGAGGTTACACCCGCCACTTCTTGAGATTCTATTCCAGGTTCCCACTTTCCAGCACCATTGGACCTGGAAGTTCCGCCACTCACTGATTCTGAAGGAAGGAAAGTCGAGCTCTCAACTCTAAAAGCAGCGCTTCTCGGGAGGCAACCCGTGTAATAAGATGTGTGTTGATTGTGTGGTTAATAAGTGAAGATAAATCTCCGAATATTCTTCACACATGAATATACCTCAAAAAAATGTTTTCAAAATATTTCAAAAGTCACAACTCGTCTTTTGTAAAAATCACTTGTCTCAGATAAAAAGGAAAATTTTTTCAAAGATTAGTTCATATGTTTCGAGCATTTGAGGTACTTGCATACTACTTTTATGCATTATCCTCGAACTCGTTTAAAAACATATGTTCTACAAAATGATTTGTAATAGAAAACATCTTTTCAATCTGAGACAGTGATTCCTTTTCATTGCAAAAATATAGAGTTAAAAGGTATATCCAACGTGTTCACACTTAAGAGATTGATTCACAAATGATGGTTGAAATGGATGGCAAGGCTCCTATTTAAAGGCGATCCCTCTAAAAGCTGAATAATCCTCATGGAGTTGCTGCAAAAGATAGACTTTTCTACTTCTCGGCACATATTCAGATCTTCAGCTTTTAGCTATCTGGGGAGTTTCTTCATCCTTTATCTGTTTTTATCTTTTTGCTTTAATTTGTACTGTTAATTAATAAAAGTAATCTATACCATATCCTAAGCTTATCACTAAGTGTGGGATTCCAGCCCAAAATTAACACTTGAGAAACATTTTCTTACATGTTTAAACTCTAAGTGTGGGATCATACCTTTAGTATAATCTCCACTAAAGAGAACATTAGGGACAATGTTCCTCTAAGTATGGGATAGCGGTATAGAATACCTTAGATAGATTTTTGTGTCCAAATAGCAACTCAGAAAATGTTCCTCATTTTAAAAATTGATCAGAAATTTTTCAAAATTTTTGTGTAAAACAAAGAAAAGCATGAGCTTAACTTCGTCAGTAGATAGCTACTCGTTCAGTTAGCTCTGCTTTTTCTTTGAATTTTAATATTTCCAAGAGGAGCCATTTTTTATATGAGTAAGTTATTTTGGAAAATAGTGTAAATAAGGTAGGAATTTCTCAAATTAAGAAATGATAATCTTAGGGGCAGCGCATGACTAAGCACATACAACCCATTTTAATTGCAGTGAGGTATTTTGAGCCTATATAAGCATTCATTTTAAATGCTTCACTATTCATTTGTTGTGTGTTCCGATGTATGCATTTCTGAATTAGAACTTGCTCCTGGTATGCATTTTGAGATCACATTGGTGAGTACCGTATGCGGTATAGGTACAATTAGATGACGTTGATATTCCCTAGGAAATAAACCCAATTTCTCATATCTCTTCAAGCCTAACCTTGCCTATACTCATTTTAGTATCGATGATCCGCTTAGTAAACCCTGTTGAGCCTTAACCTTTTCGTTTTTTTAAAACCCTTTATTAAAACCCCATCCAACTCCATACCCACCAAAATCTTATCTTGGAATTTTTAAATTTTTGAAAAACGCTATTTAGGTATTTTTTTTGCTTTCACTCAAAAATCACAAATATCGTGTTTTACTCAAAACTTCTCATGTGCATTTCAATAATCAAAATCTCAAAAAGACCGAGAAAGTCCGAAGGTGTGTAAAATTTACACCAAGCAAAATTCGAAGTATCAAAAGATTGAAAAATGAAAGTAAGAAATGATCTCAAAAAGGCAGAAAGAAATAAAAATCCCTTAGAAATTCCTTGGCAAATAAATTCTAAACCAAAAATATGTCAAAATAAAGCTAAGTGCTTCAAGTCTCTCAAAAACTTCGATCCCTGAAAAATATGAAACCTTCCTTGTGTTTTCAAAAGATAGAAGTCAAAATAGCTATCTTTCCCCCCTTATCGTTATCCGTTTCCATTTTCATTAAAAAAGCGTATCTAAATAAAAATTTTCATAAGTAAAAAAGCGTATCTCACTTCACATAAAACCCCATGAATGTCTTGGGATAATTAGCACAGTCCTCACCTAAGTGGTGGAGATCAAGCCTATGACGATGAATGCTATTTGACTGGCTTTTGAGCGATTTCGTTTGTTTAGAATGATAGGAAACCCGATACACTTTTGAGTGAATTGAGTGACCACAGGTGAGATTGCCTAAGTCATGTGTATGCCAAAGATCACGAGAATCAGAAGCATGCCCAAAGATATTCATTTCTTATTTCTGAAACAGGTTACTCATATGAAGAATGGTTGTTCTAAGAAATATTTCAATTCACAAAAAATGGACTTAAAACGTCTTTTTAAGTGAAGACATTTGAAGTATTGCTTGAGGACAAGCAATATCTAAGTGTGGGATATTTGATTTGACGTACAAAGTCACGTTTTTGCGTACATGTTTCTCACTTTTTTTTAACCCCAAAATGGATGAAATCATTCAATATCAATGCTTTTTCACCCAAATTCATTGGTAAGGCTAAAAATAAGACATTGCTTCAAAAATCAAGTAAAATGGCCAAATAACGTACAAAACAAAGCATAAATGATACGTTCACATTCTACGAGAACTTTTTGGCGTATTACCTTGAAAGTATACTTTGATTAGCTCATTATGATCTTTAGGTAATTACGAATGCGTGGATATAAAGAACACTGAAAACGGATCAAGAATGAAGAAGTTAGAGCCAACCGAAGATAACAAGAACTACGACCAGTGCATAAGACTTACGATCCAGCGTACAAGACCACGACCAGGGATACACCACCCCTCATGGGGCCGTATACCACCCTTAGAGGGCTGTATACGCCCCTATTAGGGCCGTATACCCCCTTTTTTAGGTGGTATAACCCCTTTTAGGGTGGTATACCCCCTTTTTAGTGCCGGATACACCCTATTTGCTACCGAATACGCCCCTTTTTAGGTGGTATACCCCCTTTTGGTGTCGAATTTCATAGATCAATGGTGTATTCTAGTGTAAAAATGGATCAGGGTTGCTGTTTGTAAATTCGGTTTCTTGAAGTCTATAAATAAAGGGCCTAACCTCCTCACCATTCGCCATTCAACATTCATCCACTCTCCACTTTCACACACATATTCTCTCTAGATTAGTAGTAGCTTTCTCTCTCTAGCACTTCTCTAAGGAGTTAGAGGAGAAAGATTAGGAGGGGCTATTTTGTAAGATTTGTTGGAGATACTTGGAGAGGTGCTTTGGTAATAGCGGAGGCTCTACTCGTTCTAATCTTTCAGTTTATATTCAAACTATGCATTTATCACGGTTATCTCTATCCTTATCTATTATAATGCATGCTATTGTTATTATGCTGGATTTAGGATTTATTTCCATGATTAGTGAGTAGTTAGCTTGTGTGTTTGTTGTGATGTAGTTAGCTGTTATAATGGGGGATGATGTTAATTTAAATATACAATTGGGATGATATCAAACAACAGAGGTAATGTTATACGGCTTTCATTTGTGTAGCACCGGAAACATAACGAATGTGTGGAGTACGGAACGTGGAAGCTATGAAAGTCGTGGACACAATCCATTGTAGAAATATTATTCCCAATCGTTACAATCTGAAAACTATGTCGATTTAACTTTTCATCTATGATTATAAATAGTTCATCAAACTATCGCCTTTCCTCCAATAAACGTGGTTAAAACCCTAATAGACAAGGAGTCACGAACCTTGTTCTGAGGGTAATTAATTATTTATGCTATCTATGCATGGTCTGATTTCGAAGCTTTGGAAATACCGCTAAACCTAATGTATTGTACAACGTGAATAAATCAGGGATTTATTGGGTAATAATTAATGTGAGGGCTGGGTTTATATCATAGATGGGTACGCTTTAATACAAACTTAGATTAAAAGGGTTCAGAGTGACCCGAATATGCAAATGTGTGGAACACCGTAAAATGACTTATTACTTAGTGATGGAACCACCTCCGGTGTAGTACAAACAAAAGCTACGGAACTGTCATCGGTGAATACACCCTAACTTGCATTAGTGCGCAAGGCATGGAATGCCGTAAAATGTCCTAGTACCTCGTGCAAGTGTCGGAACCTTCCTTTGAGAATGGTTCCCATACACCCAAGTCATGGAACGGACGTCGGTGTATACATTCTGAGCAGCACTGGGTCATCCACCAGCTCTGAACCTATCAAACCATCGATGAAAAATTAACAGACACTTTCCGAATTAGGTCTTAAATGCTCTATTTGAATTAGAATACTTTATGGTATCAAAGAAAGGTCATAAATTAAATATCGGTCTGTTACCTTATTCATGCGCCCAGGAGTTAACTCCAAGATGGGTCACTAGTCTTCACAGACAGTGTTGGGGGTAGAGCAGCCTGATCTGATCAGAATCATGATAAACTAGTACTCAGTGACATGCTATCTGGGGAACCAAATAGTAGGGTACTAGTGTTTACACGATAAAGTACCTAAAACAGTAGAACATAAATATTTAGAAAAGAACGTTTTCAAAACATAAAATCCAAACATCATCTCCCCTTTAGGCTAATGAAATCACAACAAACACTCCTCTCCATACTGATTATCACCTATTATTTTATTTTGCTATTTATTTACTGCTTATTTAGGACCTAAGTAAAAACCAAATCTCTTGTTTACAAACCCTGCTAAATCGAATAGATCATCTTGACTGCTTAGTTTCACAATACGGTTGATCTTAAGAACGACCCTGAGTCATTACTTGCTGCTGACTACCCTTAGCTATAGTAAAACTTAGGTCCCCAGCTCTATAAATTTAAAACGACCCACTCGATCGCGCGGTCCCGAGTGCGAGGTTGGCAACGACAAGGAAAAGATTCCTTGACTGACCGTTTGTCACACCCCGTCTAAAGCGGAAACAACGGGGTACGACGGTGATAGGATCATAACACATCATTATAAAGAATTCTATATGAAATACAATATCCAATGTGTCATGATGCCAATAACATGAATAACGGTTCATGTCGTGCATACATTTCAACAATGAATTCAAAAGCTTACAAACAACGTACACTACAATGTTAAGGCAAAACAAGCCTTCACAAACAACCTTAATGATGCACCGCTAGTCTTGAATAACTCTTAATGCAACCCTAAAGGTCCACTAAGTTCTCTTGTCCAATGCTTTAAGTCCACTAGTATAACCTGAAAAGATATGCTCAAAAACGTCAACACGAATGTTGGTGAGTTTCGTAGGTTTGAAACCAGACACCAGAAATAAAACATTTTGCTGTGATAATAATAGTTTAGGACAATGCATATAGAAAAGGTGCACATAGTGTAATAACATAATCCCAACTGAACCGTAACAACTGTCATCACCCCACGAAGGAGTATGACCCAAATCCGCATCGCAAACACAAAATGGCAGTAGCTACTCCAACAAAGAAATTTAATGCAAACACCAAACGTAAGCATTAACCAATAAACCTTAATGCAAACACCAAAAGTAAGCATTAACCAATAAACCTTAATCACATAGTGCCACACAGTTCCGCATATATCAAAAAATAAAATACACAAGTTCACAGCATGGAAAACCATTTATAAAATACGATCATACTTTTCCCCCAATTTGAAAATATATAATTGAAAACGGGGCCACGAAAACTCACCTTGAATACCAAAGTAAGTATCTCCCTCAAAAGAATCCACCAAACAACTCGCAATCTACAAACGAATATATACGTATACGGGTTACAACCTAGACATATCTATGTCCTTCCATTGTATCCCAAGTCCAAATCACCTTTACTAGGTTTCCTCACAACCAATCCTCAAGTAGCTTTACAAAATTTAATCCTCGTTTATTCAAAATATCAGTAACTTTACTCTATCTTGCATTTCAGAATCTGTCCAGAAATTTCATACCACTTCACGAATTTTAAACCATGACTTAATAAAATTATTTGACTCTACAAATTTTACCAGTGACATTTCATGGTGTTAAAAACATCCTGTAATTTTTCCAGAACTTATTTCAATAGTTTACTATTTTTAAAAATTCATCAAAGTAATATGCTCAAAACCGTTAACTCTTTCTAACTTCACAAAAGTTTTAATTTACTTAAAATACTTATAAGTTTCAAATGATTATCATATTTTTACAGAAAATACTTAACACTTTAAAGAAACTCCAGTAAAAATCTAAAGACCTAAATCTTAGTTTAAGGCACGTTTCAAAAATCTACAACTTAACCGAAATCTGGAACCAAGAAACTCAGAATTGACACACAAACTTGTAAAATCATTTTGACCAACTTATTCTCCACATTTAACCATGAAACTGACGCCATTTGAAAGTAGACTCAAAGTACTTAAGTTTAGACTCCTTTTTCATCAAAAATTACCATGAAATGAACAAGTTACAAGCTTCTCAAACCGAAATAAAAATCTGATCAGATTAGGGTTTATAGATAATCAACCCTAATCATTCGTATAAACAATCCAAACCGCAAACACAATCATATTTCTCGATTCTACCACTTATACACTGATTTTAATATTATCCTAATGATTTCATGTACCCGGAATACAATGGAATCGAACCAAAAATAAACGACAATACGAAATAATCACATACGTTTATATGGAAGATTCGGATAGAGAATTATACCAACCAACGAGAAAACCGCACGATGATAACCCTTAGAATCTGTAAATATTGAGAGCATAACCCTTAGAATTCGTTTTCGTGGATCTATCAAACGTATACGAGAATTATAGGATCGAAAACTTACCAAAGTTTCTGAAAATTCGTCACCAACAGCAGCAGATTACGAAATAATTTTTATAAAATAATCTAGAGTGTTTCAGAGGCCGAAACTTAAGATTTTTAGGTAAAACTTTGAGATCTACAACTTTGTAGTTTTGAACGAAGGCTGAAAACGAACGTAAATGGGTCAAATCGACCTATGTTCGTGACTGGAATTTTTGGGACGGGATTTTGTATGTTTTTGTGATAGAAAAGTTTTAGGGTTAGGTTTAAGGGTATATTTATAGGTCTAGGGTTCAAGAGGTGTTGGGTTTAGTTGGGTTTGGGCTTTTGGGAGTTGGATCATTTTCGAATTACATTTTTGGTGACGGATGTCACAGTATCCCCCCGTTTAAGGAATTTCGTCCCGAAATTCAATCGGAGCCGTATTGTCACCACGATCACTGAATAAGTGCATATATATAAGCTTGGCTTGATATTTTCATTTGCAAGTATACTCAGGTCAACGTTCTATCGGACCTTGATAATTAAAATTACATGTGCTCCAACATGTTGACCTCTCAATCCATGGTTCCTACCAGTTTTCTCTACACATCGTTATTTGTGGTTCCCTTTAAACTCCTCCTAGAAACATGTGTAAGACCTTATCGGCCAACACTTTCGTAGAATTGACACATGAAATAGTTCGTGAGCAGCACTTCATTCCTGTGACAACTTTCAATCGATATGTTATACACGCTCAACAATTTAGAGCGATCTAACAAACCTATGTATAAATTTTCCCCTTCTTCCCAAAATATATGGTATTTTTCCAAAGAAATAATTTAAGCAATATATGATCTCTATCATAAAATTCTAACTGCTTTCGACATTTATTTGCGTTACTCTCTTGCCTGTCTCGTACTGTTTCCAACCTCTCCTTGATTTAAATGATCTTGTCAATAGCTTCATGAACTATTTCAATCAAATCAACTGATTCTAATCCAACTTCTGCCCACACTACCATGAATGACTCCTACATTCCTGAAGTGCTTGATATAATGCGCATTGAATACTAGAATGATAACTATGTTGTATGATAACTCGTCTAATGGTAAGTGGGTATCCCAACTGCTACCAAAATCGATAACACACTCTAAGGATATTCTTAAATGTTTGAATAGTTCGCTCACTCCGTCCATTAGTTCGAGAATGATAAACCATCCTCATATCAAAACGCGTTCCCAAAGCTTTCTGAAACATTTGCCAAAATTGTGAAGTAAAATAACCATCAAAATCAAATATAATTGATACAAACACTCCACGCCTTGCTACTTCGTTGTTAATATACAACCTCGTCAATGTCTCCACCGTTTAGTCCTCGCAGATAGCTAAGAAGTGAGATGACTTAGTCATTCTATCAATTACTAGTGTCCATAGACCACCTAGAAAAAGAAATCCATGATCTTCTCACAAGATGTAATATCTCCTCCACTTTGTGTTCCAATGTTTTTCTAACTCGCGCAACCCTTCATCTTGTATATGAGTATCCCTTAACGCTTCATCTTGTGCTTTGAACCTCTTACCCTTAATGCCAGAGTGTATCGTCATACTTTGACTCACACTCACCTTGGCTTACTCTTTCCTTCCTATTCAAAAACAGCTGCCACCTCATCCATCCTCCCCGGGTGGTATTGAATTTCACAATCGTAACCGCTAAACAATTCGCGCTACCTCATTTGCCTCATGTTCAACTTCTTTAGAACAAACAACAAACCAATGTGTTAAAAGCTCCTATGATCGGTATAGACAAAATTCTTTACGTCATACAAGTAGTGTCTTCAACACATATGTACGAACACCACCGCTCCAAATTCCAATTCGTGGGTAGTATAGTAATTTTCATGTACCTTAAGTTGTTGAGAGACGAATGCGACTACCTCTCCCATTTAACTAACACACAACTTAGACCTCGGTCGGATGCATCACAATACATAACGAAATCCTGCGATCCATCGGGAAGAGTCCGAATTGATGCATTACACAAGGCATCCTTCAATGTTTGAAAAGATTATTCTTAGTTCTTACCCCAACAACTTCTTACATATATATGTGAGTAGTTGAGGAGTCTTTGAAAAACTCTCGATAAAATTCTGATAATAGCCCGTGATTCCTAAATGCTATACGAACCTCCAATGATGACCGTGGGATCTTCCATCCCTTTACTGTTTTGCTCTTGCTAAAATTCACAAGATTGACTTCTTTGTTCACAGCGTGACCAAGAAAAACAAACCTCTTGTAGTCAAATTTCGTACTCCAGTTATATTGCATAGACCTTTTCTTTCAAAAGTAACTCCAGGATTAGTCTCAAAGGAACTTTATGCTCTTCCTTGGTATAACACCCCTCATTTCACTCATTTAAATATAATAAATCGGAAGCGTAAGTCCAAATAGATAGTAGTAATTTACATCATTTTATAAAAGTCCAAAAACACAATTTCTCGACAGAGGTGTTATATAAAGCATGTTAAAAACATTATTTTATATAAATCCACTATCAGAGTAACGCCTCGCGGTCAAACATTCCTGCTAGCCCAACTTCTTGCACACCCATTATTCTAACCGAAACCTGCAAGAAGTGTTAATGTGGGGGATTAGCATAACGCTAAGTGAGAAGGTCAATAAACAATAGTTTAACTCAGCATAACAACTTTGTGTACAACAAACAACCATGTACACTTAAAACAACATCAATTAAGCACATACAACTGACGTCAAAGAGGACCGGTGGTTCTTAAGATCACACCCACTCAAAGAACACTTTAAAACCAACTGCAGGCCTTTACATCGGTTTAACCGAATACTTGGTGCTATAACCCAAATAACACAGGCTACGACAATAACGCTTGTACTAAGACCCTGTGTTATCCAACACTATAGCGAACCCAAGCCCAGCTTCAACAACTGCTGGCCTCTGAATCAACAATTCAACAAGTGATCACATATTCAACTACACAGCATAGCAACATATCGGTCCAACAATCTATCGACAATAGTAATACTACAATTACCCGTTGTAACAAACTTGTTACAACTAAATTAAACTGAGGGTTATTGATCCACTCACCGACCACCTCAGGCATCCACTCAGTAGTCTAATATCACTGAGTCTTCTGCTCAACTGGAATTACAACAAAATAGAACAAGTTAGTTACTTGTTTTAAAATCTATATATAACATCATATTAATTCATCTTCATCAAACAACATATTTAATATCCAATATAATACCATCATTCAATCATGATAATCACTTTCTACCACAATTCACATAAATTGTTACTTATTTACAACAATTCAACATACTTCATCTCTAGATTATGAATAACCAATTAACATCATTAATTCATAATCATTTATCAAGTTTATGATTATTATGATCACCTTATCACATTAGTTCACCTTAATCATTGTTAACCAACATCATTAGATCATTAACAAGGTTATTAACCTACTACCTCAACAATTCATCAACATCTAAACCTTAGGTTTAATGAACACTTAATCAACTAAGTTGCAACTTTACCCATCAATGCTCTATTAAGGGTTCTAATTAGTAAATAATATTAATTTCATCATATAACTCATCACACTTATCAAATTCATCATAATCATTATAACCCTTATGAACACTTAACTAATTTCTTCAATTCTAAGTTATAACTTATATTATAATCATGAATTAAGTACTAACTATCAACTATAACATCATTACAAGCTCCAATTCCATATCAATCATCTTAATTCAATCAAATACCCAAAACCCAATTTCTAGGGTTTATATATATCAAGAATTTAACACTTACAAGTTGTTAATAATGATGAGAGGATGATTAAATCACGTTCTTGAAGCTTAATTCTTCATTCTTTAGCTTCAATTCCACCTTGAACCTTGTTTTGTTATTTTAAAATCGTCCCTGTGGTGGTTTCTGGTTCAACCGAACCAAAATCAAGAAGAAGAGGAAATGGATTTCACAAGTAATTTGATGATTATTGAAGAACTAAGTTTAGATTTAGGGTTCTTGAAGCCTCTGGCTCTCTATCGATTTTTCTGGAATTTTGGGGAAGTCTCAGACACCTTTTACACATATATTAGAAATAGGTGTACTAGTTTTGTCCTCCGTACTTACCATTGTCTGGAACTTAAAAACCATTTGCGGGGAAATATCATTTTATTTTACCGTCAACTAAATTAAATTAAAACAATTAATAATTTATTAGTCACAATAAATTATTCGACTCTTTTACCCATTTATTTTCAAATAAATCACCGAAACTATTTTCTGACACATTAAATAATGATTCACAATCAGAAAATATTAAGATACTACTAGACCCCGAAACAGGGTGTTACAAATCTTCCCCCCTTTAAGAGATTTCGTCCTCGAAATCTAATCCCACTTAATCAATATAGATTAACACAACCACCACTTATTCTCATTCCAATTCACTAATAATCTTTTTCTTACACACTTTTAACCACATACTTATTCATTATTATAATCACACAAAGGTGATTACAATTTAATTCACTTATACACATCTTAATTCCCTCTAAATACCACATGTATTTACACATACTTATTCCCTTAAACACATAATGTATATACATCTTATTAGCTTACACATCATCAAGATATACTTCAATTTACTTTTTATATACACATAAGTTGGGTGTTGTTCTCCACTAAATTTGTTAACACTAAACACATCAACTATCTAATCACAATAATCGTTATACATATTCCATGTCACCCCCTAGAGTAACTCCTTAATTATGTATACATTTAACATCCTTTCTACAAGCACATATCCACATGTGCATATTTTGATACATTTTACTATGCCACTATTCAACATATATCCTATCTCTGATAATTAACTGATCGCTTACATGATCATTCATACCCACTATGTCAATCTTGACTTATAGACACTTAACGTGTCATCTTTATTACAACAACAACTATAGCAACAAATACAACTATGACGACAACAATAATCATAGTAACAATAAGGGGTACCGAACACTACTACATGCATCTTAGCAACAAGTTGTAACTCGATTTGTCACCAATAATTTAACTAATAATCATATACTTCTTTAGTCATCACATTGCTAGATTTTCCAATTTTAGCAACTAGTTAATTACTACTTTACAACTTGCAAATATAATTACAAATTGATTATATGAAACTCTTATTTGAAAAGAAACACAATTCATATAATCATAATCACATATAGAATAAACAATAAGCAGTATGTAGAGGTCAATTCTTATGGTTAAAACTACTATTATATAATCCACTAGCATCCTATTACACCAATTGGATGCTAAGACAACACCTGTAAATACCATGTATCATCATCAATGGTATTTCAACAACACAAGGTGTAGTCATTAATCCTCTTTTCAACAATATTAACATGATATTATTCATAAACATCTGACCTCTACTTTGCTTAAATCATCTTTTAATGTTTACTATTAACAATGCATCACACATACACATCAAATGTGCCATAGATATCACATTAACAACAATTCATGGTTTACTACCCTTTCATTTCAGTCAATCATTGACTATTTCTCAACTACAGGTCAACATATCTTACCTGTTATTTTAAAACCACTTAACTTTATCTGGTACTTAGTAACCTCAACAACTCCATGTGAAATGGCATAATATAAATACGTTGGCCAGACGTCGTCATATTATGTCAGTCACACTTCATTCTCAGGCCACTTTATACCATCCATCTTCAAAGTTATTACTTTACTCTCTCATAGTTCACAACAATGATATCAACATTTTACACATATATAGCAACATCGTGCAACAGGTATACAACTATGTATTTACTCGCTACTATTCTCAACTTATCACTTTAAAGGTAAACTACTCACCTCAATCAGGTATATATATACAATACAAACATTCAACCCCATTTTCAATATATCATTAACACATGTGTAATGTCTAATACACATACATCAATCAACATATGATTATGAGCTCATGTACTTATTTTTGCAAATTCTTAAAATGCTCGATTCAACACTTTCTATTACTCTATATGATTCAATACTTTACCAAATTTCAATTTATTCACATAATATGATCCACATAATCTCATAATCAATGTTTACTAACCCTAGTTAACAATAGTCAACAATACCATTTACTGGCATACTTTGTAGTTAAGTAAACCGCCTACAACCGACTCATACACAATGAACCATATAGACCTCTTAAAATAAGTTTTAATATTGCATATAGTCACAGGAATGATCTCTGGGCTCAATAAAACAAAAGCCCAATACAAAACGTAAGCTAAAAGTTCAAAATAAGGTTCGAAAAACAATAAAACGCGATTTTCGGGCCCCAAACGACCCCGAAGTGCCAAAAACTGACAGGGCTCATGGCAAAGCGATGAGCTTTGACCGTTGGGCCGTTTTTGAGTGGACATGTAAATTTCGTCTGAATCGGACACCGAAATTTTCTAGCGGAAATTTCTACGTCAAACGTTACGTCGAACGTCGAAAAACGTAAAAAAAATATTTTCCACAGAAAAGAGCCACAAGCCGCCGGCTATAGGGTCAAGCCGCCGGCTTCATACACCAAGCCGCCGGGTCCAAGTTCCAGCCGCCGGGTGAATTAAGTTTTACACAAACAGAACTATTTTGCCGTATTTGGGCTATAGCAGCTGCCGGCTTGGGTGACCAGCCGCCGGTTTACACCCTCCAGCCGCCGGGTTTACACCCCCAGCCGCCGGGTCCCTTGTCTGTACAGCAGCCTGCACAACTTAGTGCAAAAATGCGAAATTCAAATACGCATATCTCACAAACCATAAAGAATTAAGGTCTGAAATTTTGCAGGCACCTTTATATAATCAAAATGCAACTTTTCATTTTTCCACTTTTTCAATTTACACGTTTTACGAGAAAACGGACGTATAACCAATCTTAGGCCATTTTGAGCCATTTTGGTGGACACGTCAAAATCCAATCCACATGGTTTCTGACTTTAACCTTTTAACAACATGTTTATATATATAATTATGACGTGTGAGCACTTTCATCACTTTCATATACTCGTTATATCATGTTTTAACTAATCGACCCGTTTAGGGGTCCAAATGAGCATTCTTAACAAAACAATCACATTGATTACCCAAAACACTTTCAACACATAAACCTACTGTATGTAGGACTTAAAGTCATTGTTACATTGGTTATAACCAATCCACTACTCATTTTAACCGTTTCCCCATCAAGTGACCCATTTGGGCACTTTAACAACCCGTTTGGGTTTCCACCCATATTACCACTATTCAAACAACCATTTCACACTTTCTTGACTATTTCAAGTCAAACAAGACCATTTTCACAATTGGTGTACTATTTTAACTTTCAAAATACCAATTCACATTAAAATCATCATGTTTATAACAATTATAACAAAGTTTCAACTTTACTTTTTTTTTTTTTTTTTTTCCAAACTTGTCAACGCATATAAAACCTTGTTGACCACTTTGACTTTCTACTTTACCATTTTTAACAGCTAGATCATAATTCAACCACAATCATGATTAAGGCAAAACACTTACACATCTAACAACTTTCATCATTTTATAACATAGCTATTTTCAAATTTGATTCTACCACCTTCCACATTGACTTTTTAAAGTCAAATGCACCTATTACAACAAATTGACCATTTCTCAGTTAAACAACAAAACGACTCCAAATCACCTCAATTGAGATATAATAACCTCTCATTTCACTTCATGGGGTCATATGACTTAAGACTATAACTATTTACTACTACACTTATTCATATTACTTTCAACATTATTATCTCACCATAGCAAGTATTTCCACGTACATCATTCATACAACCAATTTCATATTGTAGACATAATTAATTCCACATAATATAACTATTACACCTTATTCAACATGGTGTCTACTCAATTCAACAGTATATTACACCTTCCTACGACGTTAAACATCTTATTTAGTATCTCATCATCATATTTACAAACAACAATCATCAAGGACTCATCACTAAGGAATCATAGCAGTTTGACTCAACTTACTTCACTACTAATCATAACGTAGCAACGTAAACAATTCAAACTTATTTAAATTCATCGAATTTATCGAGAATTACCTGGCATATCTAGGCCCACGAGTATTGAGGAATCATTGAGAATACCAGACGGTTCCTCATGTTCCTCCGTCTCTGCATCCAAAACAACACTATTGTATCTTGTTATAGGTTAGTACACATTCAATAACAATTTTCTCATACAACCACTAATCCCCACCCCTGGAATGTTTGACTTGACGCAAATCTAAGTTTGGGATTGAACATCTTAAAATGTCCAATTCACCCAAACCACGCTCTGATACCAACTTATAACACCCCTCATTTCACTCATTTAAATATAATAAATCGGAAGCGTAAGTCCAAATAGATAGTAGTAATTTACATCATTTTATAAAAGTCCAAAAACACAATTTCTCGACAGAGGTGTTATATAAAGCATGTTAAAAACATTATTTTATATAAATCCACTATCAGAGTAACGCCTCGCGGTCAAACATTCCTGCTAGCCCAACTTCTTGCACACCCATTATTCTAACCGAAACCTGCAAGAAGTGTTAATGTGGGGGATTAGCATAACGCTAAGTGAGAAGGTCAATAAACAACTGTTTAACTCAGCATAACAACTTTGTGTACAACAAACAACCATGTACACTTAAAACAACATCAATTAAGCACATACAACTGACGTCAAAGAGGATCGGTGGTTCTTGAGATCACACCCACTCAAAGAACACTTTAAAACCAACTGCAGACCTTTACAGCGGTTTAACCGAATACTTGGTGCTATAACCCAAATAACACAAGCTACGACAATAACGCTTGTACTAAGACCCTGTGTTATCCAACACTATAGCGAACCCAAGCCCAGCTTCAACAACTGCTGGCCTCTGAATCAACAATTCAACAAGTGATCACATATTCAACTACACAGCATAGCAACATATCGGTCCAACAATCTATCGACAATAGTAATACTACAATTACCCGTTGTAACAAACTTGTTACAACTAAATTAAACTGAGGGTTATTGATCCACTCACCGACCACCTCAGGCATCCACTCAGTAGTCTAATATCACTGAGTCTTCTGCTCAACTGGAATTACAACAAAATAGAACAAGTTAGTTACTTGTTTTAAAATCTATATATAACATCATATTAATTCATCTTCATCAAACAACATATTTAATATCCAATATAATACCATCATTCAATCATGATAATCACTTTCTACCACAATTCACATAAATTGTTACTTATTTACAACAATTCAACATACTTCATCTCTAGATTATGAATAACCAATTAACATCATTAATTCATAATCATTTATCAAGTTTATGATTATTATGATCACCTTATCACATTAGTTCACCTTAATCATTGTTAACCAACATCATTAGATCATTAACAAGGTTATTAACCTACTACCTCAACAATTCATCAACATCTAAACCTTAGGTTTAATGAACACTTAATCAACTAAGTTGCAACTTTACCCATCAATGCTCTATTAAGGGTTCTAATTAGTAAATAATATTAATTTCATCATATAACTCATCACACTTATCAAATTCATCATAATCATTATAACCCTTATGAACACTTAACTAATTTCTTCAATTCTAAGTTATAACTTATATTATAATCATGAATTAAGTACTAACTATCAACTATAACATCATTACAAGCTCCAATTCCATATCAATCATCTTAATTCAATCAAATACCCAAAACCCAATTTCTAGGGTTTATATATATCAAGAATTTAACACTTACAAGTTGTTAATAATGATGAGAGGATGATTAAATCACGTTCTTGAAGCTTAATTCTTCATTCTTTAGCTTCAATTCCACCTTGAACCTTGTTTTGTTATTTTAAAATCGTCCCTGTGGTGGTTTCTGGTTCAACCGAACCAAAATCAAGAAGAAGAGGAAATGGATTTCACAAGTAATTTGATGATTATTGAAGAACTAAGTTTAGATTTAGGGTTCTTGAAGCCTCTGGCTCTCTATCGATTTTTCTGGAATTTTGGGGAAGTCTCAGACACCTTTTACACATATATTAGAAATAGGTGTACTAGTTTTGTCCTCCGTACTTACCATTGTCTGGAACTTAAAAACCATTTGCGGGGAAATATCATTTTATTTTACCGTCAACTAAATTAAATTAAAACAATTAATAATTTATTAGTCACAATAAATTATTCGACTCTTTTACCCATTTATTTTCAAATAAATCACCGAAACTATTTTCTGACACATTAAATAATGATTCACAATCAGAAAATATTAAGATACTACTAGACCCCGAAACAGGGTGTTACACTTAGTTTTAGAATAATTCAGAACGTCGCAAATGAAAAGTATAATAAATTCGTCGAGATAAGGTTTATATACGTGGTCGATAAATATATGAATGCTATAGACGCATTAGTAGGACCGAAAGTCATAACAAGAAATCCAAAAGACTCATAATGAGTCCTAAATGCAGTATTTGCTATATCTGATTCATGTACCATCAATTGATGGTAACCAGAATGAAGATTGATTTTTGAAAATCACTGAACACCTTGAAGTTGATCAAACAAATCATCCATCCTTGGAAGAGGACATCGATTCTTGACCGTAAATTTTGTTAAGTTCACGATAATCAATGCACAAATGAAAACAACCATCTTTCTTTCTGACAAACAAACTAGGTGCTCCTAACGGATAAAGACTAGGGCAAATAAAACCCTTGTCTTGGAGCATCTTAAAGAGAATTAAATAACTCTTGCATTCAAATAGTGTTAAGCGATTTGGAGCTTTTTGCAACTGGGGTTGCCCCAAGAATAAGATCAATACAAAACGTTACGAGTACAGAGGGATATAGTCCTTCTAAGTCTTTCCGGGAAGACCTCGAGGGAATCATTAATAACATAATATTTTGGAGTTTTTAACTTATTAGCATTTACGCTCATGAGTTGTTTCTTTTCGTCATTAAAGTGTTCTATGAAAATCTCGGGTATTACACCACCATTTAAGTGGTATACGAAATACTTTCTCAAACATACAATTTTCTACCTAAATTTCGTCAACTAATCCATTCCCACAACAATACAAAAACTACTGAATCCAAAGGGCAACATATCAATGCTAAAAGAATAATCTTCTAGCACTAAAGTACACCCTTATATAATGTCTTTTAGTCTCTATGTGCTTCCATTAACAAAATTATTTCAAAGTCTCCCACTCAAAACAAGCCATCGAGTTTCCTACTGTGTTGATTGGTGCCACTTGACGAGCTGTCATCCAACATTTAATTATAAAATGACCTCTTAAGTTGCAGTTTGAATAAACACAACATGATGCAGATGTGTGATGATAGTAGTTACACCTTACACAAGGAATGTGAACCAGTGTAACCTTCTCTTCATTTGTTAGTATCTACCAGTTTTTTTTTTTTTTTTGAATACCCTCTCATTCTTGGTTATTGTTTCTACATTCCCTGCCTTATTGATCTCATTGATTAACAATCCACCCATCAGTATTGCGCCTTGGATGGTAGGAGGCTCAGTCACTTCTACCATCCCGCGAGTTTCCAGAACAAAGCTGTTGGTGTACTTCTCAATTTTCTTAGCTTCGAGTGCCACGCGATGAGGTCTAATCTTGCCAACTAATGAAATTGTCAGATATATGTTGCATGCTTAACTCTCCTCGTAGAGAAATTTCAAAACTTGTTCACTAACTTCTTCATTTCATTATTGAAAGAATAATTCTCCTTAAATAGTCCCTTTATTTATTTTATTTATTTATCTATTTATTTATTTATTTTATTATTAATATTATTTTTTATTTATTTATTTATTTTTCGCGCCATCACCACTCCCATCATTTGAATTCTCGATTATTAATTCCATTTTCGCCTTCGGTGTCGTTAGCTCTGCCATGCTTCAATATGCTGATACTAACTTGCATGGCAACTTTGAATATTAAGGCCCACTTCTGTCGTGCAATGATCGCAACAAGATTGGAGTTCTTGCCTTCAATACAACAAATTCCTCCAGTTCAACCACCAGTTCAATCACCACTATCACTTGTATGACCACCACCGAGTGTTTATCCTCCACGAGTAAAATTTACGAACAATGTGTCTTAGCAGTATGCTCACTAAAATTTTCGAATTCTTATTAGTTTAGAATAGATGAATACTTTGGAGTTTGTCAAGGCATAAATGCACAAGACTCACAAACATAAGAATGATTTGGTAAGGAATATAATTGGGATTTTATTATCATACGACACGAAGATAGCACATGAGACACACAGACATGGTCGGATAAGCACACATACATCAGAACACCTTTGTCAATTACGTCTGCAGCCGTAATTGTGAAAGTATTCTTTCATACACATACTTATCTTCCAAGTCCTTGTATCACAATAAGCTTTGTATTTACGGAAAGAGATCAGATAGTTAAGGAATCCTAAGCAACATGCAGACGAACCACATAAAGAGTCGTAAGATGATGAAGAAACGCTTACAACGTCCTTCTTATTTGAAACGATTAAGATGAATGATCGACACTAGATACAACTAGCTTCACGGAATTGTATGCACACATAACTTCCTAACTCATGTTCTATATGTGGGTTCCTTATTTATAGTCTAGGCCAATCCACCTAGATCTCTATAAACAATGGCTTTGATACCAATCTGTCACACCCCGTCTAAAGCGGAAACAACGGGGTACGACGGTGATAGGATCATAACACATCATTATAAAGAATTCTATATGAAATACAATATCCAATGTGTCATGATGCCAATAACATGAATAACGGTTCATGTCGTGCATACATTTCAACAATGAATTCAAAAGCTTACAAACAACGTACACTACAATGTTAAGGCAAAACAAGCCTTCACAAACAACCTTAATGATGCACCGCTAGTCTTGAATAACTCTTAATGCAACCCTAAAGGTCCACTAAGTTCTCTTGTCCAATGCTTTAAGTCCACTAGTATAACCTGAAAAGATATGCTCAAAAACGTCAACACGAATGTTGGTGAGTTTTGTAGGTTTGAAACCAGACACCAGAAATAAAATATTTTGCTGTGATAATAATAGTTTAGGACAATGCATATAGAAAAGGTGCACATAGTGTAATAACATAATCCCAACTGAACCGTAACAACTGTCATCACCCCACGAAGGAGTATGACCCAAATCCGCATCGCAAACAAAAAATGGCAGTAGCTACTCCAACAAAGAAATTTAATGCAAACACCAAAAGTAAGCATTAACCAATAAACCTTAATGCAAACACCAAAAGTAAGCATTAACCAATAAACCTTAATCACATAGTGCCACACAGTTCCTCATATATCAAAAAATAAAATACACAAGTTCACAGCATGGAAAACCATTTATAAAATACGAGCATACTTTTCCCCCAATTTGAAAATATATAATTGAAAACGGGGCCACGAAAACTCACCTTGAATACCAAAGTAAGTATCTCCCTCAAAAGAATCCACCAAACAACTCGCAATCTACAAACGAATATATACGTATACGGGTTACAACCTAGACATATCTATGTCCTTCCATTGTATCCCAAGTCCAAATCACCTTTACTAGGTTTCCTCACAACCAATCCTCAAGTAGCTTTACAAAATTTAATCCTCGTTTATTCAAAATATCAGTAACTTTACTCTATCTTGCATTTCAGAATCTGTCCAGAAATTTCATACCACTTCACGAATTTTAAACCATGACTTAATAAAATTATTTGACTCCACAAATTTTACCAGTGACATTTCATGGTGTTAAGAACATCCTGTAATTTTTCCAGAACTTATTTCAATAGTTTACTATTTTTAAAAATTCATCAAAGTAATCTGCTCAAAACCGTTAACTCTTTCTAACTTCACAAAAGTTTTAATTTACTTAAAATACTTATAGGTTTCAAATGATTATCATATTTTTACAGAAAATACTTAACACCTTAAAGAAACTCCAGTAAAAATCTCAATACCTAAATCTTAGTTTAAGGCACGTTTCAAAAATCTACAACTTAACCGAAATCTGGAACCAAGAAACTCAGAATTGACACACAAACTTGTAAAATCATTTTGACCAACTTATTCTCCACATTTAACCATGAAACTGACGCCATTTGAAAGTAGACTCAAAGTACTTAAGTTTAGACTCCTTTTTCATCAAAAATTACCATGAAATGAACAAGTTACAAGCTTCTCAAACCGAAATAAAAATCTGATCAGATTAGGGTTTATAGATAATCAACCCTAATCATTCGTATAAACAATCCAAACCGCAAACACAATCATATTTCTCGATTCTACCACTTATACACTGATTTTAATATTATCCTAATGATTTCATGTACCCGGAATACAATGGAATCGAACCAAAAATAAATGACAATACGAAATAATCACATACGTTTATATGGAAGATTCGGATAGAGAATTATACCAACCAACGAGAAAACCGCACGATGATAACCCTTAGAATCTGTAAATATTGAGAGCATAACCCTTAGAATTCGTTTTCGTGGATCGATCAAACGTATACGAGAATTATAGGATCGAAAACTTACCAAAGTTTCTGAAAATTCGTCACCAACAGCAGCAGATTACGAAATAATTTTTATAAAATAATCTAGAGTGTTTCAGAGGCCGAAACTTAAGATTTTTAGGTAAAACTTTGAGATCTACAACTTTGTAGTTTTGAACGAAGGCTGAAAACGAACGTAAATGGGTCAAATCGACCTATGTTCGTGACTGGAATTTTTGGGACGGGATTTTGTATGTTTTTGTGATAGAAAAGTTTTAGGGTTAGGTTTAAGGGTATATTTATAGGTCTAGGGTTCAAGAGGTGTTGGGTTTAGTTGGGTTTGGGCTTTTGGGAGTTGGATCATTTTCGAATTACATTTTTGGTGACGGATGTCACACCGTTCGGGATCCGATCAAGCTTCATTCAATGCAATGACCTCAGCATGATTTGAAGATGTTGCAACAAGTGTTTGCTTTTTAGAACGCCATGAAATTGCAGTGTCTCCATTCATGAATACGTATCCAGTTTGAGATCTAGCTTTATGAGGATCAGACAAATAACCTGCATCTGCATAACCAACCAATCCTTGCTTTGATATATTTGAATAAAATAGGCCTAAGTCAATACTTCCATGTAGGTATCAAAATATGTGTTTGATCCCATTCCAATGTCTTTTGGTTGGTTCTGAACTAAACGTTGCCAACATGTTAATTGCAAAAGAAATATCAGGTCTAGTACAATTTGTAAGATACATAAGTGCTCCAATAGCACTAAGGTATGGAACTTCTTGTCCAAGGACCTCTTTATTTTCTTCACGAGGATGAAATGGATCATTGTCCACATTGAGTGATCTAACAACCATTGGAGTGCTTAAAGGTTTAGCATTGTCCATATTAAACCGTTTTAATACCTTACGTGTGTAATTTGATTGATGAACAAGTATTCCATTAGGCATTTGGTCAATTTGTAAATCAAGACAATATTTGGTTTTACCAAGATCTTTCATCTCAAATTATTTTTTCAAATGCACAATGACTTCATGGATTTTTTTATTCGTTCCAATGATGTTTAGATCATCAGCATAGACAGCAATTATCACAAATCCAGATGTTGTCTTTTTAATAAAGACACACGGACAAATAAGATTATTTGTATATCTTTTACTCATCAAGTAATCGGTTAAATGTTTATACCACATGCGACCTGATTGTCTCAACCCATACAAAGATCTTTGTAGTTTGATGGAATACATTTCTTTGGGTTTTGAACTTAAGGATTTAGGCATTGTAAATCCATCTGGGATCTTCATATAGATATCAATGTCTAATGATCCATATAGATAAGCTGTAACAACATCCATAAGGCGCATGTCAAGATTTTTAGATACTGCTAAACTGATTAAATATCTAAACGTAATTGCATCCATTACAGGAGAATACATTTCTTCATAATCAATTCCAGGTCTTTGAGAAAAACCTTGCGCTACAAGTCTAGCTTTGTATCTTGTGATTTCATCTTTCTCATTTCGTTTTCTTATGAAAACCCATTTGTACCCTACAGGTTTTATGGTCCCAGAAGTGAGAACAATACGACCAAAAACACTTCATTTATTGAGGGAATTTAATTCTATTTGTATTGCCTCTTTCCATTTGTCCCAATCTTGTCTATTTTTACAATCTATGACAGATTTAGGTTCAGGATCATCATTTCCGCTAACGATGTCACATGCAACATTATAAGAAAATATTTCATCAATATTTTCCATTTCAAATCGATTCCACAATATTCTTGTATGACCATAACTAATAGCAATTTATTTATTGATGTCATTGACTTCCTATCTTTGGGAAGTATCCACATTTTGTGTTTCTTCTAACACATCATCTGTATGGTCAATTGCATGTTCTAATCCTTTTCTTTTTCTAGGATTCTTATCCTTTGATCCAACTGGTCTCCCACGTTTCAAATGTTCTTTAGATTCTTTAGTGACTTTATCATTAGTTTGTTCATTTGGAATTTCTACTCGGGTTGGAGCATTAATAGCCGGTATATAAGATTTAGTCACTCTTTTTGTATCAGTAAATGCATCAGGTATCTGATTAGCAATTTCTTGCAAGTGCGTGATCCTCTGAACTTCACTATCACTTTGTTTAGTGCGAGGATCAAGATAGAATAATGAAGGTTCACACCATGAAACATCTTTTACTTGAGTTTTCTTTTCTCCTGCCAGTGCTGGGAAATATTCCTCATTAAAATGACAATCAGTAAAACGTGCTGTAAAAAGATCACCTGTTGAAGGTTCAAGATACCTTAATATGGAGATGTTTCATATCCAACATATATTCCCAATCTCCTTTGAGGACCCATTTTTGTCTGTTGTGGTGGTGCAATGGGAACATATACTGCACAACCAAATATTTTCAGGTGTGATATATTTGGTTCTTGCCCAAAAGTAAGTTGGAGAGGAGAATACTTATGATGTGCACTTGGTATGATACGAACTAGTGATGCACCATGTAAAATTGCATGTCCCCAAATGGACACCGGCAATTTTGTTCTCATTATCAATGGTCTAGCAATTAACTGGAGACGTTTAATCAATGACTCGGCTAAACCATTTTTTGTGTGAACATAAGCCACTGGATGTTCAACAACAATTCCAACACACATGCAATAGTCATTGAATGCTTGAGATGTAAATTCACCAGCATTAACAAGTCTCACTTTCTTAGTTGCATGATCAGGAAAATGTGCTCGTAATTTAATAATATGTGCAAGAAACTTTGCAAATGCCATATTACGAGTTGATAATAAACACACATGAGACCATTTGCTTGATGCATCTATTAAGACCATAAAATATCTGAATGGTCCAGATGGTGGATGAATAGGTCCACATATATCACCATGAATTCTTTCAAGAAATTGTGGTGATTCATTCTCAACCTTAAGTGGTGAAGGTCTCACAATCAGTTTTCCAAGAGAACAAGATGTACATGGACTCACTTTATCATATGATATTTTTTTTATCCTTAAATGGATGTCCATGGGTACTTCCAATTATTTTCTTCATCATTGTAGATCCTGGATGACCTAACCTGTCATGCCATAAACTGATAATACTAGGATTCCAATGCTTTTCTTTAACTAGCATATGAGATTCTGCTACATTTATATGTGTATAATGTAAACCAGAATTAAGCATTGGAAATTTTTCCAACGCATTATTCTTATCTGTAATGTGCAAATATTTCCCAATATCTGTAGTCACAGATTTATGATCATATCCATTAAGATATATGTCATTAAAACTCAACAAATTTCTCATTGATTTTGGAGAGTATAAAGCATTTTCTACCAAAAACTTGGTACCATTTGGAAATGTAAATCTTGCTTTTTCAACTCCTTCTATCAAATCTGAAGGACCTGATATTGTATTTATTATTGCCTTTGTTGGTTTCAATTCAGAGAAATATATCTTAGATTTCAAAATAGTATGTGTTGTACCACTATCTGGTATACATAGATCTCCACCATTTGCTTCATGATCTAGCCCGTTGTAATTCATATCAAACTTCAAATATGAAAGTGTTAGAATGAGTATAAATAAAAAATAAGAAGAATGTAATAAAAGATACATCTTATTTCAGGAATATATTACATGAAATAAAAGGCTAGTCATGAAAAGGAAAACATAAGTAATAAAAGGGAAATACATTTATGAAAACCAACATAGTTATGATACGTTATTGATAGCCACATTGATTCATATGTCAATGTCATTGCAGTAATCCAAAGCATTCATTTCAACATTTATGAACTCAAGATCATCAACAAGGTTCACTTCTTTATTTTTCTCAGCAATGGATGCCTTATAGAGCTTACAAAGATGCTCATATGTGCTACACATTTTAGACCAATGCCCTGTACTTCCACATCTATAACAGATGTCATCAGGGCTTTTAGAAGTGCTTGCTCCAGTATCATAATTCCTTCTTTGTGGTTGGGACTTCTTATCATATGGACCATTGTGGTAATTACTTTTATAACCACGTCCACGTCCACGACCACGACCATGCCAACGTCCACGATAATTACTATTAGAATTACGACCACCATTATGGCTGTGATCGTAACATCCACTTTTTGGGTCTAATAGAAATGTGGTATTTTTCTTAACTTTTAAATTATTTATTTATTATGTGTTAGAGATAATTATATATTATTTGTTTTAATTGTGAAAAAATAGGTAAAAGGCCAATTAATTAATTATAACTAGTGAATTATTGATAATTTTAACTTTATATAGTTGATGGTAAAAATAAAATAAAATAAAAAAAGTAGTTGACCCGCAAATTGGTACTCCCTCCGTCCCAAAATAATTGTCCACTTTGACTTTTTGAAGTCATTTAGTTCCGACTTTGACCTTAAATATTTTTGTTTGTGATATATAATACTTGATGAAATTTATACAAATGAAAATACATTTAAAACCCAATTCAATCATATATTTTACATCAACTATTATATAACATAAACAAAAATATTTAAGGTCAAAGTCGGAACTAAAAGACTTCAAAAAGTCAAAGTGGACAATTATTTTGGGACGGAGGGAGTATATAGCTCCAGACAATAGATTTAGTACGGGTATAAAAATTATACTAATAAGTTATTGGTACAATGATTGGGTTTGATGTATTTCTTTCCTTTCTCAAACCTTCTGTAAGTTTTTCTTTCACTCAAATCCTAAGCTAACTAAAACAAGAAATAAAATTGTGATTGGTATTCATTTTGGCATCTTCATCATAATCATCCTATTGGTGTTCTTCTTCTACAAATGAGTATTTACTTGTATGTATATATGATTTTGAATTTTGATTCATTTAGAAAGATTATGAATTTGATTATGAAATTGAAGTTAGAAAAGAAAATATATGATATTAGTAATTAATATTGAATGTGTAACACCCGTCAATTTAGGACTTTAATTAGTGCCTAAACTACTTGTAATTACGTGTATTTAGTTTTGTAATACTCTGAATATATGTAACGTTTTGGTGTAATTAGATACACGTTTACGCGATTTGCTGAATCGTACACTTAAGTTTCGGACGAGGTCCGACATTACTTATAATGGACGTTGGTGACAAAACTTTTAAATAATGTGGAATTATCCAAACAAACATTATTTGCATTAATATATTGTGAAAATATATTACACGTATTTCGTATCATTTAGAACACTCTGTGCATGACGAAAATGCGCGAAACGCACCAGGCAGACAAATAAATCCAAGTTATACTTTTATAACTTAAAATATGTCATTTTGATTAAAACCTTCATTTAACATGTCGTGTCTTAAAATGTTAATGAAACGCATTACGTTAAACATATAACACTAAATAACATCTAAATCAATCCCGGGACGTAATGCAATTGAGGAACGAGTTCACGAGACCGAGACCCAAGTTGGGTCGGCTAAACCCGCGGAGCCAACCCAACCCGCGATCCACGACCCATTTTCCCTTTTAAAACCCCTTTTTCTCTCATTTCATCTCTCATTTCACACACACACACACACAAACACTCCTCTCTCTCTCTTTTCTCCTCTCAAAACCGCAGCCCAAACCACCAAAAACACCACCAAAAATCGTTCATCATCAACATCCGGGACTAGCACGAGGATCACCATCACGAGCTCTACCTTTTCATCTTCTTCGTTTTCAATTTCGAGGTATAAAACGTTAAAACTCTTTTAAATCACTTATTAAGCTTTGATTTACATGCTAGAACGTTTACTCAACAAGATTATGTCCAAAAATCCGGCCGAAAACCCTTTAAAAATTGAAACTCGCTTGAAAAACGCTGACAGTTCATCTCGCGAGTTGAGATCCCAGATCTCGGCCGTCCTGCGAGTCGAACCGAGATCTCGACTCGCGAAGCCATCCTGCGAGTCGAACCGAGATCTCGACTCCCGAAGCCATCCTGCGAATCGAAATCACATACGAACCGAACTGACCCGCGAGTTGACCTGCGAGTCGAAGTTGACTTGCGAGTCGAGTTGCCCTGTGAACCGAACTGACCCGCGAGTCGAGTTGACCTGCGAGTCGAGTTCTATGCTGCGAACCCAGCTCGGTTCGCAGCCCACTTTGTCTTTCGAACCCAAATTCGGTAATAAAAGCACTAATATGAACTAAGATTTATCACTTGATTTTACACCAAAATTAGATTTCAAATGCGTTTTCGATAAAGCAATATAGTAGAAATAAAAATTTTCCAAGCTGACTTGGCAGCTCGACCCCAACCAGGGGCTCTGCCCCTTGGACCCCGCCAGGGGCTGCCGCCCCTTGGACCCCGCTACCAGGGGCGCTGCCCCCGGACCCCCGTCATTAGATGTTGTAAATACTTTTCGCACTAAGTGTCAAACACTTACAAATAACGAAACCTGATTCAACTATACATATAATAATAACACTTTTGGATTATTATTACAAACCGTCACCAACGGGCCATACTTGTTTTCAAACTACAAACGAATTACTAAACAAACACTTGGACATTTCCTAGTTGAGTGGACAACTAGCATGGGTGATCTTTTAAGACACCAACATATTTACTTGTTTACTTACAACCTTGTGCGTTTCGGACGCCAGAAGGTTTCAGGGTTCTGAGAACCGACATACGGACTTACATCCGCCTTATTTGGTTGATTTCACATACGCACTTACTAGACTCAGGTGAGTCTTACGGCCCCACTTTTACTGTTTTTATACTTTGGGGGAGATACTTAGCAACTGTTTTACATATGAACACAATGTACTGAACTGATTACTTTACTTTTTACACACATTGCATGAGTTACTTTTATCCACTGAAAGCCTCCTATCATAAGTTGTTAGTTATGGACTTAAGCGCGATTACTAGTAAATGGATCCATTTGGGATTGACAATCCCTGCCTGGGGTAGTAGCGCTACCACGGATTTCACCGTAGAAACAGGCATATTAGTATTTGTTACGTATGAGTGTTCGGATAGCACTCACGTGGGTACTTTATATGATACTTAATTGAATCATATTTACACACTGTTAAGCTTCAACTTGTGGGCTCATGGCACTTGTGATGATTTACTGATTTACTTACTTTGCTTGATAGCAATACGGGTACATACTTGTGGTTCATAACGATTATTTAATACTAAACATGTAAGATTCACCAACCTTTTTGGTTGACACTTTTAGCTTTGTATCTCAGGTACACAGACGGAGTAGGATTTCCCCTGGACACTAGCTAGAGTCGCATGATTTCTACATTGCATCTAACGGAGATTCTTAGCATTATCTTTTGTATATTATGATTATGTAATAGAATCTCCCGCTTTACGCGTGGGCTCTAGGGAACTACATTTTTGTAACTGAAAACACTATGTTTTCAAACATTTATTATATGAAAATGTAACTATTTTACAAACGTTGCATATAGATATCGTTTGCTTTACTTTTGTGCTGTGATATTTGATTAGTAGCACCCCAAAACTTGCTTCCGCTAAACAGTGAATTTGGAGGTGTTACAGAATGTTATTTGTTGTATAGAAATTGAGTTTTGTTAGTTTTGGGTTAAAAAATAGTGATTTTGGTGTTGAGGTTCGTTCTGATTATTTTGATGAAGGTTGATGATTGGTGAATAGTGCATAGTACATAGTGAATAGTGAATAGTGCATAGTAAATAGTACATAGTGAATAGTAAATACGGTATAGTGAATAGTAAATACTAAATAGTAAATATGGTATAGTGAATACTGAATAGTAAATACGGTATAATGAATAGTTAATACCAAATAGTAAATATGGTATAGTAAATAGTAAACAGTAAATGCTGAATAGTAGCATTATTTATTATTCGAGGAATCATTTATTAGGATTATTAGTTGTGATCTGATTATTGTTTATTATTTTGATATTACATATCAAAATATAGTATATGATTATGAATTGAGTACTAACTCATTATTTGGTGTATTCTCAGATCAGCGGAAGACTCAGTAATATTAGATTTCTGAGTGAACACTAGGGTATCGGTGAGTGGACTTGTACACAGTGTGATTTAGTTGTAACATATTTGGTTACAACAAGTGAACATAGTTTATTATTGTTAATTGTTGATTGATGAAATACACGTGTAATAAGTGATGAGTCGCCTTCGGGCAGCTGGTGATGTGGAGGTCAACGATTGTTGGAATGGGATTGCTACAGGTTAGCCAACAAAGGAATTGTGAACATGTGTTGTGAATGGAGCTTGTGTTAGTTAAAGGTAGCAAGCAGTTATCGGTAATACCACTGTATTGGCCTGCAGTTGGTTATAAGTGTTGCTTGGTGCATCACCCGGGGCTGAGGGCGTCACAAGGACCACCGATCCTCTTAGTGATTTTGTGTCATGGTGATGTTGTGTCTTAGTGATGTTGTGTCATGGTGATGTCGTGTTATTGGTGATGTTGTGTCTATATGTTATTTGCTGTAGGCAGATATTGTTATGCTAAGCTATACTGTTAGGACAAGTCTATTCACTTAGCTTCGTGCTAATCCCCCACATTACTTCTTGCAGGTTATAGATTTGAAATGGTTGGGCAAGAAGTTTGATTTGGATGGAATGTTTGACCAAGCATTTACTCTGATATTGGTTTTGGAATGAGTCCACATGGTATTTTGAATTAAATAACACCCAAGTTGATAAACTATGATTTGAAATAGTTTGACTTTATACATATATTATATAATAAAATTTATTAATGTTTATTTGGACTTGCGCTTCCGGTATATTATTATAATAAATATATGGTCGTAAAAGATGGGGTGTTATAAGTTGGTATCAGAGCATAGGTTTGGGTGAATTGGACATTGGTAAGTGTTCAATCCCAAATCTATTTTGTGACAAGTCAAACATTCCAGAGTGTAGGATTAGTTGTTGTATGAGAAATTGGATAATTGGATATGTACTAACCCATAACAAGATTTGAGATTGTTGTTTTGGTTGCAGAGATGGAGGAACATGAGGAACCGACAGGTATTCTCAATGATTCCTCTGCATTTGTTGGCATCAAAATATCATGTACTTCTCGACAAACCTGTTGAATTTAAATTAATATGAATTGCTTACTTTACTATGATGATTAATAGTAAAGTAAGTTGAGTCAGACATATATGATTCTTCAGTTTTAAGTCAGTTGATTATTATTACATGTTAATGTAATAAAATGGGTAGTTCTGATTAAACTTGAAATTATAAAATAAATGTTGAATTGTGTAGACACAGTGTTAATTAAGTTGTTAATAGTAATATTGTTGAACTTAAAAGTGTCTACGATATTGAAATAGAATATAATCAGTTGTATGATTATGAATATAAAATTACTTGGTTAAGTAGAGATAAATGATTATAAATAAATCAAGTGAATGGGGTTGTAATAGCAAGTAAGATAATTATTAAGGGACATGTGCTTGGAATTGCACGTAATGTTAATAAGTACTTAGGAATTGATACTGTACTTTGTATTAACTGTTGATATTTAAGTGTACATACATGATACTGTACTTGATGTAATGGTATGAGTGCTTGATAATGTATCATATATTGAAAAACATGATAATAGATTTATATGGTTATAATTCCTGATAACTAGAATAACAACTTATGTCAATCGTTGAATTGAGATTTTACAAGAACAGATATATACTATAAGAGGTGATGTGTATATGTATATGAAGTAACTTACACATATAAAGTCGATATTAAGTATATATCTGTTAATAAAAATTATTAATTGCTTTAAACCATAAAATCATATATATGGTATGTGTTTGAATGAAATGAAATCACATTGATTTTTAATGATATGAAGTAACCTGAGAATGGATATGTGAAAACATAATCTAGCAACGCTTGATCACCGTTGTTCTATTATGCTATGTCACATGAAGTTGTTGAGGCTGCTAATTATCATAAAAATTTAATGTGATTATGTTGTGAGCAGGTGTAATATATATATTAACTCTTTATGGAGTAAAGTATAAATAAATCTGAACACATACTTGTGTGCATGATTATATAAAAGTACTAATGTATGAGTAATAAAGTGAAACAATTGTTGAAAATATTGATTTACTAGAGATGGTTACAATAAGTGGAAAAATAAACTTATTAAACAAGATTAAATACTCTAGTAAATCCATAATTTATTTAATTAAATAACTTGTTACAGAATATCACCCTCCAGGGTTAGGGGGTCGTTGACTAACACTAGGTGGATTACGAGGGATGGAAAGTTGCTGATTAACATTAGTTTGCGGTTGAGTAGCTGCTATTGTTGCACGTAGACGTGCATTCTTTCTTCGCTCCTCGTCTAGAAGAAATTTTGTACCAAGCCATTGATTATGAATTTCATGTTGTCGACGTATAGCGAATTCCATATCATGCCTTCGACCCCTTCTCAACATTCTTATCTCAGTATTCTACTTATCTACTTGGGTCTGGAGTTCTATGACTCTAGCTTTATATCTTGTAAGGACATCACGACTAAGGGTCACCGGTGCTGGAGTGACTTCACTTCCTGAGATTCTTGGTTGGAATTCTTGCTCTTGAGATGGTTGAGACATTTGACCTTTAGAACAAGGTACTTCATTCAGATTAATATTCTCCATTGAGTGGTTATCTTATTAGCGAGCTATTGGTTCTTCTTAGTCGTATTTGGGATATACTAAGAAGATATAATTAAGTAGATGAAAGTCTTGAACTGATATGTGGTATAAGAGTGTACGTTATGAGGATTGATAACTCTAAATTTATAGTGGTAGAAATAACTATTGTAGATCATGCATAGTATACAAGACAAACTGTGGATTCACGTGAAAACTTTAAAATGAAGAAAATCTAAATCGTATCTGATAATTGAGGATTTCTTCTAGTAATGGCGGCGTAGAGTTTGAAATAAGGATAGATGCCGTTCGAGGTAAAATAATATTAACCCACTTAATTGTATCGGTGTAATTATGCAGTAAAGAGTAGTAAGGTAAATTTTAAGTGGGGAAGAGATTCATGATTAGAAGCTTATGTTTGAGATTAAACATAAAAGGTGGTGTTTTGTTTTAAATGTGGTTGAATTTCCAACAAGGGTTAATTGGTATTAAATCGAGTCATTCATGACTCAATAAGTTAAATAAGTTTGTCAAAGGTTGTGGAACCTTGATTAATCGCCTAAATATGTGTAAAAGATTAAAATTCATAAGCAAATGGTTTGTGAAGCGATTTGTCAATTAAAAGTATATATATACATATTAAAAAAGGGCGAAATTGAGTCCTACGTTATATGAAATGAGTTTTAGTGAATATATGAAAATTGATATTTGCATTTTCATTAATAGGGAGTTATATGAAATTGTATTTGTTGTGACATACGCTCGATGATAGAGTATAAATTGGTTATTATATAATCAAATGTGAAATTATGGTTATGAGCCTAAAAGTTTAATAATGGTTTTAACAACCCAAATAATTTGTTGTAGAAAAATAATTTGAAATGATTCCGATGAATAAATGAAATATTGTGAAAATAATGGTTGAAATTGAGGAATTGATAAATATATTACCATTATTCGAGAATTATATGTAATTGTGTATGTTGTTGTATATTTAATAATAAGGTGGAATAATAAATTGCAACTAAAAATAGTTAAAATATGGAATAAGCCAATGTAGGGGTCAACTAAATATGGTAAAGATAATGTTGATACTATGAAATACTTGCTTGTAAATAGCACATTATGATATTGTAGTATTTGTGATGACGTAGCAAAATACTAATTGGTGTAAACCTCGAACCTTTTCGATGGGATTTGGTGCTAAGTAATCAAGTGGTTATGTTTTACCTACAGAGTTTGACCTCTACCTAGCTTATTAATATGTGATTAAAGTTGTATGATTTCTAAGTACTTGCGAGTAAGAGATTTTATATAACTAGTGGTGTTTGAAATTATAAAAGTTAAATTGTGTTAGCTAGTTGCAAAAGAAAAGATCTTAATATTTCACCAGTGATAAGTAAATACTAGTGATTGTTAGTTATAATCTGAAATTAAGTTTTCATGGTTAATATTTGTATTATGGTTATAACCACTATTCTTGTTGTTAAAAGAATATAAATAGTTTTAGGGTTTGAAGATCCTAGAATGTCGCTAGTTTCTGATGGTAAAAGTATTACACTATAAGTAAAACACGTAACTAATCGTTTTACTTATTTTGGTATGATTAGATTTCGGAGACGAAATCTCTTTAAGGGGGAGAGATTTGTAACATCCACTTTTTGGGTCTAATAGAAATTTGGTATTTTTCTAAACTTTTAAATTATTTATTTATTATGTGTTAGAAATAATTATATATTATTTGTTTTAATTGTGAAAAATTAGGTAAAAGGCCAATTAATAAATTATGACTAGTGAATTATTGATAGTTTTAACTTTATAAAGTTGATGGTAAAAATAAAATAAAAAAAGTAGTTGACCCGCAAATTGGTATATAGCTCCAGACAATAGATTTAGTACGGGTATAAAAATTATACCAATAAGTTATTGGTACAATGATTGGGTTTGATGTATTTCTTTCCTTTCTCAAACCTTCTGTAAGTTTTTCTTTCACTCAAATCCTAAGCTAACTAAAACAAGAAATAAAATTGTGATTGGTATTCATTTTGGCATCTTCATCATAATCATCCTATTGGTGTAACACCCCCAGATTTACTGTTGAGCGGAAGCATACTTTGGGGTGTTACTAATCAATACACAAAGCACAAGATTACAATGAACGACTCTATATGCGTCGTTTTACAAAATACATTTATATTATAAAAATTTTACACTGTTATAATATAGTTTACAAAAGCTCGAGATTCATAGAAGAGATTCTATGGCATAACTAAATTATACAAAATATAGTAATGCATGACAATCTCTTGATGTTTGGATGTGACTCGAGCTAATGGGCATCCTGAGTGAGCAGACTTACTGTTGCTGCGAACCTGAGAATACATGCTAAAAGGTCAGCTATAAAGCTGGTGAGCTCACAGGTTTAATGATAAACAGAATGTATGAACCACAAGATTTAATGATAATTGAAATTAATCAAATATATGTATATACAGCCATGAGCACATAGTCTGAGCTTAACTGAGAGGTCAGGATCACAATTAAGTGCTTGAACGAGGGTGCCTCTGTGCGAGTGCCTAATCAACACTCGTACTGAACAAATGCTAATGCGTCCGTTTTGACCAGTCAGTGCTTGCTGACCCGGACGGGGATTATCAGTCCCATATGGTACCATACACTAACATTCACGCTACCAAGTATTACCAAACTATGCTAGAGGACTTAAATTGATTAGATGAAACTAACTCATGTAGCATATATCGATGTTTTGATACTTGTGTTCATATGTAAAACAAAACAGAGCATGTATTCCCACCCCTGGGTTAAAACAATAAAATGAGGGGCTATGAGACTCACCTGAGCCAAATGATTTTCTAACAAGCAATAATGATAATGTTCAAGAGTATTGATGTCGTCTCCAACGACTGAAACCTGATGGGCGTCCTAAACGCGCAAGGTTTAATGATTAGATGTGGAAACCTGATGGGCGTATCAGACACGCAAGGTTTTAATGATTCAGTTGTCTCAACAGACCATCTATGCTAGTTGTTCCTTCAACTAGTTATGTCCAAATCGATTGGTTAATGTTCATGTTTGAGTTTGTGAAAATATGTACGGCTCGTTGGTGAGTTTGAATAGTAATTTCAACTTATTATTATGTGTAAAATGATATACTTATAAGGCATAATTATATCGTATATGTATGAAGGGTGACACCATGTTCGACACTTAATGTAAACATTTAGTTTCAAATTTCTAGGAAAACGGGGGTCCGAAAACCGAAATATGCCATTTTCGGCCCCTAGATGAACCCGAAGGGCCTAAAACTGACTAGGCTATAGGTACTTAGCCTTGATCATTGTGGCTGTTTCAGAATGACTGTGCACTTTTGAAATTTGCACACACAACTTAACTGAAAAACCACGCGATCGCGTCAAATTAAAAGGGAAAATCCACGCGATCGCGTGGATTAAAAATGACGCAGTCTTAGCTTTTGAAAGGACGCTATCGCGTCGATTTGCGAAGAGTAAACCACGTGATCGCGTGGTTTCTCTGGTTCAGGTCTGTGACGAACATAATTTTAATTACAGCGATTTGGGTTCGTTTTGTGGACATAATCAGTTTGTAGAACACTCAAGCATGATATAATATGTAATTTAAACATGTAATATCAAAGAAAAAGTGTGCGATTCCTTACAATTAAAATGATGAACGAATGGTGATGATGATGATGAAGATGACGATGATGTTGATGATGATGATGATTTCCAGTGATGATGATGATGTTGATCTTGTTGTTGTTATTGTTGTTGTTGTTTTTGATTTTGAAAGAGATCGAGAGAGAGAGCCGTGAGATAGAGATGAAAATGAGAAAGGAAAGGGGGTGTTTGGGGGTTTATTCATCCGGCTCCAATTATTGGAGTCGGTTGGGTTCCCGTTCGTAGTATAAAATACCCGTGTTTTTGTACCCGATTAAAAAGTAGTATAATATTTTTAAATGATAAATACCCAAATATATTTTGGAACACGTTTTCAATCGAAATATTTTATAAAAATACTATTTTTGAGTTATAAAAATATAACTTTGTTTTAAGTTTGTGATACGGATATGGTTCGAGTGGTTTCGTCGCGTTTGAGTAACTATGAATAAAACTAATACGTTTTATTTTCATTTTGATTAAATAATAATCATTATTTTCTGTAATAATACATTATTTATAAGTTGTGTCGTGTATGATTTGATTGGTACGATACGAAACACTTTATATATATTATCAAAATAATATATAATAATTATTGAGTCGTATTAAATAATAATTCCATATTAATTAATACTTGTTTTCACCAACGCCGTATAAATGAATTGGAATTTGGCCGATTTTTGATAATGCACTATTCAATTTAATCGCGTACTGATATATATTCAACAATATATATATTCAACAATATATATATTGATACATACAATTAGCTTAATACATAGCACTAATTACATGTATTTCTATATGATTAGGAACTAATAACTAGTCCTAATTTGACGGTTGTCACATTCTCCCCTTGTTAAGAGAATTTCGTCCCAAAATTCAGCTTGAAGTCGGCGTGTGAGGGGTGTCTGAAAATAGATGTGGGTATTTGAGTCGCATCTGATCTTCCCGTTCCCAGGTAAATTCCGGATCACGTCGCGAATTCCACCTAACCTTGACAATTGGGATACGACTTTGTTTAAGCTGTTTGACCTCACGGTCCATGATCTCCACTGGTGTCTCGACGAAATAAAGTTTGTCGTCGATACGAACCTCATCGAGAGGAATTATGAGTGTCTCATCAGACAGACATTTCTTTAGGTTAGAAATGTGAAATGTGGGATGCACGCTACTAAGCTCGGGTGGTAGCTGCAAACGATATGCGACTGGGCCAATCCTCTCGAGGATCTCAAAAGGTCCAACGTATCTAGGGTTTAACTTCCCACGCTTGCCAAAACGGATAACACCTTTCCAAGGTGATACTTTGAGCAATACTTGTAACACCCCCAAATTTACTGTTTAGCGGAAGCATACATTGGGTGTTACTAATCAATAATCAAAGCACATAGATATATAGCAAACGACTCTATATGTGTCGTTTAAACAAAATATATTAATATAAGAAATGTTTACAACATTTAAAGCTGTACATAGCTCGTGTTCGATTTAAATGAGAGATTTCAGTACATGAGTACTCGTACAAAATATACTAATGCAAGAAAATCTCTAATATCTGCATGCTGACTCGAGCTATAGTATCCCTGATGGCAGTCCAACCTACTGCTGGGTACCTGTGAAACATGCTAAAATGGGTCAGCTAAAGCTGGTGAGCTCACAGGTTTGAAATCAGATAATATCGTATGAACCGCAAGATTTAAGTAGTGATTTGCAATCAGCAAATAAATAGTGATGTATACAGCCATGAGCACATAGTCTGAGCTTAACTCGAGGGTTGGGTCCCATATAGAGAATTCCGAGCGAGGTGCCTCCACGAGTGCCTAATCCACACTCGTCTAAACAATTATTAGTACGTCCGTTTAACCAGTTAGTGCTTGCTAACCCGGACGAGGAGGGTCAATCCTATATGGTACCATATACTAATAATCACGCTACAACGTATTACCAAACTATGCTGACGGAGGACTTTGAAATGATTAGTGGAAAACAACTCATGTAGTATATTGTAAAGTTTGTACTTACGTTCACATGTTAATAATAAGCATTGAATCACACCCCTGAGTGAAAAGCGGTAAAAAGAGGGGCTATGAGACTCACCTGAGTCTTGAGCGTTTGGTCAATAAACGTACGGTGCTTAATCAAGCAATGAGATGTCCGCAGACAGATAACCTGAGGGTGTCCACGACACGCGATGGTTATTAATATGAGTCGGTATCTCAAAGGACTACCTTTGTAGTTGTTACACAACTATATATGTCCAAATTACTACGATTTGGTTGATTGACTTGTATATTTGAAAATGTATACGGCCCGTTGGTGATTGTTTGGTAATGAAATTCTCAACTTTATTATCTTGTTTTCCGAAGTATTATGCTTGTATCGTATGTACCAATGTATTTTCGAAGTCATGTAGCTTGAAAGTTTAAGGTTTTACAAATCCAACACTTAGTGAAAATCTGAGTTTTTACACATTCTGTTTTATGCGACACAATATGCGACATAACGTTGATAATGCGACACAATGGTTGTGTCGCATAGAAGTGCGACACAATGAGCTTAGCAACACAAGGGTTGTGTCGCATAAGCGTTCGATGCTAAATCAATAGTGACATAAGGGTTGTGTCGTATTTGGTTTACGACACACGGTGCGACATAATGGTACGACACAATATGGTTTATGCCACACAACATGCGACACAAGCGTTGTGTCGCAAAGATGAACACCAGCCCAGAAAGTTTCGGCTGTCGAGATTTTTCAACCCAAAACCCAAATCAAACTCATTTTTAGGCTATAAAACATTGTTATCTTCCTAGTATTGGACATATATGAGTTATATAAACTACCATAACACAAAAACAAGTAGTAATTTGATAGATCTAGGAGTTTTTGTAAAAATTCTTACAATCGCAAATCGGAGCTAAAGGAGGCCGAAAATGATGATGATGCTTTTGTAAATCTCGTTCCTTGCTTGATGGTGATTCCGAAAATATGAGTTTTGTTGTCGGTTTTGCAAGATCCGTAAATTTATGGAATTTTAGAGAGAGAGTTTTGAGGTGTGTGTTTTTGTTGAAATGAAAATGAAAGAAAGAGGGAAGGAGAGGTGGGGTGTAGGTGAAAGCCTCACCTTTCAGTCCCCGCTCCGTGCTCCGTGCGGTGTTCGTTTTCCCGATTATTTAAACGTTAAATAATTATTTTATACGTTAAAATATACGTTATTAAAATACGAATAATTAAATCAATGTTTTCGTTGAAGTATTAAATTAAATACTTGTCACTTGAGTTATAAAATATAATTTAAGCCTGTTACGTTTTGTTTGCGCGTTTTATGTTTTAAATCGTGTCGTGGACATTGTTTGTACGATACGAATTAATTACGGAATAAAATAATATTTTGGACATAATTGTGTTATTAAGTAACATTGTATTATTTAGTAAAAATTGTTCACCAACGTCCGTATTAATCGAATCGAATTACATTTGATTTGAGATGCGTACGATTTAAATCAAATCGCATAATCGTATATATTTATCAAAATATATATTTCGATACATTAATTAGCCTAACACAGAATTAATTACATGTATTTAAAATTGATTATGCCCTAATTAATAGTCCTAATTTGACGGGTGTCACATTCTCCCCCTGTTAGAAGAATTTCGTCCCGAAATTTAGTTCGATGTCGGATTTGATGTAGAGTCAGTGAATAGTTGAGGATACTTGAGTCGCATTTGGTCCTCCCGTTCCCAGGTGAACTCCGGACCACGCCGGGAATTCCACCTGACCTTAACGATGGGAATACGACTTTGTTTGAGTTGTTTGACCTCACGGTCCATGATTTCAGCGGGTTCCTCAACGAAATGAAGTTTGTCGTCAACTCGAATTTCATCGAGTGGAATGATAAGCGTCTCATCAGACAGACACTTCTTCAAATTTGAAATATGAAAAGTGGGGTGCACGCTACTGAGCTCGGATGGCAGCTGCAATCGGTATGCCACTGGACCAATCCTCTCGAGGATTTCGAATGGTCCCATGTATCTGGGATTTAACTTCCCTCGTTTGCCAAATTGGATTACACCTTTCCAAGGTGACACTTTGAGTAGTACTCGATCCCCAACCTGGAACTCGAGTGGTTTGCGTCTCACGTCAGCATAACTTTTCTGACGATCACGTGCGGCTTTGAGTTTGTTTTGGATACCCACGATTTTCTCGGTGGTTTCATGAATGATTTCCGGACCAGTGAGTTGGCTATCTCCCACTTCGGTCCAACAGATAGGTGATCAACACTTACGGCCGTGTAGTGCCTCGAGAGGTGCAGCCCCAATACTGGTATGGTAGCTGTTGTTGTATGAAAACTCACACAATGGTAGGTGTTGTTCCCAGTTTACACCGAAGTCAACTACGCAGGCTCGTAGCATGTCTTCCAGTGTTTGAATAGTTCGTTCACTTTGGCCGTCGGTTTGAGGGTGGTATGCGGTACTCATATCAAGACGGGTACCCAACGATTTCTGAAGTGATTGCCAAAAGTGAGATGTGAAGCGACTATCCCTATCGGAGATAATCGAGATTGGAACACCGTGTCGAGAGACAATTTCCTTGATGTAGCTTCGTGTAAGGCGTTCCATTTTATCAGTTTCCTTAATCGCCAGGAAATGAGCAGATTTCGTGAGACGATCGACGATCACCCAAATGGTATCGCAACCGCTCGATGACTTAGGTAATTTGGTTATGAAATCCATGGCGATTTGTTCCCATTTCCATTCGGGAATGTCGGGTTGTTGAAGTAAGCCAGAAGGTTTCTGGTATTCGGCTTTGACTTTTGAGCAAGTAAGGCACTTGCTAACGTAAGTGGCAATTTCGGCTTTCATGTTCGGCCACCAATGGAAATCCTTGATACCGTGATACATTTTATCGGATCCCGGGTGGATGGAATACTGGGACTTGTGAGCTTCGTCCATCACCAAGTCTCGCAGGTTTCCAAAACTAGGCAACCAGATTCGGTTTGAGAAACACCTAACTCCGTTAGGTTTGATTTCGAATTGTTTATCCATGCCCCGCAAGGCCTCGTTTTTAACATTATCAGGTTTGAGGGCTTCGAGTTGAGCAGCTAGGATCTGAATGTTCAGATCGTTATGAATAGTCATACTGAGGGCTCGGACTCGGAGTGGTTTTGATCGTTCTTTTCGACTGAGGGCATCAGCAACAACATTTGCCTTACCCGGATGGTATTTGATTTCGCAGTCGTAATCGGTAAGCAACTCGACCCATCGACGTTGCCTCATGTTGAGATCCTTCTGATCGAATATGTGTTGGAGACTTTTGTGGTCAGTAAAGATTGTGCACTTAGTGCCGTACAAATAATGTCTCCATATTTTGAGAGCAAATACGACAGCTCCAAGTTCGAGGTCATGAGTAGTGTAATTCTTTTCATGGATTTTGAGTTGTCGTGAAGCGTAGGCAATGACCTTGTCCCGTTGCATCAACACGCAACCGAGACCTTGATGAGAAGCATCGCAGTATACTACGAAGTCATCGGTGCCTTCGGGTAGTGATAGAATTGGAGCACTGCAAAGCTTTTGTTTCAGAAGTTGGAACGCTGACTCTTGTTTATCAGCCCAATCGAACTTTTTGTCCTTCTGAGTCAGTGTCGTGAGTGGTTGAGCTATTTTAGAGAAGTTCTCGATGAATCGTCGATAGTACCCGGCAAGTCCTAAAAACTGGCGTACTTCGGTCGGTGTGGTAGGTGGTTGCCAGCACTTGATAGCTTCAATTTTTGACGGATCAACATGAATTCCCTGACTATCGATAACGTGTCCAAGGAATTGAACGGTTATTATCCAGAACTCACACTTGGAGAATTTGGCGTAAAGCTTCTCGTGTCTAAGTAGTTCTAGAACGGTTTTGAGATGTTGCGCGTGTTCCTGTTCATTGCGCGAATAGATGAGAATGTCATCGATGAAAACAATGACAAACTTGTCGAGGTAAGGTTTGCACACCCGATTCATAAGATCCATGAATACAGCCGGTGCGTTGGTTAATCCAAAGGGCATCACTTGGAATTCATAATGCCCGTAACGGGTTCTGAAAGCAGTTTTCGGGATGTCGGTGTCACGAACACGCAGTTGATGATAACATGACCGGAGATCGATCTTTGAATAATAGCTCGACCCTTGAAGTTGGTCGAACATGTCATCGATTCGAGGTAGTGGATAACGGTTCTTGACGGTCAATTTGTTCAATTCTCGGTAGTCGATGCACATTCTGAATGAACCATCTTTCTTCTTGACAAATAGGACCGGAGCTCCCCAAGGTGAAGAACTCGGTCTGATGAATCCTTTTTCCAGGAGTTCCTGTAATTGGATGGACAATTCCTGAAGTTCGGATGGGGCTAAGCGGTATGGTGCTCGGGCCACAGGTGTAGCGCCTGGCACGAGATCGATTGAGAACTCAACCTGCCTGGGTGGCGGTAGACCAGGTAGTTCTTCGGGAAAGACCTCAGGAAAGTCTCGTACGATTGGCACGTCCTCAAGTCGCTTCTCCTCTGACTTTTTCTCCCTGATGTGCGCGAGTATTGTAGGATAACCCTTTCTCAGAAATTTTTGGGTTTTTAAACAGGAGATAATGTTCAGTCTCGACCCACCAGTCTCCCCCTGTATGATCAAGGTTCTACCGGCGGCGAGAGGGATGCGGACAATCTTATCATGACAAACAATTTCGGCCCGCTGCTTGGACAACCAGTCCATACACACGATGACGTCAAAACTTCCGATTCTAACAGGCATGAGGTCAATTGAAAAGGTTTCGTCCGCTAGGTTTAAAGTGCAATTAGGTATTACACTATCGGTTTCTATGAGTTTACCGTCTGCTAGTTCTTCGGTGTACTTAACATCTAAGGCAACGGGAGTGATGTCAAGTAGTGGGCAAAACTCATCAGATATAAAGCTTCTATCAGCACCAGTATCAAATAGAACAGAAGCAGTTAAGTTGTTGAGGAGGAACATACCCGTGACCACATTCGGGTCTTGACGGGCGTCCCCAGAGTTAAGTACAAAGGCTCTACCTTTGGCGTTGTTGTTGTTGTTGTTGTTGCCCTTGTTCCTTAGTTTTGGACACTCGTTCCTGTAGTGCCCAGGGTTTCCGCATTCGTAGCAGGCTTTTGACGGCCTGACGTTGCGGTTGGAGTTGTTGCTGGAGTTGTTGGGGGACCTGCAGTCTTTGGTGAGGTGTCCGTACCTCTTACAGTTGTTGCAGGGAGTTTCGCAGGGACCTTCGTGGTGACGGTTGCACTTGGAACAGTAGGGTTTGTTCCCAGTGTAACCTCGTTTGGGTTCGGTGGAGGAGTTGTAGGCTTTGATGGTGTCGGGTTTCTTGTTTGGGTGGTTGTTGTGGTTGTCGGACCACTTTCGTTTGTTGTTGTTGAAGGATGGAGTGGGTGGTTCTGAGCCCTCGCTCATAGCCATGAGGTCGTGGGCTAATCGAATGGCACCGTCAATAGTGGTTTGGTTTGAGGAGGCGACGTTCCCCCGAACAGGTTCCGGAAGGCCAAGGATGTACTTCCTGATTTTATCGGGTTCTGTGCTCACCATAGCTGGGCGGAGGGCAGCGAGCTGCTGGAACCTGGTGGTATAATCATCGATATCACCACTCTGAACTTTTAGGTTCCAGAACTCTTCGTCCAGCTTTTGGAGTTTGTCGACCGAACAGTACTTGGCGGTGAGTTTTGCTTTCAAGTCCTCCCAAGAGAGTTGGTAGGCAGTGTCAGCACCCACTGATTGGGAATATGAGTTCCACCAAGAGTGGGCATCATCTTCGAGGGAGCAGGTGGCGAAGTTAACCTTGTCGTCCTCGGCGCATTTGCTGACGCGGAAAACGGTCTCCATCTTTTCAAACCATCTGATTAGTCCGATGGCTCCCTCAGTACCCTTGAAGCTTGAGGGTTTGCAGCTCTGGAAGTCCTTGTAAGAACAAGGTTTAGCAGTGGTGGTTTCAGCGGCATCCCTGATTCTCCCGGAATTCTGTGGAGTATTCCGAGCCAGGGCTTCAGTCACAGCCTGAGTTATGAGGGATGTAAGCTGAGCATCGGTGTATGGTCTTGTCTTTGGCGGCATGATCCTTCAATAAAAGGAATGAAGATACATGAGATTTTGTAAGAAAATTGTATTTGTCACAGATACACATGTATAAAGGCGGTAATACATAACATCAATATGAAAAATGGCAATTAGTATGAGTTGAAACAGCAAGGAAGATTTGATAGATAATACGAGTTCAAAGGTTACATCCCATGGATGTATTACAAAAGGTGTCGGGAATTGTTACATCCGACCGAATCATAAAGTAGCGCTTAAGTAGTTACTAGATTACAGATTAGATTACAAGACAAGGACTACACTAGTCTCAACGTAGATTAATCTGTTCCATCATTTCAATGAGACGATCCACAGTATTTTCAAGTCTGCTAGCCTGTCGGGAGTTGTCTTCAGCCAAGGCCAGTCGTTGTACTAAACTGCGAAAGTATTCCTCTGCTTCCCGTGAGCGTCGCTCACATTCTTCTAGCCTTTGCTACAAAAGAGCGGTCTCTACACTTATCTCCACTACCTTGTTGCGAAGGACATCCACGTTGTTAATGGTGGTTTCATGATCTTCGGAGACTTGTTCGATGCGCTCGAGGGATGTAAGTCTCCAGTTTTCGTTCGTTTCCTGCAACACAACGTCCATGGTGCGAACTCGCTGCTCGTGTTGGTTCACCCTAGTAGCTAAGGTCGGCAAGGTGAAGTGAGTGGGGTACGGGCCAGCTCGAGGCAACCTGGTGTTCCTCCTAGCTACCCTTGGGTTCTACGACCCGGATTGAGAGTGCGATGAATTGGGCGGTGTGTTTGCCATTTCTGAGATAAAGCGTCAGAGAAAGTGAGGCCTATATTTATATAGTACTTATACAATATAGCCTATTGGGTGTCTAGCACAAACATGTTTGAGTCTTGGTTCTCTCGTGGTCAGAGTCAACTAGTGTATTCCCATTCAACATAACCATTTCAGACCTTACATCATCTTTCCTTGATTGTACATAGTTGATCAGGCTATGTTAAATTAAAGTCTTATGCTGTAATTCCTGAACCCGTCATGCCTAATAAGGAAATACTGCCTAACGGTCATAGACTAGGCCCACTAAATGCAACCTAGTTCACTATAACCTTAGGCTCTGATACCAATCTGTAACACCCCCAAATTTACTGTTTAGCGGAAGCATACATTGGGTGTTACTAATCAATAATCAATGCACATAGATATATAGCAAACGACTCTATATGCGTCGTTTAAACAAAATATATTAATATAAGAAATGTTTACAACATTTAAAGTTGTACATAGCTCGTGTTCGATTTAAAAGAGAGATTTCGGTACATGAGTACTCGTACAAAATATACTAATGCAAGAAAATCTCTAATATCTGCATGCTGACTCGAGCTATAGTATCCCTGATGGTAGTCCAACCAACTGCTGGGTACCTGTGAAACATGCTAAAATGGGTCAACTAAAGCGGGTGAGCTCACAGGTTTGAAATCAGATAATATCGTATGAACCGCAAGATTTAAGTAGTGATTTGCAATCAACAAATAAATAGTGATGTATACAGCCATGAGCACATAGTCTGAGCTTAACTCGAGGGTCGGATCCCATATAGAGAATTCCGAGCGAGGTGCCTCCACGAGTGCCTAATCCACACTCGTCTGAACAATTATTAGTACGTCCGTTTAACCAGTTAGTGCTTGCTAACCCGGACGAAGAGGGTCAATCCTATATGGTACCATATACTAATAACCACGCTACAACGTATTACCAAACTATGCTGACGGAGGACTTTGAAATGATTAGTGGAAAACAACTCATGTAGTATATTGTAAAGTTTGTACTTGCGTTCACATGTTAATAATAAGCATTGAATCACACCCCTGAGTGAAAAGCGGTAAAAAGAGGGGCTATGAGACTCACCTGAGTCTTGAGCGTTTGGTCAATAAACGTACGGTGCTTAATCAAGCAATGAGATGTCCGCAGACAGATAACCTGAGGGTGTCCACGACACGCGATTGTTATTAATATGAGTCGGTATCTCAAAGGACTACCTTTGTAGTTGTTACACAACTATATATGTCCAAATTACTACGATTTGGTTGATTGACTTGTATATTTGAAAACGTGTACGGCCCGTTGGTGATTGTTTGGTAATGAAATTCTCAACTTTATTATCTTGTTTTCCGAAGTATTATGCTTGTATCGTATGTACCAATGTATTTCCGAAGTCATGTAGTTTGAAAGTTTAAGGTTTTACAAATCCAACACTTAGTGAAAATATGAGTTTTTACACATTCTGTTTTATGCGACACAATATGCGACATAACGTTGATAATGCGACACAATGGTTGTGTCACATAGAAGTGCGACACAATGAGCTTAGCGACACAAGGGTTGTGTCGCATAAGCGTTCGATGCTAAATCAATAGCGACATAAGGGTTGTGTCGTATTTGGTTTACGAGACACGGTGCGACATAATGGTACGACACAAAATACGACACAATATGGTTTATGCGACACAACATGCGACACAAGCGTTATGTCGCAAAGATGAACACCAGCCCAGAAAGTTTCGGCTGTCGAGATTTTTCAACCCAAAACCCAAATCAAATTCATTTTTAGGCTATAAAACATTGTTATCTTCCTAGTATTGGACATATATGAGTTATATAAACTACCATAACACAAAAACAAGTAGTAATTTGATAGATCTAGGAGTTTTTGTAAAAATTCTTACAAACGCAAATCGGAGCTAAAGGAGGCCGAAAATGATGATGATGCTTTTGTAAATCTCGTTCCTTGCTTGATGGTGATTCCGAAAATATGAGTTTTGTTGTTGGTTTTGCAAGATCCGAAAATTTATGGAATTTTAGAGAGAGAGTTTTGAGGTGTGTGTGTTTTTGTTGAAATGAAAATGAAAGAAAGAGGGAAGGAGAGGTGGGGTGTAGGTGAAAGCCTCACCTTTCAGTCCCCGCTCCGTGCTCCGTGCTCCGTGCGGTGTTCGTTTTCCCGATTATTTAAACGTTAAATAATTATTTTATACGTTAAAATATACATTATTAAAATACGAATAATTAAATCAATGTTTTCGTTGAAGTATTAAATTAAATACTTGTCACTTGAGTTATAAAATATAATTTAAGCCTGTTACATTTTGTTTGCGCGTTTTATGTTTTAAATCGTGTCGTGGACATTGTTTGTACGATACGAATTAATTACGGAATAAAATAATATTTTGAACATAATTGTGTTATTAAGTAACATTGTATTATTTAGTAAAAATTGTTCACCAACGTCTGTATTAATCGAATCGAATTACATTCGATTTGAGATGCGTACGATTTAAATCAAATCGCATAATCGTATATATTTATCAAAATATATATTTCGATACATTAATTAGCCTAACATAGAACTAATTACATGTATTTAAAATTGATTAGGCCCTAATTAATAGTCCGAATTTGACGGGTGTCACAATACTCGATCCCCAACTTGGAACTCGAGATGCTTGCGTCTCACGTCAGCATAACTCTTCTGACGATCACGTGCGGCCTTCAGCCGTTGCTGGATACCAACGATCTTCTCGGTGGTTTCATGAATGATTTCAGGACCAGTGAGTTGGCTGTCTCCCACTTCGATCCAACAGATAGGCGACCGGCACTTACGACCGTACAATGCCTCAAAAGGTGCAGCTTTGATGCTGGTGTGGTAGCTATTGTTGTACGAGAATTCGCACAATGGCAAATGATGTTACCAATTTTCACCGAAATCAAATACACAGGCGCGTAGCATATCTTCGAGTGTTTGAATGGTCCTTTCGCTTTGACCATCGGTTTGTGGATGATAGGCCGTACTCATATCCAAACGAGTACCCAGGGATTTCTGCAATGATCTCCAAAACTGAGAAGTGAAACGACTATCTCTGTCAGAGATAATCGAGATAGGAACGCCGTGTCGGGACACAATCTCCTTCATATAGATTCGTGTGAGATGTTCCATTTTGTCGGTTTCCTTAATGGCCAGGAAATGAGCAGACTTGGTTAGACGATCAACTATTACCCAAATAGTATCACAACCACTTGATGTCTTCGGGAGTTTAGTGATGAAATCCATAGCAATCTGCTCCCATTTCCACTGAGGAATGTCCGGCTGCTGAAGTAGACCGGTAGGTTTCTGATACTCTGCTTTGACTTTAGAGCAGGTGAGGCACTTGCCGACGTACGTGGCAATCTCCGCTTTCATGTTTGGCCAACAGTACAGTCCCTTGATGCCATGATACATCTTATCAGATCCAGGATGTATAGAGTATTTGGACTTGTGAGCTTCATCCATCACCAAGTCTCGAAGGTTTCCAAACTTAGGTAACCAGATTCGATTTGCAAAGTACTTAACCCCATTGGGTTTGGTTTCGAATTGATTCTCCATGTTGCGTAAGGCCTCATCTTTGAGGTTCTCAGGTTTCAGGGCTTCGATTTGAGCAGTAAGAATGTGAATGATTAAATCATTGTGAATGGTCATACTAAGGGCTCGGACTCGAAGTGGTTTGGTGCGCTCTTTGCGACTTAGGGCATCGGCAACTACGTTAGCCTTCCCTGGATGATACTTGATCTCACAATCATAATCGGTAAGCAACTCTACCCAGCGACGTTGCCTCATATTAAGATCTTTCTGATCGAATATATGCTGAAGACTTTTATGATCGGTGAAAATGGTACATTTCGTGCCATAAAAATAATGTCTCTAGATCTTGAGTGCGAACACCACGGCCCGCAGCTCGAGGTCATGAGTCGTGTAGTTCTTCTCGTGAACCTTGAGCTGGCGAGAAACATAGGCTATAACCTTGTCTCTTTGTATCAACATGCAACCAAGACCTTGGTTTGAAGCATCGCAGTATACCACGAAGTCCTCGTTACCTTCGGGTAATGATAGGATAGGGGCACTGCAAAGCTTTTGCTTCAATAGCTGAAATGCTGACTCTTGCTTATCAGTCCAATCAAACTTCTTTTCCTTCTGAGTCGGTGTTGTGAGAGGTTGTGCTATTTTTGAGAAATTTTCGAAGAAGCGCCGATAATAACTAGCCAATCCTAAAAATTGGCGTACTTCGGTCGGCGTCGTCGGTGCTTGCCAGCACTTGATAGCCTCAATCTTTGAGGGATCAACATGAATTCCCTGACTGTCAATCACATGACCAAGGAATTGAACTGTTTGCATCCAAAACTCACACTTCAAGAATTTGGCATACAATTCTTCATGTCTGAGTAACTCAAGAATGATTTTAAGGTGTTGCGCATGTTCCTGCTCATCGCACGAGTAGATGAGAATGTCATCGATGAAAACAATGACAAACTTGTCGAGATATGGTTTACACACGCGGTGCATAAGATCCATGAATACTGCTGGTGCATTTGTTAAACCAAATGCCATTACCTGAAACTCGTAATGTCCATAGCGAGTTCAGAAAGCGGTTTTCGGAATATCTTCATCGCGAACTCGCAGCTGGTGATAACCTGACCTCAAATCAATCTTTGAATAAAAGCTTGACCCCTGAAGCTGGTCGAATAGGTCATCAATGCGAGGAAGTGGGTAACGGTTCTTGATGGTTAATTTGTTCAACTCTCTATAGTCGATACACATCCTGAGTGAACCGTCCTTCTTTTTCACAAACAGAACCAGAGCTCCCTAAGGTGAAGAACTCGGTCTTATGAAACCCTTATCCAAGAGTTCTTGTAACTGAATAGACAACTCCTGAAGCTCGGATGGTGCTAATCGGTAAGGTGCTCGTGCAACAGGTGCTGCCCCTGGCACGAGATCGATTGAGAACTTAACCTATCTCGGTGGTGGAAGACCAGGTAGTTCCTCTGGAAAGACTTCTGAAAAGTCTCGAACAATAGGCACATCGTCAAGTCGCTTCTCTTCAAACTTTTTCTCTATGACATGCACGAGGATTTCCTGGTACCCTTTCCTAAGGTACTTGCGAGTTTTCATGCAGGATATGATATTCAGTCTCGTCCTACCGGTCTCCCCTTGTATGATTAAAGTACTACCGGTGACGAGAGGAATTCAAACTATTTTGTCGTAACAGACAATCAGCTCGGTGCTTAGATAACCAATCCATGTCAACTATGATGTTGAAGCTTCCTATCTCGACAGGTAAAAGGTTTATGGGAAAGAGTTCATTGGAGAGGTTTAGGGTGCAATTTGGTATTACACTATCAGTCTCGATTAACTTGCCATTAGCTAATTCTACAATGTACTTAGCATCTAAGGCAATAGGTGTAATGTCTAATAGTGGGCTAAACTCATTAGATATAAAGCTTCTATCAGCACCAGTATCAAACAAAACTGAAGCAGTGAGATTGTTGAGAAGAAACGTACCCGAGACCATATTCGGGTCCTGACGGGCTTCTCCAGAGTTCAGCACGAAAGCTCTTCCCTTAGCAGCATTGTTATTGCTCTTGTTCTTTAGCGTCGGACACTCATTCCTAAAGTGTCCAGTGTCACCGCACTCATAACAGGACTTGGTTCTGTCAGTGGTGGTATTGGCATTAGTAGGCCTACAGTCTTTGGCCAAATGCCCATACTTGTGACACTTTCCAAAAGGAGTACCGCAAGGACCTTCATGATGTCGATGGCACTTTGAACGGTAGGTCTTACTCCCAGTGTAACCCCTGTTAGGCTCAGACCGTTTGGATGATGAGTGGTTTTGGTTGGAGTTTCCAGTCCACTTTCTTTTGTTGTTGTGGCTGATGGGTGTAGTGGAGGCCTCACGGCTGACAATCATTGCCATGAGTTCATGTGCTAAGCGGATAGCACTTTGGATGGTTGTTGGTTTGGAGGAGGCGACGTTTCCCTGGATATTCTCCGGTAGACCGCGAATGTACCTCTTGATTCACTTTTGCTCTGAGTCTACCATAGATGAGCAGAGGAGAGCGAGTTGCTGGAACTTGGTGGTGTAACCAGCGATGTCAGTGCCCTGGACTCTCAGGCTCCAGAATTCTTCTTCCAACCTCTGAAGTTCTTCGCTAGGGCAATACTCTTCCTTGAGCATTTTCTTAAGATCTTCCCAGGGGAGTTAATTAGCAACTTCGATTCCCACAGCATTAGTATGAGTGTTCCACCAGGTGAGGACACCTTCCTGAAATGTGTAAGCAGCAAATTTGACCTTACTGTCTTCAGCACAGTTACAGAGACTGAAAACAGATTCCATGCGTTCCATTCAACGTATTAAGCCAATAGCACCTTCTGTACCCTTAAAGTAGAGTGGCTTGAAGCTGAGAAAGTCCTTGTAGGAACAAGGCTTGATGACAGGAGTAGGAGTAGTATTGACTGTCTCGTTACTCCTTTGAGAGTCTCGAGCAGCCAAGGCTTTAGCTACAGCTCGGGAAACAGCTGCATTGAGTTCAGCTTGACTGTAATTCTTTCTCTTTGGTGGCATGATTCTGACAAAGGCAAAGAAAATGGATGAGTTGTTTGTACCAAATCATGATATATCACATATGTACATATATATATTTATGGGATAATATACAACAGCACAAGTGATAATCATAATTTGATAGACAACGGAGTTGACCATAAGTGGAGGGTTTTCCAATGATTTCTAAACGTGAATTTAAGAGGAATATTGAGGATGAGTGAATTGTGATTCGGAATTTGTCCGAATGAAAGTGATGTTTTTCGAATGAGCGTTAGTGAGTATGTTATCGGATGAGGTCTGATATCGCGTAAAAAGTCACGTTTTTACTACCGATATCTCTCTCATTCTGGAACGATTCTTGGCATATTAACTCAAAAACAGCACAAATCAGTAACATTATGCCAAGATGGTCAAAACGAGGTTGCACGATAAAAATCGAGCAAAACGGCCGAGAAACGAAGATTCCACATACGTTTGAAGATTCAGGGCTTAAAAACGAGATTTCAAGACTAAAGTGCCATCCATCAACATCCAATATTTCCAAGATGTTCGTTTTTAAAATTCGAATCCAACAGAAGAAGAATCAACCAAAACGGGTGAAAAATGAAGATTTCGCGCCCGCTGGAAGATCCAAATGATCCGTACGCAATATCTGGAGCTAGAGGCCTCATTTTAAGGCATATCCTATGTCAAAATCTTCGTTTTTGAATTACGAATCCAACAAAAAAAGAATCAACTCAAACGGACGTATAACGAAGAAAACACGCACGAATCGAGAAACGAAGCAAAAGATCGCGCAACGGGGCGGGATGGGGCCCACCGCCGCCGGGCACCAGCCAGCCGCAGCCGGCCACCTGGCTGGCGCCGCTGGCCACCCTACCCCCGTCCCGGTTTCCGTTTTTGGCAAGTTTTGGTACCCGGTGCGCCTACTTTTCGCGTTGTACAGTACCCGGTGCGCCTACTTTTCGTGTTGTACACACCACTTTTGGAAAGCTTTCTAATGTGAACCCCTTGATGCTAATGTGAGCCAAAGCTCTCCTATAAATAGAGGGCTTGAGGCTTCATTTCAACTTACACCATATGCACCTCCTTTCTTGCATATTTCTCTTTCTCTCTCTAGAATTCTTTCTCTAGCACTACTCTGAGGAGTTAGAGGAGAATTATTCTTGTAGTTAGTTCTTCTCTCTAGCCTCTCCCTCTAGCACTACTCTTAGGAGTTAGAGGAGAACTAGAGAGAAGATTAGGGTCCCTCTACTTTCTCTCTCTAAGTTAATTTGGAGAGAGATAAGTATGAGATTAATTATGTAATAGTTAGTAGTAGCTAGCTTATCAATGTAACGCTTTGGATTATTCGGAAGTAATATAAGCATCGTTTGGCTCGCAATAATTACGGGTAATATCTATCCCTTTCTCTTATTAATTAAATGTAATGTTCTTGTTTGATGTTTATGATTTATTAATATTGGAAATGTTTATTGTCATGATATGCGAGTAGTTGTTTATATGTTTGCCATGATTTAGATAGTTATAATGGGATGATAATAAATGTTGTGAAGTAATATGACGGCCCCTATTCGACTGTTCTCGGATATAGTGCTGGAAACGCTTTAGGCGGAGTACAAACGTACGAAAGTCTGAGAACGACCGAAGGTAGTTATATTACGGACCAATACTTTAAATGTGCTAAATGAATTTCTATTTATAGTTTAATTATAACATTATGAACGAATGATGGCATGTTTGGCCAACCGCTTTTGACCAGACTACCCCAACTTATTCCGGTAGGGTAAAACCTATTTATATGACTATTTATTCAATAGACCATGCCATGATACGGACATCTCTGACGACCGAGATTGGGGAATAGGATTCGAGGGTAGTTGTTAGCCGATATGTTCAGTACATTTGGGAGAACTTCCGGTGTATTGTAATTGTTTGTGTTTACTATCCATGTGACATATCTTCTATCTGATTGCGGACAACTCTACGTTAGTTAGTTGATAGGATCGTAAAAACAACTCATTCCAACATAGTCTAAATTCATAAAAAGAAACTTATATGAATGGGAATTATTATACTTTGTTAATGTTTAAATGTATGACACCTGACCTAATTTATGGAGTACCCTTTCCAGTTATCCACGTGACTACAACTTAGATATTAGGGAGTCCGGAACCTTAATTATGGTAAGTAGTTATATGTGCCCATGACATGCAATAAGTAAGACACAGTGAAATCACTCGTTGTATATATTAGATTTACATTTCTGCACTGCTTTACATTTAGTTAGTTTAGAGTGTCAACCTCACTGTCAATTACTCTCAACCGCATGTTAGACGTAAGAACCCGTGGAACTACCCTGTAAAGTACACTGTCTATTACTGAAAGGCATGGTCCTCATATGAAACATGTTTTAAACAAACTGTGAATAATCTGGAGATGTATAACTGTTTGAAAATGAGAGGTCTAGGTCATAAATCAATGTAATTGGAGCTTAAGAAAAGTATTAACAAGGTCTAGTGAGGAAAGTCCAAGTGATTTAGATTTATCAACCCCCTAGATTTTACATATTTGATTCTTTAAACATAACAAGTTAATAATTAGATACCCTATTAGAAGAACGAGAGATAAGCTTAGGTGTTAAGAACGGTCGGACCTATGAGATGATATGCTGCTTTATTCATGTACCTCGGTTAATCACCAAAATAGGTTGCTTATCTTTCAACTAGGTAAGTATTGGGAGTTTAGCGTATTGCTCCGATCAGAATCACGATAACCTAGTTCCTAGTGACATGCCAATGGGAATTTAATTGGTAGGGTTCTAGTGTTTACACCAAAGTCTGTCAATCTATTAATCTGAAAGTGTCCCCATCATAAACACAATCCCGATATTATACTATTTCAAGTCATGGTAAACCACGTCTTCCCTATCCTTAGTTGTTCCTTATATGCTAGCTAGTTCTTTTTAATTTTATTGCTTTAGTTATTTTAATTAGATAAAAACCAAACAAAACAAACTATCGGAACCCAATCTTGAGGACTGAATTATCCAAACGAGCTCCGTTTCAAATTCGACCGTCTGGAGACGACCCTGATCATCCTTACCACGTACTAGTATCAGGTACTTGTGCCTAGTACCAGTAGGTAGTTCAGAGGTTTAGGCCCCGAGCAAAATAAATTTTAAAACACCCTGATCGCACCCTCGGTCGTTACAACAGCACCGACGACACCGACGGCTGAGGGCGCATCAAGTTTTTGGCGCCGCTGCCGGGGACGGTAGTACGATTTGGAACCTGTTTAGATAAGTTAGTTTTTAAGAGATCCTTTTGGCTAGGAATCACCATCCTTATCAGAAGTTACTTTTTGCACGTAGTTTAGCGTAGTTAGGATTACCTTAGTATTAGTTTAGATTAAGATCCCTTCTGACCCCCACTTTAATTCTGCAACCTTCTCCTTATGCCATCCATTATGAACCCTTGGGAAATGTTAAATCAATGGAAACTATTAGATCAAATGCAAAGTCTTGTTAATTCAATCGAAAATAGATGTAGCATGTGCGATAATACCCACGTAGATGGAGAATGCCAAAGCCATAGTATGATGTATTCGGATAACCTAGGGTACTTAGATCCTCAAACACTGTATCAAAATAACCCAAACACTTTCCAACCACATCCATGCCAACCTTTTCATCCCCAACCATTCGAAATCTACCCACACTCAACTCACCCTGTAAGTATACCACAATCCTGTGAGAACCCTGACTTGAGAGATATGCCCTTAGCCTGTCTCAGCAGTAATGCTGCTTTCTCACCTCCTTCCGAATCACTTGAAGAAATGATTAGAGAACAAGAGGACATACTTAGAAGTCAAACTTATAATATGTCTAAATTCTCTACTGAACTACCAACACAAGCCCAAGAGAGTAGTGAGGAGAGTAGGAGTCAAGCTGGAGCCAACTCTAGGTTACAGAAAGTTGAGAGACGCACACACACCACATCTAGCACACCAGATACAGACTTACATTTTCATGAGTTCGGTTTCAATATCCCTTCAACTCCCACACCAACCCAATATTCTAAACCTACAATTTCACCTATTCCTGACCTATCAACGTCAAAGATCGACGGAGGGTTTGTTCTAGAAGAACTTTCTGAACCACTGCAACTCGAAACTTCTGGCCAGAGTGACGAGGATGACGAAGTAGACGAAGAGATCGAGATGGAAAGCCCGAATTTGGAGATTTACATAGAAGACTCGGCTTCACATGGACTAAAGGAATACATACCGACTCTGAGTAGTGAACTCATTCAAACTGATATGGTTGAACACGTCCCACAACCAGTTGTGGTCAACTGTATCCCAAAAATCCCTTTGATTGATTCACTTCCTGATCTAATCGACTCCACTAGTACCTTAGAGGAGACAAACACCCAAGTATTTGATGATAATGTTGCTACAAGATTGGAGACACTAATGGACATTGTCCCACCTCCATGCCCAGAGTACAACGTTATCATCCAACCAAAGGCTTTAGGAAGCAAGGTGGGTTTTGCATCAAGAGCACCCTACAAACCATCTCTCCCTTACATAATGACGTACACATCATGGAGTGATGAGGACCTCTTTGACCAACCCAAACGACCCAAAAATCAAGAGGTAGAAAATGTCGAGAGCTTTGTTTTACCTCAAATAAAACAAATCACTCAATTCACCATGCCTCTTCCACTGATTGGACATACCCTTACCGTAGTCCACTTTAATCCCCTAGGTACGTACCAATACTTCCGCTTGTATCTACTGATGGATGCAAAGGAGCCCCCTAGATTTCCTGAGAAATAGGTTTGGAGTCAAGCTAGTGACTCGAACAAAAACAAGCGCTTCTCGGGAGGCAACCCGTGTCTAACATTGGATTATCCATAGTAGTTAAAGTAGTTTAAGTAGTGAACTAACCCCAATAAGTAGAAATGAAACCCTAAAATGAATGTTCCAAGTTTTCTATCTTTATGAACAAAAATGGATGGTTTGCGGAATTACTTCGTTAAAAGTCAAATTTTTGTCGAACCTTAATACTTCCTACTCCCAGTCGTTTGGAATTTTGTCACCATTTTCTAAAAGTTCTTGTTATCCCTTTCACTCACAAAAAATGGAAACCTACTAGGAGTTAGGAGCCTTAGTCATTCTAAACACCCACTGACATGTTTCGAGCATTTGAGGTACTTACATATATTATTGTGAACATACATGAGATACTAATACTTAATCTGATAACATGATTTGTATGTCAATATGTGTATTATGCTCAAAATCGTTTAAAAAAATGTGCTTTGGATATCTTTATACCTGGCTACCTGATTCAACTGATAATACTGGTATTTCCATGTCTGCTATTTGTGCTGCGGTGAAATTATAGGCAACTAACATTTTTTGTGTGAGATTAAACTCAAAGTCATACACTGGTTTGTTTCATCTACAAAGCACTCACTTTGATAGGTTCTTCGCAAACCAGTGAATCTATGATTTGGAGAATAATCACTTGTTTGTTAGATCATATTTGTTTGATCTACTTGTAACAGACAGGGACTGACGCCTATGGATAGAGATTCTTTGAGGATAATGGAAAGACGACAAGAGGAGCTTACAGTTCATTGAGTATGAGAATCTTTGGAGCATTGCTTTGCAGGGGTCAAGTGATGACACTTCTGGATATGAAGATGATTTCTAGTTGTCTAAGACTAATTCATCAAGTTGACCAACTCAATACTCATCATATGTGCCCAAAAATTCCAAGTCCTATAGCTAAACCTTGCCACATAATGGAACCCTAAACCATCATCACCATATCCACCCACATTCACCCATCCATCCACCCCTTCACACATACAATCATCACCCTCAGGGACTATTCATACAAAGGAATAGATACAGGGACAATTTGGAAACTGGAGATCTCAGTCGATAAAAGAACAACATCAGATTCATTACATCAGTAGTCGACAAAAGATCTCGGGTCATAAAGATTCATGGTCATTGGATTCAACACTTTCAAATCATTAGGAGCAGTTGAGTTACAGCAGCGGCTCTTGAAGATTAGGATCTTTGACCATTAACCTCTATCCGACATTCGGTGTTTATTGGTTAATTATGCTTATGTCCGGGGGGCGACATCACTTCATTTTCTGCAATCTATCCTTTAGTTCTTAGTTATTTTCGCAAGAAAACTAATTGAGGTTTTGAAGAAAGGTTATACTGTTGGAGCTCGAGTTCAATACATGAAGGCTGATGCCAACCAAGTTCAGCAAACATTGGAGCTGACACAGTCAACCACTCAGATCCTCAGCTCACAGTCATAGGGGAGTTCTGCGTTCCTTTCTCTAGTTTATCTATCTGTTTTTGCAAGATTATATCGACCTATATCCCATTCCAAACACTAAGTGTGGGATCCTTAGAAATCACAAAATACTAAGAGGTATTTTCCATAATTAGTAGAAATTCTAAGTGTGGGATACTTCGACAAGTGGTGTTCAATACACAGATTCGAACATTAGGGACAATGTTCCTCTAAGTGTGGGATATACGGTCTGCAACCGCAAGTTTAACCTCTTGTCCGAAAATAAACAATATTTTCATTAAAAAGGCTAAAAATGAAGAAGTTTTCAAAATTTTTGATTCAAAAGCAACATTCTTTAGAACCTCTATTTTCCGAAAATATAAATTACAGAAAGAATTGAGTTTTAACAAAGAAACAAAACGGTTCTCTTAGAATAAGATACGGACAAAAAAGGCAACACATGGCTAGGCACACAGACCAAAACATTCGATTCGTGAGGTTTCAGCCCATAATTAGCATTCATCTTTAAAATGCTTCACTTTTCGTTTCATGTGTGTGCCGATGTATGCATTTGAATTAGAACTTGCTCTTGCAATACATTTCGAGATCACACCAATGAGTGCCATACGTGGCATAGGTACAACCTATCTCGATACTTTCTAAGGAATCCCAACACCCTCTTACCACCAAATAATCACTCACTCATCACACCCACAAACCAACCAAAACCTCCCTTTATATCTTCACTCCGAACCTATGGAAGTCACGTCTTCCAAAATTTTCAAAGACATTCTCAATTTCCCAATTTCCACAAGAAAAGCCAACACAACCTTACAACCCAATACCATAAGAAACCTTTCGGACCATAAAATATCCATCGGTAAGACCGGCATAATACAAGGAAAGAGAAGACAAATGAGAAAAAGAAAGTAAACAACAAATGTATATGCCGGCACTACCCAAAGAAAGTCCAGAAAAAGGAAAAATCCAAGAAAAAGGGAAGAAAAAGGCTATGAAGTCCTTTCAAAATCTGAGAAATTTCAAAAGAGACTCTCTCGAGAAAAGCACCCCAGTTTCGAGAAAATACAAAGAAAACCCATCACACCCCTCATCACACACCATCTTCAAAAACCAAACACCCGATTCCTTCTAAGATATCTTGAAAGATTAGTACCGTCCTCATCAAAAGTGATGGAGATTTGATTCTTGATCAAGCCTATGACGAGAATGCTGCATGACTAGCTATCTGAGTGATTGACACTAGTAAGTAGGAAACCCTAAACACTTGAGTGATTTGAGTGACCCACTTGTGAGGATTGCCTAGTCATTATCATCCTACAGGTTGCCCGAAGAAGGTATCAAATTCTATAAACTCTTAGCTTCCAGTAAAAACTCTTTCATAACTGTGATTTTATATTCTTTAGAAATAGTCTTTCTAAAAACTAATGCAATTAGAATCAAAGGCTTTTCATGAATGAGTTTGCTTGAGGACAAGCAAAGTTCTAAGTGTGGGATACTTGATATCGAGTAAAAAGTCACGTTTTTACTACCGATATCTCTCTCATTCTGGAATGATTCTCTGCATATTAACTCAAAAACAGCACAAATCAGTAACATTATGCCAAGATGGTCAAAACGAGGTTGCACGATAAAAATTGAGCAAAACGGCCGAGAAATGAAGATTCCACATACGTTTGAAGATTCAGGGCTTAAAAACGAGATTTCAAGACTAAAGTGCCCTCCATCAACATTCAATATTTCCAAGATGTTCGTTTTTAAAATTCGAATCCAACAGAAGAAGAATCAACCAAAACGGGTGAAAAATGAAGATTTCGCGCCCGCCGGAAGATCCAAATGATCCGTACGCAATATCTGGAGCTAGAGGCCTCATTTTAAGTCATATCCTATGTCAAAATCTTCGTTTTTGAATTACGAATCCAACAAAAAAAGAATCAACTCAAACGGACGTATAACGAAGAAAACACGCACGAATCGAGAAACGAAGCAAAAGATCGCGCAACGGGGCGGGATGGGGCCCACCGCCGCCGGGCACCAGCCAGCCGCAGCCGGCCACCTGGCTGGCGCCGCTGGCCACCCTACCCCCGTCCCGGTTTCCGTTTTTGGCAAGTTTTGGTACCCGGTGCGCCTACTTTTCGCGTTGTACAGTACCCGGTGCGCCTACTTTTCGTGTTGTACACACCACTTTTGGAAAGCTTTCTAATGTGAACCCCTTGATGCTAATGTGAGCCAAAGCTCTCCTATAAATAGAGGGCTTGAGGCTTCATTTCAACTTACACCATATGCACCTCCTTTCTTGCATATTTCTCTTTCTCTCTCTAGAATTCTTTCTCTAGCACTACTCTGAGGAGTTAGAGGAGAATTATTCTTGTAGTTAGTTCTTCTCTCTAGCCTCTCCCTCTAGCACTACTCTTAGGAGTTAGAGGAGAACTAGAGAGAAGATTAGGGTCCCTCTACTTTCTCTCTCTAAGTTAATTTGGAGAGAGATAAGTATGAGATTAATTATGTAATAGTTAGTAGTAGCTAGCTTATCAATGTAACGCTTTGGATTATTCGGAAGTAATATAAGCATCGTTTGGCTCGCAATAATTACGGGTAATATCTATCCCTTTCTCTTATTAATTAAATGTAATGTTCTTGTTTGATGTTTATGATTTATTAATATTGGAAATGTTTATTGTCATGATATGCGAGTAGTTGTTTATATGTTTGCCATGATTTAGATAGTTATAATGGGATGATAATAAATGTTGTGAAGTAATATGACGGCCCCTATTCGACTGTTCTCGGATATAGTGCTGGAAACGCTTTAGGCGGAGTACAAACGTACGAAAGTCTGAGAACGACCGAAGGTAGTTATATTACGGACCAATACTTTAAATGTGCTAAATGATTTCTATTTATAGTTTAATTATAACATTATGAACGAATGATGGCATGTTTGGCCAACCGCTTTTGACCAGACTACCCCAACTTATTCCGGTAGGGTAAAACCTATTTATATGACTATTTATTCAATAGACCATGCCATGATACGGACATCTCTGACGACCGAGATTGGGGAATAGGATTCGAGGGTAGTTGTTAGCCGATATGTTCAGTACATTTGGGAGAACTTCCGGTGTATTGTAATTGTTTGTGTTTACTATCCATGTGACATATCTTCTATCTGATTGCGGACAACTCTACGTTAGTTAGTTGATAGGATCGTAAAAACAACTCATTCCAACATAGTCTAAATTCATAATGTTAGTACATGTTTAGTGTCTGTCAGTTGGTCTAGCTCGTAGTTTGTAATTAGAATTAGTATTCCTGACTCTTGCGACGTAGCGTGCAACGTCGCAGGTGCGACGTCAGGTTTTGGGCCTGCGACGTAGCCAACGTCGCATGGGCTTGGGCCTGCGACGTAGCGTGCGACGTCGCAGGTGCCAGATTTTGTATAAAAACGTTTTATGTTTTCTGTTTTAGGGTTGACGAAACCCTAAACGCAATTAGTCGAAATCTCTGTAATCTGACCGATTATTACTGAATATAATACGTTTCGTTTGATATTCATTACGTATTGTTATTCGTGTGATTGTTTGATTAGTCAATTGTTGTTTCCGCCATCAATTGATTGACTCGGTTCGTACTAGATCCAAGGTTAGGGACAAACAACTGGTATCAGAGCAGAAAGTGCTCGTTTTGGCGATTCGGATCGAGTTTGGGATTTCAAAGGACGTGATATTCGTGTGTTTTTGTGTTTATCACGTTTGTTTTGTGTTTTTACAGGTTTTTCGATCAGTATTACTGGGATTATTGAAGGTTTCCGTCGTTCAACATTCGTGGTTTTCGTTTAGGGTTAAAAATTTCGTTTTTAGGGTTTTTGGCCGCTGCTCAGCGCGTTTTGCGACGTACCATAGCGACGTAAGCTGCGACGTCGTGTGCGACGTAGTGGTTTGGACTTTAATTAGTCTGTGCGACGTCGTGTTGCGACATAGTGTGATTCTGCGACGTCCTCTGCGACGTCAGATGCGACGTACCTCTCTACGTCGCATATTTCTGATTCTTAATTGAATCCTTTGCTTTTGCGACGTACCTATCAACGTCGCATAATCTTGGTGCGACGTACTCTCCTACGTCGCTAAGATCAGAAATTTGTTTTTCGATTAAGTAATTACAATGGCAGCTGATAAAGAGGATATTAGAGGACTTAGGGAGATGATTAAACAAAGTAATGACATTGGTTCAAGCAATAAACCTCCACTATTTACTGCGGACATGGATTATGTGTACTGGAGAGACCGAGTTGAGCAATATATTGACTTTCACTGTCCAGAATTATGGGGACCATTACGTGAGCGTTATGTACCTCCATTAGCTGAAGGGGAATACCGTGGTATTCGTCCCGCTAAGACCTATAAAGCCATGTCTCCCGAGGAGAAGAAAGATTTTGATACTGAAAGAAAATCTTTTTCAATGATTAAAATGTGTTTAACCAAGGATGTTCTATGGCTTTTCAGAACTCATGAAACAGCCTTTGATTTGTGGAAGGCTATTGAAACTCGTTGTGGAGGGAATGATAAGTACAAGGAAGCCAAGCTCGAACTGATTAAGAAACAGTACGATATCTTTGACATCCTTCCTGATGAAGACACGACTTCTTTATTCACTAGGTACTCACGGTTAGTTGGTGAGTTGTTTGAAGGGGGTTATACTTTTCCTTCAATTGAAGTAAATAAGAAGCTACTGGATGTGTTGCCGAGTTCTTGGGATATTAAAGTTCAATTTTTAAAGGAAAATGAAGAACTTGCAAACATGTCTTTGGATGCGTTGATAGGGGATCTTCAAGCTCACGCGATGGAGATTAAGAAGAAAGAAACTAGGTCTGGTTCTGCTGTTCAGAATCCTAGTGTGTATGGTGTTAAGATCAACTCTGGAAAGACTTATGGATCAGGAGTTGCCTTTGTATCAAATACAAATGCTTCATCGACTTCTTCTTCTTCTGATGGGATTCATTCTGTTTTCCTGACTGGACCTTCTTCAAATCAACAACAGGTTCAAGTCTCACCTGCTATTCAGGAGCAAGCTGCCATCTACACAGCTTTCTTAAGCTCTTACAAGGATTTGGTTACTCAACCGAATCTAACTTTGGAGTTGACTAAGGAGGACTATGCTCAGCTTGATGAAGACGATCTGGAGCAAATGGATTTAACTTGGAATGTGGCAATGATCACCCGCAGAATTCAAAAGTTCTTGCAGAGGACAGGGCGTAAAAGCTTGGAGGGTGATGGAAAGACTGGTTTCGGATTTGACAAGAGTAAGGTCCGTTGTTATAATTGTCAAAATTTGGGTCACTTCGCCAGGGAGTGCGAGAAACCCAAAATGCCAGCTTCGGGATTCACAACACCTTCTACTCCTCCAAAGGCCAAAGAAACGGAAGTTACTAAGAAAGGGATTGCTGATAATGCCCTGATTGCTTTTGAGCCTACAAGTCAAGATTGGACGCCTGTCTCACAGCATTACCAACAGTGTCTGATGGCTCACATTGTGAATGAGGTACATGATGAACCGTTAAATTGTATTTAATGTATTAAGTTAACTGAATCTCTAAAGGCATATCAGACAGAGACCGCTGAGTTGAGGATAAAGAATGAAAAACTAACCGACTCAAATAATTTTTTAAAAGCTAATGAGAAACTTTATGAAAAACATCTTGAGGCTCATCGGTTAGATACTCAGAAATATAAATCTAAGGTTTTTAGTCAAGAAGATGCCATTAAAAGCTATCTTGTTGAAATTGAATTACTAAATAAAGAACTTACAGATTTAAAAGCTGAGTATGAAAATTATAAGAGTAAAATCTTAAGTTCAAATTCCTCAACGGTTGTTTTTAATGAAATTCTTAGCAAGCATGGTACTAAAGGGAAGAAGAATGAGGGATTGGGATACAACTCAGTCCCTCCTCCTACTACTCATTGTCCCCTGCCTGTTAAGGAAGGCTTTGAAGAGATTCCAGTTGACTGGTCCAAGCTTTATGGTTTAAAAGCGATAGATGCTAAAGAGACCAAACATAACAAACCGGCAAAGGAGAAAACCAAGCGGCCAGAGTACCCCTTGCCAAAGTTTGTTAAGTCTGTGCTTGAATCTCCTGTTAGTGTTAAGGAGAATGTTGAGGTAAAGAATGAATCTCCAGTTAGTGTTAAGGAGAATGTTGAAGTAAAGAATGAATCTCCTGTTAGTGTTGAGGAGATTGTTGAGATTGAGGACATTACGGATCAGGAGTATCCGGAGGTTAAGAAGGTTGCTTTTAAACCTGAAAAAGTGATTTCAAAGGTTGAACCTGAAATTAAGGTTCAACCAAATAAGGGAAAAGCTAAGGTTTTAAACTCGAAACAACAAACTTTACAGTCACCTGTAAAGATTTTGCAAAGAAAATTAGTAAATGAAAATGTTTCGTATTATAAACCATCAACTTCAACCTCTCAACCAAGACAAACATTTTCTAAGACGTGTACTCAATGTTCATGTTCTAGAAATGTCTCTCCACCCCCTGTGGTAATTCCTCAGCCTCAACCGTTTATTGAGACTCGTTCTTGTTTCTACTGCAAGAAACAAGGACATTTAATCCGTGAATGTCCAAAGCTGTCAAATCAGCGATATGGGAGAGAGATGCCTAGGACATCTGTTTATAGAAACTCTTTTTCTAAATCTCCACCTAGGCGTTACTCAAACTCTCCCAAGCCTGTTTCGAAACCAAGTAATGTTGAGCAAACATCTTTGCCAATTCAAAAGCCCAACATTACTTCTATTACCGATTCCGAATCTTCAAAAGTTTGGAAACGTAAAGAGTCTGATGTTGACTCTTCAGTCGTCAACAATAACACATCAGATAAAAATTCTAATTTGTTTAAAGATAAAATCCTATCTGACGTGATTATTGTTGATGACCACGGTCGACCTAAGTCTGTAAAGGCTTGGGTCACCGTTTCTCACTAATCTCCTTTCGTTTGTGTGTTGCAGCAGTCAGAACGTGTTAAAGATAGTGAATGGTATTTGGACAGTGGCTGCTCGCGACATATGACAGGCGATGTATCCTTACTTGTGGATATTAAACCACATGCAGGAGGTTATGTTGCCTTTGCTGGAGATTCTGGGGGAACTATTTCTGGAAGAGGAACGTTAACTAACGGCAATGTTAGTTTCGAAAATGTGAACTACGTGGAACAGCTTACGCACAACTTGCTAAGTGTTTCACAGGTCTGTGATAAGGATTATACAACTGCGTTCACAAAGACAGAGTGTGTGATATTGAAGCCTGGTTATGTCATTCCGGAAGAATGGGTGTTACTGAGAGCACCAAGAAAGGATGACACATACATTTTGAATATGAGAACTGTTGAGACATCGAACGAGTATACGTGTCTCTTGTCTAAGGCTTCTGAAAAGGAATCACTGCTTTGGCACAGACGAATGGGACATATTCATTTCCGAAAAATGAATTTCTTGACCAAAAATGACCTAGTGCTAGGAGTTCCGAAACAGTCATTTTCTTTAATGGATGACTGTATCTCCTGCCAAAAAGGAAAGCTACGTAAGAAGTCCCTGTTGGTACATCAATGTGTGTCTGTCAGTTGGTCTCAGTCTGTAATCGTGTCGAAATTGTAATTACGTTTTGAATTGTTTAAGTTCTAGTTTATTTACAGTTTCTGTCATCATGCGACACAAGCACTGTGTCGCAGAAGCATTCTATGCGACACAAGGCTTGTGTCGCAGAATCATCTCATGCGACACAATGCTTATGTCGCATAAGCCTTCATGCGACACAAAGCTTGTGTCGCATACAGTTTGGTCCAGGCTATAAATAGAAACTCGCCAGTTTCTGTTTATAAAGCCAAAAACAAAAAAAAACACATAACACCTCCAAACTCAGAGAGAAAAATACTAGTTTGTGTTATTTTGATTATTGTGTGTTTGTCAAAGTGTATGTATTGTTACCATCTCGTTATATACAAAGTTATACACTTGTGTTTTGGTCATTTACTTGTGAACTTCTAGCATATCTTGTGTGTTTAATTTCCGCTTTTATAGACAAGTTTAAGCTACTCGATTTGGTCCGTATACGGAACCTACAATTGGTATCAGAGCCGCATACTCTTGAGTTGCGGTTTCGAGTTAGTTTGGTGCTAGATTTCGGTCCAAAAACATTATTTTCATAATTTATGTTTTTAAGTGTTCTTGGTGTTCTTGGTTAAAAGTCTTTATTTTTGCTTATTGTGGTCTTTGATCTTCAAAGAATTGTGTTAGTCTTATTTTTGGAATTGGTTGGTAATAGTTGGTGATCATTTTGCTTGAAGAGTTGGTGTTTGCAGTCTGCAGAAAAGTATGGGGTGTAGGTTATGATGTGTTTTGAAAATTGAAATCTTCTGTACTCAAAAAAAAAAAACTGTCTGCACGTGCATTTTTGCGACACAAGGCTTGTGTCGTATCACTGTTCATACGACACAACAATACGACATTAAATTGTCTACGACATAACGTGCGACATAACCTTGCGACATAACACTTTTTGACCTTGACTGGTCTGCGACACAAGTTGCGACATAACATACGACATAACTGTTGTGTCGCATTTTTGTCTTCTGTCAGATTAAGTTCTGCGACACTACTTCTGTGTCGTATCTGTACTCTGCGACACAAATATTGTGTCGTATTGGTACTCTGCGACATAACACTGTGTCGCATAATTCCTGACTTAGACAAAAATCAGTTTGTTTTGTGTGTATTTTTCTAATTTGTTTTGCAGATTTTCATCATGTCTCTTCAAAGCGTTGATGCAGTTTTACAACATAATGCTACGATTGGTAGTGCAAATAAACCTCCTTATTTTGCACCGGGTTTACCATTTCGAGCATGGAAACAAAGGTTCATATCGTTTGTTTTATTCACCGATCCTGATATGGAGTTGGCCCTTCTTGAACGCTATGTTCCACCTGTTGCTCTTGGAGAACACATGGGTGTTCCTCCTCCCAAGCCTGTTCGTTCATACACTACCGAAGAACGTAAAGCATGGGAAATTGAACGGAAGACTCATTCTGCTATTACTATGTCGCTTCCAACAGACGTTTTGGATATGTTTCCACAAACTATTGCTTATGATCTTTGGACTGCAATTGAAAAGAGATTTTGTGGAAACACTGAGTACATCGAAAGCAAATTGGAATTAGTCAAAACTCAGTTTGATTATTTCTATATCCAGAAGAATGAAACTGTCAGAGACATGCTTTGCAGATTTACCCGCACAGTGAATGAATTGCAAGCTGGCGGATATAATCTCAAAAATTCTGAGATTAACAAAAAGGCTTTAGCTGCTCTGCCATCAAGTTGGGAAACACGAGTTTTGTTATTGGAAAGCGATCCAAAAACAAAGCAATTGTCTCTGGATGATCTTATTGGAAAACTTGAAGCTGGGGCATTGGATATTGAAAAGAAGGAAACAAGATCTACTGCTCGTGCATCAGAATCAAGTCATGGTGGAACAGCTTTCATCTCAGCTGAGACAAATTCTCAGAGATTCTCTTCTTACAGTAATCCTACTGTAGGAACATTTTCAGCCCTACCAGCTTATAATGCTTCTTCAAGCAGTACATGTTCATCACCATCTGTTCCTACTTCTGCAACCACTGATGAACATGCAGCCATGTTTACTGCTTTCTTGTCATCATATGAAGACTTTCTTTCTAAAAGAGTCAGTACATTGGAACTGACTGATGAAGACTTCAATCAGGTTGATCCCGATGAGTTAGAAAGGATCGACATTAGATGGAATATGGCTATGCTCACTCGTAGAGCCAAAAACTATCTAAGACGAACTGGAAAGAGATCTCTTGAAGATGCAGCTGACCGAACACCAACGGGATTCGATAAAAGCAAAATCAAGTGTTATAAGTGTCAGAATCTTGGACACTTTGCCCGTGAATGTGAGAAAGGAAGACAACCTGCTTCGGGTTTCACTAAACCATCTGTTGTTCCAAAACAGATTGAGCATACTACTGCTAAGGCTGCATTGTTGATTGAGGATGGAGATGCTTATGATTTTTCTGCTCATGAAACTCAAGAGCAATGTTTCATGGCTATCAACAATGAGGTACCATTTGCTAAATTTACCTGTGATTCATGTATTAGTTTAACTGGTAAAGTAAATGGGCTTATGGAACATAATGACAACTTGAAGTCAGATATCTTGAATTTGATGGAAGCAAACAAAGTTTTAAAAATTAATGAGAAACACTTTGAAAGTAATATTAATCAACTTATTGAAGATAAAAAGGAGCTGAAAGCTCTAATTTTCAGTAATCAAGATGAAATTGACATTTACTTAAAATTGATTGCTCATTTGAAAAAGGAATTGGCTGACTCTCAAGCCAAAGCTGTTGATTTGCAACGAAAACTCAAGAATATCAACACTTCAGCCATGGTCTTTACTGATATCCTGCAGACGGGTAGAACTAGTTCTAAAGATAAGTCCGGTTATGGTTATCATAATCAACCGCCTCCGTCTTTAGATGTGAATTTGTGTAGACCGTCTAAGGATGAAATTAAAGATTTTGTGCCTACTGCTTTAGTAGATGCAAAGCCCATTGAAATATCAGTTAATGAACCTGTTGTTAAGAAAGTAGCTATGCCTGTATGTGAACCTGTTAGTTTGACTCCGTTTAAGTTGCCTGAATTCTATAAAGCCAACATAGAAGTTAACCATGATAAGAAGAAACCTAAGACAATTAAGGCTGAACCTGTGAAGCCTTTTGAACCTGTTAGGTTTACCCCCTCAGGAACCGTCAAGTTTACCCCCTTTGGTAGTTTTTTGCCTGCTCCCTTAAAAAACATTGAAGAAGAGGTCGAAGTTGAGGATGTTCCCTGTAAGTTTGTGCCTCAATGTGAAAAGAAAAACATTAAGCCTGAACATCACATTCTCACTACTGAATCAGATGATGAAACTTTTCCAATGAATACTAAGGTTAAGGCTGAACATAAAAGGAAAGAGATACAGAATATTAATGTCAAATCACTTAAGAACTCTGTTAAACTTTCCGTTTCACATTCTGGGGCATCCACCTCAACTTGCTCACAAAAGTTACCTGTCTCACCTCAATTTTTAGGCAGTAACGACCGAACCTTTAGGGAAAGACGATCATGTTTCTACTGCAAGAAACAAGGTCACTTGATTAGTCAATGCCCGTTGCTTTTGAGAAAGAAGTTTTCAAAAGGTGTTCCCAGAAATTCTGTTTACAAAAATTCATCTGTTAAATCTTTTTCAAAGAAGGGTTCACTCTCTCATACTTCTATCCCAAAAGTTAATGCTGCTAGGCCTAGTAAACCTCCGGTTAAACAGCCTGACAATGTTAACAAGCAACCCACTATTGTTCCTGTGAAAATTTGGAGACCAAAAAAGTCGTTAAATGACTCATCATCAAGTAATACTGCATCAGGAATTGCACCTGATTTATTGAAAAACAAAGTTTTAACTGATGTAGTTATTATTGATGAGGTCTCTGGAGTACCCAAGTCTGTAAAGGCCTGGGTCTCCATTTCTAACTAACTTTCTCTCTATGTTGTGCTGTAGCAGTCAGATCATATACAAAGAAGTAAATGGTATGTGGATAGTGGCTGCTCACGGCACATGACTGGTGACATGTCCCTTCTGTCTGATGTGAAACCATATCGAGGAGGACATGTTGCTTTTGCGGGAGATACTGGTGGTAATATCACGGGTCAAGGTACTCTTTCTAATGGGCAAGTGAGTTTTGATAAAGTGAACTATGTCGAGGAACTGCAACACAATCTGATCAGTGTTTCTCAAGTCTGCGACAAGAAGTTCACTACCGCATTTACAGATGTTGAATGTTTAATTTTGAAACCGGGATTTGTTATTCCCGAGGAATGGGTGTTACTGAGAGCACCCCGTGTACGCAACTCGTACATTTTGGATATGCAAACTGTGATTACCAAGGAGCATACTTGTTTGCTATCAAAAGCATCCTCTAAAGATTCACTGCTTTGGCACAGACGAATGGGACATATTCATTTTCGCAGAATGAATTATCTTGTTAATAATGATCTTGTGTTAGGTGTGCCTAAAAAGTCATTCGTAACAGATGATGAATGCGTTTCCTGTCTCAAAGGGAAACAACACAAGAAGTTCCATAAGTCTAAGCAGGTGAACTCTATTGAATCTCCATTGGAGCTGCTTCACATGGATCTGTTCGGTCCTGTGAATAAGAAAAGTATTGGAGGAAAATCATACTGTCTGGTTGTTACTGATGATTACTCAAGGTTTTCTTGGGTATATTTCTTGGCTGGAAAGGATGAAACAGCTGATACTTTAACTTACTTATTCGACAGACTGGAAAATCTGTGTAATCTGAAAATCAAGAAACTACGCAGTGATAATGGAACAGAATTCAAGAACAGAACTTTGGAAATGTATTGTCTTCGAAAAGGAATCTTTCATCAGTTTAGTGCTGCTCGTACTCCTCAGCAAAATGGAGTAGCTGAAAGAAAGAATAGGACAATCATTGAGGCAGCAAGAACTATGTTGTCTGATGCGCATCTGCCAACCATTTTTTGGGCAGAAGCTGTTAACACTGCCTGCTATGTGTTAAATAGGGTTTCGATTGTTAAAAGGCGAAAGAAAACATGTTACGAATTGCTGAATAATCGCAAACCAAATTTGAAGTTTCTTGAACCTTTCGGGTGTCCTTGCTCAATTTTAATTACTAAGGACTCGGTAGGCAAATTTGATGAAAAAGCAGTCGATGGGTTATTTTTGGGATATTCTGTGAACTCTCCAAATAAAAGAGTTTTCAACAAGTCTACTGGGAGAATAGAAGAACATTTTGAAGTAAGGTTTATGAAATATACTGATTCTCCAAAAGGCAAGGGACCTGATTCCTTGTTTGAGTATGATAAGTTGGTGGACTCTTTCAATCTTCCCAAATTTAGTGAAGAAGAACAGGTGGCGTCTCTACTTCATGGATTGGATCTTACCTCTGACGACTCAATCTCCTATTCTAGAGTAGTACCTCCTGAGAATGTTGTCAATGATGACAATCCCTCCGATGTTGATCAAGTGGCTTCTGAATCTAATCCTCAAACTGAAACCGATATTGTCACACCAATTGACAATGAGGATACTGCCACTAATAGCTCAGTTGAAATTCAAAATCCTGGAGGTGATCTGTCAAATTTGGATTCAATCATTGTGCCTGATCCGATTCCTCAGCTCAGAATTCATTCTACTCACCCCACTGAAAACATCATTGGTGATCTTCAACAAGGTGTCTTAACTAGGCAGCAATCTGCTGCTAATGAAGTCCGTGAAGAATCTTCATCTGCCAATTTTGCCTGTGTTGAAGAAGAATTGGAAGAATGCTTCTTGTCTCAGCATGAGCCAAAGAAAATTGCTGAAGCTTTGAAAGATCCATACTGGGTTGAGGCTATGCAGGAAGAATTGAATCAATTCAAAAAGCTTGATGTCTGGGAGTTGGTTCCTTTACCAATGGATGTCGATCCAATTGGAACTCGCTGGGTTTATCGTGTGAAGAAAGATGACAGAGGCGTAGTTATTCGGAATAAGGCTCGGCTGGTTGTTCAAGGTTTTACTCAGATTGAGGGTTTGGACTATGATGATGTGTTTGCTCCAGTTGCAAGATTGGAGTCCATTCGCATTTTTCTGGCCTATGCGACATTTAAAGGTTTTCGGGTTTATCAACTCGATGTCAAGAGCGCATTTCTGTATGGAGAGGTTTTGAAGGATGTGTATGTCTTGCAACCTCCTGGTTTTGAAGATCCAAACCATCCTGATTATGTATGCAAGTTAGGCAAGGCATTATATGGTCTTCATCAAGCTCCTAGAGCTTGGTATGCGAGGTTGGCAAATCATCTCACGAGAAATGGCTTCTCACGAGGCCAAATTGATAGCACTCTCTTCATAAAAAGGGTTGGAAAAGATTTGTTACTTGTGCAGGTTTACGTGGACGACATCATATTTGGTTCAACAAATGATTCTTTGTGCAGAGACTTCGAGAAGATTATGAAGTCCGAGTTTGAGATGAGTGCCATGGGAGAACTTAAGTTCTTTCTAGGTGTACAGGTTGAGCAGTCTGACAAGGGTTTCTACATTCATCAGTCCAAATATGTCAATGACATGTTGACTCGGTATGAACTCCATGACTGTAAGCCATATGGTACTCCCATTGAAACTGATCACAAACTCGGACCCGCTGAACACGAAGAAGATTGCAAGGAGCGGGACTATCGTTCTATGATAGGATCATTGATGTATCTCACTGCATCCAGACCAGATATTGTGTTTGCTGTGTCTATCTGTTCCAGATATCAATCAAAGCCCAAAGTTTCTCACATGAAGGCTGTGAAGCGAATTTTTGGTTACCTCAAATATAGACCATCACTTGGTCTATGGTACTCAAATGAGAAAAATTTCGCTCTCACTGCCTATTCTGATTCTGATTATGGCGGCTGCAATTCGGATAAAAAGTCAACTACAGGAGGATGCCAATACCTCGGTTCTCGACTGGTGTCTTGGCAGTGTAAGAAGCAAACCACAGTTTCCACCTCAACAGCGGAAGCTGAATACATTGCTGCTGCAAGCTGTTGTTCACAGATTTTGTGGATTCAACATCAATTGCGTGACTATGGGTTACTTCTTACTTTGACTCCTATTCATATTGATAATACTGCTGCTATATCTATTATTCGCAATCCCGTTCAACACTCGAAGACCAAGCTGAAGACACGGGGGAGTTTGTTGGTACATCAATGTGTGTCTGTCAGTTGGTCTCAGTCTGTAATCGTGTCGAAATTGTAATTACGTTTTGAATTGTTTAAGTTCTAGTTTATTTACAGTTTCTGTCATCATGCGACACAAGCACTGTGTCGCAGAAGCATTCTATGCGACACAAGGCTTGTGTCGCAGAATCATCTCATGCGACACAATGCTTATGTCGCATAAGCCTTCATGCGACACAAAGCTTGTGTCGCATACAGTTTGGTCCAGGCTATAAATAGAAACTCGCCAGTTTCTGTTTATAAAGCCAAAAACAAAAAACACACACATAACACCTCCAAACTCAGAGAGAAAAATACTAGTTTGTGTTATTTTGATTATTGTGTGTTTGTCAAAGTGTATGTATTGTTACCATCTCGTTATATACAAAGTTATACACTTGTGTTTTGGTCATTTACTTGTGAACTTCTAGCATATCTTGTGTGTTTAATTTCCGCTTTTATAGACAAGTTTAAGCTACTCGATTTGGTCCGTATACGGAACCTACAGTCCCATAAGTCTAAGCAGGTGAATTCCATAAATGCTCCATTGGAACTACTGCATATGGATCTTTTCGGTCCAGTTTCTACAAAGAGCATTGGTGGTCGGTCTTACTACTTGGTAGTCACTGATGACTACTCAAGGTTTTCGTGGGTTTACTTTTTGACCACAAAGGGGGAAACTCCTGAGATTCTGGTGTATTTGTTGGACAAATTGGCAAATCTGTGCAACTTGAAGGTGAAAAGGATACGAAGTGATAATGGAACTGAATTCAAGAACTCAACTCTCGAATTGTTTTGTGCTACAAGAGGTATTGAGCATCAATTTAGTGCTCCGAGGACTCCACAACAGAATGGAGTTGCTGAAAGGAAGAATAGAACAATCATCGAGACAGCTCGGACTATGTTAGCTGACTCCAAGTTACCAATTATCTTCTGGGCTGAGGCAGTTAATACTGCCTGTTATGTTCTTAACAGAGTACTCACGGTTAAGAAAAGGAACAAGACGTGTTACGAACTTTTCAATAACCGTAAGCCAAATCTGCAGTTCCTAGAACCATTTGGGTGTCCATGTCTGATCATGATAACAAAAGATAAGGTTTCTAAGTTTGGTGATAAAGCTGTTGAAGGGATTTTTCTTGGATATTCAGTCAACTCTCCGAACAAAAGAGTCTTTAACAAATCATCGAATCAGATTGAGGAGCATTTTGAAGTGAAATGTTTAAGGTATACGGAACCTCCTCAAGGAACGGGTCCGGATTGGTTTTTCAACTATGGAAACCTCTTCAACTCTTTCAATATTCCGGAAGAAGATGAAACGGAAGAATTGATTTCTATACTTCATGAGCTTGATCTTTCTCAAGATACACCTGTTACCAATAAACCATCCGACCCATCTCCCAATGCAACACCCGCACCTCCACCAACTAATCCTACACCTCCACAACCTACACCTACACCATCACAACCAAAACCCACACAACCACAAACAACTACCAAATCACCACCATCAACACCATCTCCTACTCCATCATCTTCGGCTGCTCCTTCTAAAACAGTTTATACCTACACAAAGGAACTTCCATATGATCCAAATATGCCTCCTTTAGAGGAACCTCAAGAAGAAGATGAAATGGAAGAAACAATGGCCTACTCTCACTTATTTTCTCATGAAGATGAAGTAGAAGAAGAAGAGATAGCCATTCCTGAGTCTGCTGCTACTCCCGAAACTGAGGGAGATTTGAACAATCTGGGTATGGATCTTGTGCCAGGTGCCATACCAGAAACTCGTATACATAAGGATCACCCCATTGATAATATTATTGGTGATCCTCATTCATCTGTTCAAACACGACAGCAAGCAAAGCAGACTTCAGCTCAGCAGCTTTTGGGACTTATTGCACATATCGATTCATGTCATTTGTCTCAAATTGAACCTAAAAAGGTTGATCAAGCCTTAAAGGATCCATCTTGGGTCGAGGCTATGCAGGAGGAACTACAGCAAATAAACAAGATGAATGTTTGGGAAATTGTTCCTCTACCCAAGGGTGCTCACTTGACGGGTACTCGTTGGGTTTTCCGTAACAAAATGGATGATCGTGGGGCTGTTATTCGAAACAAAGCCCGTCTGGTAGTTCAAGGATATAGTCAATTAGAGGGTATTGACTATGATGAAGTTTTCGCTCCTGTTGCTCGTTTGGAATCAATTCGGATTTTTCTAGCTTATGCTTCTTTTAAAGGATTCCGCGTGTATCAACTTGACGTGAAGTGTGCCTTTCTTTATGGAGATGTCGATGCAGTGATTTATGTGTGTCAACCTCCAGGTTTTGAAGACCCAAAGCATCCTAATCATGTTTGCAAACTGAAGAAAGCTTTGTATGGTCTTCATCAATCTCCTCGACTTTGGTATGAGCGACTTGCCAAGTACTTGCTGCAGAATGGTTTTGACAGAGGACAGATTGATAGCACGCTTTTCATCAAACGGGAAGGAGCGGATTTGTTACTAGTGCAGGTCTATGTGGACGACATTATTTTTGGATCAACTAATGATCAGTTGTGCAAAGATTTTGAAGGACTGATGAAATCTGAGTTTGAAATGAGTGCTATGGGGGAACTCACGTTCTTTCTGGGGCTACAGGTTGAGCAATCTGATAATGGAATATATATCCACCAGTCAAAATATGTCACTGACATGTTAAAGCGATATGAATTGCTCAACTGTAAACACTACGGCACTCCAATTGAAGCTAGACACAATCTTGGACCTAATAAGGATGATGAAGATTGCAAGGAGAAAGACTATCGCTCAATGATAGGCTCTCTCATGTACCTGACTGCCTCAAGACCAGATATAGTGTTTGCTGTTTCTCTCTGCTCACGATTTCAAGCAAATCCGAAGGTGTCTCATATGAAGGCAGTAAAACGTATTTTTGGATATCTCGCTTTTAGGCCATCTCTGGGTCTATGGTATTCAAACGAGAAAAACTTCGAGTTAACTGCCTATTCGGATTCGGATCTTGGTGGCTGCAAGATAGATATGAAGTCAACTACTGGAGGATGTCAGTTCCTTGGATCGCGCTTAGTTTCTTGGCAGTGCAAAAAGCAGACTGCGGTTGCTATTTCCACAGCTGAAGCCGAGTATGTTGCTGCTGCAAGTTGCTGTTCTCAAGTTCTCTGGATTCAGCATCAGCTGCGTGATTACGGGTTCAATCTCTCTATGACTCCTATTTATATAGATAATACAGCTGCTATATCTATAACTCACAATCCCGTACAGCATTCTAAGACCAAACATATTGAACTTAGGTTTCACTTTATACGGGATTGCTTTGAGAAACACCTTATAGATGTCGTACATATAGAGACCCTTAAGCAGTGTGCGGACCTTTTCACAAAAGCCTTTTTGCGATCACGTTTTATTGAACTGGTCAATCTGATAGGTTTAAGGTTCTTTCAGTCAAAGAAATGATTTGTGACTTGGATTTTTAAGTATTAAAAAAAAAAAAAAAAAAAAAAAAAAAAAAAAAAAATTTCGCAACAGCCACTCTTTATACTCTTTAGTATTAAAGAAAAAGCAAGGTTGCTACATTTTTAAAATAGACGTTGAAGTTGTGTCTGTAAACAACTTGGGATATGATAGTACATCGGGTGACATGCACAAAATGGAATTTTAAGGTTTATCTTGGATGTGTCAGTAGGTTTATCTGACACACTTAAAGCAGTTTTTATCTAAATTATCTTCATCATACGATGTATTGGTAGGCATGGTACACACCGGTCTCTGAGATATTAAGAAGTAATTTAAATACTTGTCTATTACTTTGAGAAAAATGTTATATGATGTATGACATAAGTCTTAATTGATAAATGGAAGTACTATCATACACTGTCATAATTATGTAAATGTAAAATGGGCATATAGTGATAATATGATTATTCGCCTAACTAATGGTGACTATTGTTGTACTCACATACAGACCTGAATCCATTAGTTATGCAAATAGTCTCAAACTTGTTATGTTCATACTAAGGGACCCTCTGTTGTACTTTGTACAGATCTGGGGCCACTAGTATCTTCATAGTCGGTTTGATGTATGCCTAAATATAAATATCAAGTGTATGTTACGAGAAAACCGAGATAAACTTGGTCTTGTAATCTCTACCTTGTGTGAATATGCAGTGTTTGTTTTACTGAAGTTTATCAGTATATCATATAATAGGTCTCTCAAAATTAATATTCATACTCACAATAAAAGGTTAACTCACAGACACGGATGTAACGTGTTTAGGTGGACAAACAATACCAATAATCGTTTTGAAATAATTTTTATAACAGGTGTTTTAAATGTGCCACGTAAATTTAAAGTGGACAAATATACTGATGATCGAAATAACACTTACTATTCCTAATAAATGCATGTTATTCCGATATGATCCCTAATCAGACAACTCAACTCCGTCACCAAAAATAGAGTGTTGGTTATTTTATTTTGTTCATTTTTTTTACTTTTTGTAAAATTAAAGAAAATACCAAAAAGATTTTTTTTAGTTTTATGCTTTATTTTTATTCTGAGTTATTTTTCAAAAGTCACGAGTTATTTGGAAATTATTTGCTAAAATAACGAGTAAACGGTTTGAAAATGTCAAAATTGCATCAAAACTGCTCTATGCGACGTCCAGCTCTACGTCGCCTGCGACGTCCCAGCCTACGTCGCACATAGGGTTAGACTATATATAGTCTAGACTGCGACGTAAACCGTCACACTATTCACTATTCACGTGCGACGTAGCCTGCGACGTACCAGTGGCGATTTGCGACGTAGCAATTTTCGAGCAATTTTCGTGATTTGTAGCTGTTTTCATTCCGATTCACTTACGTAGTTTTGATCTACTCGTTATTCCGCACACTTGGGTACCATATTCACCTTTTTTCACCGTGTATCTTACGTTTAATTGCTATATATGTGATACGGGTTTAAAGGGTTTCGGTTTTGGGTTCAATTCGATAGTTAATTGGATGTTATAATTATTATCATTTATGTTTTCGTGATCACCATCGTTAGCCGCACCTTGTAGTGCGTTTGATTTTGAAAACCCCTAAAATCGATGGTTAGGGTTTCTGGGTTGGGGACGCCTGTTCGTCAGTGCGACGTACGCTGCGACGTAGTGGCCTACGTCGCTTTAATTATTTATTATTAATTTCCTACGTCGCCCTTCCCTACGTCGCTTTTACTGCGACGTCCGATGCGACGTACCACTCTACGTCGCTGTTTTAATTAAAGTGATTAAATTCACAATAAATTGCAAAATGCGACGTCCCCCTTGACGTCGCTCGAATTTTCTGCGACGTCAGACCTTACGTCGCTTTCCAATTTATTCTGATTTTAGGCGACGTACAGTTCTACGTCGCTATGTGTTACTGCGACGTACGTGGCTACGTCGCTAGTTCCAGGGAATTTGAAGAGGTTTTGTTTAAAAAATGTAACATTTTTTCTAACCTTTTTCGAGTTGCAATCTGTTTCTGTTTTTGTAGATATGGCTTTGATTTTTGAAGCTCGTCATAATACGGCTGCTTACCTTACTGACACTTCTGATAAAGCTGCACCGTATCGTCCGATGATCGCATTTTTGAGACGTTCAAGGGTCTTCCACGCCATTTCTGATAACACTATGGCGTTTGGAAATCTGATCAACCCTTTTTGGAGAAACGCAACTGTCGTTACTGAAAACGACGTTCGACGATTGGTCTCTACCGTTCTGGGTACGGAGATCACTATTACAGAACAGAGCATTCGGGAACTTTTACAGCTGAATGATCAACCGGATATGCCTGTCGGTTTTGATCATATTTTCGTTACCGGAGCTATGCAACGGATAGGATATCCCGGGATTCCCTCTGATCAGTATCGAAAGGCGAATCTCACACGCGTCTGGAGATATTTGATGCATGTGATTATAGTTTGCTTAGGGAATAGGAAAGGTGGAACGGATTGGATGAGCCGAAGTCTGGCTTCTGCTATGTTAGCGTTGGTATATAACAAGCCGTTCAACTTCTCGGGATTTATCTTCAGGGCTATGGTTGATAATGCAAATGCCGGGGATCAGAAATGGATTTTATATCCAAGATTTGTACAGTTGCACATCAATCGTCATCATCCGGAGCTTCAGGCACAGGGTGATATCGATCAGCCGCTCAAGATTTCACCGATGATGAGTCGGATTTTCACTATTTGTGCAGGGTATGAGAAAGGGGTCGAGGCACCAAGGGATGTTCCTTTATTTGGTGCTATTGTGGATGAAAATTATGTACCGCCCCCAGATCCTCAGTATATGGATGTTCCAGCACCACAGCAACCGCAGCAACCACTCATGAACGTTCTTGTTCAAGCTGCGGGGGAGAATGTGGATGCTCTTTTGGAAAACATTGAGCAGTTCGGGCACGTTGATTCGGACAATCCAGCATCGCATGATACGGTTGAGAATTCAGATTCTGAAGATACAGCGAATGTAGGTCCTCAGGATGGGGGTCCGACGCCTGAGCATTCTGATGGTACTGTTCCGCATCCCTCTGAGATGGAACGTATCAGGATTACCGATTCTTTCAGATATCTGAGGATTAAGCGTCGGATCAGACAAGGACGCAAGTATGTGCCTCCAAGGGATACTGGAAAACGTACACGCGACGGTGATGATCCTGCTGATGAGACTTATCAACCGAGACATCGTGTTCGTCGCTCTTCGTTAACACGAGCTCCAGTCAATCCTCAGCAGTAGGATGCTTTTGAGATTCAACCGACTCCAGCTTTCATGCAAAAGATCATGGAAGATATGCAGCAGATGAAGCAAAAGCTGGAGGCTCAGGATGAGAAGATTGCTGAACAAGCTGCGTTGATCGAGGTCCAATCTAAGGAGCTTGAGGAAACGAAGCTTAGGGTTAATGTTTTGGAAGGCAGGTTACTTGCCTCGGGGGAGTCTGGGTCTGGGATACCCACTTTAGAGTCAAGTGAACCTGCGTCTGTAAATCCCAACCCTGTAATTGAAAATGTTAATGAAAATATTTCTCTTTTGGATTATTTCTCTGTTGATGATATTCCAGGGCAACCGAGACCGCTGGCAGTTGATTACTCATTCGCTGACTTATCATTTATTCAGAGGATGGCCAGTGGAGTTGGCTCTGAGGAAGAAACAGAGAATGTTTTTGAGATGAACGAGGATGTCTCGATTGAAGAAGAACAATTGAATGCAGATGAAACTTATGATGATGCACAATCTGGGGAAGCTTATGATGATGCACCAATTATTGAATCTGATTCAAGTGAAGACGAGAGTCCTGACAAAGCTCAACATGGAGAATCAAGTTCTGCTGCAACTCCAGCTTCAGAGACACAGGCACCGGACTCAGCAGCGAAGAAATTAACTGCTGAAGAAAAGAGAGAGAGAAATAAGAAATGGTGGCCTAAGGGACGAAATCCAGTTCCTATTCCAGTTAAATGTCAAGTGTACCGGGTTATTCGAAATTATACCGGTGTTATTAAAAGCTGGAAGTGTCAGAGGAATCTGTTTATGATAAAGAGAGAAGATGGAGTTCAGTATTTCAGAATGCGTTTTGATAGATTGAGCACGTTGCCAAAAGGAGAGATTAATCGATTAGCTCAACTTAAATTGATTAATCCTTTCGAGAATGATTATGCTGAGTTCATTCAGAGAAGTCTACGTCGGGAAGTATTATCGAAGACTTATTCAAAATTGAAGCCGACGTTGGGAACTCGGTATACGTGGAAGAAAAAGATTGATCCAGTCACCAGGAAGCCTTTGGTTAAAATTCACTATTCGCCTGCTAAATGTTTGACTGAGATACCTCTGGAATCAGTTCCTTATTATTTTCTGAGAAGACTTGTAAAATGGGAACTTGATCCACAGACTGGCGAAGCGGTTATTACTTTTGTTCCAGATTCTGAACCGTGGCCAGAAGTTGGAGGTATATGGAATTTGAAGCAAGCAACGTTTAGGCTGTATGATCCGATGAGTTTGATTAATTTTCATGAAAAAGATTTAAGAAAACTCTATGATAATCGGATTCGAGTTGGTCAGAAGAATGAATTCAACAGACGTTTAGCACAGCAGTTTTACAATGTTGTTACTGTTTGTGTGGCTAATGGAATTCATGCAGACGGCCAGTTTCCTGCGGGCTGGGTTTAAAGAAGATTTTTGAAGACCAAGCTGAAGACACGGGGGAGTTTGTTAGTACATGTTTAGTGTCTGTCAGTTGGTCTAGCTCGTAGTTTGTAATTAGAATTAGTATTCCTGACTCTTGCGACGTAGCGTGCAACGTCGCAGGTGCGACGTCAGGTTTTGGGCCTGCGACGTAGCCAACGTCGCATGGGCTTGGGCCTGCGACGTAGTGTGCGACGTCGCAGGTGCCAGATTTTGTATAAAAACGTTTTATGTTTTCTGTTTTAGGGTTGACGAAACCCTAAACGCAATTAGTCGAAATCTCTGTAATCTGACCGATTATTACTGAATATAATACGTTTCGTTTGATATTCATTACGTATTGTTATTCGTGTGATTGTTTGATTAGTCAATTGTTGTTTCCGCCATCAATTGATTGACTCGGTTCGTACTAGATCCAAGGTTAGGGACAAACACATAAAAAGAAACTTATATGAATGGGAATTATTATACTTTGTTAATGTTTAAATGTATGACACCTGACCTAATTTATGGAGTACCCTTTCCAGTTATCCACGTGACTACAACTTAGATATTAGGGAGTCCGGAACCTTAATTATGGTAAGTAGTTATCTGTGCCCATGACATGCAATAAGTAAGACACAGTGAAATCACTCGTTGTATATATTAGATTTACATTTCTGCACTGCTTTACATTTAGTTAGTTTAGAGTGTCAACCTCACTGTCAATTACTCTCAACCGCATGTTAGACGTAAGAACCCGTGGAACTACCCTGTAAAGTACACTGTCTATTACTGAAAGGCATGGTCCTCATATGAAACATGTTTTAAACAAACTGTGAATAATCTGGAGATGTATAACTGTTTGAAAAGGAGAGGTCTAGGTCATAAATCAATGTAATTGGAGCTTAAGAAAAGTATTAACAAGGTCTAGTGAGGAAAGTCCAAGTGATTTAGATTTATCAACCCCCTAGATTTTACATATTTGATTCTTTAAACATAACAAGTTAATAATTAGATACACTATTAGAAGAACGAGAGATAAGCTTAGGTGTTAAGAACAGTCGGACCTATGAGACGATATGCTGCTTTATTCATGTACCTCGGTTAATCACCAAAATAGGTTGCTTATCTTTTAACTAGGTAAGTATTGGGAGTTTAGCGTATTGCTCTGATCAGAATCACGATAACCTAGTTCCTAGTGACATGCCAATGGGAATTTAATTGGTAGGGTTCTAGTGTTTACACCAAAGTCTGTCAATCTATTAATCTGAAAGTGTCCCCATCATAAACACAATCCCGATATTATACTATTCCAAGTCATGGTAAACCACGTCTTCCCTATCCTTAGTTGTTCCTTATATGCTAGCTAGTTCTTTTTAATTTTATTGCTTTAGTTATTTTAATTAGATAAAAACCAAACAAAACCAACTATCTGAACCCAATCTTGAGGACTGAATTATCCAAACGAGCTCCGTTTCAAATTCGACCGTCTGGAGACGACCCTGATCATCCTTACCACGTACTAGTATCAGGTACTTGTGCCTAGTACCAGTAGGTAGTTCAGAGGTTTAGGCCCCGAGCAAAATAAATTTTAAAACACCCTGATCGCACCCTCGGTCGTTACAACAGCACCGACGACACCAACGGCTGAGGGCGCATCAAGGTTGTTGGGTCAAAACTGTTTCAGGTCTGAGTTGAAGTTCTGATGAGAAGACAGAGTATAAGTGATTAAAACTGTTTGCTTTGAAGGTTAAAACTGTCTTTATGAAGTTACAACTGATAGAAGAAATCTGATGAGAAGACAAGTGTTACAACTGTTTGAAGATAGATTACAACTGATAGTTATGTGTTTGTAAGTAGTTAAAACTGCTTATGTATTAGTAACTGTTAGTTATATATGAAACAGTTAACACTGATTATGTATTTGTACTTGGTAGCATATTACAATTGAAGCAGTTACCACTGAATGTGTAACAGTTACAACTGTTTACATCAGAATGGTAGTTAAAACTGTTTATGATTTTGTGATAAGTATGAGTCGGTTATGGAAGTTATTTTATTCCATATTTGTAGGAGATTGTATAGGACTTTATATGTTATAAATAGAGATCCTTTAGACCTAGATAGGTTAATGATTTTGCGCAGCTTCAAGGTTTTCTGTAACCCTAATACATCAAGTGTATTCGTCTTATATCATTAATAAGATTGAAGCTTTCGGTATATTATTGTGTTCATTAAATTAATTAATATTCATTGATCTTCTTAATATTATTGAGTGTGATTCCGCAACTTCTCAATAATATATTCAAGGCTTATTACATAAGATTGTTTATTAAGTTAAACAGGGACTAACAAAGTGGTATCAGAGCTTGTGAAGCTTTGAAGACAGGAAGATCTGGGATTATTAGTATCAGTATTTGAGTTTAGTTCAGATATTAAGTTTTGATTTCAATGACGTCTGAAGGCAATGAAGGATTTCAAGCAACAAAGATACCGATGCTTAAACCTGATGAGTTTGACCTATGGAAGGTCAGAATCAGGCAATATATGCTTCTCACGGATTATCAGATGTGGGAAGTTGTTGTTAATGGTATACCAGTAACGCTTGATGGTGATGGAGTAAAGCAACCAAGAGCACCACCAACATCTGAAGCAGAGAGGAAAATCAGATCTACTGAGTACAAAGCACTTAGTACTCTGTTGCTATCCATTCCGAATGAGCATCAGAGCAGATTTGATAATTGTGAAGATCCCAAGTTATTAATGGAGGCAATTGAGAAGAGGTTTGGTGGTAATGATAACACCAAAAAGAATAAAAGATCTCTGTTAAAACAACAATTTGAAAATTTTAGCCATGTGAAATCTGAAACTCTAACTCAAACCTTTGATAGGTTTACTAAATTAGTTGGAGAATTGGAAAATCACAAGGTTAAGATTGACAAAGAAGATCTTAACAGAAAGTTCTTGAGATCATTAGGTGATGACTGGACAATCTATACTGTTGGATTGAGGCAGAGTTCAGACATTGAAGTTAAGGAACTAGAAGATATATACAATGATCTGAGGAACTTTGAGTCTGAGGTGGAAAGTAAGAAGCAAGCAACTGGATACAGTCATAATGCTGCTTTTATGTCTATGGCTGGAACAAAAGCAGAATCAAGTCAAATGGGTTCTACTCATGTTTCAGGAGGAGCAGGATCATCATCAAATAGTTCTAATGATCAAATATTAGAATCTTTCTTTGCAAGTAATGTGAATTCTTCACTTACTAATGAAGATCTGGAACAATTTGATGGTGATGATCTAGAGGAGATGGACATCAAGTGGCAAATTGCATTGATTACTCAGAGAGCAAAAAGGTTCATGCAGAGGACTGGTAGAAATAACTTTGCATACAAGAGGAATGATGCAAATTGGTTTGATAAGAGCAAGATTGAGTGTTTCAACTGTCACAAGATGGGACACTTTGCCAGAGAATGCAGAAACCCTAGGCAAGAGCAGAATGGTAATGGTCAGAGATCTGGAAGCACTGGCACACAGACAAGAAACATTCCAATTCAGGGGGCTTCAGCAAATGCTTTGGTGTCTATGGATGGCTGTGGATGGGATTGGAGTGATCAAGAAGAGCATGTTGTGAAGAATCAATGTCTCATGGCCATTGCAGAATCTGACAAAAAGTCAGAAGTTCCTACTGAGGTACAAAATAAATTATGTTCTGCTGTTTGTAAACAAACTGTTAAACACTACAGAGATCATAATATAAAAGTGTGTGAGGAACTAAAACAATGGGAAATCAAAAGTAAACACACCATAGCAGTCATTGAAAATCTTGAAAATCAAATAAAGGCATATGAAGTCAATGCAACACAGTTTAAGTATGACATTGAATATGCTAGGTGGGAGAGAGACTCTTTTAAAGATAAAGTTGATTTGTTATCTAAGAAACTTACTGAGGTCACATGTGAAAGAGATAGTATAAGGCTTGATGTAAGTAAATTAGAACATGCTTCAAAGAGTGTAAATAAACTTATTAATTCACAGATTCATGATAAACTTAAGACTGGATTAGGATACAATAATGTACCTCCACCTTATAATCACACCTACTTTCCTCCCAAAAGTGAAATTGATATCAATTCACTTAAAAGAGAAATGGTAGATGAGGTTAAAAAGGCTGATCCAATTAAAAGTTTATCTGATGATGATCTGTTTGTGGAAGGTGAAGTTAGTGACTGGACTGAAGAAGATGATCAGAGTGATAGGACGTCTGATAGTGAGAAGAGTGTGAAATCTGAATCATCTAAGTCTGAGTCAACATGTAAGGATGTGAAGAGAGTAATTACTTATCTAGTTGTTAATCTTAAAACTGATAAACTAGAAGAGGGTAAGAAAATGTTTAAGGAGAAGGTTAAACTGGACTTAGAGAAGGTGAGATTAAATACTAACAAATCTAAACATGGGTTAGGATATGTTAGTAATACAGTTAATTCAGTTACAAAACCTGTTGTTGAATCTGTTGTGAATAACTGTGTGAATTGTAAATGTAAAGCAAGTGCTTCTTCTTCACAGAGTTTTAAAAATAAAAAACCCAGAGGTAATCAAAGAAATTGGAATCAAATGATTTCACAAAAACTGGGTAATAATGTTACTGTGATTAAAGAAATGTCTTGCTTTATATGTGGAAAAATGGGTCATCTTCAATATGACTGCTATCATAATCCTGAGAATGTTCAAAGGATTAGAAAACAGTCATGGACAAAAGCAAATATGATTAACAAACAAAATTTTCAATCAAAAGTTGATCATACTGCCAGAGTTCAGAAGATAAACTCAAAGGCTACCATGTTAAACACTGTTACAGGTAAATCTACTGCAGCAGTAATAACAAAATTAGCCAAAAGCTCAAAGACTAAAACAGTGGTAACTGATTTCAAAAACAGTGTTAACAAAATTAACACTGAATCTTCAATTGGTAAAACAGTTAAAACTGTTAAGCCAAAGAACACTGTTAAGTCTAAAATTAGTTGGATTTGGACACCTATTAAGTCTGATAAATTAACAGATCCAAATACCAGCAGTGCTTCACAATCAATAATCTTTAAGAAAGTTGATTATGTGAATGCACATGGGAAACCCAAAGCCAAATTGGTTTGGGTTCCCAAGAGAAATTAATTCTCTTTTTTTGACTGTTTGTGCAGGGCAAGCCTAAGAGCTTATGGCATATTGATAGTGGATGCTCACGGCACATGACTGGAGACAAAGAAAAGCTGCAGGACTTTAAATCTTTTGATGGAGGATATGTAGCTTTTGGAAGCAATCCAAAAGGAGGAAGGATCACAGGGAAAGGAACAGTTCAGAGTGAAAAGCTAAGTTTTGATAATGTTTATTTTGTGGAACAACTGAGGTATAATTTACTAAGTGTGAGTCAAATCACAGATAAAAAGAACCCAGTTCTTTTTACTGACACTGAATGCCTTATCTTGTCCAAAGAATTCAAAATACCTGAAAACATGATTTTGATGAGAATTCCAAGACAAGATAATGTATACAAGTGTGACTTAGTAAATATGACACCTCAACCTGATTTAAATTGTCTTATTTCTAAAGCAAGTGTGAATGAATCTGAACTGTGGCATAGGAGGATGTGTCACATGAATTTCAAAACCATTAATAAACTTGTCAAAAACAAGCTTGTTAGAGGTTTGCCTGAAAAGGTCTATTCATGTGATGATCATTGTGTTTCTTGTCAAAAGGGAAAGCAACACAAATCCTCATTTAAGTCCAAATCTGTGAACACAAATATCACACCCTTACACTTATTGCATATGGACTTATTTGGACCAACCAGTATAAGTAGTATGGGGAAAAAGTCTTACTGTCTTGTGATTATTGATGATTATTCTAGATTTACATGGGTTTTCTTTCTTAGGACAAAGGATGAGACAGGTGAAATACTTAGATCATTTATAACTAAGATGGAGAATCAATTGGATAAAAGAGTAAAGATCATCAGAAGTGATAATGGAACAGAATTTAAAAATCATGAGATGGATAAATTCTGTGAAGTTAAAGGTATTAAGAGAGAATTTAGTGCACCTAGAACTCCTCAACAAAATGGAGTAGCTGAAAGGAGGAATAGGACACTGATTGAGGCTGCTAGAACCATGCTATCTGATGCAAAGCTACCTATGTCTTTTTGGGCAGAGGCAGTTAGCACAGCTTGTTATGTTCAGAATAGAGTGTTAGTTGTTAAGCCTCATAACAAGACACCATATGAACTGTTGTTTAAGAGAAAGCCTTTGGTTAGTTTCTTAAAATCTTTTGGGTGTCCTTGTACAATCTTAAATACCAAAGATCACTTAGGTAAGTTTCAGAGTAAGGCTGATGAGGGGATATTTGTTGGTTATTCTATTCAAAGTAAATCTTATAGGGTATTCAATCAAAGGACAAGAATCATAGAAGAAACAGTGCACATTACTTTTAATGAAAACACTGTTAATCCTGAGGGAAAAGGTCCTGAATCACTATTTGATATTGATGCACTTAATACTGCTTTTAGATATACAAATGTGGATACTAGTGCAGGTACAAGTGCAGGTACAAGTGCAGGTACAAATGCAGGAACAAGTGATGAAGAAGGTAGAGCAAAATCAGGAATATCAGTTGGAAAGAAGAATGATTCATTGGAATATATATTATTTCCAATTTGGTCTCCTGATCCCCCAGAAGTGTTTGATACTGATCAACCAACGACATCACAGGATGTGGAAACAGGAAAATCAGATGAAACATCATTTTCTCATGTTGATGATTCTGATAGACCTGTTATTGAAGATAGTACAGAAGACAGTGATGTGAGTCCAGTACAGAAGAATACAAAGGCAGGTGTGAATGTTGATCAGACACCTACAAAGCATCTTGACACAGAGCAGGAACATTTGAATTATCTACATTTGATGAGTTCTACTCCTTTGTCAAAGAGAATTGCAAGAGAAGTGTCAAGTTGTGAGTCTGGTCAAGAAGGAAATTTTACCAACTTAGAGGAGAGTATTCAAGAAACAGCAGCATCTAAATACATTACTCATAAAGATCATCCACTTGAGAATGTAATAGGAGATATTGAATCAGCTGTTAAAACAAGAAATCAAAGTCAGGTGTTTGAAGCTTCAGCAAATGAGGAAGAAGTAAATCTTGATACAGAAGCTGTTAATACTTCTTTGTTTGCCTGTTTTCTGTCTCAAACAGAACCAAAGAAGGTTACTGAAGCTTTGAGAGATCCTAGTTGGATTGAAGCTATGCAAGAGGAGTTGCTTCAGTTTAAGATTCAAGAAGTTTGGACATTGGTTGATTTGCCTAAAGAGAAGAGGGCAATTGGTACTAAATGGATTTTCAAGAACAAGAAGGATGAAAGAGGTATAGTGATCAAAAACAAGGCTAGATTGGTTGCACAGGGGTATTCACAAGAAGAGGGGATTGATTATGATGAGGTTTTTGCACCTGTTGCAAGGATAGAGGCAATTAGATTGTTTTTGGCTTATGCTTCATTCAAAGGATTCATTGTGTATCAGATGGATGTTAATAGTGCTTTTCTGTATGGCACTATACAGGAAGAGGTCTATGTATGTCAACCACCAGGGTTTGAAGATTCTAAATTTCCTGATAAAGTTTTCAAACTGGATAAAGCTCTTTATGGCTTACATCAAGCACCTAGAGCCTGGTATGATACTTTTTCAGATTATCTGTTGCAGAATGGATTCAAAAGGGGTGCAATAGATAAAACTTTGTTTACTAAAAGAATTAAGAATGATATACTACTGGTTCAAGTTTATGTAGATGATATCATTTTTGGTTCAACAAAGGATAGTCTTTGCAAGGAGTTTGAATCATTGATGCATGAAAAGTTCAAGATGAGCTCCATGGGGGAATTAACATTTTTCTTGGGCCTACAAGTAAAGCAACAGAAAGAAGGAATCTTTATTCATCAAAGTAAGTATGTGAATGATATACTGGATCGGTTTGGGTACAAAGATGCTAAAGTTGCAAGCACACCAGTTGAGACAAACAAGAAATTACATGCAGATCTTGAGGGGGAGAGTGTGGATGAACATCTTTACAGATCAATGATTGGGTCTCTTATGTATCTCACTTCATCAAGGCCTGACATCATGTTTGCAGTGTGTTTATGTGCAAGATTTCAAGCTAATCCAAAGCTATCACATCTTCTAGCAGTCAAAAGAATTTTTAGATATTTGAAGGGTCAATCAAAATTGGGCCTTTGGTATCCAAAGTTTAATTCTTTTGATCTGATAGCTTACACAGATAGTGATTATGGAGGAGCTAATTTGGACAGGAAATCTACATCAGGAGGTTGTCAATTTTTGGGAGAAAGATTGGTTTCATGGCAATGCAAGAAACAAACCACTGTATCTACATCTACAGCAGAGGCAGAATATGTAGCAGCTGCAAGTTGCTGTGCTCAAGTGCTATGGATTCAGAATCAGATGCTAGATTATGGTTTTACCTTTCTTAATACTCCTATTTTTATTGATAATAGCTCTGCAATCAGTATTATTAATAACCCAGTTAAACATTCTAAAACAAAGCATATTGAAATCAGATATCATTTCATTAGAGATTGTAATGAGAAAAGACTTATTCAAATTTTGAAAGTTCATACTGATAATCAGTTTGCTTATCTGTTTACAAAAGCTTTTGATGTAGGCAGATTCACATTCTTGGTTACTAGTATTGGAATGATCAATTTGTCATAAGTTATTTTTCTTGTTACTGCTTTCTGTGAATAATATCTACTGTGATTTCAATTTGGGTTAATACTGATTTGTTAATTAAACACTGATTGTGTGTAATGTGTATCGTTATCACTGTTTCTTACTTTTATTATAAACAGTGGTAATAATCACTTCACCACTGTTGGTGTATAGTTAACACTGTATACTTGTATTTTTGTTTGGAATTACCACTGCACGTTATATTGCTAGGTTTTGGAGTCTAACTTATGCAGGTGTTTCTGAAGTGTCACTGCTTGTGGAGTTTGCTTTCAGTATAAAAAAAAAAAAAAAAAATAAAAAAAATAAATAAATAAATAAATCAACCACTGCTTTGTTTATATGATTTTGCTAGAACTGAAGTACTACTTGTATTAAGTTAGCACTGCCTTGGTCGGTTGGTACTGCTTGTACAAGTTAGCACTGCTAGCTTAATTATGTAAATGATGCATTTGAGAAACCAAGTGTTGATTACCACTGATGGTTATTTTCACAGTTATCACAGAACGTGTTATTTTATTTAATTAACACTGTTTTAGTTATAATTGGGGATCTGATCAAATTAGGGCTTACAACTGATTTAATTTCAGTATTTAACTCTCAACACTTAGGGTTTCTCATTACGCTTTCAAAATTTCACATACAAACAACTGCGATAAGTCTCATTGATTTTCGATTATGTAAAATCATCTTCGATTCTTCTCGATTACTTGATTTCTTATCATGGCATCGACTTCGTCTACTGTTCAACTACCGATTGGAAAAGATCACAATATGATTGCATTCTTAATGAAACCTGCAGAGGCAAACGAGTATGTGGAAATCATTGATTTCCTTCGTGCTTCACATATTCGTCATGCTCTCACTGTAGCACCCAGAATATCTCACGATCATATCAACAATTTCTGGGTGAATGCATCAATAGAAGAGGAACAGGGGATTAAAAGAATTGTTTCAGAAGTTATGGATACACGTGTTGTAATCACAGAAGCTACTGTTAGAGCTTCATTGCAACTAGATGATGAGGCAGGTATATCATCTTTAGAGGATACTGTTATGTATGATACTTTTCGATTGATGGGTTATGAGGGTTCTTTTGATATTTTTACTTTTCAGAAAACCTTATTTTCTCATCAGTGGAGATTTTTAATACATACGATTTTACACTGCTTATCATCTAAGAGATCATCTTTTGAGCAGTTTGGAAGCAACATTGCTTATGCAATTGCTTGTCTTGCAACTGGTCAAAGGTTTAATTTTTCAAATCTGATATTTTCTGGTATGCTTAGAAACATTGAGCAGCCAAAGATTAAATTTTTGATGTATCCACGTTTTGTGCAGTTGTTCTTAAATGAACAAATTCCTAATATAACTGCACTTGAAAAGATTATTGGTATTGTCTCTTTTAAACCAAAAGTTTTTGTAAATATGAAGAGAGATACTAAATTTTCTGGGAAGGTTACAGCATTATTTTCTACAATGCTTCCTGCACCTTCCACCACAGCATCAGTACTACCAACTAAAGCTGAACCAACTACTGAGAGAATGGTTCCACCCACCACTTCTCAACCCACAGTAGTTGGGGGTACTAAGAGAAAACAAGGGACCAAAACAGCAAAATCTTCTAGAGCCAAAAAGGCTAGAACACAGATGTCTGAGGATCATGTTGCTCAGTCATCTCAGTCAATGGACAGTGGTTCAGAACAACATGTGGTCCATAAGGAGAGGGGTGACCATTCTGAGAGGGCTGCTTCTACTGCTGCTAGCCCACTGGCAGAGCAGGACAGAAGTAACATTAATAAGACCCAATCAGAGGCAACACATGGACATGATTCTACACCTATAGATGATCCTAGTGGTCCCAGTACCAAGAACCAAGGGGACTTTGATGATCATGCTAGGCATGAGTCAGAGTTTAATGATGTCAATGATTCACCAAAGGATTCACATTCTGAAGGTGTTGAGGCTAGAACTAACTTGGAATTGACGAAAATGATTGATTATGTATGGGCTGAGTTTGTACAAGAGAGGAAGAAGAATAAGGTTAAGGATTAAGTTATAACTCAGTTGCAGAGGAAAGTGAAGCAGTTAGAGAAGATTGTTATTAAGTGTTTGAAGAAAGGGAGGAAATATGTAGTTCATGATACTTCAGAACCTGAGGAGGCTTATAATTTTAAACAAAATGCTTTCAAAAAGGGGGAGAAGGTCTGGACAAATTTGGGTGATAAGAGGAATGAGAATGATAAGGTTGTGTCTGATGATGAAAAAGTTGATGAAGAGATTGAAATGGAACAACCAGTGGAAGATGAATTTGTGCATACACCTCCAACACCACCTACTGAGCCAGAGGTTAATGAGTCAGTGTTTGAAACAGTGGAAACAGAGATGAATGACCCAGTGGCAGATGAAAATAATTCTGAACATACTGAGGTTGTTGGGTCAGTGGAGCAGACTACAGAGGTGATTTTGGATGATAAGACTGAGGAGTTAAAGATTGATGAGGATGATGGTGAAGAGGTGAGTAAACCTGAGATAGCAGTTGAAAAAGAAGAAGTGAAGACTGAAGTTAAAACTGATGCTCAACAAGTTGAAAAGACCAGGAAGAAGAGCATTCCAGTTAAAACTGCTAAGATGACTGGAACAGGAAAGAAGGTTGAAACTCCAAAGAAGAAATCTACACAACAACCATCTTTGCCTGGATTTCAAATTAGAGAACCTGCTGCTGCTCCTGTTCAACAGAAAGAGTTGCCAAAGATAGATCCAAAAGCTAAGGGCAAGGAAAAACTGGTAGAAGAACCAAAGAAGAAGAAGCAAAAACCAGTGCCACCAGAGGTAATTGCTCATGATACTGAATATGCAGAAAGATTACAGGCTGAGCTAAATGCAGAGGGCTTGATTGATGTTGAGGTTGAGGAAGGAAAATTTGTAAAAATGACAAAAGAGCAAGTGGCAGAATGGGATGAGTATTTGTTGAAAGAGCAGAGACAGGATGATATTGAATATCTAGTTGATCAGCTTAAGAAGAAGAAAGCAGAAGAAGCAAGAAAGAAGAGGGCTGCAAAACCACCAACAAAAGCTCAAATGAAGAAGAACTTGATTGCAAAATTGAAAGGTGGGTATATTCCTTTGAATGCTTTAAAACAGATGAGTTTAGAGAGGTTGCAGGAGTTATGGGATAAAGATGAGTTGAATCCTGATGTAATTGAAAAGAAAGAAACAGAAAAGAAAGAAGCTGAGAAGAAAAAGCAGGAAGTTGAAAAAGAAAGGAAAAAGGCTGAAAAAGAAAGAAAATTGAAGGAAAAGGAAGAAAAAGAAAACAGAGAAAAGATAGAAGCTGAGAAGAGGAGGAAAGATGAGCTTGAGCAAAAGAAGAGAGAGTTAGATGAAATTCCTGATAGAGAAAGGAATATTGATGAATTGAAGGAGTTTATTCTATTACAGCCTATGGAATCTGAGGTAATTAATGTTGAATTACCTGGTATAATTGATTGGTCTATAGAGCAATTTGTCAATCCTGTTAAGATTCACAAGATTAAAGTTGAAAGAGCAGATGGAAATATATCTTGGTGGAGATCTTTTAGGGATTTGATAAAGAGAATTAGTAGGACTGATTTGGTGAGAATGTATGAGATTGGGATGGAAAAGAATTTAGATTTGAAAAGATTTGATAATCTGGTTGAGAAAGTTACATGGCATTGGATTAAGGCTATGTTTGAACCAGAAGAGTTTCCATTTCAATTTGCTACTTTTAGCAAGGTCAGAAATTGGATTTATCATGCTAAACCTGGAGTACATCAGATTGTTATGGAGGATGCAGTGTTTATGTGGTTATTGACAGATAGATTTTATGATATCAATCTGAGATTTTTGATGGGTTTGAGAAATGCAAGGCTACAAGCTGCAGTGTTAGATGATGTAGCTCTAGAACTGGTATATATGGTGTTAAATCAGATTCATAAGAAGGAGGAGATTGATAGGAGGAAGAGAAGAAAAGACTAACAGTTTTGAAAGAATTTTGTGAAGCTTATAATGGAGGATTAGAAGAAACTTAATGCTGTGAAGGACAGATTAAGTTTAGGGGGAGATTGTTGGGTCAAAACTGTTTCAGGTCTGAGTTGAAGTTCTGATGAGAAGACAGAGTATAAGTGATTAAAACTGTTTGCTTTGAAGGTTAAAACTGTCTTTATGAAGTTACAACTGATAGAAGAAATCTGATGAGAAGACAAGTGTTACAACTGTTTGAAGATAGATTACAACTGATAGTTATGTGTTTGTAAGTAGTTAAAACTGCTTATGTATTAGTAACTGTTAGTTATATATGAAACAGTTAACACTGATTATGTATTTGTACTTGGTAGCATATTACAATTGAAGCAGTTACCACTGAATGTGTAACAGTTACAACTGTTTACATCAGAATGGTAGTTAAAACTGTTTATGATTTTGTGATAAGTATGAGTCGGTTATGGAAGTTATTTTATTCCATATTTGTAGGAGATTGTATAGGACTCTATATGTTATAAATAGAGATCCTTTAGACCTAGATAGGTTAATGATTTTGCGCAGCTTCAAGGTTTTCTGTAACCCTAATACATCAAGTGTATTCGTCTTATATCATTAATAAGATTGAAGCTTTCGGTATATTATTGTGTTCATTAAATTAATTAATATTCATTGATCTTCTTAATATTATTGAGTGTGATTCCGCAACTTCTCAATAATATATTCAAGGCTTATTACATAAGATTGTTTATTAAGTTAAACAGGGACTAACAAAGGTCTATTCATATATCTTCAATATATAATAGCCTAGGAAGTAGTACGTTGTTGAGATATATATGTATATATATCTGTATCCCATAATAGCCTAGTGTGTGTCTAGCACAGAACAAATAAGAATCTCGGTTTCTCTCGTGATCAGAGTCAACTAGCGTATCCTGTTTAGCCATAACCCCTTTCAGATTTTACATCATCCTCGTTTAATTCTACATAGTTAGCTATGCTATGTTAAATTAAACTCGTATGATGTAATCACTGAACCAGTCATACCTAATAAGGAATACTGCCTAACGGTCATAGTCTAGGCCCAATAAATGCAACCTAGTTCACTATAACCTTAGGCTCTGATACCAATCTGTAACACCCCCAGATTTACTGTTGAGCGGAAGCATACTTTGGGGTGTTACTAATCAATACACAAAGCACAAGATTACAATAAACGACTCTGTATGCGTCGTTTTACAAAATACATTGATATTATAAAAATTTTACACTGTTATAATATAGTTTACAAAAGCTCGAGATTCATAGAAGAGATTCTATGGCATAACTAAATTATACAAAATATAGTAATGCATGACAATCTCTTGATGTCTAGATATGACTCGAGCTAATGGGCATCCTGAGTGAGCAGACTTACTGTTGCTGTGAACCTGAGAATACATGCTAAAAGGTCAGCTATAAAGCTGGTGAGCTCACAGGTTTAATGATAAACAGAATGTATGAACCACAAGATTTAATGATAATTGAAATTAATCAAATATATGTATATACAGTCATGAGCACATAGTCTGAGCTTAACTGAGAGGTCAAGATCACAATTAAGTGCCTGAACGAGGGTGCCTCTGTGCGAGTGCCTAATCAACACTCGTACTGAACAAATGCTAATGTGTCCGTTTTGACCAGTCAGTGCTTGCTGACCCGGACGGGGATTGTCAGTCTCATATGGTACCATACACTAACATTCACGCTACCAAGTATTACCAAACTATGCTAGAGGACTTAAATTGATTAGATGAAACTAACTCATGTAGCATATATCGATGTTTTGATACTTGTGTTCATATGTAAAACAAAACAGAGCATGTATTCCCACCCCTGGGTTAAAACAATAAAATGAGGGGCTATGAGACTCACCTGAGCCCAATGATTTGCTAACAAGCAATAATGATAATGTTCAAGAGTATTGATGTCGTCTCCAACGACTGAAACCTGATGGGCGTCCTAAACGCGCAAGGTTTAATGATTAGATGTGGAAACCTGACGGGCGTATCAAACACGCAAGGTTTTAATGACTCAGATGTCTCAACAGACCATCTATGCTAGTTGTTCCTTCAACTAGTTATGTCCAAATCGATTGGTTAATGTTCATGTTTGAGTTTGTGAAAATATGTATGGCTCGTTGGTGAGTTTGAATAGTAATTTCAACTTATTATTATTATGTTGTAAAATGATATACTTATAAGGCATGTTTGAAATGTTTAAATATTGTATCGTATATGTATGAAGGGCGACGCCATGTTCGACACTTAATGTAAACATTTAGTTTCAAATTTCTAGGAAAACGGGGGTCCAAAAACTGAAATATGCCATTTTCGGCCCCTAGATGACCCCGAAGGGCCTAAAACTGACTAGGCTATAGGTACTTGGCCTTGATCATTGTGGCTGTTTCTAAATGACTGTGCACTTTTGAAATTTGCACACACAACTTCACGGAAAAACCACGCGATCGCGTCAATATAAAAGGGAAAATCCACGCGATTGCGTGGATTAAAAATGACGCGGTCTTAGCTTTTGAAAGGACGCTATCGCGTCGATTTGTGAAGAGTAAACCACGCGATCGCGTGGTTTCTCTGTTTCAGGTATGTGACGAATAGAATTTTAATTACAGCGATTTGGGTTCGTTTTGTGGACATAATCAGTTTGTAGAACACTCAAGCATGATATAATATGTAATTTAAACATGTAATATCAAAGAAAAAGTGTGCGATTCCTTACAATTAAAATGATGAACGGATGGTGATGATGATGATGAAGATGACGATGATGTTGATGATGATGATGATTTCCAGTGATGATGATGATGTTGATCTTGTTGTTGTTATTGTTGTTGTTGTTTTTGATTTTGAAAGAGATCGAGAGAGAGAGAGCCGTGAGATAGAGATGAAAATGAGAAAGGAAAGGGGGTGTTTGGGGGTTTATTCATCTGGCTCCAATTATTGGAGTCAGTTGGGTTCCCGTTCGTAGTATAAATACCTGTGTTTTTGTACCCGATTAAAAAGTAGTATAATATTTTTAAATGATAAATACCCAAATATATTTCGGAACACGTTTTCAATCGAAATATTTTATAAAAATACTATTTTTGAGTTATAAAAATATAACTTTGTTTTAAGTTTGTGATACGGATATGGTCCGAGTGGTTTCGTCGCGTTTGAGTAACTATGAATAAAACTAATACGTTTTATTTTCATTTTGATTAAATAATAATCATTAATTTCAATAATAATACATTATTTATAAGTTGTGTCGTGTATGATTTGATTGGTACGATACGAAACACTTTATATATATTATCAAAATAATATATAATAATTATTGAGTTGTATTAAATAATAATTCCATATTAATTAATACTTGTTTTCACCAATGCCGTATAAATGAATTAGAATTTGGCTGATTTTTGATAATGCACGATTTAATTTAATCGCGTACTGATATATATTCAACAATATATATATTGATACATAAAATTAGCCTAATACATAGCACTAATTACATGTATTTCTATATGATTAGGAACTAATAACTAGTCCTAATTTGACGGTTGTCACAATTGGTGTTCTTTTTCTACAAGTGAGTATTTACTTGTATGTATATATGATTTTGAATTTTGATTGATTTAGAAAGATTATGAATTTGATTATGAAATTGAAGTTAGAAAAGAAAATATATGATATTAGTAATTAATATTGAATGTTATTTGTTGTATAGAAATTGAGTTTTGTTAGTTTTGGGTTAAAAAATAGTGATTTTGGTGTTGAGGTTCGTTCTGATTATTTTGATGAAGGTTGATGATTGGTGAATAGTGAATAGTGCATAGTGAATAGTGAATAGTGCATAGTAAATAGTATATAGTGAATAGTAAATACTAAATAGTAAATATTGAATAGTAAATATGGTATAGTGAATAGTAAATACTAAATAGTAAATATGGTATACTGAATATTGAATAGTAAATATGGTATAGTGAATAGTTAATACCAAATAGTAAATACGGTATAGTAAATAGTAAACAGGTTAGCCAACATAGGAATTATGAACATGTGTTGTGAATGGAGCTTGTGTTGGTTAAAGGTAGCAAGCAGTTATCGGTAATACAACTATATTGGCCTGCAGTCGGTTATAAGTGTTGCTTGGTGCGTCACCCGGGGCTGAGGACGTCACAAGGACCACCGATCCTCTTAGTGATGTTGTGTCATGGTGATGTTGTGTCATGGTGATGTCGTGTTATTGGTGATGTTGTGTCTATATGTTATTTGTTGTAGGCAGATATTGTTATGCTAAGCTAGACTTTAAGGTAGGTCTATTCACTTAGCTTCATGCTAATCCCCCACATTACTTCTTGCAGGTTATAGATTTGAAATGGTTAGGCAAGAAGTTTGACTTGGATAGAATGTTTGACCAAGCGTTTACTCTGATATTGGTTTTGGAATGAGTCCACATGGTATTTTGAATTAAATAACACCCAAGTTGATAAACTATGATTTGAAATAGTTTGACTTTATACATATATTATATAATAAAATTTATTAATGTTTATTTGGACTTGCGCTTCCGGTATATTATTATAATAAATATATGGTCGTAAAAGATGGGGTGTTATAGTGATTGTAACGATAATTTGTGCCACGGCCTCGTCCCCATCCCCGTTCATTTGTATTATATTTTGAATCATCTTTATTTGTAGCAAATGCCTCGGCTAATGCTAGGGAACCTACTGGACGAGCCTGATTTTTCATAAGGAGCTCTTGATTCTGTTCTGCAATAAGCAGAAATGCATTAAGATCGGAGTATTTTTTGAAATTCATTAACCGATATTGCTGCATCAAATTGAAATTTGGTGAATGGAATGTTGAGTAAGTTTTCTCCAACATATCCTCATCAGCTACACGATCTCCGTAGAATTCAACTGTGGCAACTATACGTAACATCGCTGAACTATATTCATTTACTTTCTTAAAATCTTGGAACCTTAAGTTCCTCCATTTATCTCTTGCAGTTGGAAGTAAAACTTCCTTTTGGATGTTAAATCTCCTTTTGAGAATTGCCCAAAGTACACTTGGGTCTCTAACATTTGGATATTCAAGTCTTAGCATAATATCAATATGCTTACGAAGGAAAACATATGCTGTTGATTTATCTTTTGATGAACTATCATTGTTCTCATTTATGGTATCCAAGATACCCATTGATTCAAGATTTGACTGCATGTCTAGAGTCCAAGACATATAATTCATTCCATTTGCATCGAGTTGTTCAAACTCTGTCTTTGCAACGCTAGACATATTGTAGCTATCAGCAATTTGATTAAACAACAACAAAATTAGAATATATTATCAACAATTAAAACAATATAGAGGAGTGAAAATAAAGATACAAATAAGTAAATAGATAAAATAAATGTTAGAGTGCATAAATAAAGATTAATATAAAAATGTTAGCTTGCATAAATAAAGGTTAGAATACATAAGTAAAGGTAGTGTAATAATAAAAGGTTAGCTTGCATAAAATTAAAGTTAGCGCAATAATATAATATTAGTATGCATAAATAAAAGTTAGCATAATAATAAAGAGTTAGTAGTCGGAAAATGTTAGTAGTCCAAATGTCAATAGTCCATAGTCCAAATATCTATAGTCCAAATGTCCATAGTCCAAATATCCATAGTCCAAATGTCGATAGTTAAATATCAATGAGTAAATATAACTTACTTTTAATAATTATGATGTAGATGTATAGTTATATATATCTTTCTAGTACATATGATAACATATTAATTAGAAAATGTTTTCATTTAGTTTATAATAATAGTTATCTTTCTAGTATATAGTTATATACTAAAACTTATTATTAAGAAAATGATTTTATTTAGTTTATAGTGATAGTTAGGGGTGAGCATGGGGCGGTTAGGTGCGGATAGAGATGAAAACCGCCCCCATAACCAAAACTTTGGTTAATCAAAAAATTTAACCATTCGGTTCGGTTAATAAACGGATTGGTTAATTCGGTTAATTTGATTAACGCCTATATTGAAAGTGGTTAATTCGGTTAACCATTTGCGACAAAAAAAAGTTTTTTCAATGCAATACATTTGAATGTAAGAGTAAGTTTTATTCTTAAATTTCTATATCAAAATAAAAGTAGATCAATGAAGTTTTATAACCTCAGAGGTTGGCAAATTAGTGCATTTTTGAAACCTCAAAAGTTAGAAATTAGATATAATTATAATATTTTTAGTGTGAAAAAGTTAGTGTGGGGCGGTGCGGTTAAAACCGATGTGGTTATCTTCTATTTTCATAACCGAACCACAAATTTTGGTTAATCAAAAAATGTTAACCAAACCCACGGTTATATGTTCGGTTTGGTTAATTCGGTTCGGTTTTGACGGTTAATACGGTTATGGTTTGATTAATTTGGTTTTTTGCTCGGCCCTAGTGATAGTTATCTTTCTACATATACTATAACTTATTATTAAGAAAATGATTTCATTTAGTTTATAATAATAGTTATCTTTCTAAATATATTATAACATATACTCCCTCCGTCCCATATCTATTGTCCAGTATTCCAATTTGGGATGTCCCGAATTAATTGTCCACTTCCATAAATAGAAAAGAATAATGAGATAAAGTTCATTTATGCCCCTAATTTATATATGTAAGACGAAAAGGTAGGTAAAAAGTAAAGGGTAAAATTGTCTTGTTACCAAAAAGTAAGAGAGATGGTGATATTTTTCTTAAACTGCGTGTTTTTTGTCTGGGGACAATAAAATTGGGACGGAGGGAGTAGTTAAGAGAATATTTACCTTGACTAGTTGTCTTGATTGAAATGAATCGCTTTGATCTTTCTTGATTAGAGAACTTTCGTGCTGATAACGTGTTGTAATATAACTATAATTATAACTACATTAGCTATATAATCTAAGAATTTTAAAGAAATAAGAACAAGAAAGGAAGAACAAGAAAAGAAAATTGAGAGTTTTGTAGGAGAATTATAAACACTAAGATTGTGTTTAGGATGTGTAATATTTTCATTCAAGTGATGTAGTATTTATACTACTTGTAATCACTATGCATTTAACTACTAACATTTTGGACATAAGTAACTAACATATTTTTGGACAAAAGTAGCAACCAAATACATGCATGTGTTTGTATCTCATATTATAACAATTTTACCTTTTTAACTATTGTATGATACGAACTTTTATTTAATCTATTATATATATTAAATTTATCAATTACATCTATGGTAGTATACTTTCCTTTTTTGACATTCCATTGTATGTTGACATGCCAAAAAGGGAAAATGTACATATAATAGACGGAATTGACACGTTCAAAATATAATAAAAGTTTTGAAAGTACACCTCATACTATAGTTATAAAAGGTAAATTATAATACACTTTGAAACTATAAATCTTTCCAAAATTCTTTATAAAAAATGAATAGACAAAAAGACTCTTTGATTCTTTTCCACAACCAAAAGTATTTGATTTAGGATACGTGACATTTTTCTTATTCTTAACTTGAAGTTGCTCTAGAATCTAGAGTAGACTTTAAATGAGTACATCAATTTTGAGTGAAAATAGGGAATCAATGTCAACCACTCGTTTTCATCAAATACTCATTTCCCTCACATTTTTGAAACTAAAATATCTCAACGGTAAGTTGAGAAATCATGAAAATTGAACCATAAAATTCAGCATTTTCTCCTATCCGATCCATATCCGATCCATTAATTGGGACATGCAAATGTAACTTCTTGAAATAAAACATGTAATTATCATTTGAAATACATCTAATCATTATGGTTAACTATAATCATTATGGGTGAAAGGAACATTTCACTAGACTACTCAAATCGTATAAGGTAATAGACAAAGAGTTATTTCTCTTGTCTATTGACATGTGAAGTTGAAGATTTCGTCATATTGACATATAAAGTTAAAGGAAATGATGTGAGTTAGATCCAAAATATGAACGCTTTTACGTGCTTATATCTTGTTCTATTATATTATTAAATTATTAATATTAATTTTAATTGTTAATTGTTAATGCTAATGTAAATTATTATTGCCTCTATCTCAATTGATTCATACTAGAAATTTACATACGGTTTAAAAAAGATACAATAATTATACTGTTGATCAATAAGAATTCATTAAGAAAATATATGAAGAATAAATTTGAGATGAGTAAAAGCTAAATATATTAAGTATCTTAGTTTTCATTTTGTACCATTATCAAACATAAGAGCATCACCAATGCATTGTATCTTACAAAGTTTGAAGTAGTGGCACCTCATCCAAGTTTTGCCACATCATTATCTTATTTACTCTTATATATATATATATATATATATATTCATATATATATCATCTACAAATATAGTAAGCAGGTAGTACATGGAGTAATTATATGAAAGAGTAAAATCCATTTATATGAAGAAAGTAATGAGCCGGGCCCATTCTTGCATCCAAAGAGAACTTTAAGCTCCTCTTTGCATAATAGTTTTACAAATTAAAATCAAAGTATATTAAACTGTGTGTTATAGAACTTCACAAAAATATTTCTGATTTAACCAAATCAGATATCAGAGTACACGCCCTGTTGTCAAACATTCCATCCAGTCCAGCTTCTTGCCTAACCATTTGTCACACCCCGTCTAAAGCGGAAACAACGGAATGCAACCATGATAGGATCACAACACATCAATAATAAGAGATTACTAAATGAAATCAAACCAATGTGTTGTGATGTTATTAACACGAATGACGGTTCGCGTCATAGCATTCACACCAACAAAGAAACAATGTGTCACAAACAATAAATGTATCATAAGTCTTGCAGCAATACTTAATGCAACCTAACAGGTCCACTAAGTTTTCTTGTCCTCGATCTTAGTGCCAATAGCGTTCCCTGAAAAGAAATGCTCGAAAATGTCAACACAATGGTTGGTGAGTTTCGCAGGTTTAATAGACACATGAGAAAATACAGTTTGCTGTGATAATCAGTAAGTAGGACATATGATATGAAATAAGCACATAAGATAACCAACTCATCCACCATAAGCAATCCGTTCCGTTCCTGGATAATATTCACTCAAGGATAACGTATCTATCACAAGAGCGGGACCGTCGTCCGATAGTACTATCAATAATTATATCCGTATTAGTAAGAAATATGGAGTGTTGTCAGGGTCCCGAAGACACAAGACTCATCCGAACAATCAGCAATCAGTCCACAACAATCAGCAATCAGTCCACAACAATCAGAATCTCACTTATTCAATCATAATGTCCAAATCAGAAAAATCAGATAGTTTACACAGCATAAGAAAACAGTTCGAAATCAGTTTGAGCATTCTTTTCCCCCAACGGAAAATAAGTAAGAAAATGGGGCCGCAAAACTCACCTCAAGAAATGATGTAAGTATCGCCCTTAAGTGTAATCCACTAAACCACTCACAATCTACAATATCATAATGCATATGGGTTACAACCTATACATAACTAGGTCATTCCATTGTATCCCAAGTCTAAACACTTCCACTATGTTCTCTCACAAATCAACTCCCGTATATTAACTTGAATCAACCTATCGAGTAAAAATCAGATTCTGACCGGAAGTTTGGTTCTACTTTACGAATTTTTAAATATTACTTATTGGAATCATTTGACTCTACAATTTTAACCAGTGACATTTCAATGTGTTTAGAAGATCCTGTAATTTCTACAAAATGAAATAATGTAGTTTACTATTTTTAAAAATTCACCAAAACAATCTGCTCCGAACCGTTGTGCGAATTCTCGTACAATAACAGCTATCACGCCAGCATCAAAGCTGCACCTTTTGAGGCACTGTACGGTCGTAAGTGCCGATCACTGATCTGTTGGACTGAAGCGGGAGATAGTCAACTCACTGGTCCTGAACTCATACACGCCACCACTGAGAAAATTGTGGAAATCCAAAACCGACTCAAGGCCGCACGTGATCGTCAGAAAAGTTATGCTGACGTGAGACGCAAACCACTCGAGTTCCAAGTTGGGGATCGAGTACTCTTAAAAGTATCGCCTTGGAAAGGCGTCATCCGTTTTAGCAAACGCGGGAAGTTAAACCCCAGGTACATCGGGCCTTTTGAGATCCTCGAACGGATTGGCCCCGTGGCTTATCGATTGCAGCTGCCATCCGAACTCAGTAGCGTGCACCCCACCTTTCACATTTCTAACTTGAAGAAATGTCTGTCTGATGAGACACTTATTATCCCACTCGATGAAATTCGTGTTGACGATAAACTTCACTTCGTTGAGGAACCCGCTGAAATCATGGACCGTGAGGTCAAACAACTAAAACAAAGTCGTATTCCCATCGTCAAGGTCAGATGGAATTCGCGGCGCGGTCCGGAATTCACCTGGGAACGGGAAGACCAAATGCGACTCAAGTATCCTCAGCTATTCACCGATTCTACATCAACCACGACCTCGAGCTAAATTTCGGGACGAAATTCTCCTAACAGGGGGAGAATGTAACACCCGCCAAATTAGGACTAGTAATTAGTGCCTAATCATATGTTAATACATGTAATTAGTTCTGTGTTAGGCTAATTAATGTACCGAAATATATATTGTTGAATATATACGAAAATGCGATTTGATTAAATCGTACGCAATTTAAAATAGAATGTAATTCGGTTCCATAAATACGGATGTTGGTGACACAATTTATATTTAAGTATAAAACATTATCTGAAAACATTACTGGGTCCAAACTACTGTTTAAATTTTATTCCCAAAGTTGTCCCGCTTCTTACAATTTGAACTTACCTAATTAACAACAAAATACGCAAATTAATTAAATCACATTTTAAATCTTTAAATTATTAGATAATTGGTAAAACAATTTAATTAAATTATTAAACAAAATTCGTATTTTAAAATGGATAATTAACGCGCGAAATATTTATTAAAACGTTAAATGACGGAGAAAACGAACACCACGCGGAGCGCGGGGCGAAGACTGAAAAAGGAGGAGGTTTAACCTCCACCATTCACCTCCTTTTTCTCATTTCTCATTTCTCTCTATCTCTCCTCTCTTCCTTTTTATCTCAAACAAACCACCTCCAACATCCATCTAATTCATCAAATAACACAATCATACGCACTCGGATCATCAATATTTTTAGAGATTCACGACCACCTCGCAACGATCTACACTTCTATCTTTCCGGATTTCCATTTCGCCACTTTGTAAGTTTCCGACAAAATCCCGAAACCTTTTGATTCTTAGTATTTTTCACTTGTTAGTTGTTTATATAACTTATATATGTCCATTACAAAGTGTAGATCACGATTTTACAGCTTAAAAACGGGTTTAAATTGGGTTTTTGGCCGGAAAAATCTCGACAGTCGGACTTTCTGGGCTGGTGTTCTTCAATGTGACACAAGCCTTGTGTCGCATTTAGTGTCGTATTTTGCCTATTGTGTCGTATAAAATCCTCTATGTCGCACCTTGTGTCGTACTAAACAAATAGTGTCGTAAATCTTGCGACACAACCATTATGTCGCATACTATGTCGCAAACTTCATACGACACAATCACTATGTCGCTGTTAAATCAGCATCTTGCATCTATGCGACACAATCCTTGTGTCGTATAGATATTGTGTCGCATTTCTATGCGACACAACCCTTGTGTCGCATAACTACTTTTGTGTCGCACGACTGTGTCGCATAAAACAGCAGGTTTTCGAACTAAAATTTCACTAAGTGTCGAACCTATATAACCTCAAACACTTATACGATACGACTTATAAAACACATTGGAACACACTTGTAAGTACAAAACACCAATAACATGATAAAAATACTTAAAGTTTATTAATTCAAATCCATCACCAACGGGCCGTACACGTTTTTAAACACTTAACAAATCAACCAAATCGTAGTAATTTGGACATATATATAGTTTTGTAACAACTACAAGGGTGATCTTTTGAGATACCCAATCATGTTTATAACCATCGCGTGTCGTGGACACCCTCAGGTTACAAGTCTTTGGACTTCATCACTCGGCTAATCAACTTACGTTTATTTAAACGCTTACAGACTCAGGTGAGTCTCATGGCCCCTCTTTTTACTATTTTACTCAGGGGTGTGATATATTGCTCATTTTTAACATGTGAACGCAAGTACAAACATTTCATATACTACATGAGTTTTTAGCCTCCTCGTCCGGGTTAGCAAGCACTAACCGGGTAATACGTTGTAGCGTGAATATTAGTATATGGTACCATATAGGATTGACCCTCCTCGTCCGGGTTAGCAAGCACTAACCGGGTAAACGGACGTACTAATATTTGGGAAGACGAATGTTGATTAGGCATTCGTGGAGGCACCTCGCCCGGAATTCTCTATAGGGGACCCGGCCCTCGAGTTAAGCTCAACTATGTGCTCATGGCTGTATACACGATTATTATCATTTCATTTGTTGGATGCAAATCATTATTAAATCTTGCGGTTCATACTATATTACTTGATTTCAAACCTGTGAGCTCACCAGCTTTAGCTGACCCATTTAGCATGTATCGCAGGTACCAAGAAGTAGGTTGCTTCTGCTTCAGGACTTTTAGCTCGAGTCAGCATACAGACGATTGAGATTTTCTTGCATTAGTATATTTTGTACAAGTACTTATGTACTGAAATCTCCTTTTATTTAAACTCGAGCTATGTAAAGCTATAAATGTTGTAAACATTTCAATATCAATATATTTTGTTAAAACGACGCATATAGAGTCGTTTACTATATATCTATGTGCTTTGTTATTAATTAGTAACACCCAAATCGTGCTTCCGCAAATCATTAAATTTGGGGGTGTTACAGATTGGTATCAGAGCCTAAGGTTATAGTGAACTAGGTTGCATTTAGTGGGCCTAGACTATGACCATTAGGCAGTATACCTTATTAGGTATAACTGGTTCAGTGATTACGTCATACGAGTTTAATTTAACATAGCCTGATCAACTATGTACAATTAAGCAAAGATGATGTAAGACCTGAAAGTAGTTATGGCTGAACAGGGTACACTAGAAGACTCTGACCTCGAGAGGACCGAGACTTAAACATGTTTGTGCTAGACACTCAATAGGCTATATTATATAGGAACTATATGAATATAGGCCTCATTCTTACTAACGCTTTGTCTCAGAAATGGCAAACACACAGTCCAATTCATCGCGCTCTCAATCCGGGTCACAGAACCTAAGGGTAGCAAGGAGGAACGTCAGGTTGCCTCGAGCTGGCCCGTACCCCACTCACTTCACCTTGCCGGCCTTAGCCGCTAGGGTGAACCAACACGAGCAGCGACTTCGCACCATGGATGTCGTGCTGCAGGAAACGAACGAAAACTGGAGACTTACATCCCTCGAACGCATCGAACAAGTCTCCGAGGATCACGAAACCACCGTTAACAATGTAGACATTCTTTTCAACAAAGTGGTGGAGATAAGCGTAGAGACCGCCCTTTTGAAACACCGGCTTGAAGAATGTGAGCAACGCTCACGGGAAACGGAAGAATATGCCCTTGGATTGGTACAGCGACTAGCATTGGCTGAAGACAATGCCCGACAGGCCAGCAGACTTGCTAATACTGTGGATCGTCTCATTGAAATGATGGAGCAGATTAATCTACGTTAAGACTAGTGTAGTTCTTGTCTTGTAATCTATCTTGTAGTTTAATAACTATCTAAGCGCTACTCTATAATTCGGTCGGATGTAACAATTCCCGACGCCTTTTATAATAGGGGAGTGATCCTTACACCACCAAATATTATCCATACACAACTAAATATGCTTTATGGTATTGTACTGTACAACACTATAAAGCACAGTTAGTGTGTATGGATAATTTTGGTGGTGTAAGGATCATCACCCTTTGTAATACATCCATGGGATGTAACCTTTGAACTCATATTATCTATCAAATATTCCTTACTATTTCCACTCATATAAATTGTCATTTTCATATTGATGTTATGTATTACCGCTTTTATACATGTACATCTGAGACAAATACAACTTCCTTACAAAATCTCATGTATCTTCATTTCTTTTATTGAAGAATCATGCTGCCAAAAACAAGACCTTACACCGATGCTCAACTTACATCGCTCATAACCCAGGCTGTGACTGAAGCCTTGGCTCGGAATACACCACAGATTTCCGCAAGGAACAGCGATGCCGCTGAAACCCCCGCTACTAAACCTTGTTCTTACAAGGACTTTCAGAGCTGCAAACCCTCAAGCTTCAAGGGTACTGAAGGAGCCATCGGACTGATCAGATGGTTCGAGAAAATGGAAACTGTTTTCCGCGTCAGCAAATGCGCGGAAGGCGACAAAGTAAACTTCGCCACCTGCTCTCTAGAAGATGATGCCCACTCTTGGTAGAACTCATATACCCAATCAGTGGGTGCTGACACTGCCTACCAACTCTCTTGGGAGGACTTGAAAGCAAAACTCACCGCCAAATACTGCTCAATTGCCAAACTCCAAAAGCTGGACGAGGAGTTCTAGAACCTAAGGGTTCAGGGTGGTGATATCGATGGTTATACCACCAGATTCCAGCAACTCGCTGCCCTCCGCCCAGCCATGGTAAGCACAGAACCTGATAAAATCAGAAAGTACATCCTTGGTCTTCCTGAGCCTGTTCGGGGACAAATTGCCTCATCAAACCAAGCCACCATTGACGGTGCAATCCTACTGGCCCAAGACCTGATGGCAATGAGCCAAGATTCTGAACCACCCACTTCAACCTCCCACAACAATAAAAGAAAGTGGTCTGACTACCACAACAACCACCCAAACCAACAAAACAAGAGATCCGACACCGTCAAAGCCTACAACACCACCACAGACATCAAACGGGGCTACACTGGGAGCAAACCCTATTGTTCCAAGTGCAGCCGCCACCACGAAGGTTCCTGTGGTTCCTTTTGCAGCAATTGCAAGAGGCATGGTCACCTCACCCAGGATTGCCATTCCCCTACCTACAACAACCCTAACAACACCAGAACACCCAAAGTCTGCTTTGAGTGTGGGAACCCCGGGCACTTCAGGGACACGTGCCCAAAGCTGAAGAACAACAACAACAACAACCGCAACAGTAACAACAACAACACCCGAAGTAAAGCCATCATCATCAAATCCGGGGACGCACGCCAAGACCCGAATGTGGTCTCGGGTATGTTCCTCCTCAACAACTTAACTGCTTCTGTC